>CM029270.1:23403854-24003854 GCA_016920895.1 Vaccinium myrtillus
TTTTGTTATGAATCCTTTGTCTACCTCTCCAAGTGCATGTCAGGGGTTTCACGTAGGAATGTGTAAAGTTATGTTGTAAAGGTCTCATTTGTGATGTATTCTATTCAAAGGGTTAGTTTAGTCATAAGTATGTTAGTCTTGTATATCTAAGTGTAGATACCCATTTGTTCAGGTTAATGAGAAAAACCTTTGATCTCTCTTTCTCTCTCTACATTCTCACATGTATTTGTAGAGCTTTAGAGATCAGATTTTTCAGTTGATCGCGTTTATCAGTCGACTAGGTGTTTCTGGGTGGTCGATTGTACACTTTTCATGTACAATCGAGCTCCGACAAGGACACTGTTCGAGCTCTGACACTGTTCTTCCCTCTTACGACACCGTACGACCTCGACGAGTGTTGTATAACCTCCGGCGACTTCGACGAGTGTCGTATAACCTCCGGCGAGCTCCGACAAGTGTCGTACAGTCTCCGGCGAGCTCCAACGACCTTCGTACGATCTTCCTTTTGGTCAAAATCACCTGTCATGGTCACCGGTCCTACTTAGAGTGGTCGGGGAGGATTTTTGAGGTCAGGGTTTTGTAGCTCTTGTAAAACCGACCACGGTGGTAGGTGGTAGGTTGCCGGAGGATGCCGAATAGGGCTCACGCGCCGGAGGAAGGCGGCGCGTGGCCGCGAGTAGATCTCACTCGCGGCGCGTGATGTGTATGCGCTGGTCAAAGGTTGAAGGGGGTCAGGGGGTCAGTCAACAGTTCTCGCATTAGGTCAAACCTGGGTTCAAAAAGTTCAAGCGGCTGTCAGAGGATCCTTCCGCGTGTCAGAAGGGTCTAGCGGGGGTTCAGCGACTAAGAAAAGGTCCAAAAAGCTCATCTGGAGGGTTTAGCAACTATAAAAAGGGTCCAAAAGCTCATCTGGAGGGGTTCTAGAGGGCCTAGGAAGGTTCAGGGACCCACTTCGACCAATTTTGACCACTTTTGGGAGGTCCGGGACTTGTTTCTGACTAATTTTGACGTTCCGGATCCATTCGCGAGGTCCGTTTAAGGTGATTTGACACGGAAATTGTTGGTACAATGGAGGCTTTCACAACTACTCAAGTTGGCGCCCTTTTTTCTGAGGGGGAGTTACAAACTCTCAGGCGCCTATTGGCTAGGCTTGACACTCTATCTACCACTGCTCCTCCCACTGCTTCTGCCACTTTCTTTGCTCACAAAGAGATACATGCTAATGCTTCCACTGCCTCTAGCTCTCTTCCGTGGATCATAGATTATGGTGCTACGGACCATATGACAAGTTGTTCGTCCTTTTTTGATTCCTACTCTACTTGTTCCGGTAAGGATAAGGTTAGAGTAGCCGATGGTTCTTTATCTGCTATTTCCGGGAAAGGTTCTATTCATTGTTCTCCAACCATTTCTCTTTCCTCAGTTCTTCATGTTCCCAATTTTTCTACTAACCTTTTATCCGTTAGTAGTCTTACCCAATCCTTAAATTGCTCCGTAACATTTTTCCCTACACATTGTGTCTTTCAGGAACTGGATACGGGGAGGATGATTGGCAGTGGTAAAGCTCATGAGGGCCTTTATTTTTTGGAGTCTGCACCTGATCCAGTTTGTCCACCTTTGTCATGTGGTCAAGCTCTTGCTGCAGATACGGGTTCAGCTCTTTCCTTATTACATCAGTGGCATCGTAGATTGGGTCATCCCTCCTTTGGAATTCTTGAAAAATTGTTCCCTAGTTTGGCTAAACAATGTTCTCGGAGTCAATTCCTTTGTGAAGCTTGTGAGCTTGCGAAACATAAACGCTCTTTTTATGCTCCGGTCAATCACAGAAGTGATTCGCCATTTATGGTCATTCATTCCGATGTCTGTGGTCCTTCTCCTATCACATCCCTGTCTGGTTATCGTTGGTTTGTGACATTTATTGATTGTTATTCTCGTGTCACTTGGGTGTATTTACTAAAGGCAAAAAATGAGGTGTTTTCGTGCTTTAAATCTTTTCACCAAATGGTGCGTACTCAATTTGATGCCAATATTAAAGTGCTCCGTAGTGACAATGGGACTGAGTATATAGATGGGACTTTTCGGGCATATCTTAATGACTATGGCATTCTTTTTCAGACTTTTTGTGTTGGCACTCCACAACAAAATCGAGTTGCCGAGCGCAAGAATCGTCATCTTGCTGAGGTAGCCCGCTCTTTATTGTTCACCATGAATGTTCCTAAACACTTTTGGGGCGAAGCTATCCTTACTGCAGCTTTTCTTATCAATCGCATGCCATCTAGTGTTCTTCAGTTCCAAACTCCAATTAAGGTTCTCTTAGGTTGTTCTCGGGTCTCATCTCTCCCACCCAAAGTCTTTGGTTGTATGTGTTTTGTTCATGCTCCTAAGCACCCAGGTGGTAAGCTGGATCCCAAAGTCCCGCAAGTGTATTTTCCTTGGCTATTCTCCCACTCAGAAGGGTTATAAATGCTATGACCCGCACTCTCGCAAAATGTATGTCTCCATGGATATCACTTTTTGGGAAACAGAATCCCTTTATCCTCTGTCCACTTCATCTCTTCAGGGGGAGAATGATAGACAGGAAGAGATGTTGACATTTCATACTCCTGAATCGTGGTCTTATCCTTTACCTTGTCGTGGTGAGGGGGAGAAAGAACCTTTACCTGCAGAAAGAGCAAAGCATGATGTTCGGGAAAGACTGGATAGGCCAAATTTGCAGACTTTTTCTCGAAAGAAAAAGGCACGCCTACATGTGCAGTACCACTTTGCCAATCTTCATCACCTACTCCAGTTCCTGACTCTTCAGCTGACTCATCTGGTAATGATCATTTCCCTACTGCTGGTTGATGATCTTAATGCTCCTATTGCTCTTAGAAAGGGAGTTCGATCATGCACTCAACATCCCATCTCCCAGTTTGTTTCTTATGACCGTTTATCTCCTTCGCATTATGCTTTTGTTTCGTCTCTTTCTTCTATATCTATTCCACAGAATTGGCAGGATGCATTCATGATACCTAAGTGGAAAGGAGCTATGGTAGAGGGGATGACGGCTTTAAAAAAGAATGGCACTTGGGAGCTAGTATCTCTTCCAAGAGGGAAGAAACCTATGGGGTACAAATGGGTGTTCACTGTGAAACACAAAGCTGATGGGACAGTTGAGAGATACAAGGCAAGACTTGTTGCCAAGGGTTTCACCCAAACCTATGGTATTGACTACGAGGAGACGTTTGCCCCTGTAGCGAAGATGAACTCTGTGCGAGTTCTACTTTCTTGTGCTGCCAATTTAAATTGGCCTCTTCACCAGTTTGACGTGAAGAATGCTTTCCTCCATGGCGAATTAGAGGAGGAAGTGTACATGGCTATTCCACCGGGTTTTGCTTCATCTCAGACCGAGGGAAAGGTGTGTCGATTGAAGAAGGAACTCTATGGCTTGAAACAATCTCCTAGAGCATGGTTTGACAGGTTTCTCAAAGCCATATTGAGAATTGGATACAAGCCGAGTCATGTTGATCATACTATGTTCATCAAGAGAAGTAATGGTAAGATTGCCATTCTTATTGTTTATGTGGATGACATAATCATGACAGGTGATGATGTGAATGAGATTACTAGCCTTAAAGCTCTTCTTGCTCAAGAGTTTGAGATTAAAGATTTGGGGTCTATGAAGTACTTTCTTGGAATGGAGGTGGCTAGATCTGACAAAGGAATTTTTATCTCTCAAAGGAAGTACATCCTTGATCTCTTGGAAGAAACCGGTATGTTGGGATGTAAGCCAGCTGATTCTCCCATTGAGGCCAACCATCATCTTTGTAGCAATGTGGGGGAGCTTACAGAAAAGGAGAGATATCAGAGACTTGTGGGTCGCCTGATATACTTGTCTCACACTAGACCAGGTATTTCCTATGCTGTGGGGGTTGTGAGTCAGTTCATGCATGAACCTCGTACTAGTCATCTTGATGCAGTTTATCGTATCTTGAGGTATCTTAAATCTACCCCAAGTAAAGGAGTTTTGTTCTCCAATCATGGTCACTTGAGATTGGAAGCTTTCACTGATGCAGACTGGGCAGGTTCTATTGATGATAGGCGATCTACTTCTAGCTATTGCACCTTCCTTGGAGGGAATTTGATTACATGGAGGAGTAAGAAGCAGTCTGTGGTGGCTAGATCTAGTGCAGAGGCTGAGTACAGAGCCATGGCTCATGGTGTTTGTGAGCTTTTATGGCTCCAAACCTTCTTGTGTGATTTGGGATTTCCTGATCGTGGTCCTATGAAGCTCTACTGTGATAACAAAGCAGCCATAAACATTGCTCATAATCCTATTCAACATGATTGAACAAAGCATATTGAGATTGATAGGCATTTCATCAAGGAGAAGCTGAGCAACGGGTTGATATGCATGCCTTTTGTGAGATCCGCAGACCAATTGGCCGATGTATTTACTAAGGGTCTTAGTAGTAAAAGTTTTCACCCCATTGTATTCAAGTTGGGCTTGATAGATATCTTTGCACCAACTTGAGGGGGAGTGTTAAGTTATGTTGTAAAGGTCTCATTTGCGATGTATTCTATTCAAAGGGTTAGTTTAGTCATAAGTATGTTAGTCTTGTATATCTAAGTGTAGATACCCATTTGTTCAGGTTAATGAGAAAAACCTTTGATCTCTCTTTCTCTCTCTACATTCTCACAGAATGTTAGAGCTTGCGCCCCGGTAGTTAATTATAACCTCTACTCATTGCCAATTGGTTTGGAGTGGATGCTTTAACATATTTGAACCCGCAAAAACTCTCTAGCCCCATGTTTCTTCATACATCCATTCAAAAAATCTATATAACTTGAAAACGCCCTCATCTTCAACCTAACCCTATATTTTTTAACTAAAAGAATAACCAAGACAGCAATACATCTTACAAATCATAAAGCAATAGAAGAAACGTTCATTTGGCTAATGAGAGAAAAATGGAAGAATAACGTACATGTAAAGGTTGAAGTGGAACTGATGGAAGATGCCTGAAAAGCCTCAATCCAAGAAACATCTCCAACTGCTTCTGACGAGAACTATCTACAAGTGCATTTTTATATCTCCTCTGCAAAGTGATTTTCATATTTTGAGCAACAGAAAACTGCTTAAATTTTCCAGCTTCCTCATTGAAGATGCTTAGAATTTGGCTGTGCATAGCTTTAGAACCAGTATACAATGTCGCATGAATATCACCAGCAAGCAGGAAAAGATCAGCCAGTTGACTTACTGGTGACAAAATTGTTGTTCTCTTGAAATCCTCAAATGTCATATCAAACCTCTTCCATGGTTTATCTGGACATGGATGATTCCACGTTGTGGTTCTAGTGTTGTGATCAATAAAATATGTCTTCCCGGTTACTGCATCAGACCGCTTCTCCCAGCCAGGTGGCAGTGGAGCAGTATATCCACCATAATTATTAGCAGACTGATAACCAAACGCAAGATCACTATCAAGCGATATCATTAGGCGTCTACATTGTTCTATGAATACTTGAAGTGATCCAAAATAACTAGCAGCATTGGTTCTATCTAAAGAATCAGCACAGTTGTAACGTATAACTCCATTTTGATGTGATCTCAAGCAGAATGCACCTTCAAAATCATCATTAAAAATGATTTCACCGGTGCAGTCCTTAACACGTAGACGAAGGCAAATAATCCCCCTCACAAAATCCTATAGACACTGTAGGTTGTTTCAGAAGTTTCCACAATCCTTCAATTGTTTGCTGCTCACCTTTTAATTTTATACTTGTATGCCAATCATAGTTAATCAAATGAACTCGAGTATTGGGAAGTTTTCCAGTTGATTTGATATAATTCATGGATTCCACAAAATGCTGAACTAGAATGGATTCTGATTTTCCTTCTCCATTTCTAAGCAAGTTGACGCACACAATTGGAACTGAAATTTTCTTCTGATTGCTCCCAACAGCAACATCTAGGTTCCGTGCATCATATCTCTCGCCTAACCTCTTATAATACTCTGCACTTCCTTTATAAGGATCACCTGAAACATATATTTCTGCTTCTGCTGCTGTTATCTTTAATTCTGCCCCCCACCATATTGGGATGGTCCCCCGCCGCCAAATGTATGTGTTGAAAGGAACACTTTGGCCAGCCTTTTTTGGAACCCATACGAGTTGCTCGCACTCCACTTCATTGCCTGTCAAATGCAGTCTTCGTAATTTACCATAATTTCGTATAAGAAATATAAAAACCTAGATTCATGTCGGAATAAATTGAAACTGACAATGAAATTTGAAGAGCACAACATTAAGTATGAATCCCAAAACATAAAACTGAAAATCCGCAAACCCAAACACTAAACCATTCAAATGTGCTAAAAAAGCCAATTAGAAACCAAAAAGTGATGACATTGTGTCATGATCCTGCCGCGCAATTAGTCCTAATCTCAAATAAACTGAAGCCAAATGCATTTTCCAAGGCATCATTCATCTATAAAGATGCGGACCAATAAAAAGTGAACAACAAACCTAAATTACAGAGAACCAAAAGTTAATCTTTTCAAAAAATATCTGCTTTATCACTCTAAAGAAGAATCAAGGTAAAAAAATCCTACACCTAGGCTACTATTAGCTTCCCGAATTTCCTTGCAATGGCATGATTTTTACAATATATAAAATGCTCTATGAGAAATCATCTGAAGCATACGTACATAACTGCAAGGTAAACCAAAACATGAAAACTAAAGCAAAGGGAAATTTGGAAGAGTAAGTATGCTGGAAGATGACCTATAACTGCAACGATTCCTTCAAACTAGCACAACAGTTCAAAAAAGTCCTATTGTTATGGCACCAATTGATTTAGCCTGAGCAAATAGGTACGTGGATAAGGAAGTGCGATTTTGCTCACCCTCACTGAATGAGGGTGAACATTATTACCCTAACTCTGATTGGTGGAAAAGGCGTTGCAGTGTTGGATCCACGGAATCAATACACTTTTTGGTAATAATGGGGTAAGTTTGTGGTGGAACCCCCACCTTTTCCACCAATTAGAGTGAGGGTAATGTTCACCCTCATTATGAGGGTGAACAAAATCACACTCCATCCTTTGAATGACATGTGATAATCATTTTTAGGGTAGAATTGTCTTTTCACAAAACATTTCGGCACTAAACAAATATCATATTCAAGGATGCCAAATACTTATTTTACCTGTGCTGAAACACGAATTCAAGCCTCTTGCCAAGTAACGAGTACCAGGATGCAGTCTGCTCCTACGAGCAGTAAGAGCAACTATCCCTTCTTGCTGACCTAGGCTTCCAAAGCTTCTACATTCTGCAAACCCCTATGAGTAGATATCAAGTGAACATTATATCATCCATTTATGTCTTACCATAACCACAGGATCAGATGGCATTTTGATCACTCCCAGTAGTAGAACTGGTTGACTGTCTTACATTGAATGTAAATACGAAAAGGCGTTTCTGAGTTATTCGAAGCAATTTTTAAACAGGAAAAGCAAGGTTAGTGGCAAGACAAAGCAGCAAATTCATCATCTTGGATAAGAAACAAATGCAACTGCAATAATCATGCAATGAGTAAATCATTTACCAAGATACATTTCCCGAGCAAAGAGAATAATATGATTCAGCAAAAGAGATCAGATCCAACTCAATATGTACCAAGGAGACAAGCTATAGAGCACAATGTTTTGAAAACCGGACGGGTGAGCCAACCGGAAAAGGAGCCGGGCAGGTGGTTCACCAGTTCAACTGCAGTCGAACGGCCATTGAACCATGATGTCATAATTACCTCAAAATACATTAAAACATACATCAATAAAAAGAATAGTATAGTTAAGACAACGAAATTAGTTAAATAACATTAATTTTTATATGTTTTATTCAAAAGAATTAGATATACTTTGGAGATTTAACAGTCACTATAATTTGAAAATGTTCGCAATGGCTAGCATATAATCTTTTCACACATGGTTATGATCATTACAATTTACAAGTTTTTATTTGTGCCCATGTGTACAGAATTTTCCATTGGAAAAGTTCCAAAGTTCCACACCAGTGGTTTAACTTTAAGAGAAGGGTGGTGGAAGTGAAAAAGGAAGACTTGGAATTATTAAGGCTACTGTACCAGGAATTTTTAGTCCCACATCACTGGGATAGTAAAAGAAGGGAGCCTTGGTGGTACATTTAAGGACATGCACACTCGCCACTTGGAGTAGTTTCCAAACCGCACAGGCAAAACGACCCGCAACCGGTTTTACCGGTTTTGACAAAATAGGCCGGTTTTGACAAAATAGGCCGGTTTCAAAAAGAAAGCGGTTTTATGGCCAGTCCAGACCTGAAATGTATCGTGTAGACAGTTCTACAGGTCAAAACGGCCGGCCCAGTCCAGGTTTTAAAACAGTAGTAGAGCATATGTTCTCTGAAACTAAAAACAAGATAGTACATCAAAGCAATCACAAAATGATGCAGTAGTTTAAGGGGCTAAGTGTCATTTTGTGTCTTTAATGTATGGGGCAGTATAAATAGTGTAAGGGTCTTCCATTTTAGCTAGTTTTTATCATTTTACGAATATATTATCAAAAGTTTATCTCTTTGTATCCCATTTTGGGAATTTCTCACTCTAGAATATCTCAATGGAATGTTCTGATTGCACCATTCAGTATCAGAGCTCTGAGCTCAAATCCTGACCATCCATCTCGCTTGAAAATCCCGCCGGAACCTGACCTCTCCGGAAAATCTCGCAGGAACCCTAAAATGGTGCCGGAAACCTCACTGGAAAATCCCAAATCAAACCATTCCACTCGAAATCAACAGATCTGTCCATTTTCACCCCTTTCCAGCCCTAAATCGAACTCAAATCCATGAACCAGACCCTAATCAACCTTGTATGAACCAAATCGACACATCCCAAGCCTCTGGAAACCCAAATCGAACCTGTACAGCTTGTTCTGAGCATCGATCGACCCCTTTAACCACTTTGAATCACTCGTTTAAGGCTTTTATAGCCTTCGCATCGACTTTGTAGGGCTCGACAGCCTTCGAATCGACTGTTTCAGGCTCGTACAGCCTTCGAATCAGTAAGGGCGGGTCCGACAGCCTTCGATTCACTCGAATAGTCTTCGTTTGCACTTGGATCAGTCGAGTAAGGTTTGAACAGCCTTCGGTTGAAGCAGGAACAGTCGATTGTCATCCTTTGAGACTCGAAACAGTGATTTCGAGTTGACCCAGTGAGTTCAGCCCCTGTACTGCGATTTCAGGTTCGATTTCATTGAGTTTCACTGCGATTTGTTGCTGTTTGCTACGGGTTTATTGTTATTTGAGATTATTTGTGTTGATTGTTGATAATTTGTTGAAGTTTGGGGTCCCAATTAATTGGGTGTTGCTTAATTTGGGCTGATTTTGGTTATTGGAGTTTATTTTTGTTGTTGTTAAGGCTCATAGAGGAGGTAGAGGTAGGAGAAGAGGTCGAGGGAGAGGATTTATTGCGAATGATGGTGAAGAGAATGGGTTTGACAACCGAAACCATGAGATGGAAGAGATGAGACAACAAATTGCTACCCTAACGGCGTTGGTGCAAGGTTTGCATGTATCGCGTTCGGGTAGCGAAGAGTCCAAGTATTCTCAAAGTCCCTTTGAGAACCCTTTTGGTGAACAAAATTGCCGTAGGCCGCCTCCAATTCACGTCCCTTATAAGTGGGAGAACAATATCAAGATTGAGCTTCCGGAGTTCAATGGAAGTCTCAAGCCGGATGAATTTGTTGATTGGTTGAGTACCGTTGAAAGAGTGTCTGATTATGGTGAAGTTGGTGGCTATTCGTCTTAAAGGAAGAGCCTTCGCTTGGTGGGAGCAATTACAACTCACTAGGCAAAGGAGAGGAAAAGGGAAGATTAAAGAATGGGGGGAAATGAAGAAGAAACTCAATGAACAATTCTTGCCCTTCAACTATATCCAAACCCTCTACAAAAGTTTGCATAATCTCAAGCAAAGTGGAAGTGTGGAAGAGTACACGGAAGAATTCCATCTTTTAGTGAGAGTTGAATTGAATGAGAGTAAAGATCAAAGGGTTGCAAGGTACATAAGCAAGTTGAAGCCTTCATTCCAAGATGCCCTTGACATGCAAACTTTGTGGACGGTTTTGGAAGCTTACAATCGGGCCTTGGTGGCCGAAAAGCAAGAAAAGAGGAAGTTCTCAAGATCCGGGTAACAATTTCAACAATTTCAAGGCAGTTCCAAGTCGGGACAGCCCTCTTGCTCCTATTCTAGGGGTGGATCTTCCTCTAGTGATGGCCAGGGTGCTTCTTCCGGGGTTAGTAATCAAAATTGGGCGGATAAAGTTTCAACTCCCACTCAAAATCAGCCTCAATCCGGAGGTTCAGGGACTAGAAGTAAATTCCAAAATGGGAAATTCAAGTGCATTAAGCGTGGGGAACCGAGTCACAAGTCTTCGAATTGTTTGAAGACTTCCGGAAGTAGAAACAAGGCACTTTTTATGGAGGAAAGTTGTGAAGAAGATATTCCTATTTATGACGAAGCTATGTGTGAAGCTATTGGAGGTGACAATGAAGAGGAAGAGGAAGAGCAAGAGGAAGAAGGCCTTGCTTTGACGATTAAGAAGACGCTTCTTACTCCTAAGGATGATAGCAATGAGGATTGGTTGTGTACCAATATATTCTACTCCACTTGCAACATTGGAGCTAGAGTGTGCAACATGATTATTGATAGCGGAAGTTGTGAGAATGTAGTCTCTCAAGAAGTGGTGGACAAGTTACAACTTCCCCATCCTTATACCCTTTCTTGGTTCAAGAAGGGCAATGAAATCAAGGTGACTAAAAGGTGTTTGGTCCCTTTCTCCATTCGGCAAAAGTACTTTGATGAAGCTTGGTGCAATGTGATTCCTATGGATGCTTGTCATTTACTACTTGGTTGTCCATGGCAATATGATAGGCAATCCGTCCATGATGACAGGAAGAATACCTACACCGTCCTTAAGGAGAAGCGACAATTCACTTTGTTACCTATGAAGGAGAAGGTGACTACAAAGCCTCCTCCTACTGCGTTGCTTGCTTCTAAAGGATTTCTCAAGGAAAGTCATGAAACCGGGTATTGTTTTAGTCTTGGTTCTTATGGCGGATATGGGTGTGTCGGATGTTCCCAAGGCCGTTTCTAGGTTTTAAAGGAGTATGTTGATGTATATCAAGCTATCTAACACACTCCCTCGCATACAGCCCTCTCTTGCACGTAGAGATACAAATATTCATATATATTACGAAAGAATGCAAACGGGGGAGAAACATAGTGCAAAGGGGAACAAATGCAAACAGAGAGACTTGAACCCAAGACCTCTTGCAACCTAAGCTCTAATACCATGTTAAGTACCAGTAGTCCCAACCCAGAAAATTAACCTATTAGGAAATGGGCTCAACAATGTATATCACGCTATCTAATAGCCGAAACAATAGAACTTTAGAATTCCACTAATGTAATGAGACATTAGCCTAGAAACATAAACGTTTTCCTGTTTCAATGGAAATAAAACATAATTTTGTTTCTTGGTTGCACGTAAGGATGAGTGTGAACATGGTATATATTTTGGGGCCCACTTCCTAATAACTTAAGCTTTGGGACAATAAGTGATAAGCAATATTGGATCAACATGTTGTTAAAATATGAAAATCCTTATAGCTACATAATCATTATGCACATGCACACTAATAATCCAAGCCAAACAATTGTGTAATCAATGTCATGAAGTGACTAAATACTTCGTGTCTCATTCGTAGAGAAGGTAAAGGTGCTAGCCAATGCTCGGAATGACAAGGGTAAAAGAGGATTAACGAATCAGATAAAAATCACAGAGGATACCAAGAATAAGCCAAAACCTGGAGAAGGATGACACAATGCTGTGGCAGACCAATGTTTTCAAAAGGCTTTGAAAACCATTCATTCCAAACAAATTCCTGATCAGGCTGATGCAAAGGCATGCGGCTTGGAAAAGGCCGAGTAATGTCCCTTGTTTCACAAAAGTAGTGCTTGCCATCAATATCAAGCTCCGTCAGTTCTTGAACATTCTTTATTTCTCCTTTACCCTGGGGTTGAGGGTTTTGAAGTGAAATTTTAATCCACTGGCTCTCAGTTACAGTATATACACAGCCTCCACCGGGCAAAGCTGGAATGCTGGGAGTCACCTTTGTTGCAACAAGAAGCACACCAAAACTGCCCAGGGCTGCATAACCCAATATTGCCCTGGCATAAATTATACTCTTGCAAAGCCACTTTGATCCATTTGTAACGTACTCTAAAGCTTCATTTTGGGAGCTAAAAACATCATAACCCAGTTTCCCTTCATAACAAAGAGCCCCAGTTGTTGGGTCAACATATATCACCCGAGTGCCACTCCTAAAGGACAAGCTGACAACAATATATACTTCACTGGATTCCAGCGTGACCACAACAACAGATGTGTCACGGAAACAACTGGCTACAACACCAAATAACACGTGAAAACAAGTAAGTACTGTGTAATGTACAAATGCTGATTATATAGCTTCTACCATAACGCTAATGCGGCAACTCTGTGAGTACCATCTACTGTTGATTTCTTAAAAAAGAGTCACTCTTGTAGTCACAAATTGAGTGGTGGAATTCCTTTTTTTCCCAGATAGATATGCCCCGTGGCAGAGCAATAAGCATATCAATACTGTAATAGTAAAAAATGAAAGTGAAGAAGAAAGGGTCATGAGCTACTGTGAGTCTGTGAGCCAGATGGCTTCTCCAGACTTGAATGACACTTTCGCGTTTCGTAGGCAGACCAACCCACCCACCCAACCTTGGGCAAAATCTTAGTATGAAATTGCTTGTACAATAACTGACAAACAAAGGCAAAAGGTCAAGAAAAAAATTTGAACGCACAAAAAGACGTTAAGCAATTACAGTTTCGAGTTGATTAATATGTGCTATATGCTCACTAAAAGGGCTTGAGAACAATAAGTTAGTGAGAGAAAGGTTGTCGAACTAGGTCCAAACAAGGTTGTCAAAATCGTACGATTCCCGATTCGAATTGTACGATTCGATTCGATTCACTACTCAATCGATTCGAACTGCACCCCAGAATCGCAAATGTTATATAATCGGAATAGAATCGCAGAATCGATTCTGGTATCGTATGAATCGTACGATTCTACGATTCGCATACGATTCATATCCCCTGAGAGGTAGTTTTTCGCAATTTTCGGCCCTAACAATGTGTTGAAACCCACATATAATACTTGACACTCAGTTTTTTCGAAGTTAATTAGGATTTCCAAACCTGTTTTCGTCATCTAGGGTTTCGACTGAATGGGCTGGCTTGCGATTTCCATGTTTGAGGTGTTCTTCGATCTTCAACAGTCAAAGGAGGGAGATCGATCAAAGTTTTGGGGGTTTTGAAATCGCTACAAGTGTCTTCTCGTCTTCAACTTCTGTGCGATTTACATAGTGTAGTAGTGTTGTCGATTTCTACAAGGACTTCAGCCACCCACTGACCCACACTTCACAGTATATCTAAAACCCTTGAGAATAACGGGCTGTTTCGATGCCGGAGATGAGGGTGGATTTGTGATGCGCCCTGATTTGTAATCCACTCTCACCTCAAATCAGATCTTTGGCTTGCATTTTCTGAGGCCGGAGTAGATTACCGTTGGGATTCCAAATCCACCACAAGCTGGATTTGCCAAGCCCTCCCTCAACCCACCGCTTGGCAAATCCGGCCTGTTTTGGGTCGAAACTACCCCTCCAAATCCACCTCCTTTCTCCCTTCCGTGTTACCTTCTAGCCAGCAAAATCGGAGAGAGAGAGAGAGAGAGAGAGAGAGAAGGGACTGCCCCCAAACGAAAATCGGATGGCCGGAAAAGTTGCCGACGAAGACGATGGCAGTGGTGGGCACTCCTAATTACATTTTTAAACAACAATATTTTTTCTCATAATATAAAAAACTGACATAATATATAGAGTAAATTACATTAAACCCCCCTAAACTATAACCCATTAGCTCTTTGCCCCCTTAAAGTTTAAAAATTCAACAATTAAGTCATTTGACTCCAACTTTCCAAGCAAACATGACCCCTTGTTACGGAACTCCACTTTCCCAATGTTTTTTGAAAATCCAAACCGTTAGATGTGTTTAAAAAAACGCGAAGATTTGGCAAAAAAAACACTTTTGAGCTTGATCGGAGCAGTTTTTCACAAAAACGTTTTTCAACAAAAACTGCTGATCAAGCCCTTCCGGGTGTTTTTTTTTGCCAAATCTACGCGTTGGACCTTGAAAACACCTTTTAAACACATCTAACGGTTCGGATTTTCAAAAAAACATTGGGAAGGTGGAGTTCCGTAACTTAAGGGGTCAACTCGCACACGTTTGGAAAGTTGAAGGGGGTTAAGTGTTGAATTTTAAACTTTAAGGGGGCAAAGTGCTAATGGGTTATAGTTTAGGGGGGTTTAATGTAATTTACTCTAATATATATTGTAATTTACCTTTCAGCAATTAAATAGTTATAATAAAAAAATAAAGAGTTAACATTTGTGATTTTTTGATTATTCAATTTGATTTTTTAATTATGTAATTTTTTCATTACTTTAACAAATTAGGGGCAATTAAGTCATTTGACAACTTATCCTATCATATCCACCTTTTAAATCCTCCCTCTCACAACTCTAACCAAACACCCAATACACAAATCCACCCTTCTTAAGAGGTGGGTTCGCCCTCATTACAAATTCGCCCTCATTATAAATCCATACTCAAATCCACCCTCCTTACAAATCCACCCAAAATTAAATCCGCCATCCAAATGCCCCGTAAAGGCGTTGAAGGATTTGGTGCGGGACGACCAATTTTTGGCTGATTTTTCCAATTATATCCTTTCAATTGGCAGTGTCCTGTTTACGTCAGAGGCTGCAACACGTCTTCTTCTCAACAGATATTGCTCATGTTGCAGACATGGATTCACCTACACAGTACCCCTCTCTTTGGAACTCTCTGTGTGCTCTCTCTCTCTCTCTCTCTCCCTCTCGCTGGGTGTTCACAGATCGAGGATTCAAGTCCGTTGGCGGTAGTTTTTTGATTTTCATTAATGACATTGGCTGGATTCAGGTTGTCATTCAAGTGGGTTATGTATCGGTAAAGTTTGTTTCTATATCTCTCTCTGTTGAAGACTGATTTCGCCGGAGATCGAACAAGGTGAGCTCGTCGTTCTCTCCTCCAGTCACAATTTCTAGGTTTTCGTTTTTCCAACCTTAAACTATGATTTTCATTTTTTAACCGAACCTTATCTCTAACAAAGCTTTTG
Source organism: Vaccinium myrtillus (assembly GCA_016920895.1). Classification (NCBI taxonomy): domain Eukaryota; kingdom Viridiplantae; phylum Streptophyta; class Magnoliopsida; order Ericales; family Ericaceae; genus Vaccinium; species Vaccinium myrtillus. Next base: position 23,419,175 of record CM029270.1, read on the forward strand.
ATACCCTCAAGTATGTTTTGTTTTCCCCTTCTCTCCTCCGCAGGGTATTCCGACCAAACCCATTTCGCCTTACAGATTGTAATCAAAGAAGGTGAGTCCCTCAACTATGGCTCTGACTTTGTTTCATGTATATTTCGTGTGTTTTCTTTAGTTGAATATCTTTCATGTGGGTATTTTCAAGTTGATGCGGCTGGTGGGATGATATGAGGTATGAACTGAAAATAAAGATATTAATGAGTGCTTTTTAATTCATAGATCTTCTAGAATGGTAATACATTAAATTGGAGACTGGTACTTGTTTTTGAGTTGTTAAATAGGACTTTCCATACATTGCTGGCCCGTTAGTGAAAAAAGAAAAATTGAAGCATGCTTCGCCACAATATAGTTATGCGTACTTCTTATCAGTTATAAACTCTTGATGTTCCCCTTTTTTGCTATGACCTTATTGTTTCTTTTTGATGGATGTGATCCCAAAATCAAGTAGCTATTTCACTTTATAGGGAAGACGTTGATTCAGAATTTGAATTTTGGGGCATCCGATTAGCAGCGGGAAATTAGGTTCCAAAAATTGGGAGGAGAACGAAGATGGGAGATTGAATTGGTGCCGCCGCCCTATTTGTCAAAAATTCCTCTACCTGCTCGCAATGTTTTGTGCTTCGCTTAGTACATTTGCATAGTTTTTGCCAGTGATAATTTCATCATTTTTGTGTTCATTTTCCTCTCCTTTTGGGCGATTTAAGTTTTGGAATCTTTATTTGGTGCTACTCTTTTCCCGAACAAAAATGTTCAATAACCAATTAACAAAAATGTGTACTTGTTGACATGCTCCAGAGAGAGTTGCTTTCAAGTTCTGTAGCATTTTAACTTCTAGGAATGAAAAACGTGAAGCACAAATGTTCCCTCTCTTGGAAGCTACAGTGCTAGTACTAATGGTTGGTGTTTTTTCCGTGATAGCCTCAGTAATTTGTTTATCGATCTATCATTTGGGAGGTTAATACAGTTCTCCTATCCTTACTTTCAACTGTTGACTTTTTTGTTAGGATATAGTATCATGTTCTTCATTTTCTCAGCAAGCACAGTATGTGGTTAATTTTTCCAGCTTCCTATTACAGTCTCGACTAACAACTACTGAGATTAAAGTCTCATCATGGCTGTTGACACATTGGGAAGGGAAAGATCAATAGGGCTTTATATAACTGACCTGTAGCTACCATTGTTATGTCGTTTTCTGGATTTCATATTTTTCCCCATATCATGCACAATATCTTGCTGAACTTCTCATTCTCTCTGCTAAAAATCTTGATTTCTGGTATTATCGAGAACATTGTTTTTCTATTCATAACCCATCCTTTTTTTTTTTTTTTATGCTAAGTACTATAGAAATTCTTGGTTTTGTAAGTATCATTCTTGTAATTTATTTCACAAGAATAAGAATCAAGTATTTCATCTATCTGAGTCATTTGTTGAACAATGACTTGATTTGATCTTAGTATGCCATTGCTCACGCTTCCGTTTGTAACAAAACAGAGATGCTAAGACCCTTTAGCTCGGAAAACCCAAGTTGAGATGCAAACAGCAACTTTCGTTCATCTAGGGTACCCCATCAAAACAAACAAACATTTGTCCTTGATTCCAATTTATCTGCTTTCCCTTTTAGCACATGTGTTGGACTACCCCAATTTTGAACATGCCATAGACTAGTTTTGCTTCCAGTCCACAGTTATGTGGGTGCAGTTGGTACTAGCTTAAATGGTACCAAGTTAATAATGTACGCTATTGTTTCTAGTGCATGTCCCCAAAACGAATTTAGTAAATTTGAATAAGTCATCACTGATCTCACCATATCTATAAGAGTCCTTTCCTTCTTTCTGCTACACCATTATGTTGTGGCATACCTAGCGCAGACAACTGGGATGTAATCCCTTCTGCTGCCACTAGTTCCTAAATTCTTTCAAGAGGTATTCGCCACCACGATGAGATCCCAGTGTCTTGATACATTTATCCAGACGCTTTCCCGTTTCCGGTCTGTGCTCCTTGAATTTCTCAAAGCATTCGGACTTACGGTGTATCAAATAAATGTAACCATATCTTGAATATAGGAACAAATTTATTATTTTATGTTATTTAAATAATTTCATAGTTAGTTTGATTTATTTTCCCCAATTTTAAATATTTTCTTTTGAAAACTTCTTTTTCTTTTTGAAGAAATAATAATCTCTCCTTTTAAAATCATGATTTTCTTGAATTAAAACCCCAAATCAAAATAGGATCAAATTTATTACTTTCTGTTGTTTAAATAATTTCATAGTTAGTTTGATTTATTTTCCCCAATTTTAAATATTTTCTTTTGAAAACTTCTTTTTCTTTTTGAAGAAATAATAATCTCCCTTTTTAAAATCATGATTTTCTTAAATTAAAAACCGTTTTAAAATTATTATAAATGATTTTTCAAAAGACATCATCAGAAATAAAAATGAGGAGGAAAATAAATTTTAATAATTAATTAGAACTAGGGTGCCCAAATTCCTTCCAATTGGGGGCTCCCAAGTTCTTTGCAAATCAAAATTAATTTAGTTAACTTCGATTTAAAATTATTTTGTCGCATTTTTTTTTTTTATTATCATGATGTCATGCATTTTATTTTATTGAAAATGTAACAAAAGAGTAATAAAATCATTTTTTACATAAAAAATACGAAAATTTTAAATATTTAATAAACTAGGGCGCCCTAGTTCACCAATTCAGGGGCACCCGTGTTCTGCAATTCTGGGGCACCCGTGTTCTGCAATTTTGGGGGCACCCTAGTTATGCACAAATTGGGGTGCCCCAGTTCATAATTTTTATTATTTTGTTTGTTTTCAATAAATAGATGGTATTTCAAATCAAAATTGGATCAAATTTATTATTTTTTGTTATTTAAATAATTTCATAGTTAGTTTGGTTTATTTTCCCCAATTTTAAATATTTTCTTTTGTAAACTTCTTTTTCTTTTTGAAGAAATAATAATCTCCCTTTTTCAAATCATGATTTTTCTTAAATTAAAAACCATTTTAAAATTATTAAAAATGATTTTTCAAAAGACATCATTAGAACTAAAATAAGGGGGAAAATAAATTTTAATAATTAATTAGAACAAGGGTTTCCAAATTCCCTCCAATTTGGGGCTCCCAAGTTCTTTGCAAATCAAAATTAATTGGTTAGTTTCGATTTAAAATTATTTTGTCGCATTTTTTTTTTGTTTATTATTATCATTTCATGCATTGTTTTATACTTAAAATGTAACAAAAGAGTAATAAAATCATTTTTTACATCAAAAATAAGAAATTTTTAAATATTTAATAAACTAGGGCGCCCTAGTTCACCAATTCTGGGGTACCCTAGTTTTGCAATTCAGGGGGCAGTTATGCACAAATTGGGGTGCCCCTGTTCCTAATTTTTGTCATTTTGCTTGGTTTTTTTGGGTAAATAAGCTTGAAATAGAAAAAAGGCTAAGCGGATATACAGCCTACAAGGCATATACCTAGGAGGACCAAAGAAAACAAAAGAAAGAAAACAAAACAAAAGGAAATAAAAAGGATGGCCAACAAGGCTACAATGGGGAGGGATTAAAGTGACTAAATTAGAATAGGCTAAGACCTAGTAACATGAAATGGTAACTAAATGTTTCTAAATGGTATTTCAAATAAATATAGGAACAAATTTATTATTTTATGTTATTTAAATAATTTCATAGTTAGTTTGATTTATTTTCCCCAATTTTAAATATTTTCTTTTGAAAACTTCTTTTTCTTTTTGAAGAAATAATAATCTCTCTTTTTAAAATCATGATTTTCTTGAATTAAAACCCCAAATCAAAATAGGATCAAATTTATTACTTTCTGTTGTTTAAATAATTTCATAGTTAGTTTGATTTATTTTCCCCAATTTTAAATATTTTCTTTTGAAAACTTCTTTTTCTTTTTGAAGAAATAGTAATCTCCCTTTTTAAAATCATGATTTTCTTGAATTAAAACCCCAAATCAAAATAGGATCAAATTTATTACTTTCTGTTGTTTAAATAATTTCTTAGTTAGTTTGATTTATATTCCCTAATTTTAAATATTTTCTTTTGAAAACTTCTTTTTCTTTTTGAAGAAATAGTAATCTCCCTTTTTAAAATCATGATTTTCTTGAATTAAAACCCCAAATCAAAATAGGATCAAATTTATTAATTTCTGTTGTTTAAATAATTTCATAGTTAGTTTGATTTATTTTCCCCAATTTTAAATATTTTCTTTTGAAAACTTCTTTTTCTTTTTGAAGAAATAATAATCTCCCTTTTTAAAATCACGATTTTCTTAAATTAAAAACCATTTTAAAATTATTATAAATGATTTTTCAAAAGACATCATCAGAAATAAAAATGAGGTGGAAAATAAATTTTAATAATTAATTAGAACTAGGGTGCCCAAATTCCCTCCAATTTGGGGCTCCCAAGTTCTTTGCAAATCAAAATTAATTTAGTTAATTTTGATTTAAAATTATTTTGTCGCATTTTTTTTGTTTATTATCATCATTTATCATGCATTTTATTTTATTGAAAATGTAACAAAAGAGTAATAAAATCATTTTTTACATAAAAAATACGAAATTTTTAAATATTTAATAAACTCGGGCGCCCTATTTCACCAATTCCGGGGCACCCTAGTTATGCACAAATTGGGGTGCCCCAGTTCCTAATTTTTATCATTTTGCTTGTTTTAAATAATTAAATGGTATTTCAAATCAAAATAGGATCAAATTTGTTATTTTCTATTATTAAAATAATTTCATAGTTAGTTTGATTTATTTTCCCCAATTTTAAATATTTTCTTTTGAAAACTTTTATTTCTTTTTGAAGAAATAATAATCTCCCTTTTTTAGATCACGATTTTCTTAAATTAAAAACAATTTTAAAATTATTAAAAATGTTTTTTCAAAAGACATCGTCAGAAATAAAAATGAGGTGGAAAATAAATTTTAATAATTAATTTGAACTAGGGTGCCCAAATTCCCTCAAATTTGGGGCTCCCAAGTTCTTTGCAAATCAAAATTAATTTAGTTAATTTCGATTTAAAATTATTTTGTCCCATTTGTTTTTGTTTATTATCATCAATTTATGCATTTTATTTTACTGGAAATGTGACAAAAGAGGAATAAAATCATTTTTTACATCAAAAATAGGAAATTTTCAAATATTTACTAAATTAGGGCGCTCTAGTTCACCAACTCTGGGGGCACCCGAGTTATGTAATTTGCAAGCACAACATTTGCCCTAGTTCTTTTTTATCTTTTGCTTTTGACAAAATAATGGTATTTCAAATCAAAATAGGATCAAATTTCAATCTCCTCCCTGTTAACTTTGGAAAAACCAAGTTAATCAGGCGATTGTGTTTTATTGGTTCAATTACCTCAACTAAGAGGATTTTTCTTTATAAGTGAAGAAATACAAACCAATAACTTAGGAAATTAAAGAACAACAAAGAAACAAGATACTTGGATTGATAAATCAAAGATAAACTTACTTCAAATTGCCTTCAACTTCAAATAATTTCATAGTTAGTTTGATTTGATTGTTACAAGAACAACCGAGAATAATCCTAACTTTCCTAATCTACTTTTTAGTTTTGAAATCCTAAAACTACTTGCTTTGAACAAACCAAGCATCATTTTTTAATATTTGTTGAAGATTTTCCTAAATTTTTTAAAAATGATTTCTTCTATTTATAGACATCATCGAAATTTGAACTTCCCGCTCAATGAATTTGAACTTGGTTTGCTTGAACTCTAACTTCCACTCTTTGAGTTGGCGTTCTTTCTTCCTCCTCCACGAAGAAATTGAATTCTTTTCAAATCTTCCTCCAAATTTTGATTTTGAATTATTATAAATGCTTTTTCAACTAACTCAAATGAGTAAAAGTTAAGGAATAATAAATTTTAATAATACTTACGATTCTAACGCCAAATTCTCAATTTTTTACGGGCGCCTCCAATTAGGGCGCCTGTTTTAAATCAAAATGGAGTTTATGTGTTTAGTTTTAACATCATTTTGTCTCAGTCAATTTCTATTTTATCCTTGACTTGTGACTGCCAATAACCGCTATTCAAATCTGAGAAACAATACGACATCGTATTTATTCAAATATATTCTTTTAATCCAGTTTATCTTTATTAACAAGTAATTGCCAACGTTTGGCATTTTTTATTACGTGTCAATTAATCATTGGATTTGTTAATTTTATATGTAAACAGGGGCACCCTAGTTATGCACAAATTGGGCTGCCCCAGTTCATAATTTTAATCACTTTGTTTTTTAAAAAATAATTAAATGGTATTTCAAATCAAAATAGGATCCAATTTATTATTTTCTGTTATTTAAATAATTTCATAGTTGGTATGATTTATTTTCCCCAATTTTAAATATTTTCTTTAGAATACTTCTTTTTCTTTTTGAAGAAACAATAATCTCTCTTTTTCAAATCACGATTTTCTTAAATTAAAAACTAGTATAAATTTATTAAAAATGAATTTTCAACCGACATCATCAGAACTAAAATGAGGGGGGAAATAATATTTAATAATTAATTAGAACTAGGGTTCCCAAATTCCCTTCAATTTGGGGGCTCCCAAGTTCTTTGCAAATCAAAATTAATTTAGTTAATTTCAATTTTAAATTATTTTGTTGCATTTTTGTTGTTTCTTAAAATCATTTTATGCATTTTATTTTTCTGCAAATGTAATAAAAGAGGAATAAAATCATTTTTTACATAAAAAATAAGTATTTTTCTAATATTTAATAAACTAGGGGCGCCCTAGTTCACCAATTCTGGGGGCACCTGAGTTCTGCAATTCTAGGGCACCCTTGTTATGCACCAATTGGGGTGCCCTAGTTCATAATTTTTATCATTTTGCTTGTTTTAAAAAATTAAATGGTATTTCAAATCAAAATAGGATCAAATTTATCATTTTTTGTTCTTTAACTAGTTTCATAGTTAGTCTGATTTATTTTCCCCAATTTTAAATATTTTCTTTTGATAACTTCTATTTCTTTTTGAAGAAATAATAATCTCCCTTTTTCAAATCACGATTTTCTTAAGGTAAAACTTCAAAAAAGCCTCGGAACTTTCACCCAAATGCTTCATAGACCTCCAAACATTTCGAAATTTCAATTACACCTCCAAACTTCACACATTTTAATCAAAAAAGCCCACGCCGTTACTTCCCGTCCAAATACGAACGGAAAACGCTGACCTGTCCTTTGGGCCCTCCTTTTGGAGGGAAATGCAAGCTGCAGTGTCCTCTTATCCCGCCATTTTCACCCTCCTTCACTCTATCCTATATATACATCCACTCCCACAAATCTAAAACCCTACTGCCCTTTTTCATTTCTTCTCCTCTCTCATCTTAAACAACTGCCATCTTCTCTCTCTCTCTCTCTCTCTCTCTCTCTCTCTCTCTCTCTCTCACACACACACACACACACACACACACACACACAAAAATGAGAACCCACCGTGACATTGGCAACTTCATGGAAGACAATCCTTGCAATGTTTGTGCAACCGGAGAGAGATGCACACCTCTTGGACAACAATCAACCCAGGAAGAAGGTTTGTTTCCTGTCCAAATGATAGCTGCAAAGACTTTGCTTGGTTTGATCCACCCATGTGTGCAAGGTCAGTGCAAATAATTCCAGGGCTACTGAAGAAGGCAAACAAAATGGAGGCTGAGATCACAAGGTTGAAGGCTAAGGAGAAGAAGCTCTGTGTTGCATTAGCAATGACTTGGGTTGCCATTGCCATTGTCTGGTTGCAGAAAATGTAGGGCTTCTGCATATGTACTTGGTCTGTAATGGTTAGTGGTGGTGTTTAACTATGTACTGGGTATGGGTAAGGTTAAGGCTAAGGGTATGTATTTGTTTGGTTTTTGTGGTGGTGTATGAAGTTAATGGATAATGTAAGGACCCTTTTTTTTATTAATTTATGGTAATGAAGCTTTCCCTTTCTTAATTCTTGTGTGGATGAAGAAGAAGAATTAATCCTAAGTGTAATCAATCTTTGTGTTCACAGTTTAAACTAAACAGAGCATGTAATTCATTTGCACTTGGTTTGGGAAACAAAACAGAGTGGAATCCAGAACTGGTTTTGAGTGTTTTGTTGTGTTGTAATTCATTTGAATAGCAAAAAAGGTAAGCATGACCAACGAAAAGATGGCAACAGAAGCCATTGATTAAAGATGGCAATAGATAGAGGGCAACAGAGGTTCATACAAAGGCATCACAAAAGCCATTACATGAAAAAGATGAAAAGCCATTCCCATAAACGCATGAAAAGCCATTCCCATAAACGCATGAAAAACCATTACATCAAAAAGATGGCAACAGAGGGTTCATACACAAAAAGCCATCACAGGTCCATATACAAAAAGGCATCATTGTAGGATGTCCTACCATGAAATATCTTACATACATAAAAAAGATGGCCAATACAGGTTCCATAAACAAAAAGCCATCACAAAAGGATCTAGTCTTGTAGACACCAAAAAAATGGGATGTTTCCTCTTTCCTCACTTGGGTGTTTTCTTGTAAGAGCTTGCCAACCTAACAACCCGGCCTCTCCACACCAGCTGCCCTCTGCTCGCTAGAGTGGTACGATTGGCCGTAGTTAATGCTGAACTTGCCATTGATTCCTGTGAGGCCATAGGTGGTTGATGAGGGGCAGGGGCAGGGCTCCTCACCTAATATTGGAAATAATTCAGAAATATTAACATAAAAATAGAAACAGAGCTAATATAAAAGATAGACACAATCCATACCATAGTTGTGTTGCCATTTGTAGGTGCAACAGGGTCTGCAACATAGGGTACATCTCCTGCAGGGTCTGCAACAGAGGGTACATTTGCTGCACCTGTTGATGCATCAACATGAGATTTCTTGCATGACAAATAGCAAAATATTAGTTACATATCCATAAATAACAAAACACAACTAATTAAAGTGCATACCTTTCTTGGGGGACCTTCACCTTGGGGTTTTGTCTTCTTACAACCTCTTTTGTTGTGACCCACCTTTCCACATGCACTGCACCTCATTTGGACCCCCTTCTTGGTCAATTTTGTCGGATCTTGTGGCTCTTCTGGCTCCCTCCTTCTAGCCTTTTTGGGCCTCCCACTTCTCTTTTTCACATCAGGAGGTAGCATGACTGAATTATTAGTTTCAAGCCATAGATCTCTTCCATTTATGGGGCTTAGCAGATTCTCATAACACTTGAGATATGTACTCACTTTGTACCACTCATGGACATAGTCAAATGGGTCTTGCTGTAAGAATTTAATGGAAGCCAAAGCATGCACACATGGGATTCCTGACATGTCCCATTTCCTGCAACCACAGGTTCTGTTCACCAAATCAACCCTGTACTGATTTCTAGTTGGTCCAGTCACCTCAAACTGCTGACTACCACACCATCTAGGGATCCATAACTGCAAGTTATCCTTCAGTTTCTCAATTCTCTTACTATTTTGGGACAAATGGGATGTTTGGCCCTCTTCATTGCGTCCCTTCTCTTGTATATTGTCTCCATAAGAATGACTTTTATCCTTTCCAACATGGTAATAATTGGTTGATCCCTAGCTGAGAGAATGGTTGAGTTGTAACTCTCACATAGATTGTTCAACAAAATATCACATTTGGGAAATGTGTCAAAGTGTGATCTGCTCCAGTTGACAGGTGGTCTCTCACAAAGCCATTCATATGCCTTTTTGTTTACGGCTTTCATTTCCTCCATTGCTACAGTGAAGTGAGGCATTATGGTTGCCCTTGCAGCCTTCCATAAAATATCTTTCATCACCAACCCTTTGAATTCTCCCTTGAAATTGTTGTACAGGTGCCTAACACATAATCTGTGGGTTGCATTAGGGAACAATGTACTTACAGAGTCAATTAAGCCCTTCTGTTTATCACTCATGAAGGTGAATCTGAAAGAATTCTCAATTTTCAAATCCTCACCCAACAACTCAAGGAACCACATCCATGTCTTCTTCTTTTCCTTCTCCACAACTGCATAAGCTACTGGATAAATGCAGTTGTTAGCATCAATTCCAACTGCAGTCAGTAGTATCCCCCAATGGGGTCCCTTCAGGTGGCAGCCATCCAACCCTATCACTGGTCTACAAGATTCCAAAAACCCTTTCTTAAGAGGACCCCAACAAATGTAGAACCTTTTAAACTTGACCTCGCCTTCAGACCCAACAACTGGTTTGACTTTTATAATAACTGTTGTGCCATCATTTGTGTTCAATATCTCTTTAGCATAAAAATTCAACATAGTAAATTGTTTTGCTGCACTGCCTTGTAACATATCCAATGAAATTTTCTTGGCTCTGTATGCCTTTTGAGGATTAACCTGCACAGTCTTTTCTGACTGAATTGTATCAACAAGGGAAGGAATAGGCCATGTGGGTTTTTTCCTTATCCTCTCTGAGTATTTCTTCACAATCCACTTTGTGCTAACCCATGGCACTTTGAAAGACCTCACACAAGAATGTTCATCTATGAATGTCTTAACCCTATACACTTCATCATTTGGAACATAGGAACAATAGATTGTCCAAGGGAAAGGACTCTTGCAAGTAGCCCTTACTTGCCTCTTGTCACTTTTAAGAAATTTAATTTCCTTACCCCACTTAATGGCATGCTCTTTCACAGCTTCCCTAAACAGAGCATGTGTTTTAAACTCCATCCCAACTTTGAATATAGGGTTCTCCATGTCTGTTTTTTCATTAAACACTGTGTGTTTCACTCTATTGCCTTTCCCCTCTTCATCTGACTCACTGTCTATACTCCTTAAATCATCATCAGATGTCATTACATCTGCATCACCGTCTATGTCTGCCAACACATCAACCACATCTGCATCACCGTCTATGTCCTTATCCACATTAGCAAAAAACAGTGCATCGTCATCAGTCAACTCGTAATCACTATCATATATCTCACTTTCATCAGAAGAAGATGAACTTGAGTCCAAGTCATAATCATCTGTGTCATCATCATCACCACCACCAGCCTCCACATTAACCACATACTTGCCTTTGTACCCCTTTAAGTTGTGTGTGGTAGACCTAGTACCCCTTTTCCCTTTCCACGTTGACTCTCTTGGGTAGCATAACACTCAAGCAATTTAGATACCATGTAGCATTCAACTACTCTGTGTTTATCAATAGTCAAACACAAATCAGTGGTATCACTGTCACCTTTGATTAACTTCATTGTCCCATTTAAAATCCCATAAAATTCAATACTTGTAAATTCACCCATTTCAGAAGCCATGTTCACTAATTCCATGTATGATATCTCATCAATATCACAGAAATCAAAGTAAGTAACAGTTCCCCCTATGTAAACCCTTGTTCGATTACCCTTGAAAACACCCCCATGATGCATTCTAATACTAAAATGTTCTCCACAATCTGCACAATGATTAAGAAAAAAACATATTCACACATGCATTTTGGTAAACAAAAAATGTCAGTAACCAGAGCACATTCAGTCACCATATTCAGAGCACAAACCCATTAAAAAACCCTAAGTGCAAGATAAAACCCATTAAAATCAACCCGAAGTGGAAGAAAACCCCATTAAACAACGCTATTTCATTAAAAAAAAAACCTAATCGATTCTGTATGGAGTGTAAAGTATAGTATACGTACCATAAGTGGGAGGATCACAGCCAGATTCTCGCATCATCCAACCCATTTTGTCTCCCTCAAGAACGACGATCGACCAAGGATTAGCAAATCAGAGTACTGGGGGATTTCTTCGAGGTGTTTGGGGAGAAGTGGAGAAGAGAGGAAGATTTTGTTGGGATTAGAATGAGGAAGTTGGTATGTGTATGAATTTACGTGTTTCTATAGGCACGTGAATGTCACGTGGTTCGAATTCCCTCCAAAACGAGTGGTAATTCCCTCCAGAAGGAGGGCCCACAGGACATGTCAGCGTTTTCCGTTCGTATTTGGACGGGAAGTAACGGCGTGGGCTTTTTTGATTAAAATGTGTGAAGTTTGGAGGTGTAATTGAAATTTCGAAAAGTTTGGAGATCTATGAAGCATTTGGGTGAAAGTTCAGAGGCTTTTTTGAAGTTTTCCCTTTTCTTAAATTAAAAAAAAATTTAAAATTATTAAAAATGTTTTTTCAAAAGACATCATCAAAAATAAAAATGAGGTGGAAAATAAATTTTAACAATTAATTAGAACTAGGGTGCCCAAATTCCCTCCAATTTGAGGCTCCCAAGTTCTTTACAAATCAAAATTAATTTAGTTAATTTTGATTTAAAATTATTTTGTCCCATTTGATATTGTTCATTATCATCAATTTATGCATTTTATTTTACTGGAAATGTGACAAAAGAGGAATAAAATCATTTCTTACATCAAATATAGGAAATTTTCAAATATTTACTAAATTAGGGCGCCCTAGTTCACCAACTCTAGGGCACCCGAGTTCTGCAATTCTGGGGCACCCTAGTTATGCACAAATTGGGCTGCCCCAGTTCATAATTTTTATCACATTGTTTTTTAAAAAATAATTAAATGGTATTTCAAATCAAAATAGGATCCAATTTATTATTTTCTGTTATTTAAATAATTTCATAGTTGGTACGATTTATTTTCCCCAATTTTAAATATTTTCTTTTGAATACTTCTTTTTCTTTTTGAAGAAACAATAATATCTCTTTTTCAAATCACGATTTTCTTAAATTAAAAACCAGTATAAAGTTATTAAAAATGATTTTTCAAAAGACGTCATCATAAATAAAAATGAGGTGGATAATAAAATTTAATAGCTAATTAGAACAAGGGTGCCCAAATTCCCTCCAATTTGGGGCTCCGAAGTTCTTTGCAAATCAAATTTAACTTAAATGGTATTTCAAATCAAAATAGGATCAAATTTATTATTTTCTATTATTTAAATAATTTCATAGTTCGTACGTTTTATTTTCCCTAATTTTAAATATTTTCTTTTGAATACTTCTTTTTCTTTTTGAAGAAAAATAATAATCTCACTTTTTCAAATCATGATTTTCTTAAATTAAAAACCCTTTTAAAATTATGAAAAATGATTTTTCAAAAGACATCATCAGAACTAAAAATGAGGGGAAAATTAATTTTAATAATTAATTAGAACTAGGGTGCCCAAATTCCCTCCAATTTGGGGCGCCCAAGTTCTTTTGCAAATCAAAATTAATTTAGATAATTTCGATCTAAAATTATTTTGTCCCATTTTTTATTGTTTATTATCATCATTTCATGCATTTTATTTTAGGGAGAATTGCTATAAGGTCCACTATAGCTATTTCCTAACACTTCTAGTCCACTTAATATTATCCTAACACATCCAGTCCACTCACACGTACCAATTACAAGAATACCCCTCGCTTCTTAGGATACCCTAGATCTTAGGGTATCCTATCCTAAAAACCTAGGGTACCCTAAAACCCTAGGGTACCCTACCCTAAAATCCTAGGGGTGGGTTTTAGGGTACCCTAAAACCCTAGGGTACCCTACCCTAAAATCCTAGGGGTGGGTTTTAGGGTACCCTAGAATTTTAGGGTAGGGTACCCTAAGATTTTACCCTAGGGTACCCTATGAAAGTGCCTAAACCTAAACCCTAGGGTACCCTATGAAAGTGTCTAAACCACTAAAAACTTTATAATAGGAAAGTGCACCATAAACCCTAGGGTACACTATGAAAGTGCCTAAACCTAAACCCTAGGGCACCCTATGAAAATATAGTATTATGTATTAAATTTAATGTGAGGGTACATTTGTCTATTAAAAATAGAGAGTGGACCTTACACCTTAGAAATTGCAAAAAGGTGGATTAGAGGAGTTATGAAACTAAGAGGTGGACTAGACATGTTACAAAAAGCTATAATGGACCTTAGAGTAATTCTTTATTTATTTTATTGAAAATGTAACAAAAGAGTAATAAAATCATTTTTTTACATCAAAAATACGAAATTTTTAAATATTTAGAAAACTAGGGCGCCCTAGTTTACCAATTCTGGGGCACCCTAGTTCTGCAATTCTGGGGGCACCCTTGTTATGCACAAATTGGGGTGCCCAATTCATAATTTTTATCATTTTGCTTGGTTTAAAAAATTAAATGGTATTTCAAATCCAAATAGGATCAAATTTATCATTTTCTGTTCTTTAAATAGTTTAATAGTTAGTTTGATTTATTTTCACCAATTTTAAATATTTTCTTTTGAATACCTGTTTTTCTTTTTGAAGAAATAATAATCTCCCTTTTTCAAATCATGATTTTCTTAAATTAAAAACAATTTTAAAATTATTAAAAATGTTTTTTCAAAAGACATCATCAGAAATAAAAATGAGGTGGAAAATAAATTTTAATAATTAATTAGAACTAGGGTGCCCAAATTCCCTCCAATTTGAGGCTCCCAAGTTCTTTGCAAATCAAAATTAATTTAGTTAATTTCAATTTAAAATTATTTTGTCCCATTTTGTTATTGTTTATTATCATCAATTTATGCATTTTATTTTACTGGAAATGTGACAAAAGAGGAATAAAATCATTTGTTACATCAAAAATAGGAAATTTTCAAATATTTACTAAATTAGGGCGCCCTAGTTCACCAACTCTGGGGCACCCCAGTTCTGCAATTCTGGGGCACCCTAGTTATGCACAAATTGGGCTGCCCCAGTTCATAATTTTTATCACTTTGTTTTTAAAAAAATAATGAAATGGTATTTCAAATCAAAATAGGATCCAATTTATTATTTTCTGTAATTTAAATAATTTCATAGTTGGCATGATTTATTTTCCCCAATTTTAAATATTTTCTTTTGAATACTTCTTTTTTCGTTTTGAAGAAACAATAATATCTCTTTTTCAAATAACGATTTTCTTAAATTAAAAACTAGTATAAAGTTATTAAAAATGAATTTTCAACTGACATCATCAGAACTAAAATGAGGGGGGAAATAATATTTAATAATTAATTAGAACTAGGGTGCCCAAATTCCCTTCAATTTGGGGGCGCCCAAGTTCTTTGCAAACCAAAATTAATTTAGTTAATTTCAATTTTAAATTGTTTTGTTGCATTTTTGTTGTTTCTTAAAATCATTTTATTCATTTTATTTTTCTGCAAATGTAATAAAAGAGGAATAAAATCATTTTTTACATAAAAAATACGTATTTTTCTAATATTTAATAAACTAGGGCGCCCTAGTTCACCAATTCTGGGGGCACCTAAGTGCTGCAATTCTGGGGGCACCCTTATTATGGACCAATTAGGGTGCCCTAGTTCATGATTTTTATCATTTTGCTTGTTTTAAAAAATTAAATGGTATTTCAAATCAAAAGAGGATCAAATTTATCATTTTTTTTTCTTTAAATAGTTTCATAGCTAGTTTGATTTATTTTCCCCAATTTTAAATATTTTCTCTTGAATACTTCTTTTTCTTTTTGAAGAAATAATAATCTCTCTTTTTCAAATCATGGTTTTCTTGAATTAAAAACACCAAATCAAAATAGGATCAAATTTATTACTTTCTGTTGTTTAAATAATTTCATAGTCAGTTTGATTTATTTTCCCCAAGTTTAAATATTTTCTTTTGAAAAATTCTTTTTCTTTTTGAAGAAATAAAATTCTCCCTTTTTAAAATCACGATTTTCTTAAATTAAAAACCATTTTAAAATTATTAAAAATATTTTTTCAAAAGACGTCATCATAAATAAAAATGAGGTGGATACTAAAATTTAATTGTTAATTAGAACAAGGGTCCCCAAATTCCCTCCAATTCTGGGCTCCGAAGTTCTTTGCAAATCAAATTTAACCTAAATGGTATTTCAAATCAAAATAGGATCCAATTTATTATTTTCTGTTATTTAAATAATTTCATAGTTGGAATGAGTTATTTTCCCCAATTTTAAATATTTTCTTTTGAATACTTCTTTTTCTTTTTGAAGAAACAATAATCTCTCTTTTTCAAATCACGATTTTCTTAAATTAAAAACTAGTATAAAGTTATTAAAAATGATTTTTCAACCGACATCATCAGAACAAAAATGAGGGGGGAAATAATATTTAATAATTAATTAGAACTAGGGTGCCCAAATTCCCTTCAATTTGGGGGCGCCCAAGTTCTTTGCAAATCAAAATTAATTTAGTTAATTTCAATTTTAAATTATTTTGTTGCATTTTTGTTGTTTCTTAAACTCATTTTATGCATTTTATTTTTCTGCAAATGTAATAAAAGAGGAATAAAATCATTTTTTACATAAAAAATACATATTTTTCTAATATTTAATAAACTAGGGCGCCCTAGTTAACCAATTCTGGGGGCACCTGAGTGCTGCAATTCTGGGGGCACCCTTATTATGGACAAATTGGGGTGCCCTAGTTCATAATTTTTATCATTTTGCTTGTTTAAAAAAATTAAATGGTATTTCAAATCAAAATAGGATCAAATTTATCATTTTTTGTTCTTTAAATAGTTTCATAGCTAGTTTCATTTATTTTCCCCAATTTTAAATATTTTCTTTTGAATACTTCTTTTTCTTTTTGAAGAAATAATAATCTCTCTTTTTCAAATCATGGTTTTCTTGAATTAAAAACACCAAATCAAAATAGGATCAAATTTATTACTTTATGTTGTTTAAATAATTTCATAGTTAGTTTGATTTATTTTCACCAAGTTTAAATATTTTCTTTTGAAAAATTCTGTTGTTTTTGAAGAAACAAAATTCTTCCTTTTTAAAATCACGATTTTCTTAAATTAAAAACCATTTTAAAATTATTAAAAATGATTTTTCAAAAGACGTCATCAGAAATAAAAATGAGGTGGATAATAAAATTTAATAGTTAATTAGAACAAGGGTGCCCAAATTCCCCCCTTAATTTGGGGCTCCGAAGTTCTTTGCAAATCAAAATTAATTTAGTTAATTTTGATTTAAAATTATTTTGTCCCATTTGTTATTGTTTATTATCATCAATTTATGCATTTTATTTTACTGGAAATGTGACAAAAGAGGAATAAAATCATTTTTTACATCAAAAATAGGAAATTTTCAAATATTTACTAAATTACGGCGCCCTAGTTCACCAACTCTGGGGCACCCGAGTTCTGAAATTCTGGGGCACCTTAGTTATGCACAAATTGGGCTGCCGCAGTTCATAATTTTTATCACTTTGTTTTTAAAAAAATAATTAAATGGTATTTCAAATCAAAATAGGATCCAATTTATTATTTTCTGTTATTTAAATAATTTCATAGTTGGAATGATTTATTTTCCCCAATTTTAAATATTTTCTTTTGAATACTTCTTTTTCTTTTTGAAGAAACAATAATCTCTCTTTTTCAAATCACGATTTTCTTAAATTAAAAACTAGTACAAAGTTATTAAAAATGAATTTTCAACCGACATCATCAGAACTAAAATGAGGGGGGAAATAATATTTAATAATTAATTAGAACTAGGGTGCCCAAATTCCCTTCAATTTGGGGGCGCCCAAGTTCTTTGCAAATCAAAATTAATTTAGTTAATTTCAATTTTAAATTATTTTGTTGCATTTTTGTTGTTTCTTAAAATCATTTTATGCATTTTATTTCTCTGCAAATGTAATAAAAGAGGAATAAAATCATTTTTTACATAAAAAATACGTATTTTTCTAATATTTAATAAACTAGGGCGCCCTAGTTCACCAATTCTGGGGGCACTTGAGTTGAGTGTGCAAAGAAAACAATTCAAAAGGCACCCTTATTATGGACCAATTGGGGTGCCCTAGTTCATAATTTTTATCATTTTGCTTGTTTAAAAAAATTAAATGGTATTTCAAATCAAAATAGGATCAAATTTATCATTTTTTGTTCTTCAAATAGTTTCATAGTTAGTTTAATTTATTTTCCCCAATTTTAAATATTTTCTTTTGAATACTTCTTTTTCTTTTTGAAGAAATAATAATCTCTCTTTTTCAAATCATGGTTTTCTTGAATTAAAAACACCAAATCAAAATAGGATCAAATTTATTACTTTCTGTTGTTTAAATAATTTCATAGTTAGTTTGATTTATTTTCCCCAAGTTTAAATATTTTCTTTTGAAAAATTCTTTTTCTTTTTGAAGAAATAAAATTCTCCCTTTTTAAAATCACGATTTTCTTAAATTAAAAACCATTTTAAAATTATTAAAAATGATTTTTCAAAAGACGTCAGCAGAAATAAAAATGTGGTGGATAATAAAATTTAATAGTTAATTAGAACAAGGGTGCCCAAATTCCCCCCTTAATTTGGGGCTCCGAAGTTCTTTGCAAATCAAAATTAATTTAGTTAATTTCGATTTAAAATTATTTTGTCCCATTTGTTATTGTTTATTATCATCAATTTATGCATTTTATTTTACTGGAAATGTGACAAAAGAGGAATAAAATCATTTTTCACATCAAAAATAGGAAATTTTCAAATATTTACTAAATTAGGGCGCCCTAGTTCACTAACTCTGGGGTACCCGAGTTCTGCAATTCTGGGGGCACCCTAGTTATGCACAAATTGGGGTGCCCCAGTTCATAATTTTTATCACTTATAAAAAAAATAATAATTAAATGGTATTTCAAATCAAAATATGATCCATTTTATTATGTCCTGTTATTTAAATAATTTCATATTTGGTATGATTTATTTCCCCAATTTTAAATATTTTCTTTTGAATACTTCTTTTTCTTTTTGAAGAAACAATAATCCCTCTTTTTCAAATCACGATTTTCTTAAATTAAAAACTAGTATAAAGTTATTAAAAATGAATTTTCAACCGATATCAGCAGAACTAAAATGAGGGGGGAAATAATATTTAATAATTAATTAGAACTAGGGTGCCCAAATTCCCTTCAATTTGGGGGCGCCCAAGTTCTTTGCAAATCAAAATTAATTTAGTTAATTTCAATTTTAAATGATTTTGTTGCATTTTTGTTGTTTCTTAAAATCATTTAATGCATTTTATTTTTCTTCAAATGTAATAAAAGAGGAATAAAATCATTTTTACAAAAAAAATACGTATTTTTCTAATATTTAATAAACTAGGGCGCCCTAGTTCACCATTTCTGGGGGCACCTGAGTTATGCAATTCTGGGGGCACCCTTGTTATGCACCAATTGGGGTGCCCTAGTTCATAATTTTTATCATTTTGCTTGTTTTAAAAAATTAAATGGTATTTCAAATCAAAATAGGATCAAATTTATTATTTTTTGTTCTTTAAATAGTTTCACAGTTAGTTTGATTTATTTTCCCCAATTTTATATATTTTCTTTTGAATACTTCTTTTTATTTTTGAAGAAATAATAATCTCTCTTTTTCAAATCATGGTTTTCTTGAATTAAAAACACCAAATCAAAATAGGATCAAATTTATTACTTTCTGTTGTTTAAATAATTTCATAGTTAGTTTGATTTATTTTCCCCAAGTTTAAGTGTTTTCTTTTGTAAAATTCTTTTTATTTTTGAAGAAATAATAATCTCCCTTTTTAAAATCACGATTTTCTTAAATTAAAAACCATTTTAAAATTATTAAAAATGATTATTCAAAAGACATCATCAGAAATAAAAATGAGGTGGATAATAAATTTTAATAGTTAATTAGAACTAGGGTGCCCAAATTCCCTCCAATTTGGGGCTCTGAAGTTCTTTGTAAACTTGTTTTTCTTTTTGAAGAAATAATAATCTCCCTTTTTCAAATCATGATTTTCTTAAATTAAAAATCATTTTAAAATTATTAAAAATGATTTTTCAATAGACATCAACTGAACTAAAAATGAGGGGGAAAATAAATTTTAATAATTAATTAGAACATGGGTTCCCAAATTCCCTCCAATTTGGGGCGCCCAGGTTCTTTGCAAATCAAAATTAATTTAGTTAATTTAGTTTTAAAATTATTTTGTCGCATTTTTATTGTTTATTATCATCATTTTATGAATTTTGTTTTACTGAAATGTAACAAAAGAGGAATAAAATCCTTTTTACATAAAAAATATGAGATTTTTAAATATTTAATAAACTAGGGCAATCTAGTTCACCAATTCTGGGGGCACCCTAGTTCTGCAATTTTGGGGCACCCTAGTTATGAAAAAATTGGGGTGCCCAGTTCATAATTTTTATCATTTTGCTTGTTTTAAATAATTAAATGGTATTTCAAATTAAAATAGGATCAAATTTATTATTTTCTGTTATTTAAATAATTTCATAGTTATTTTGATTTATTTTCCCTAATTTTAAATATTTTCTTTTGAATACTTCTTTTTCTTTTTGAAGAAATAATAATCTCTCTTTTTCAAATCATGATTTTCTTAAATTAAAAACCATTTTTAAATTATTAAAAATGATTTTTCAAAAGGCATCATCAGAACTAAAAATGAGGGGAAAATAATTTTTAATAATTAATTGGAACTAGGGTGCCCAAATTCCCTCAAATTTGGGGCGCCCAAGTTCTTTCTAAATCAAAATTAATTTAGTTAATTTCGATTTTAAATTATTTTGTTGCATTTTTATTTTTTATTATCATCATTTTGTGCATTTTGTTTTACTGGAAATGTAAAAAAAGGAATGAAATCATTTTTTACAATAAAAATACAAGATTTTTAAATATTTAATAAACTAGGGCGCTCTAGTTCACCAATCCTGGGGGCACCCTAGTTATGCACAAATTGGGGTGCCCAGTTCATAATTTTTATCATTTTGCTTGTTGTAAATAATTAATTGGTATTTCAAATTAAAATAGTATCAAATTTATTATTTTCTGTTATTTAAATAATTTCAGAGTTAATTTGGTTTATTTTCCCCTATTTTAAATATTTTCTTTTGAATACTTCTTTTTCTTTTTGAAGAAATAATAATCTCTCTTTTTCAAATCAAGATTTTCTTAAATTAAAAACAATTTTAAAATTATTAAATATGATTTTTTAAAAGGCATCATCAGAACTAAAAATGAGGGTGGAAATAAATTTTAATAATTAATTAGAACTAGGGTGCCCAAATTCCCTCAAATTTTGGGCGCTTAAGTTCTTTGTAAATCAAAATTAATTTAGTTAATTTCGATTTTAAATTATTTTGTCGCATTTTTATTGTTTATTATCTTCATTTTATGCATTTTATATTTCTGAAAATGTAACAAAAGAGGAATAAAATCATTTTTTACATCAAAAATACCAAATTTTCAAATATTTAATAAACTAGGGTGGCCTATTTCACCAACTCTTGGGGCACCTGAGTTGTGCAATTCTGGGGGCACCCTAGTTATGCACAAATTGGGGTGCCCCAGTTCATAATTTTTATCGTTTTGCTTTTTTTCAATAGTCAAATGGTATTTCAAATCAAAATAGGATCAAATTGATTATTTTTTGTTATTTAAATAATTTCATAGTTAGTTTGATTTATTTTCCCCAGTTTTAAATATATTCTTTTGAATTTTTTTTTTTTTTTTTGGGTAAGTGAAATTTTATTGAAACCAAGCAAAAAGAATAGGAGCTAAGGGGCATACCCCAGACACAAAACAAAAAAGGCAACAGCCAACAACCAAGACCAAGCAACAAACTAGACCTTAAAACAAATCAGCAACCGACCAACAAGGACTGGGAGGCCTCCAAAATCTCTAGGAGATATTCCAACCCAAGCATAGAAACCTTCTGCTATCAGATTTCCTTGGCGTCCTACAAGAGCTAACATGAACTTGAAAATCAGAAGCCACTGCCACAGTGACTTGGTTTACATCAGATCTCTTTTGTTGATGAGGCCCAACAAAGTTGATGACTCTTTACATGATCCAGCACCCTCAGCAGCAGCAACAACAACAACAGCTGCAGTTGCAGCAACAACAACAAAACAGATGCAGCAGCAGATGCAAAATAAACAATTCCAACAGCAAAGAAACAAACTCACCCCTAGAAGCTGTTGTTTCACCGTTGCAGGTGGTACGCCCTCAACTCTGGGTATTCAATGAACCCACAATCCCAACAACAGCAAGCTTGACAGTGGGTAGTATCACCAATACACCTATGGAGCTCAAATAGCTTCAAATACCTTGAAAGAGATACTCCAACCAAGACAGAGCAACCTCTTCTCATCTGATTTCCTCAAACGCCTCCAAGAACTAACATTAGCTCGAATATCGGCAATCACAGCACGAGTAATATGATCAGCATCCAAAGACTTACTTTGAAAGATGCACCGATTCCTCTCTTTCCACAAGTGGTAGATAGCTGCTGCACAAGACAACTTGAAAAGCAAATGATGAAGACTAGAACCACTTTTATGACCTCTAATCCACGCAAACTCATCAGCCAAAGGCATACCAAGCCTAGAAATGCCATTCTGCAATATTAACTTGTGCCACACAATGGAAGCGAAAGGGCAAGAGAAGAAGAGATGCCCATGTGACTCGCTATCATTAGCACACAGAACACAAGTAGAAGAGCTAACAACTCCCCAAATGTATAGCCTATCTTTGGTAGCCAATCTCCCCAAACTGCACAACCACTGAATGATACCCCATCTAGGAACATGGTGTTTGAACCATATGACCTTATGCCAATCTACTTCTGGGGCACTAGACCTTATAACATTCCAAGCTGAAGACACAGAATAAACACCATCCGAGGATAGAAGCCACTTAACGGAGTCTTCAGTCACAACATTGGGCAAAAAATTACCAGGGGTACGCCCTATAATGTCCCTCAAAACAACAGACCTGCTCATGTCCCAAGTCCACCCATTACTTTCAATAACAGAAGCAACTTTCATATTGGAAGATCTTCTCAAAGTATATCCCAACTGCTCCCCATAGCGTTGAACAAGAGGGCCAAGTTGATGCCAATTATCCCACCAAAAAAAGGTATTAGCACCATTACCCACAATATATTTAATCCAAGGCTGCACCAAAGGCCTAAGTAGAAAAAGTTTCTTAATCTCCCTTTTTCAAA
This sequence comes from Vaccinium myrtillus, assembly GCA_016920895.1. Lineage (NCBI taxonomy): Eukaryota > Viridiplantae > Streptophyta > Magnoliopsida > Ericales > Ericaceae > Vaccinium > Vaccinium myrtillus. The sequence continues at coordinate 23,442,178 of CM029270.1, forward strand.
TCATGATTTTCTTATATTAAAAACCATTTTAAAATTATTAAAAATAATTTTTCAGAACTAAAAATGAGGGGGAAAATGAATTTTAATAATTAATTAGAACTAGGGTGCCCAAATTCCCCCAAATTTAGGGCGCCCAAGTTCTTTGTAAATCAAAATTAATTTAGTAAATTTCGATTTAAAATTATTTTGTCCCATTTTTATTGTTTATTTTCATCAATTTATGCATTTTATTTAACTGGAAATGTAACAAAATAGGAATAAAATCATTTTTTACATAAAAAATATGAAATTTTCAAATATTTAATAAACTAGGGTGCCCTAATTCACCAATTCTGGGGGCACCCTCGTTATGCACAAATTGGGGTGCCCCAGTTCATAATTTTTATCATTTTGCTAGTTTTCAATAATTAAATGGTATTTCAAATCAAAATAGGATCAAATTTATTATTTTCTGTTATTTAAATAATTTCATAGTTAGTTTGATTTATTTTCCCCAATTTTAAATATTTTCTTTTGAATACTTCTTTTTCTTTTTGAAGAAATAATAATCTCTCCTTTTCAAGTCATGATTTTCTTAAATTAAAAACCATTTTAAAATTATTAAAAATGATTTTTCAAAAGACATCATCAGAACTAAAAATGAGGGGAAAAATTAATTTTAATAATTAATTAGAACTAGGGTGCCCAAATTCCCTCAAATCCGTGTAATACCCTGGTGGTGACCTAGGAGACGGGGATGGATCTCACAGATAGAATGTTCTCTCAATCAGTGAGTATCCCTTTTCTCTCTCTCTAGGATGACATATGCTCTGCTAAGATTTCACCAAACTCTGGGCACTGAAAGGGATTGTCCAATATTTATAGGCACCTTGGACCAATGGTTAGGTGCCAGACTATCATCCTATAATATGATGACACGTGTCCTTCCGTACAACCTAACCGTACGGGCGACGTCATCCACCGCGCATCTGACCCGCGCGGTGGCGAGCCATTCCCCCGTGCAGCGGTCCTCTTGTTCTTTATAGCCACCAAGCCACTAGATCTCCCTTATTCCCGTTAGGGCAAGGTCGTGACCTGTTTAGTTGCGCCTATACCCCAGCCAAGCCTCAGGGGGCCCCCAGGGTCCTGCCTTTAGACCGCAGTAGGTATAATTACCTGGGCTAAGTTAGACTAGCTTCTCGCATTCTCGCCCATGTTCTAGGCCGCGCTAGTCGTTTAGGCCACAGGCTTTTCTCCTGTTCGGATGGCCAATGATTGCCCAAACAATGCCCTTGTTCGGCCTGGAGTGCACGCCACTGGGGCACCTAGCAAGGGTTGTACCACGCCAATGGCCCCTACGCGAAGACTTGCGCTGAGTGTGCCACATGTCGCGCGGGTACCGTGCCACTCGGGTGACATCTGTCACTCTCATTGGATGGTCAATGTTGACTCTGGTCAACGGGGGGTCGGGCGCTGACCTCCCTTACAACGGCCCCCACGCGCGTGTGGAACATGTAGGCGCGTTGTGCGTGCTTCACGCGCTTTCCTACGTGTGCGTGACGTTAGTGCTTTATCCGTTTTCTGACACCTTTTTGGGTGATTGATTGTGACCGTTTGGGGGCGGCTTTTCGACTGTCCGAGGCCATCATTATGGTGACGTTTCGGGTTTCAACATGATGGCGATTGATTGCGACCGCTCGAGACACCTTTTCCTCCCCTATAAATTCGACACTCCCTCTCATTTTTCCTTTTACCTTCTCCGAATACTCTTTAGAGCTTCTCTCTCTAGAAATTTTCTCCCTTTCTCTTCCTCGACATTTTCTTGTCATCTTATCTACTTTTTTTCTCAAACCTTTACTCTCTGACAAAATGACTCGCGGCGAGCAAGTTGTAGGGGGAAGACCCACTGTCCACGGTGGTCCAGTCCCCCCACCAGTGGCGTAGGGCTCCTTACCTCAAGGGTAATTGTGATCTGTTCTGGAAGAAGATAGAGTCGTACACTCCCGTGGGCAGTGAGTTGGACGATGTTCTGTGCAGCCGTCCGGAGGCATCACTTGCGGAGGGCGACTTGATGCCACCTTCTTCTGTTCTCCGCCTCCGTATAGAGAGGGGAGATTTTCCGTACTCCTTTGTTCAGTACTCCTCCCTTTCCACAGCCCCCGCTTACTGGAGCGAGTGGGTGGATGCTATGATCAGTGATGATGATCATAGGACGGGTCATGGAGCACTCGCACATACTGGAGGATATCAAGATTTCGCAGAGTCTGACGCTGAATAGGAGGAATGAAAACCTTGATTTCTTGACGTCGCGGTGACAAGCACACGTTTGTATTTCCATGGGGAGAATTTGGTCCTACTCTCCAGGATACCAGCGCACTTTTACATCTCTCTTCGCATGGTAAACAGGAGTTTGATCCCACCAAGGCCCGCTATGCAGACTAGGAGTTAGTGGGGAAGTTGAAGCTGGCTTACAAAGCTAGGGCCACCGGGGCTCACAATGGGAGAAGAATGGAAACCGGAGGGCCATGACAGACCCAAAGAAGACCTCTTGGGATTATTGGATAAGGTACTTTTTCAAGGACTTTTAGCCTGCGCAGCGTGGGAGTGTGGAACGCAAGTCCATCGACGGCCCGGAATATAACAGTGAGCTTTACCTGCCCGCCTTCATTTCTTTCTTCCTATCTTTCTTCATATTCCTCGATTTCCCCATCGACGCACCCAGCGAGTTTGTTTTTTTATCTTGCGGTGAGGCTCGCGCAAGGGGACCGATTCCCGCACCCGTAAGGAGTAGAGAGACATGCTTTCTTTGAAATAATACGGACAGAGGAGTGGGTCAGCCCTGCGATCGATGAGATGCTTTCCCCGTGGGGTGAGGGTGGCTCTAGAGGAGACGAAGCAAGGGGAATACATTCTGGAGGGCGTCGCGCTCCATAGCCACAGCCAGAGAAGAGTTCGAAGGACACTACTGAGGGCTTTGGCAGGGGTTATGAGCGTGAGTTCATGGGCCCATATATTGACAGCGGGGATGAACAAAGCCGTCATGCTGAAACAGGCCAACCATCAATTCGCTCCCAACTCCCCACTGAGCCCATTCCCCAGCGCACGTCATTTGCGGAGAAAGGTAACCATCCTGATTCATCTAGCACTTTCCAGAATATAGGAGGTGATATTCATGAGGGGCCAAGGATAGGAGAATTTGTGCCCACTTCCATTGATCCTATTATTCATGAATTGTTCAAAGATGAATTTTCAGAACTGGAAGCCGTTGGAGACCCACAAGAAAAGGTACAGGAAATGCAAGCCGCACTGAATTAGTCTGTCCCAGAACTACAAGATCCCCCGAGTGAGCAGCAAAGACAAACTCAGCAAGAACGCTTGGCTGCTATTACTGAGGGGGACGCACCAGAGGGAGGGGATAGAAGCGAGGCAAAGTCTAGCGCTCCATAGGAGGGTGCCGGAAAGATGGTCATTTATGGTGAGAAAGAGACCATAGACATTGAGGATAGCCCGGAGGGCTCTCCATCGCAGGAGTCGTCTGCAGCTTACAACGACTCTCAATGCCAAGAACAGGTGCCTCCTGCAATCCCTGTGTCCGCGGTGCAGTTCCCAACCTTCCTAGTGGCTAACGAAAACTTGTCCACTCTGGAGGCCGTTCAACTTCCGGGCGACGAGTCTTCTTGGCGGTGGCATGCTTCTGGATAGCCTAGCCACGATAATTACTTCTTTGGAGGCCATTCAGCTTAAACAGTTTGGTGAAGTATCACTGAATGATGGAAAAAGGGGCTCTTTTGGACCTTCAAAACCTTGGGGGACTGGAGGTCTGTTGGCTCATCTCTCACATGGATCACATGTATCAGTCGCGCAAATCCTTCAAGATTCCGCGCCGTGTTGAGATGAAGAGAGAGGAGGTTGAGCGGGCCCAAGCAAGAGTAGATCTTGCGCGCACAACACTTGCTCAGATGGAGATAGACTTGAGAGACAGGAAGGCCGAGCTGGATGCTATTTTGCGCAAGAAGGAGGAACTGTAGGTCGCGGGCGGCACGATATATTCAAAGAACGATCCTGTAGCTAAGCGTCTATTCCCCCCCCCCTCAATGATTGTACTTTATCTTTCTTTTGTTATGAACGCACTTTGGTCATATATGGAAGGATTCTGTTACTTTCTGTTTATGCTTTTTATGGTTATCGAGGCATCTTTGAATAATCCATTCATCAACTTATGACTTATCTCCCATTGTATGAAACGGAACTCTACTCATAATCTTGCATGAATAACCAAGCATTTCATTAGTTTCTTTATAATAACTGAAGGAGAATTACAAACTAAATGTCAACTAAGGACTTTCAACAAAGCATCTTTTCATTCAGGGGTAGTATTTCTTCATAAATTTAATATTGATGGGGCCCGTGAGGAATCCATTAGAGACTCTGGAAAGCCTGTAATGACCACTTGTCCCAGCGTTAATGACCTGATACGGTCCTTCCCATTTTGGAGTGAACTTGGGGAGCTTGATGTTTCTCATCACGTCTATGGTTGACTTCCAGACTAGATCTCCAACTTTGAACTCCCGCGAAACCACACTCTTGTTATAGAACTTGGACACCGACTCCCAATACTTTGCCTGGTGTTCTACGGCAAGCTCTCGCCTTTCCTCCAGGGCCTCTAGATCTGCGCTCTGCTCCGCGGCTGTGACCTCAGTTGACAAAGCCAGTCGCGCGGAGGGTACACTTAACTTAACTGGGAGTATAGTTTCTGCACCATAGACCAGGTTGAAGGGGCTGGTCCGCCTTGCTTTTCTCTTTGCTGTCCGATACGCCCAAAGCACCGTGATCAGGTGATCTGATCACGTTCCACCATTCTCATCCAATAACTTACTCAAGATCCGTACCAAAGATTTGTTTGTGGCTTCCGCCTGACCATTCCCCTGAGGGTAATATGGCGTTGAAGTTTGGTGCTCGACAGAGTAGGACTGGAGGAGCTCGCCTACATCCTTGTTAATGAACGGGGTCCCATTATCTGACAGGATCACCTTGGGTATACCAAACCTGCATATAATGTTCTCTTTGATAAACTGAGCGACCGCCGTGCCAATCGCATTTTTTAGTGGTATCCCCTCCACCCACTTAGTGCTGACCTCAGTGGCTGCTAGAATCCACTGGTGTCTGCGCGAGTGAGGCATGATGGGCCCAATGTGGTCCATCGCCCAAGTGTGAATGGGTAGGGCGCACGGATTGCGTGAAGCTCTACTGCTGGCGCGTGGACAAGGTTTCCAAACTTCTGACATGCGTGACACCTGCGCACATGCGCCTTGGCATCTGATTCCATTCGCGGCCTGTAGTATCCTAGATGAATAATGTGCTCGTACAGCTTTCGCCCAACCTGGTGCTCCAACTCATGGGCTTTGTACATCACCTCTTCAGCCTCTTCGTTGGACAAACACCGTAGATGGATGCGGTCCAAGGCTCTTCGATACAAGCTTCCATTCTTGATGAAGAAACGTCCAGCGGACATCTTGACTTGTCTTCTGTCTCCAGTCTTGCCCCATCGAGAAGTAGCATTCCTGTGTTAGGATGGCTAGCGCGCACCTCTCGCAATTCTTTAGTACTTCAGAACATCCATTTTCATGCTAGGCCAATAATAGCCCTGTCTCTGGAACCCTCTGGTACAAAGATACATCATTTTCTCAGCAAGTTGCGTCATGGATCTGACACAACCTGACCTTAGCCTCTTGAAGTCTGATACACCGCGCAAGCCACCCCTGAGGGCCGCGATAGTATAATGTCTTCCCAATCATGGTGAATTGTGCCAATTCTGTCAAGGTCGCATCACCCTGCCCGGTAGTTAGTTGCTTTATTACCTTTTCTTGCCATTCTTCCACGGTCTGTTCTTTACTTACTTCATCAACGATTGACGGTTCTGTCTTCTTGACAATCTCTATGGCTATTTTCTCTTCACTGAATTCTACCTTTGCTCCCAGCGTAGCAAGTGCATTAGGGAACCTGTTGTCCGACCTGGGTTTGTGAATGACCTCCACTTCATCAAACCGTTGCATCAACTTCTGCACAGTAGCCCGATATGGAGCAAGAGTAGGTTCCTTGAGTGCATAGTGGCCTTCTGTGTATAGGATTACAAGTTTTGAGTCCCCCACAATTTTGAGGACCTTTATCTCCTTTGCAATGGCTGCTAGGAGCCCTATGATCAAAGCCTCGTATTCTGCTTCATTGTTTGGACATTGGAAGGATAACTTGTATGCGAGGTATTTGCGTTGGCCATCAGTACTGGTGAGGACTATTCCAGCACCTCCCGCGCCACCCCCTGCGACCCCATCGAAGCTTAGCATCCAAGTGGTTGATGCGGCCGCTAATGCTTCGAAACCATCTCCTGACAGCTCCTCCTGGACTGGCTCGCATTGCCCACTAGGGAATTGTGCCAGCAAGTCAGTCAGCGCTTGGCATTTGATCGCGCGAGGGGTGACGCATGATATTTCGAATTCAGCTAGAGCTAGTAGCCAACGGCCACTCTCCCTGTGAGAGCTGGCCGTGATAGCAAATAGCGTACTGGATCACTTTTTGTAATGAGGTGGATTTTAAAGGATAGGAAGTAATGGCGTAGCTTTTGCGCGGTAAAGAACAACGCTAGGCAATGTCGCTCCACCGGCGTGTAACGCTCTTCTGCGCCTTGCACTTTCATGCTAATGTAGTATACCGACCTCTCCGTGCCATCGATTTCCTGCACGAGCAGGGCCCCAATGGATCTTGGGGTGGACGTCAAGTACAAAATAAGGGGCTTGCCCTTTTGTGGCACGATCATGGTCTGTGGTGAGGTCAAAACAACTTTGATTCTTTCAAATGGATGCTGGTGTTCCTCGCGCCATTCAAACTTGGCTTTGCCTTTTAACAAATTGCTAAAAGGTGCTGAGATTTCTGCCAACGCGGGGATGAACCTACGCAGATAGAAGACTTGTCCAAGGAACTTTTTGAGAGTTCGCTGGGAGTGGGGAGGGGGCATTTCAATAATAGACTTTATCTTCGCGTCATCGGCCTCAATCCCATGCCTATGAACTAGAAATCCCAAGAACTTCCCTGACGCGACACCAAACGCACACTTCAATGGGTTCATCCGCATGTTAAACTTTCTGCATCTCTTGAATACAGTCTCCAAATGATCTAAGTGGTCGAACTTCTCTTTTGACTTTACCACAAGGTCATCTACGTAATCCTCCACAATGTGATGCAACATGTTGTTAAGATCGCCGTCATTGCAGCTGATACATAGCGCCAGCATTTTTGAGACCAAAAGGCATGACGGTATAGTAGAAGTTGCCCAAGGGCATTCTGAACGCTGTCTTCTCTGCGTCTACTGCTGCCATTTTAATCTGATTGTAGCCACTAAAGCCATCCATGAAAGAAAACATCTGGTGCCCTGACGTGGAGTCAACCAGTGTGTCCACATTAGGCAAAGGAAATTCATCTTTAGGGCAAGCCTTGTTGAGGTCACGAAAATCTACGCACACACGTATTTGACTGTTCTTCTTTTTCACAGCACGATGTTGGCAAGCCACAGCGGATATTGTATAGGCTGGATGAATCCGGTCTTCCTTACCTTCTCAACTTCTTCTTTAATTTTCTCTTCTAACTTCGGCTGGTACTTGAGCGCGCCTTGTTTAACTAGCTTGGAGTTTGGGAAGACATTGAGGTGGTGCGCCACCAGCTCAGTGTCTAACCCTGGCATCTCTTCATAATGCCAAGCAAATACATCACTGTATTGCTGCAACAATAGAATGAATCTTTTTTTCATGCCACTCTTAAGTGCCACGCTCACGAAAACAGGCCTTGGAGTTCCTTCTCCTTCTCTTAGATTAACTTCCTCCAAAACTTCTGGTTGTGGCTTAGGACCGTCTTGCATACACTCTGGAGCTGGCTCGGGTTTCCCTATCTCATCCTCTTCCGCTCCCATTGCCTCTAGGCACCACGGGTTAGATGCCCCTATCTGGATGTCTGGCCCGCCGCCCCGTCATAAGCAATACATGGTCTTTCCGCCTTCCTTGACTTTGGTAGTCTTCCTTGGTCCTGAGGCACTTTCCGTAAACGACTCTCGCTTGCTCGCGGAGGCCTCTCCTTCATCTTTAATGTCTTCCCACTTGGGCAATTTAACTCCGCGCGGCCTTGCGACTGTTGCGCTAGTCGTTTGGGCCACAGGCTTTACTCCTGTTCGGATGGCCTATGGTTGCCCAAACACTGCCCTTGTTGGTCCTGGAGTGCGCGCCACTGGGGCGCCTAGCAGGGACAGTACCGTGCCAGCGGCCCCTGCGCGGAGACTTGCGCGGAGTGTGCCATGTGTCGCACGGGTACCGTGCCACCTGGGTGACACATATGTCATCATCTCATTGGATGGTCAATGTTGACTCTGGTCAATGGGGGGTCGGACGCTGACCTCCCCTACACTACTCTGTTTGGGCTATCGGTTGTTATTTCGATAAATACTATTTTGTTCTCGATTTTGCTGATGCGATGAGCGATGTCTATCTTTTGGTATTTCTTTTTGGAGCTACCGGTGTTGTTTCAATAGCAATATTTTGCTGCTTGTTTTGCTTATGTGGTAAGCGGTTTTTGGCCTTTTTCTTTGGTTTGGGCTATCAGACTTGTATAGGTCACAATATTAATGGATCTGTCATATCTTCAGTTGTATTTGTCGATGTCAATATCCATCCGTTGGTGGTTTGTTGGACGTCTAGATCAAGTGATACAAATTGGCTATATGCGAGCTTGCTTAAGATTCAGTTCTTTAAGAATTATGAGTGGTCTTTCCTTCATTTGTTTCGTCGTCAAAACACCTCACTGCCCAAATCATAAATTGCCAAGCTGGTTTAGATTGATATCTTTGTATTATGGCTTGAGGGAGAGTCTTGGAATTAGAATAAAGTCAATTATAGAAAAAATACTGGTTCCTTTCCGTGTAGTATTTTCTATGGCAGTGACCAGTGAGATAACGGGTTGTGAACGGGAAGGAAAAACTTATTTTATGAGAATCTTTGGGGTAATGACTAAAAAGAGCAGGGTCAAAACTATAGATAACAGAAAAATAAAATTTTGTAATGTAATTCAGTGGCATCATGCCGTGCTCCCTCCACCCTAGTCGCTAGAACTTCGGTGTTTAGTAATTTCAATCAGCCACTAATATTCATCTTTGATCTGTTGGCACTTAACGGCAAAAAAAAGCTTTCAAATTTCACTCACGTTCGGACTTTCTATCTTCATCTTACTAAAGTTTTGACGTGTAATACTAAATTTCAAATTGATAAGAAGAAAATATTATTAAACACGACAAAATTTCTCTTGTGCTGCCGTGCATAGTATGAGTATCACATTTGTATAAATCTTGTAGGTAAACAGTACCGGAAAAATAGTAATCGACAATTTTATTTCTAGAAAATGAGAACACGAAATTACATAAAACAAAATTAAACAATAACAAAGATGTAAAGGATCTGTGGAGCACTCTTTCTCTGGTAGCTCTCCCTGAAAGTGAACGACGGTGAAGATGAAGCCCTCACTCTTGAGTTCTGCCTAGGCCTGCACACTCAACATACCGTTAGCACCGGACTGGACCGTAGAGCCCAGAATGGTACTCCGACGGTCAAGTTAGTAGATGAAAGAGATGAAGTGCAGATCTAGGGTTCTGAGAGGAGAGTTGTGCGTACCTTTTTAGACGATGAAGTCTCCCTTTTATAGGTGAGCCTTGGCTTGATCTCCAAGCACAGCTGTGCTCATCACGTGACTTAACCGCTCGGCTGACGTCACGATGACGAGCCCCAAGGAATATATTGCGAGCACATGCCTCCAGTAAAATTGCTACACGTGTCGTAACCGTTTGGATGACGTCACTTGTCATGATCACGGTTTGTTACGGGCACATGCCACATTAACTGCTCTGCTGAATCAGCATCCAATCCTTCGGCACATTCCCGCACCACAAAGTCGGTTTAGATCACCCCTCGGGTACGCCCCGAGGTCTTTCGATATTAACTCTGAAAACTCACTAATGAGTCAAGTATGGGTGGTTCTCGGTGAATATCCGAAGAGTCCCTCGAAGATAGTCTCTCGGTGACTATCAAAGAGGTGTCTCTATACCTGAACCAGGTGCTTGGTATATCCGGACCCCTACAATAGCCCCTCGATCCCTCCGTGCGGTTTACTTTCCCTCAGGAGGGGTTGAATACTCTGGTGCCGAGCAGGGTCCGGTCCGAGCCCTAAATCTCGAGATAAAGCTCATTATTAGATTCTCTGTCGTCGCCGATTTCTCTGCCATTCGGATCCTGCCACGTGTCCCCTAGGAGTAGGGTCTCCGCGACGATGTGACAGTTGTAGTCACATCGCGTCGTATTGCTGACGTATCGGGTGGCAGATACTACGATGCACCGTCCTATTGGACACGTGTCATATATCCAACGGCCGAGCACACGCCGATACGAGTTTCGTGTTGTGATCGTGTGGGTTTCCCGCCCAAACTCATTAATTTTCAAACCGGCGCAACTCCTCTATAAATAGGGTGACCGGGGGGAGAGAAACACTTTTTCCCTCTTCAATTTCGATTTGCAGAGCCTCTCTCTCTCTAGAAAACTTCAGAGTTTCTGTGGATCGAAGCCGTTGCAACCAATTCTTCACTAGATCTTCAGGTATATGACGTTTCTAACATCTTTCCCTTGTTTACTCCCTGATTTCACGTCTGTTATCATCATTTTTCGCGCGTTCTAGGACAGTTTTTCTGGGTTTGGGGTTGAAGATGAACAGTCATCTTCAACCTGTTCTTGAGGTTGAAGATGACGCCGAGAGATCTAGGACATAACCCCTTTACCTCCTTCGGCGATAGATACCGAGGAGTGTTATCTCACACATGCACTTAGTAACAATCTTGAGATCTCGACTGTCCGGTGGGCCGCTGAGAAGTAGGTAGTTCGGCATTGGTTTTAGGACCCACTACATATCGCTAATGGTCTTTCACCATGCATTCTTTTTGTTAGGTTTGGCGCCACCAGTCGTTGAGATCTCCTCAGATTTCGAGAGCTCAGGATCCGAGACTTCCAGCACTGCTGCTTCCTATATTGCCCATCTCCTCCATAAGTATAGAGTTAGGCAGAACCCTTGCCGAGAGATCGTACCGATGGACTATGATTTTAACAAACTCGTAGATGAGAGGCCCCTTTGTACGGGGAATAAATCCACGTAAGCCTGGATCACGTGCCTCCTTAACTCAGCCCTAAATCTGCAAGACAGAAAAGGGGTTAGAGCACCTTTGCCTCTCGTTGGCAAAGGCCCTCCGACGCCTAAGTTAATATCTCATACTATAAACTCTCAAATCACAGTGCGTATGAAAAGGTTTCACCGCGTACCTTTTGTCATGGTTTTTGCCTTGTATTTATAGGTGTAGACGTTTATCAACTTAGGCATCTCGTGCCCCTTGTTTCCTATTCCCTTTAGGAATCCTTCTCCTAATAGGACTTTTCCTATTAGGCACATGCTTCCAAATACTGCAAGATCTCGTCTTGCAGTAGTATTTCTTTCCATATAGGTTTCTTTCCTATATGGGGCTCCTAATCACGTTAGGACTTCCCATATTAATCCCCTATTTCACGGGATTGCTCCTCATCTCATAAGGAATCGTGATAGAGTATTCTGGAATGTTTCACCGCCTTATCCGTGGCGGTGCCGTGCTTCCACGTAGCTTGGAATAACTCGTACATAGCTCAGATTATCACGCCGAGCTGAATTATGTATTCCAGAATGCTGTTTAAGCCATACTCGCAGCCTACCCAGCTCGGCTACGTCAGGGGAATCTCTTAGTGACTTACCCCGAGCTAGTGCATCCTGACTTATTAACTTATTCTTATTACCTCGACCTTATTCATGGTCAGTACAGCTCGGCACAGGGTTTAAGGACCCCCCCCACGTGGTGCCGAGCTATTTACCCTTTCGTGGTGTCTGATTGGGGCACGTGCTATGTCTATTTCTAGGGTAATCAGATTTTACCCACTCCAATTGCTCCCCAGCTCTGCCACTACTGTCATTCATCAGTAGTGCGCAGAGCTTCAACGGCTCCTGATGCATCTCTTGCACGCTTCCCCCTCACGTGGGGAACAGGTTATTTTCGCATTAAATGCGAAGTGACCCGTTGGTTACCGGATAAGCCCAAAGGACGTTTTCCACTGACGTGTTGGGATGCGTCACGTCTCACTCTTTGGGCGGGATCATCATCATACCATCCCCCCAAAACCCCTCAACCCTTCCATTTTTCTCCAGAAGTTAAAAAGTAGAAGAGAGAGAGAGAATTGTGTTACGCCATCTTCATCTTCGTCTCCGTTGAAGCTTTCATCCCTGAAAAAATCCTCTGCAACGTCTCTGTCTCTCGCCGGAAAACACTCTCCGTCTTCGTCGAAGAGCCTCATTTTAGGTCCCCTCTGTCACGTAAGTGTCCTTATCTTGCCCCTTCATCGCCGCCATACGTTCGTTCTTTTTTCGTCTTTTCCAATTCCTGTTCATCTTCTTCCCATTTCCCTGGGTTTCAACTGTGTAACCCTGACTTAGTAAAACATGGAAGACATAGGGCCCTTCTTAGTACTCCTGAAAAAATAGAGGAATTCCATCAAAACTACAATATCCCCGCCAAAGTTCAATTCCGGCTAGACAACCGCGACGATATGAAAGAGCAAGGTCAGGATGAAAACAAGATTCACATCCCCTTGATTTTCATAGTTGAGGGTGGCCTGAGGCTTCCTCTGCACCCTTTCTTTAGGGAAATCTGTAGTAGGTGCAATCTAAACCCAATGCAACTATGCCCCAATTTTGTTAGGGTGGTCATGGGCACTTTTGCCCTGAACAGTCTGCTTGGCCTGCACCTAGATTGGTGGGATCTGCACTATCTATACAGTGTAGTCCCCACAGCCGAACATAATTACTATTTTAAGGCCAGAGGCCCTAATCAGAGGCTCATCACGGATTTTCCCAATTCCTCAAAGGGCGAGGCGGATGACTATCTCGTAGTCACCGGCAATTGGGAGCCGAGGGATGCTACGGGGAACACCATTGGCTATGCCTGGCCCACAGCTCCAGGCCGACCACGTCAGTACCCTTTTCTTTGCTGAATTAGTTTTGGTTTTTTTTTATTAAAATGCTCTACCTCTACTAATCGTCCTTTCTTCGTTTTGTTATTGCAGCGAGCAATATTAACCACGGGGGCCGTTTGATCCACGACAGACTTCATCGCGAAGACATTGCTCGGGCCCTCTATTTCGACGGATTCGAGCCCACACCCGTGGGGCTAGGCCGATCTTCTCATCTCCTTTTGGGATATACGCCGACATACTGGGGGAATATCCGTAGAGTAGGCGAGCCACGTTCTAGACACCCTTGGCCGCCAGCCGCTCCATTGATCGCCATGCGCCCCCCAGCTGAGCAAAGAAGGACTCGTTCTCGCATAGGCCGTGCTAGAAGGGGATCAGCACGTTCTCGAGCCCCTGGGGATTTGCAGCAGCAAGTGACTTTTGCCCATATCCCAGACATACTCACTGATATCCCAATCCTTACCCGTACTGACGACGAGCCTAGCACTTCCGGAAGGGTGATAGTAGAAGAAGAAGAAGAAGTGCTCAACCATCGTACAATCGTTCAATCCTTGTCCGAGCAGGCTGCCCTTCTTGCAGATTCGGACGATTCACCGGGTTACTCTCCTTCTCCAGATCAAGAAGAAATGCCTCGCCAGCCGATCAACCTTCTCAACGAGTTGAATCTCGGCACATTTTCTTCACGAGCTGATGCGACGACTATCCCCCCAGTCCTCCTCCAATCACGACTACTGTTCCTTCTGACAATCAGAGGGAAAAAAGGCCGGTGGAGAGTCCCGTTGATCTCCAGCCCCCACTGCGAAGACGAAGGGTTGGGGATTCGAGCTCCAGCCGTGCAATGACAGATTCCCCTCCACTAGTGCAGCCATGGGAACCTACCTTGGCCCGTCCTGATGGCACTTCCCTTACTATGATCGACAAGATTTCCTCTGTGGACGTTGCCTATGGCGTCTCCCGAGCTGCTCTTCTCCCCCTAGACATGGATAGGGAAAAGATCAACTCCTACGATAGCCTTATGAAGTCCATATTCCAATCCAGAGCTAAGGTAAGAGGGCTTTCCTTCTATTTCCTTCCTGTGTCATTAACTTTCCATTTATTAGCCGTACTTTGCTTTGCAGATCATGCAAAAGGCATCAGTTGGCCTGGAGAGGGCCAAGGATGCTGAGAAGGAGCTGAAGAAGGAGCAAAAAAGGGCGGAGAGAGCCGAGAAAGAGAACGCCCAATATGCTCAGTTGCTAAAAGATGCTCGGGAGGAGACTGAGGGACTGTAGAGGGATAATACCGAGCTAAGGGGGAAGGCTGAGGAGGTCGAGCGTGAACTTCATCAACAACTCGCTGCTGCAGAGGCTAAAGCAAAAGCTGAGTATGACCGGGTTGTTATCGCGATCACCGAAAACTATCGAGCACAGATGCCAGCAGTGCAAGATGCTGTCTGGGGTGCAGCTTGGCAGAGGTGCCTCACTAAGCTCGGGGTGGATCCGTCTTCCTCTTACTGGACTGACATGGAGCTTCCAAGTGAGGTGGTTGCTTCTGAAACCAATGTCGATGCCCAAGCTCAGTCCAACCCTGAAGCCCAATCTGAGCCCCCTACCGAGCAGGTTGGTAGCGAAAATGCAGAGGGTCCTGTTGACCCTGAAAACATTGTGAGTACTAATTCCACCCTTGCCACTGATGCTGGTCAACACGGTGAAGAGGTTTAAAGCCTGTTCTGTTTGCTACTATTTTAATTTTAACCTTTCTGATTGACCCTGCGTGGTCTTACTTGGCCGTGTGTGGCCCTTTGGTATTCTGTTTTAAGTATTCTCGTACTTTGGCTTTCGTAATCTAAGTTTAGCTCGTACTTAGAAGTTTATTACAGTTTTTGTTGCATCTCTAAGTTTCTTCATACTTAGAGATTGATTGTAACACTTGTTTGCAAATCCAAGTTTCTTCATACCTAGAGACCGATGCAGCCCTAAGTTTCTTCATACCTAGAAACTGACTGCAATTTTCGTTGCAGACCTAAGTTTTTTCATACTTAGAGTTGCTTTTACAATATTCGTTGCAAACTTGCTGTTTCTTTGCATTTTAGAGATTTAGTGAAATATTCGTTGCAAATCTAAGTTTCTTCGTACTTAGAGATTTAGTGAAATGTTCGTTGCAAATCTAAGTTTATTCGTACTCAGAGACTTATTGCAATATTCGTTGCAAATCTAAGTTTATTCGTACTTAGAGACTTATTGCAATATTCGTTGCAAATCTAAGTTTATTCGTACTTAGGATAATCGGGATATACATACTCTCTGCTCCCCAATAGGAATCCAAATTTGAGACAAGATTTGGTTCATATTAATCAAAACCATAATGAAAAAAGACGAAATCTCATTAATGCTTGAAATTGCAGTAAAGGTAAGAATTCTAAATGACTGATGTTGGTGACTTTATTTGTAATCCCAACTAGGTATTAAAAACAAATGTTAATTTATCCATTTTCGCTAAAAGAGATGTGATTGTATTCAAAATCACATGAACGAATTACTGATAAAACTTTCGTAGGTTCTGGACATTCCATGGTCGTGGTACTGGGTCTCCATCCAGGTCGGCCAAACGATAGGCCCCAATGCCAGCAATCCCAACGATCTTGTATGTGACCTCCCAGTTCGGCCCAAGCTTCCCTTCAGAAGACACCTTGGTGTTGGCCAAGACTTTCCTCAGGACTAGATCTCCAATCTTGAATTCTCTTGGCTGCACCTTCTTGTTTTAACTTCTCCGCAACTGCTCCTGGTATGCTGCCAATGTAATGAGTGCACGCTCTCTCTTTTCCTCGGCAAGATCGAGCGGCTCGGCCAAGGCCTTATCGTTGCCACCCGACTCCACAAGAGTAGTGCGAATGGTCGGCAAGCCTATTTCTAGTGGGATCACTGCCTCCGTCCCATAAACAAGGGAGTACGGCGTCTCTCCCGTAGATCGCCGTGGGATGGTCCTGTATGCCCAGAGCACGGCTGGTAGCTCGTCTGGCCATTTCCCCTTCTTACTCTCCAACCTCTTCTTAAGGCTCTTCAGGATAGTCTTGTTTGAGGCTTCTGCTTGCCCATTGCTCTGTGGGTAAGCTGGGGTTGAATAGTAGTTTCTGATGCCGTACTGAGCACAAAATGCTTTGAACTTTTTACCGAACTGGGACCCGTTATCCGAAATGATGGAGTAAGGTACTCCCAATCGTGTGATGATCTTGTTCCAGACAAACCTTTCCACCATAGCTTCCGTAATCTTGGCTAGAGCATCTCCTTCTATCCATTTACTGAAGTAGTCCATGCCAACGAGTAGGAATTTTCGTTTCCCTATTGCCATAGGGAGAGGACCCACGATGTCCAGTCCCCATTGGGCAAATGGCCATGGGCTGGTTAGAGGCAATAGATCCTCAGCTGGTGCTCGGATTAGAGGAGAAAACCTTTGACACTTCTCGCAAGTCTTAACAAAGGCCTTTGCATCTTCTTGCATGTAAGGCCACCAATACCCCTGGGATATTTCTCGGTGGGCTATGGATCTCCCTCCCGTGTGTCCTCCATACGTTCCAGCATGGATCTCATGAAGGAACTTCTGGACTAGAGCTAGGTGTACTCACAATAAATATGGGCCAAGAAAAGACTTTCTATAAAGCTTACCTTCTGGGGAGAGCCAGAAACGTACTGACTTGGTCTTGATCTTATGAGCTTCCTTCTTGTCTTCTGGCAAGGTCCCATCTCGTAGGTACGCCACTATTGGGTCCATCCAGCTCGGCCCAAACTCTGTTTCCATCACCATCTCTACTGCTCGGTCAATGCTCGGTTCGTTCAAATAATCCACAGCTATTGTACGGGGGTACTCCGTGTTTACTGCTAATCCTAAGCATGCCAATGAGTATGCATGTGCATTCTGCCCCGAGCTGATTTGCTGGATGTGGATTTTGTCAAATTTGTCGAGTAATTCCTTGGCCGCTTCTGAGTATGCTGCCATTTTCTCACTTTTTGCAGCGTACTCTCCTGAAAGATGATTAACAACCAATTGTGAGTCACAGAATACTCTTAATTTACTGACCTTGAGCTCCATGGCACTCCTGAGTCCTGCCAGCAAAGCTTCATAGTCTGCCACATTGTTAGTGGCACTAAACCCCAATCGCAATGCTTTTTCTAGCACCAATCCTTCTGGAGAGAATAACACCATTCCTACTCCTGATCCTTTGTTGTAGGCTGACCCGTCAACGTACAACCTCCACTCTTCTGGGTCCAGTTTGGCATCTCTCGTCGACTGCTCAGGAATAATACTTTGCTCCTTCTCGTGGAGAGTTGGTGGTGGTGGAGCTACTGTTGGAGTGAATTCAGCTATAAAGTCAGCCAAGACTTGCCCTTTTATTGTCCGTCCTGGGCTGATAATCAAGGTCAAACTGGCTCAACTCAATGGACCACTTGGATATTCGTCCAGAGAGGTCTGCCTTCCTAAGCAAGACCCTTAGTGGATATTCAGTGAACACAGTGATGGGATGTTGCAAAAAATAGTGAGGTAGTTTTCTTGAGGCTATGATGAGAGCATATACCAGTTTTTCCAGTGGTAGGTAACGTGTCTCAGCTAGATACAGTATCAATCGCTCCCTAGCTTCTAGAGTAGAGAGTAAGGGTGGTGAGGATAAGTAGATTTTCAACTCCCGAAAGGCCTGTTCTTGCTCGGCTCCTCATTCATACCTTTCTCTCTTCTTCAGAAGTTGAAAGAAGGGCCTACAACGATCTGAGGACTTGCTAATGAAACGGTTAAGAGCTGCAGCCATACCTGTTAGTCTTTGAACCTCTTTCGTGGTTCCAGGGCTTTGGAGTTTCTGAAGTGCTGTAATTTGATCTAGGTTAGCCTCGATCCCTCTCTTTGTCACCAAGTGTCCTAGGAACTTTCCCGAGCTGACTCCAAAGGCACACCAGGCGTTCAGCTTCAACTTGTATTCTCTCAATATGTTGAAAGTCACCTTTAGGTCGGCAAGGTGATCAAACTTCACTTTGCTTTTTACCACCATATCATCTATATAGACTTCCATGGTTTTACCGAGCTGGTCTTTGAACATCTTAGTGACCAACCTCTGATAAGTTGCTCCAGCATTCCTTAATCCAAACGGCATGACCTTGTAACAATAGAGCCCCCTTGATGAGATGAAAGACGTTTTCTCTTGATGTGGTTCATACATGGCTATTTGATGATATCCTCGATATGCGTCAAGGAAGCTCATCCTTTCATAGCTTGACGTGGCGTCTACTAGTTGATCAATCCTTGGAAGTGGAAAGCTGTCCTTAGGGCACGCTTTGTTGAGGCTAGTAAAATCCACACAGACTCTCCATTTCCCGTTCTTCTTCTTGACCACAACTTTATTGGCCAGCCAGTCCGGATAGCTCACCTCTCGTATGGCATCCGCTTCGAGCAACCGATCTACCTCTTCAATCACAGCGTCTGCGGTGCTGATCTTCTTGCTTTTTGCTGAGGATCTACATTTAAGTGGTGGCAGATCACCCCAGGGTTTATCCCAGGCATCTCCTGGGGAGTCCATGCAAAGACGTCAACATGGTTCTTCAAAAAGGCAACCAAATCCCTCTCCTACTGTTCGGCAAGGGTTTCACCAATCAAGAAATACCGTTCTGCATCGTTTTCTTGAATCTGTACCTTCTTCAACCCTTCCACTATCTTCTTGGTGGGGTCACCTCCAACGTCTTCCAAGGTCGGTTGATCTGGAACTTCAACCGTCTGTACCAGCTTGGCCTTTGGGGACTTTTTCAAGACCATGTTGAAACACTGGTCGGCAACCTTCTAGCTGCCTTTGATGCACTCTATGCCATCTGCTCCAGGGTATTTTATCATCTGGTGGTAAGTTGAGGATACTGCCCTCATTTTGTGCATCCAGGTTCTTCATATAATCACGTTATAAGAGGAAGGGATATCCACCACAGGGAAATCAATTTTTAGGACTGTTGATCCAGCTCGGACAGGTAGTGTGACCTTTCCCATAGGCCAAACCGTCTGTGCGCTGAAGCCGACCAGAGGGACAAGACACTTTTGTAATGAACTTGACGGGAGCTTCATTTTCTTGAAGGTGTCGTAGTACATGATTTATGTGCTTGCCCCTTGATCAACCAGAATTTTCTCCACATCATATTCCCCTATTCGTAGGGTAATTACTAGTGCGTCATTATGTGGCATCACTACCCCATCTAGATCTTCATCCGAGAAGGTTATGGGTACCTCCATTACTCCTTCAGCCCTCGGCCTTTTCGTGCCGAGCTTCATGACATGTTTTGCTTGTCCGTTGACCCTTTGGAGGTGTCTGATTTCGTTGTTGGTGTACGGGGCCACCAGTCCATCTATCATATGGATTGTTCCCTTCGGACCTTTCTCGTAGTCCATCTCTTCTATCAGCTCGGCATAATTCTTTTCATTAGCCAAAAATTCCTTAAGATGGTCTACCACCACCTTTTCATCCAGGAACTTTTTGTACTCCACGCAATCTTCTGTCATATGACCCCAATCTCTGTGGTAGCTGCAGTGTTGGTTAGTGGCCCTCCTCTTTTCTGGATTTCCTGTCATCTTCGAGGGTCTCCTGAACCATGGCTCATTCTTGATCTTGTACAGCATCTTGTAGGTCGGGATGTTGAAAGTTGTCATGATGCTGAAGTATGACTTGGGGTCTGGATCAGCTTTGTCTTTCCTCTGCTGCGTGTAATCCTTCCTTCCTGTTGTGTAATCCTTCTTGTACACCCTTGATTCCACCGTTTTCTTTTCTGGGAGCTGGGATTGTCAAGCCACAATCTTCCCTCCAGCTTGTAGGATATCATCCTCTACCCGTGCGTGCTCCTGGATTCTTTCCATAAGTTTGGCCACAGTCTTTACTGGGTGCATAGTAAGCGATTCTAGTAGCTTGTTGTGCATTGGCAGGCTTGTTTTGAACGTTGCCAAAGCATACTCTTCGCTGCAGTTTTCAATCTCGTTTAAAGTCTCCCAATAACGTTTGGAGTACTGCCGCAGGGTCTCATCATCCCTCTGAATTTTGGACTCTCGGGACCTGCCCTATATCGAACCTCCTAGCAGCAGGTTTCTTTTGTGGTGCTCTAAGAACTGTAGGAGTCTTGTCCACCTTTGTACTCTTTCTCGTAGTGTACACAAGGGTGGTTCCGCCGTCGTCTTCCACATCTTTCCTTCGTGGGGTGCACAACACAAGTTCCGAAATCACCATTGCTCCCTTTGTTCTAAAGGAATAGAGCTTTTTTGTAAGCGTTTCCCACAGACGGCGCCAATTGAACGGGGAATAAATCCATGTAAGCCTGGATCACGTGCCTCCTTAACTCAGCCCTAAATCTGCAAGACAGAAAAGGGGTTAGAGCACCTTTGCCTCTCGTTGGCAAAGGCCCTCCGATGCCTAAGTTAGTATCTCGTACTATAAACTCTCAAATCACAGTGCGTATGAAAAGGTTTCATCGCGTACCTTTTGTCATGGTTTTTGCCTTGTATTTATAGGTGTAGACGTTTATCAACTTAGGCATATCGTGCCCCCTATTTCCTATTCCCTTTAGGAATCCATCTCCTAATAGGACTTTTCCTATTAGGCACATGCTTCCAAATACTGCAAGATCTCATCTTGCAGTAGTATTTCTTTCCATACAGGTTTCTTTCCTATATGGGGTACACTCTTAATCACGTTAAGACTTTCCATATTAATCCCTTATTTCACGGGATTGCTCTTCATCTCATAAGGAATCGTGATAGAGTATTCTGGAATGTTTCACCGCCTTATCCGTGGCGGTGCCGTGCTTCCACTTAGCTCGGAATAACTCGTACATAGCTCAGATTATCACGCCGAGCTGAATTATGTATTCCAGAATGCTGTTTAAGCCATACTCGCAGCCTACCCAGCTCGGCTACGTCAGGGGAATCTCTTAGTGACTTACGCCGAGCTAGTGCATCCTGACTTATTAACTTATTCTTATTACCTCGACCTTATTCATGGTCAGTACAACTCGGTACAGGGTTTAAGGACCCCCCTACGTGGTGCCGAGCTATTTACCCTTTCGTGGTGACTGATTGGGGCACGTGCTATGTCTATTTCTAGGGTAATCAGATTTTACCCACTCCACCCTTCAATCCATTCCTCCGAACCCCGATCCTGTGGTCGAAGAACCCATTGAAATAGAGGAGGAAGAGGAGGAGGTTTCGGATGGTTTCCAAGACGATAGTGATGCCACTGAATCAGATGATCGTTCAGAGTGGGGACCTTCCACCACTGGAACGACCACGAGCACCGAGCACGCAACGAGCGTTGGCACCGAACAAGATGCCGATGCCGCTGAGGAAGTAGAACAAGCCATCTTAGCTGAGATTGGTGTCTTTGGGTCCGGAGAGAATAGGTCGTCCGGTGCGGCATCAAGTAGTGGGAAGAAGAAAGATCCCTCGTGTCCCTACCTCCATTACTTTACGAATGGAGATGCTGGGTACGCTAAGTTCGTTGAGAAGAATGATATCCCGGAA
Organism: Vaccinium myrtillus; assembly: GCA_016920895.1. Lineage (NCBI taxonomy): Eukaryota > Viridiplantae > Streptophyta > Magnoliopsida > Ericales > Ericaceae > Vaccinium > Vaccinium myrtillus. The sequence goes on from CM029270.1 coordinate 23,463,780, forward strand.
GGGGTGTTGGTAACACTCATTCCGAAAGGGATGCAACCGAGCTACGACCCTAACCACCTGATTGTTCCATTGATGGCAATCACAGAAGGTGGGGTCAGATTCCCGATGAACACATTTACCCGAGCGGTGTTAAACACCTACTTCCTTTCTCCCGATCAACTGACGATCAACAGTTATCGGTTGATAAACTCTGCATACGAGTTAAAGCTGAGGTATGACCTCGAGCTTCGGGTATGGGATTTGTTCGAACTCTATGCCATGTCTCGGAACGCGAAGTTCGGGAGATACTTCCTGATGACTAGGCCGAAGAAGAAACAAATAGTCGAACGCCTCCCGGATTCCGACCATTTCCAAGATATTTGTGTTATGGTTTCGGGAAATTATTGCCTGCCAATCACGGAGGATCCATTCCCCGTACCCACCCTTCGGGGTGACCATAGTTAGTATTCTTCACTATATCGTCTCTTTGATTTTGTAAATAACGTCTCACTGTGATTTGCTAACTCCTGTGCTTTGCAGGTCCTTCTCCAATTACTCGGCGGTTGAAGACACGTGCCAACTCCGAGAGAGCACACCAGTTATACCAGTGTTCCGGACACTTCGCTTACGATCTTCTCAAATACCTGCCGACCTACAGGTGTTGGTTGAAGAGAAACCGAAGAAAGCCATGAAACCGAGAAAAGGGAAATGCATGGCCGAGTCCTCTTCTATTTCCGAACAAGAGCGAGTCCAGTTGGAATTTCAGCATGTCGGGTCGTTACGAGGAAAAGAAAGAGTTCCCGTAGATCGAGTTTCCCCTGATCCTTCGGTAGAAGAAGAGATGGCACCACCGAAGATTGTCCTCGCAGCGAGGCTGCCGAAATGGCAGCCAAGAGTAAGAAGGCCCCTCCGAAGAGAAAGGAGAAGCCGAGCACAGTGTGGGCGCCCCCTCCGGAAGGATCTCGATCGATTCGGAGTCGCCACCCGGGTTTTAGCGGATTGTCCCCGAGGAACCGAACTCGATTGACTCGTGCCTCATTCAATGGATAAGGATTACTGGCCCGTCATCACCATACTATCTTAGGTTCGGGAGCTCATTTACGAGAGGGGAAGGGTTTTACGGCACCCCCCTCGCCCGGTTCGAAGACCGGTCTCTACTTGGCTTTTGTGGGATCATGGGAAATGTTTATAATTCAACTTTGAACAAGTACGGGGAATGGGGAATGGGAGGCACATAATGATGATGAACACAATAGTGGATTATGGTGTATGCATGTGCGTTGTGATCTACATGAATGATGGTGGTTGTGAATAAATATGAACTATGGATGACAATAAGCAGCAGGAGAGTGACATTAGTATACATCAAAACAGAGACTACAAACTGGAAATAACATGAACAAAACAAAAAAAAGGCTAAACCAATCTGATCCATCGACAGGAGCTTGAGCGCTCAAGGCTTGGGTCCGAGCGCTCAGTCTCCTCTCACCCACACATGCTTATGATGCTTCTGATGATTCTGGTTTGATGAAAACAAGACTTAATCCTCATTATTTGTTTAGAAACAACATTTGAATCACTGAACAAAATGACATAATCATATGATCATGGGTTTAAAACTAATTCATGGACCAAAATGAGGCAATCAGTAGAGAATGAATGGAGGCTCAATGCTTTGAAACTTTGCAGAATACTCAAAATGCAAAGAACAAGCTGAAATAAGAGAATGATTTGATTGGCCCAGAAGACAATTTGAGCGCTCAAAGGGATGCATTGAGCGCTCAAGCCATCTTCTGGATTTGAGTGATTCTGCAGCATGCTGCCCTCATCTGGACCACAAATTAGTTCAACATGATATATGATGATGCATAATGTATTGAAATTTCACCAACATGAATAAAATAAACTTGAGGTGTCCATGTGAGTGGAGAATGAGCATTAGACCACACATAAGCATGATTAGAGTGAGAAAGGGAGAAGAGATCAGGTTGGCTTAGCCAACATCAACACACACACACACACACTCCGATATTAGGTTGGCTTAGCCAAACATCAAAACACACACACACACACACACACACTCCGATATTAGGTTGGCTTAGCCAAACATCAACACACACACACCAACACACTTACACACTCTGATATTAGGTTGGCTTAGCCAAACATCAACACACACACACCTCATAACTGAAAAAAGAACCAAGAACTAAACAAATAAACAAGATTAAAAACCCCAACACTGAGCAAGGCTTGAGCGCTCGGGGTGGTGTCCTTGAGCGCTCAACCCCCATTCAAGGGTTGTGGGTTTCTGTAATTTCTGATCATTCTTTAACGTTGACATGAACTTAAAACTTTCTGATCATGGTTAAAAAGAGTGAGATGCACTTTTTTCTTCATAAAATGGGATCATCCATGACTTGATGATGATGAAACATCATTTTTATGGCCTTTAGGTTCATTGATCGATGATCAAAGACAAGATAAACTTATTTGAGAGTTTTTGAACCAACAAACTGCCATAAGTATGATATGGTCAAGATAAAACATGATCAGAAGCCACAGAAACACAAACAATGTTCAAAAGGCTTGAGCGCTCATGGTCTTGGCATTGAGCGCTCAAGCTGTTTGAAGCTGAGGTTTTCAAAGTTTGTTTTCTTGCATATTTGAGACCTTGTGAGTCCATTAGAGGTATAGAGAACCTCCATGAACCCACTAGTCTCCCTCAGGAGTACCAACCCGTAACTTTCACATGGATTTCTACCTTTTTGGTTTTGATTTGAGCTTGAACTTGGGGTTTTGATGGATGATTGGTTTGTAGATGTGTTTATAAGGATAATGTGGGTTGTTTTGGGCAGAATATGATAGGTATGCAGTGGTTTGAGTTGATTTGGAGTAGATGATGGTGTATTCTAGTGAGAGGGTTTGATGATCAAGGGTGGGTTTGATGGATGAAGGGGATTAAGCTTGAAGTGGGGGATGAAATGGATTGAAAGTTTCTGGAAATGTAGTTTGAGAGTGGGTGAGTGATAGCTCAGATGATGAGAGTGTGTCTAACCTCTAAATGGCCTAGAAGGAGGGTTTTTATAGAGTGAAATGGGGGGCCAAGTGCATAGATTTGAAGTGGAGGGTCTAATGACACAATTGAGGCCTACCCTAGGGTCTATCAGTTGCATGCGAGCAACAGAAAAATGGCTGGGTGGCAGCCATTCAGTTGGAATCTCATCATTAGATGCTCTGCCACCGACAGACTAGACAGAGATTGAGCGCTCAAACCCCCGGTTTGAGCGCTCAAGCCCCTTTGAGCACAGAGGCTGGTTTTGGTCTATTTTTGTATTTTGGAGGGTATTTTGGTCATTCTGGTTGGTATAGGTTATTTAGGAATGATTTGGAGTGGTTTGAGGTGGTTCGGGACAAGTTCAAGCCTTTCTTTTGACCCTAAGGTATTCACGGGTGGTTTTTCTCATCATCGGGAGTGCTTGGTGAGTATCCCGGGTCAAAATCGGGGTGTCTACACACAGGCTCTACTCTTGGAAAGGATTCTCGTGCTCCGAGAAGCCGGGTTTCCATTTCCGAGGATGAGAGACAGGCTAAAATGCCGAGGGATGACACGATGCTTCCGGGAAACACTGAAGGGGTTGAGCAGCCTAGTAACAAGGGCCCGGAGATTGAAGTGCTGACAAGGCCTTGGTCCCCGACTCTGATTAAAACCGAAGGGAGGGGTATTATGAATACCGACAGTGTCCATGCCGACTCTCATCTTGGACTTTGCCTTCTCCCTGCTCTTGCCCTGAAGAACGATATGGCTATGGTTCTGGGTAACTTGGAGGTCAACCTCTTCCATTGCTCATCTTTGATAGTGCAAGTATGCATTCATATCCGAACTCCTGTATTCTATACTTTGTGTATTTGCTCACTTATTTATTTTCGTACTTTGCAGACCGGCCAATCCATGTTGAGGCTGCACGATCAAGTGCTGGAGCTAAACGGCGCGGCCAAGAAATACAAGAGCCTAGCAGACGCTGCACTGGCCAAAGTGCAAACTGCTGAATCCCGCGTCGAAAAGCTCCGCAAAGAGAATGAGAGGTTGAAAAAGGAGCTTGCTAAATGGAAGGAGAGGTCTGACCGACGACTAGAGCAAGTTAAATCCGAGCATCAGAAGGCTCTAGAGGAGGCTAGGCAGGAGGCTCATAGTGCAGGATTTACTGAAGCCGGAGAGGCATATGCTGGTGACATCCTCGTGCTCGTGAAGAATGGTGAGCAAAAGGGGTTTGGAAAGGGTTACGTTCATTGTTGCAATGTTCTTGGGGTTCCTACCGAAGACCCTAATAGAGAGGTGCCAGAAATGCCCGACTCCCCTGTCACCGAAGATATTCCTGATGAGGAAGAAGAAGATATCGGCACTCCCGAGCCCGAGAAGTCTGCAGATGGAACTCCCTCTGAGAAGACTCCCGAGCCCGAGAAGTCAACCGAGGCTCCATCCGGTGAAGCTATCAACATAACACCTTAGGATAGGAATTTTTAAAACTTTTAATTTTTAATGTTTTGTCTGGGCGGCTCCGAACAGTTGGATTTTTCCATACCAGGGGTATGTAACACTTAAAACAGGTTCTTTGAGGATGGCACCGAACAAGTACCTCCAAGCCATGCCTTGGTTTCACCGGAAGGGTGAAAATTTTGATTTGATCGGTTGAATTTTTTGCATGAATGGATGTTTATATCTCGCATTTTGTATGCTCCTACTGTTCGTATGAATGAAACTCTTGCTTGGTCTTTGCCAAGTAACATATTGATTGGTGTAGACACCCCGATTTTGACCCGGGATACTCACCAAGCACTCCCGATGATGAGAAAAACCACCCGTGAATACCTTAGGGTTAAGAGAAAGGCTTGAACTTGTCCCAAACCACTCCAAATCATTCCCAAATAAACTATACCAATCAAAAAAACCAAAATACCCTTCAAAATACCAACATAAACCAGAACCAGCCATTGTGCTCAAAGGGGCTTGAGCGCTCAAACCCCCTGTTTGAGCGCTCAATCTCTGTCCAAGTCTGTCGGTGGCAGAGCATCTAATGATAAGATTCCAACTGAATGGCTGCCACCCAGCCATTTTCTGTTGCTCGCATGCAACTGATAGACCTCAGGGTAGGCCTAAAATACCCCATTAGACCCCCCACTTCAAAACCATGCACTTGCCCCCCCCCCCCTATTTCACTCTATATAAACCCTCCTTCTACACCATTTAGAGGGGTTAGACACCCTCTCATCATCTGAGCTATTATTCACTCACTCTCAAACTACATTTCCAGAAACTTTCAATCCCTTTCATCCACCACTTCAAGCTTAATCCCTTCATCCATCAAACCCACCCTTGATCATCAAACCCTCTCACTATAACACACCATCATCTACTCCAAATCAACTGAAGCCACTACACACCTATTGTATTCTGTCCAAAACAACCCACATTGTCCTTACAAACACATCTACAAACCAATCATCCATCAAAACCTCCAAGTTCAAGCTTTGATCAAAATCAAAAGGTAGAAATCCATGTAAAAGTTACGGTTTGGTACTCCTGAGGGAGACCAGTGGGTTCATGGAGGTCCTCTATACCTCTAATGGACTCACAAGGTCTCAAATATGCAAGAAAACAAACTTTGAAAACCCCAGCTTCAAACAGCTTGAGCTCTCAATGCTAAGACCATAAGCGCTCAAACCGTTTGAGCGTGCTCTGTGTTTTTGTGGCTTCTGATCATGTTTTATCTTGATGATATCATCCTTGTGGTTGTTTGTTGGTTCAATAACTTTCAAATCAGTTTATCTTGTCTTTGATCATCGATCAATGAACTCAAAAGCCATAAAAATGGTATATCATCATCATCAAGTCATGGATGATCCTATTTCATAAAGAAAATAGTGTATCTCACTCTTTTAACCATGATCAGAAAGTTTTAAGTTCATACCAACATCAAAGAATGATCAGAAATCACAGAAGCTCACAACACTTGAATGGGGCTTGAGCGCTCAAGACCATCACTATGAGCGCTCAAACCCAGTTCAGTTTTGAAGTTGAATCTTGTTTACTTTTGATTCCTTGTTCTGCTTTCAGTTTATGAGGTGTGTGTGTGTGTTGATGTTTGGCTAAGCCAACCTAATATCGGAGTGTGCGTGTGTGTTGATGCGTGTGTGTGGATGTTTGGCTAAGCCAACCTGATCTCTTCTCCCTCCCTCACTCTAATCATGCTTATGTGTGGTCTAATACTTATTCTCCATTCATATGGACACCTCAAGTTTATTTTATCCATGTTAAGGGAATTTCAACACATTATGCATCATCATATATCATGTTGAACTAGTTTATGGTCTAGATGAGGGCTGAATGTTGCAAAAAGACTCCAATCCAGGGGATGGCTTGAGCGCTCAATGAACTCCTTTGAGCGCTCAAACTGTCTCCTGGTCCAATCAAATTATTCTCTTATTTCAGCTTGTTCTTGGTGGTTTGAGCATTCTGCAAAGTTTCAAAACATTGAGTCCTCATTCATTCTCTCTTTTTTTTTTTTTTTTGGGTAAATGAGCTTGAAATAAAAAGGGGCTAACCGAATTTACAGCCTACAAGGGGCATACCCCAGGAGGACAAAATAAAACAAAGAACAAAATAAAGAAGGAAGAACCTACGCCAATTGGCTACAAGTATCTAGAGTGATAAATTAGAATGTTTCCTAACCTTCTAGATAGACGATTAAGAAACAAACAAATAGCACATTGATGCAACAACTTGGACTGTTTGAAATTAAACTTGATGCTTGAAGCTAGAAGCTTTAAGCTTAAACATGAGATTTGGAACTGCATAGGACTTGGAGTAACTTGGAATAGGACCTTGGAAGGACCTTGAACATACAAACTTGATGCTTGAAGTTTGCTTATGGTACTTGATGCTTGGGATGGGACTTGGGATGGGCCTTTGCAACTGCAAGACTGCAGCTGCAGCACTGATCTGCTGCAGCAATAGAGGTGGTTTGAAGGAAATTGAGCAGCATAATGGCTGCTTTTTACAATCCCAGAAAGTCAGATGTCTGCCCATAGATTGGCAGCCCAAAAATACAGAGTTTCATACAAAATAAGCCACAAAATGATGACTTAGTTTTAAACCCATGATTATGTGATTATGTCATTCTGTCCAGTGAGCTAAATGATGTTTGTGAATAAACAATGGTGATCAGAACATGTTTTCATCAAATCAGAATCATTAGAAGCATCAGAAGCATGTTTGAGTTGAGGAAAGCTTGAGCGCTCAAGCCCTGTCTTTGAGCGCTCAAGCCCTTAACAGAGGGATCAGATTGGTTTAGTTTTGGAACAATGATACATACACTCCCTCCCAGCCACTCCCTACCACTCCCTCTCTCACATGTGGTGTGACCCACCACATGTGGGACCCACTGTGGGTTCCACCACATGTTAGAGGGGGAGTGGTGGGGAGTGGCTGGGGAGGGAGTGTATGTATCATTTTTGTTAGTTTTGTGTTGGCTTGTGGTGTTGTTTCTGATTATTTTGTCATCACTTTGTATATCCGTACATTGTCCTTTGCTGTTTGATGTTCTTGTTTGTTCATATTTGCATATCACCATCATTCATGTAGATCACAATACACATGCATACACCTAAATTCCATTGTTGTGCTTATCATTGTTACATGGCTCCCATCCCCCATTCCCCGTATTTGTTCAAGGTTGAATCATAAACATTTCCCACAATCCCACAAAAGTCAAGTAGAGACCGGTCTTCGAACCGGGCAAGGGGGGTGCCGTAAAACCCTTCCCCTCTCGTAACTGAGCTCCCGAACCTAAGATAGTATGGTGATGACGGACCAGTATTCCTTATCCATTGAATGAGGCACGAGTCAATCGATGTTCGGTTCCTCGGGGACAATCCGCTAAAACCCGGGTGGCGACTCCGAATCGATCGAGATCCTTCCGGAGGGGGCGTCCACAATTGGCTTGAAAACCTTTTCAATACTTAGAAAATTTCTTACTATTTATAGGAAATTCATCCTCCCAATAGCCCCTGCTTCGGGACAAATCAGAGGAATGATTGCTCGGATCGTGACTGAAGCAACAAAAAATGGGATGAAAATTTTTCCAACACTTGGAAAAAATTTCCATTGATAGCCCCTGCCGAGCAAATCAGAGGAATAATCGCTTGGATTGGAATCGAAGCAAAATGAAATGGAATGAAAATTTTCCAACACTTGGAAATTTTTTCGACTGATAGCCCCTACTTCGGGACAAATCAGAGGAATAATTGCTCGGATAGGAACCGAAGCAACAAAAAATGGGGCGAAAATTTTTCCAACACTTGGAAAATTTTTCCACTGATAGCCCCTGCTCGGGACAAATCAGAGGAATAATTGCTCGGATTGGAACCGAAGCAAAACGGAATGGAATGAGAATTTTCCAACACTTGGAAAAAATTTCCCCTTATAGGCCCTGCTCGAGACAAATGAAATGAGATTCCTGGAGCTGGGCCTAGGTAATTTCCGAGGTGATAGTAGGAACACCAAACCTTGATAGTTATTTTGACAAAGTAATCTAAATAGGCAACAGTTGTGAAATCTTTCTTCATTGATCACCGAAACATCATAAATTTAGAGAGCAAAGGGGCAAAACAGGCAGCCCAAATGTATTTTCTTCTAACAAATTTTTCCTAAGCATAGAACTTCCTGAGCTTAGTGGCATTCCAAGGGTTGCCAATAGGTGTGCCGTCCATTTCTGCTAACTTGTAGGATCCGTGTTCGGCCTTTGCAATTACACGGAAAAGACCTTCGTAGTTCGGTTTGAACTTAGTCTTTTTGGACTTCTGGACCACCTCTCGGAGGACTAGATCGTCTACATTGAAGGGCCTCATCCGGACATTTTTGTTATATCCCCGAGCGACTTCTTGCTGATAGGAGGCATGTTTAGGTGTGCTTCTTCCCTGAGCTCTTCAGCTAGGTCAAGCTCCCTGTCCATGGCCTCATCGTTGGTTGGCACATCAAAGCTCTTCGTCCGAGCTGTCGGGATTAAGGTGGCTAGAGGGAGAACAACTTCCATGCCATATGCCATAGAGAATGGCGTTCGGCCTGTTGATCGCGGGGGTGTGGTTCGATAGCCCTAAATGACTTTTGGGAGTTCCTCGGCCCACTTTCCCCTCTTCAAAGTGAGGCGTCGCTTGATTCCGGCCAAGATTGTTTTATTTGATGTTTTGGCCCGCCCATTTCCCTGTGGGTATGAGACCGAGGAGTGAAATATCCGGACATTATACTTCTTGCAAAGCTTCTCGATTGCTTCTGTCACAAATTGGGTCCCGTTGTCCGAAATGATGGCATAAGGGACACCGAAGCGAGAGATAATGTTTCTCTAAAGAAATTGTTCCACGTCGGTAGCAGTTATAGTGATTAGGGGCTCGGCCTCTACCCATTTGGTGTAGTAATCAGTCGTCGTTATCAGATGTTTGAAACCACCTGGAGCTATTGGCAGCTTTCCCATAATGTCTAGTCCCCATTGTGCGAAGGGCCAGGGGCTGGTTATCGGTTGTAAGGCTTCGGTAGGCTGGAGCAGATGAGAGGCGTGTTTTTGGCATTGCTCGCACTTCTTGACGTACTCTTCGGAAGTTTTCTTCATTTTCGGCCACCAGTACCCCTGAGTAAGAGCTCGAAGATAAAGAGACCGTCCGCCAGAGTGGCATCCACTGATTCCTTCGTGGAGTTCCCGGAGGATGCTTTCCACTTGGGAATCGTGGACAACCTTCAAGTCAGGGCCTATGAAGGACCTTCGGTATATGTTGTTGCTCGGGTCCAAGTAAAAGTATGAGGCTTTACACCTGATCCGATGTGCTTCCTTTTTATCTGATGGAAGCTTCTCATATTTGAGGTAGGTGAAGATTTCATCCATCCAGCTTGGGCCGAGAGATATAGTTAGCACTTCCTTCATCTCGTGCTCGATGCTCGGCCTTTCTATTTCCCCCAGCAGAATGGTTCGGTTGGGGGAAACTGCACAAGCCATTGCTAGGGAGGCCAGAGCGTCCGCGTGGGCGTTTCGCTCTCGGCCCACCCACTCAATTTCAACCGAACCGATCTCCTTCATTAACTCCCAAACTTTATCATGGTATTTCACCATTCTTGGGTCTTTCAAACTGTATTGATCTTTGATTTGGTTCACAATCAGCTGTGAATCGCTGCAAACTTGCACTGTCTCGGCACCTAAGTGTTTAGCCATCTTTAATCTGGAGACTAGTGCTTCATATTCAGCTTCGTTGTTTGATGCCGGAAATCCAATCGTTAACGCATTTTCATGCATGATACCTTTCGGGGAAATGAGCACGATGCCGGCTCCAGCTCCTCGGCTATTTGACGCTCCATCTACATGTAGATGCCATACTTCTCCTTGGAACATTTTCCAAACTTTGCCTCGTCTTTCTTCTGAAGGTTTCTCGGCTTCAGCCAGAGTCCTTTTCATGGTTTCACTTGATCCAGCCTCCACTGAGCATTCTATGGTGACTCCTTCGGGTAACTGCAAGCTGACTTCCGGGTTATCTTTGAGCTCAGGTATCAGTTCGGCAATGAAATCTGCCAGAGCCTGTCCCTTAATGGCTGTTCGGGGTTCGTACCGAATATCAAAGTTTCCCAACTCCAAGCTCCATTTTGAAATCCAAGTTGAGAGGTCGGCTTTTTTGAGCACGGTCTTCAAAGGATACTCGGTGATTACAATGATGGCGTGGGCTTGGAAGTAAGGCAGCAATTTCCTTTTAGCCAACTTTTCTAGCGGAAGGTATCTTGTCTCGGAGGAAATCAAAGTTTTGCTGGAGTAGTAGATTGGCTGGAAATTGGCCCCTTCCTTCCTTACAAGGACCAAGCTCACCGCGTGACTGGATACCGAGAGGTAGAGGAATAAATCTTCTTGAGGCACCGGCATCACGAGGAGGGGAGCTCTAGAGAGATAATCCTTCAACTGGCTCAACGCTCGGTCACATTCGTCGGTCCACTGAAAACTCCTTTTACTTATTTTCAGGGACTCGAAGAAAGGTCGGCACAGATCCGAGGACTGGCTGATAAACCTATTGAGCGCTGCGGCCATTCCCGTGAGCCTCTGCACTTCTTTAATGGGGTTCGGAGGTCTGAGGTTCCGGATTGCAGTTATCTGTTTCGGATCTGCCTCGATGCCCCTTCGAGTAACCATGTACCCGAGGAATTTGCTAGAGCCGACGCCAAATTCACATTTCTCGGCATTGAGGTGCAGCTTATGTTTCTTCATCACAGCAAAAATTTCGGCAAGGTGCTCCAAGTGATCCGAAGCGTACTTGCTTTTTACCACCATGTCATCAATGTATGCTTCCATCGTGTCCCCGAGCTGCTTGTCGAACATTTTTGTTACCATGCGCTGGTAAGTGGCCCCAGCGTTTTTCAGTCCGAACAACATAACTTTGTAGCAATAGGTTCCTCGGGGAGATATGAAAGTTGTCTTCTCTTGGTCTTCAGCTGCCATTGCTATCTGGTGGTATCCGCTATAGGCGTCCATCATGCTGAGCCGAGCGTGTCCCGCCGTAGCATCGACTAACTGGTCAATCCGTGGTAGTGGAAAGCAGTCTTTCAGGCAGGCATCATTAAGATTGGTGTAGTCTACGCAGACGCGTAGCTTCCCATTCTTCTTTGGCACTACTACTATATTTGCCAGCCATGTCAGATATTGTACCTCTCGGATGGCCCCGGCATGAAGTAGTCTCCCAACCTCAGCAATAACAGCGTCTGAGTGGGCCGGAGACGAGCGTCTTGATTTTTGTACCACGGGCTTCCAGAGAGGATCGACGTTGAGTGAGTGAAAGATGAACTGAGGGTCAATGCCCGGCATCTCATACGGTGTCCAAGCAAAGACCTCGATATTCCTTTTAAGGAACTCCACCAGTTGCTCTCTTTCAAAGGTTGTCAGGTCTTCGACCGCCTTTTTTTTCGCTGGCAAGCCGACGTCTTCCAAACCGGACCCTCCGTTTGTTCTATAGATTTTGGTTTCAGTTCTTTCTTCTTCTTCCCCCTGGTTGTTTTATTCTTCATGTGAACTGCGTTCACCTGGCACCTTCTTGCTATCATTTGGTCACCTTTAATGTCTTCTTGCCATCCCTCGGCCCTTATGAACCGAACAACTTGATGGTAGGTAGAGGCAATGGCCTTCATTTCGTGCAACCAGGTTCTGGCGAGAATGGCGTTGTAAGGGCTCGGCACATCAACGACAATGAATTCCACTTGTAAGTTTCTTGAGCCTGCTTTCACCGGAAGAGTGATTCATCCCATCGGCCAGACCGGAGCCCCATTGAATCCGAAGAGGGGGGAATCGGCAGGCATCATATGGTCCGGGTTCAGGTTCAGTGCCTTGAAGGCTGAATAGTATAAGATCTCGGTGGAACTGCCTTGGTCCACGAGCACTCGCTTGACTTTGGGGATTCCCATGTAAATGGAAATTACCATAGCGTCACTGTGCGGCAGCTAGACGTCCTTTAGATCTTGCTCGGTAAACGTGATGGTCCATTGCTCGTCACAATCTGAGAGTGTTCGCTTAGAGTTTCCCCTATTGTGAGGACTTGAGAGGATGAGCTCGGCGCTGCTCAGAGTGATGCTGTTTTCTCTTTGGTTGCAGCCCCGTGGATCACATGCACCACAATCTCTTCCGGTGGGTCATTTTGTTGTGGCTGCTGCGCTCGGGCCGCTATTTTTTGTCGGTCAACGAACTGGTTCAAGAGCCCCTGCGTAACCTGCCTTTCAAGGAACTCCTTGAAAGGTCAGCAAGCAGTGGTATAGTGTCCCAGTTCATCGTGAAAAGTACACTTGACCTTACAGTCGGCTATTTGTCCCGCCGTTGTCCCCAGCTTATTGGTCGGCCAAACTAACCAAGGTTCCCGAGAGATAGCCCTTATCAGTTTGTAGAGGGGTTGGTTGAACACAATGCTTATCGCAACGTACTCCTGAGGCTTCGGTTCACGCTCTTTGTACTGCCCACGTTCCTTCCATGGTTCTCGGTCTCTCTTCCAACCTTTGTTGTCCCCAGTTTTGACTGTGTTAACTTGTTTCTTCCCCGAGTAATCTCCAGCGTTAGCCTTCTGATTTCCCGAGGTCCTAGAAAGCCTTCTTTCGGATATGATATCTTCCAATTGGGCAAACCTTTCCACGGTTTCCATCAGCCGGCTCATGTTTGCCGGAGGGTTCAGCATGAGTTCTTCAAAGATCGCCGAGGTCTCGTCTAAGCCGTACTTGAAAGATGTGGCAGCCATCTACTGGTCACAGCTTTCAATGGCATTGTATATCTCCCAATAGCGCTCGACATACTTTCGCAGTTTCTCCCCGGACTGTCGTTTTAGGCCCACGAGTGTGTCGATCATTTTCGACTATGTACTGTTCGTCACAAACCGAGCTGTGAAGGCCTCTTCCAGTTCTTCAAACGAACCGATGGAGCTCGGTTGTAGCTGGTTGAACCAAACTAAACCGATCCCCTAAAGGCTTACTGGAAAGGCCTTACACATCATGGCTTCATCATAGCCATAGAGTCCCATAAGCTGTCGGTAGTGCACGAGGTGCATCAACGCGTCCGATTTAGCGTCGTACTTCGTGAATTTCGGGACTGTGAAATTCCTCGGGGGCCGAGCTTCCTGGATTTCTCATATGAATGGCGAGTCCTGGATTTTTCGGAGCCTGGAGTCAGTTGGCTTCTCGATGAACGAGAGGCCTCATAGGCCTTGCCAGTACTGAGTGCCCTTTTGGCGTTCAGTCTGTGCCGCTCGTCGTTCTCACCGATGTCCTGGGGGTCCTTCCGCTTTCCGGAATCCCTGGGCTGAACTTCTGGTCGGTATTTTTTGGATTCTCCGATATGTGGGTCCCGTACGACTATAAAATCGCCGGTATCATCCATATCGTACTCCGGAATATCGCGGTTTCCGTGACCTCGGCCTCTCTGAGGACTCCTATCACGAGGAGTACTCTTAGAGGGAGCTCGGTCAACATGTTCTCGGTAACGTCCATCGTGTTGGTCATCGTGGCCAGCAGATCTGCTGCGTAGGATCTCTGGCCATCTGCGTCGTACTGTATCGGAGCCTTGTCGCGGTTTTCGTAAGGTAGAGCGTCATTACGACGGGCCGTCCGAGATCCGGATTGCCCCGTTGTAGATTGAGAGCTTGATGTAGAGTGACCTCCTGTCCGAGTGGTGTGCTCTGTACGCACAATTTTCTGAACGCCTTCTCGGAGAGGGGGTCTGCTGTATGGGGGGGATTACTCGTCCCGAGGCGTCAGTAACGATGAACGGCTGGCCCAAACGATCTTTGGTCGAAGGGCGTTGGGTGTGTTGAGTAAGTTGGGTTGTCTGAGCCGCTGCCTTACGCCGTCACCTCGACTTCCCTGACCGTGAGACTGAGGCGGTGGGTTGTTTCTTCGTTAGGGCTTCAATCTGAGCCTTCATGACAGCCATTTGCTCCTGCATTTGCTACACGGTATCTAGAGGATTTGGGCTCGGAGTGAAGCCTGAAATAGGGTGGGTAACGATGGCCGCCCGAGAGCCACCTCTAGGGTTGGCTCCTGCCGCCGGACCGGCGGTGCCGTCGCCTTCAACGATCGCCATGGGAGAACTGAGGAAAGGAGGAAGAGTATTCTCCAAAGGGAAGAAAAGAACGCCGGAAAGGAGTAAATTACTCGATCCGCAGCGGAGTCGCCAATTGTGGAGCCCTCTTTATCTGGTAGCTCTCCCTGAAAGTGAACGACGGTGAAGATGAAGCCCTCACTCTCGAGTTCTGCCTAGGCCTGCACACTCAACACACCGTTAGCACCGGACTGGACCGTAGAGCCCAGAACTGTACTCCGACGGTCAAGTTAGTAGATGAAAGAGATGAAGTGCAGATCTAGGGCTCTGAGAGGAGAGTTGTGCGGACCTTTTTAGACGATGAAGTCTCCCTTTTATAGGTGAGCCTTGGCTTGATCTCCAAGCACAGCTGTGTTCGCCACGTGACTTAACCGCTCGGCTGACGTCACGATGACGAGCCCGAAGGAATATACTGCGAGCATATGCCTCCAGTAAAATTGCTACACGTGTCGTAACCGTTCGGATGACGTCACTTGTCATGATCACGGTTTGTTACGGGCACATGTTGCATTAACTGCTCTGCTGGCTCAACATCCAATCCTTCGGCACATTCCCGCACCACAAAGTCGGTTTAGATCACCCCTCGGGTACGCCCGAGGTCTTTCGATATTAACTCTAAAAACTCACTAATGAGTCAAGTATGGGTGGGTCTCGGTGAATATCCGAAGAGTCCCTCGAAGATAGTCCCTCAGTGACTATAAAAGAGGTGTCTCTATACCTGAACCAGGTGCTCGGTATATCCGGACCCCTATAGGATCCAAATAACCAAACCGAGGTTTCACACGGTTTCCTTAAAGCAAATTCACCGCCCCACTTAGGGTGTTTGGGGTTTTGATCGGCGTCTACTTCCCAGGATACAACGGCTAGAACGACCAACGGTAACACCTACCAGATCGTCCTGTCGAACGAACAAGTGTCTGTTCTCTCTCTCACTAAAAACCAACAAATAATTTTTTGTGTAGCAGTGGTGTGTTTCGGTGTTCAGAAACAATAACGGAGACTGCCATTATATAGGTGAAGAGTCTCTCATTCATTGGGGCATTAACCAGCAATAAACTTTGCAATTGAATTTGCAATAAACTGATGTGCCATCAGTGCAATTCTAATTCCTTCATAAAGCTAGCAATTGAATTTGCAAAATGATTGCAATATTCATACACATTGTTTCTGTCATAATGCAGACATCAAACGTATGGGTAATTACTTTCGGTGTTATCCCAATATTCATTTCACCATTCGGCTGATTGCATGGTGCAATTGTATGGGGTCGTAAACAATTACGAGGGAACTTAGGCCCAAGTTCATTAAATTTTCTAGCCAGCCAGCCAAGCCCAAACCCAGGCCAAGAACCACATACCTCGAACTTGCAGTCCCAGTCACGGTCCGGTCCAGGCAGGCGGCGGCGGCAGTGCGCGTGTCGTAATTGGGTCGAAGCCCATACCAACATAGTATACGCGTTCCCTCCTTTGGAAAATTTGGGTACTCCAAATAGTCCTACCCTTAGGCCGATTAAACCACTTCGAGAGACAATTCTCATTCACCTTAAAAAATGAATTTTGCTCGTATTTAGGCTCACCTAAATGTTCGAACAAATCTTTCATTTTTCCAACAAATCTAACGCGGAGGCACGTACGCATTAAAATTGATGGAGGAGAGTTGTTGGAGTTGTTAAATTTTAACTACGAATCCACAGGAAACATGGTCCTTAATTTAGTTAATCATTTTCATAATTAAAGGAGTAATTAGCAGGTTATCCAAAGTATCAAATATGTTGGAATCTGGCGCAGCAGTTAATAATCCACCGAAGCTATAGCTGATTACTAGATATCTATATATTAAACTATAGTTAAGTCTCAATCCCTCCACATATATAAGTCTATATGCACACGCCACTTCCTTAGATTAATGCATGCACATCCTCTAGATAAGCTTATAACCATACGCAACATCCTTAAATATTTCCACATCCTTTTCACAATTTACTTCTAGCCTTCTTGGGTTATCTAATTTGGCTGTTATTGAGATGGGGTTACGTAGACTCAAAATTAGATTGTTTCCTGTCATATATAGGTAGGTTTTCCTTTTCAAACAGTTTTTTATATATACATTTTTCAGGCACTTTTCATTTATTATTATTTCTCTTTTTTCGACTACTTGAGAATAACTTAAATGATTAGGATTGTCAAGTAATATTGTACCAAGTTTCATTTCGCATCACATGATAGGATCCTAATTCATTTGGTCTTTAGAAAAAGTAAACAAAAGAGCATAACTATAAATTCTTCAAAAATCTAGAAAAGTAAAACGACGTCTCTTTTAAGATAAATAACTAACGGCTTTATTTTCAAATTTTACGATTATGAAAAGAGTTCTTATGTAACTATTTACGCACAAAATAAGACAAATTTTCATAAAAGAAGTGTATTTGTTGTCGCCTTTTGAAGCAGTCCTCTCAATAAGCATCGGGCATACAGCCCACCATAGAGTTCATTTGATAATCGTAGTCCTATGATTTTTAGCCAGACTTCTAGGTGTATAGTTGCCGAATCGCAACTTAAGCCACTTGGGGAGTCTCAACAATTACTAGTCTTTGTGCATAACAAGTCATCTATCATATACAATAAGAAGTCTCCAAGGGATTAAGAAATTGGAATAAAATGGAGTGCAATTTTATTGGACTAATTGAGTCACCACGTATTAATTTTCAGTATTTTTAGACTGCAAGTTGTCAAAAAACAGAGGAAATGAAACTAAATGTTTTGTAAAAAAAGAAAAAGAAAATATAAAGTTCAATAAGTGGAAGTCTTGAAATATGCAATACGAAAAAGAAAGGGATCCAACTATACCACCACTATAGAATGAAGTACATGCCCTTATTAACTTAAGAGGCTTAATGTAATACTTAAAATTAGGTACATAATTTGTATATAAAAGCGCTAATTACAGCGGGAAACAATTACCATTAAGGTCAGAAAATAAATATTTATTACCATTAAGGTCAATCACTCTTTTTTAATTACCATTAAAGTCAATCACTCTTTTTTTTGGTTTTAGGTTTAGGGTGCACTTTCCTATTATAGGATTTTAGTGGTTTAGGCACTTTCATAGTGCACTCTAAGGTTTTAGGCACTTTCATAGGGTACCCTATGGTTTATGTTTAGGCACTTTCATAGGGTACCCTAGGGTTTAGGTTTTAGGTGCACTTTCCTATTATAGGTTTTAGTGGTTTTTCTGGTTTAGGTCTTATGGTTTAGACACTTTCAGGGTGGATACCCTAGGTTTAGGTTTAGACACTTTCGTAGGGTACCAAGGATAGAAGAGAGAGAGAGAGAGATGGGTAGACGTGCTGATGGAGTGGGAGGAGCTTTTCCTGAGCTCGTCGTGCATCGGATAAAAGTGGATCGGCTGAAGCTTCCCTCTTATAACGGACGTAGGGTAATTAAACGGATGAGGGAACCGACCATATTGTAGATGAGGGACCGAGAGAGAAACGGGTATCCGACGTGCTGATGGAGTGGGAGGAGCTTTTCCTAAGCTATCCAAAATCATCCAATAAAAATTGGATCGGCTGAAGCTCATCCTCTTATAGCGGATATAGAAGGACCGGTAATTAAATCATCTCTCATTCACCTTTGAGATTATTCTCGAGGCTTACGCTTTTAAAAAAAGGCCACATCACAGTCACAGTTTATTAGGGCTGGTAATTTTTAAAGATAATTAAAAGTCGATCAGTTATGTTTTTAAATTATACTATAAGATTCTTTTAGTTGAGCTAATCATGAGGGCCAAACCTGATAATCACATTCGATGCACGGCTGCTTATCTGCCGCTAACCATGAGATAACCCACACAGCAATGTTGTGTGGGGAGAGATATACTCAGCTTCAGAATACAAAAATGCTACCACACCCAACTTTGCACAAACAAATGCAGACATTCATATTCACTAAGGGGCCCACACATAGAGCCGGTTCAAAGATTTTGGACGCCGAAAGCGAATTTATTAATCAAGGTCCATTTTATATTTGTATACAAAGGTTGGTCTATAGGGAGTTTTCATAAAAACCAGTACAAAAAATTTACTATTACAAAATGTAAACGTATAGCTATTTAAAAATGGATAATCAATACCATATTTTAAAATCCATCATTTATTATAGAAGGCTTAGATAAACACTATTTGAGCGTAATAAAATATATAGGGGTCCTAACAAATTTGGAGGCCCCTAATTTTTAATATTTTTTGTGGGCCTAAAGCCTAGGCTTCTTGGGCTTTTCCTTTAAGCCAGCTCTGCCCACACACTGCACTAAAAGAATGTTTTTTTTTTTTGAAGAGATAAAAATATATCAATCAAAACCTCCGACTCAAAAACCGGCAAACAATACAACTAAAACAAAAATCACCAGCCCTCAAAACCGCCGGGCAATGTGCGTTTTTGTTTGTAGCTATAGCATTATTCTTTGGACTAGTAATAGACCAATAATAAGTCTTGGTTTTTGTGACGTTTCAGTCATATCGGAGTATATGCGTCAAACAAATTAAAGAAATTCACGACACAGCAATTAATCAAATTATATTCATAGAATACGAATATAACTGAAGTCTATACTTTCCCATGAGGAGGAGAAAGTTTTCATATCTTAGATACTTAATTAATGAAATTATATTCTGCTAATATGCAATTATGCAGCTCAATCGAGGGATTCAATTTCGTGCCTTGGCCACCCACCGTACGATCAGCCCTTCTAGGAGATTCCTAGGGCCAGAATCAATCCGAATGTGCGATTATAACCGTTAGATCTTGATGTATTCTTTAATCATTGATTAAAGTTTGGGACATTTACCATCATGTCACCATTGGATCCCATAATTACCATCAAGTCAAGCCCAACTCTGAAAAATTTTCATCAGGTCAAAGCGATATCATACGAAAGTGCCTAAATCACTAAAACCCTATAATAGGAAAGTGCACCCTAAACCTAAACTCTAGGGTACCCTATGAAAGTGCCTAAAATCCTAGGGTACTCTATGAAAGTGCCTAAACCACTAAAACCCTATAATAGGAAAGTGCACCCTAAACCTAAAATTTAGGGTACCCCTATGACTAGGGTACCCTACGACTAGGGTACCCTATGAAAGTTCCCGAAAATCCTAGGGTACCCTATGAAAGTGCCTAAAATCATAGGGTACTCTATGAAAGTGCATAAACCACTAAAACTCTATAATAGGATAGTGCACCCTAAATCTAAACTCCAAAAAAAATTAACTTACCTTAGTGGTACTTAAAAAAAAAATGACTTACCTTAGTGGTAATTAGACATCTCTTTTCTAGACTTAGATGTAATAATCCCTTAAAGTTTTAGTAATTGGCCCACCCACAGGGAGAAAAAGCAAGAAATCCACTAACCCGTGATTATGTGATATTAGAATAGATAAAAGTACAACTTGACTCGATGATTATCAGCTTACCAAGGGAGTATACATAAATCTCAAGGCTAATTAAGACAATAATTAAAAGAAAAAAAGCAATACGATATATAATATTTGTATAAATATTTTAATGTACACAGATTTTAGAAAGTAGATTCCTCCTCCGAAGTTTAGTGGAAAGGCAGCTGGCATATTTGTCAAAAAGATTAGTTAAGCTGCTTTTGCTACTGCCCGTTTTCCTACTTCGTTTGGCCCTGCTGACGTTTAATGGCTTTCCCATATTGCCCTTGCAGTGTTATAGGGGTGTCGGTAGAGAGTCAAATCAGGTCACCCTCTCTATCCAACTCCACACGGACCAACCACACTCTTTTTCTTGAGCAACCTGTCACCATCTCCCCTAGTAACTTGGGGAAAAAATATCATCGAAAACTCAAAATCACAAACACACACGTAAACTAAGGTTAGGTTTGGCTAAAAAGCCAATTTAACTTTTTGTTTTGTCTTTATTTGATTTTTTTTTTTGCGTTTGTTCGTTTCGCATCGATTTTTTGAGTATTATTGGTTCGTCTTGGCGAGAGGAATCCAACAAGATAAAAGATTATGACTAGAACTTTCAATTTTTTGAATAAGATCGAAAAAAGTGTAAAAAGCTGACATTTGGCTTATTTTTGTTTTTATTCAAAAAAAATTATGATTAGATCATAATTTTTTACTTTTTTGATTCCTCTCACCGAGATGAACCAATAATACACAAAAAGTTGATGAAAAACTAAAAAACACAAAAAAAAAATCAAATAAAGACGAAAAATAAGCCAGCTAACTTTTTAGGCCAAACCTCACCTAAATAAACATTATAAGTAATCAGTAAGATGTGAAATTTGCAAATATATATAAGAAGAGCTTCTAGTCAGGAATCCATTAAACTGTTTAAAGTGTAGGCCTTATTTTTTTCGATTTAATTTTGATGATTTGAACTGTTCAATGTGTTTAAATGTGTTTTTAAGGATCCCTTCAAGGGATTATAAAAAAATGATTGGGAAGAGCTTGATCTGAGTGGTTTTGGATAAAAACTATATATGTACAGTTTTATCGAAAACTGTTCGGATTAAGCCCTTCCCGGTCATTTTTGTTATGATTCTTGGTCATTTTGTTATGATTTTTCATGGGAACTCTTAAAAATACATTCTAAACACATTGGATGAGTCAGATCATCAAAATTCAATTGAAAAATGTGAGGTTCGCAATCTAAACAAAGTCGGATTAATCCCTGACTAGAAGTTTTATATATATACATATATATACACACATGCACATCACAAAACGCACCAGGACATGGCCAAAATTTTAGCATTAGAATGACGGATGTAAAAGTTAATGAACGTTGTGGTAGTCTGGCTTCCGAATTGAATTGAAAGTGCTACAACATCCTTTTATATAAAGCTAATGACAATATTAACGCTTGAGTGGTGTAGTCTATGATCTTTTAACCCTTTAAGGTCATGATTTATACAATGTGTTGTAAATTCGTTAATTTGAAAAGCATTTTATACCAAAAGAATTGTGATTAAACATCGGTTCAGGCAAGAAAATATACTTATAGTGCCCGTGCTTCATAAACTGGTATCCTCTAGTTAAAAGGTTAGTATTAAATATATTGTATTAAAAATTCAGTGATCAATAATAGCTAGCTACAGGGGCGGAGGTAGTCAGGGCTGGTGTGCACTTAACAAAAAAAAAAGCTAGGTTCTCTTCGGTTATATGCATGGAAAGGAAAGTTGCAATGAAATTTAATTCAGAGTCAAATCTTAGATGATTTTTGAGATTTGAAAATACGTCAGGTTTCACTTTGATAGATTTTTAAGCTTCTTTCGTATTATGTATTTTGGTATATCAATCTTGGTATAAGTATAGTATTTTGGCTTTTTCTTTAACTATGAAATACAAGGATATTGGTAGTTTTTTTTTTTTTTTTTTAACTTATTTGTTGAGTAAAGAATGAAAAATTATTTGATGTTGAATTTTTTTGGGTTATAACTCGCCCTCCGGACTCTTAATCTTAGCTCCACAACTGACTAGCTAAGAGCATCCTTATCAGGAGTATCAAATCAGGAGTATCAAATTTTACATCAAATTTAACTTCAAAAACACCTTTTACAATTTAGCAAAGCCACTTTTACAAAAGTTCACAGAATCAGACTCTCTATTCTAACTTTACTAAATTAAACTATTTTTTCTTTCTTTCTACTCCTACTCTCCAAAAATAATAATAAAAAAGTGAATAGTGTGTGAACAGTGTCTTGGTGTGTGAATATAGTGCTACACCAAATTTGAGTAGCCTCTGTAGCAAAAATAAATTTGACAAATTCTTTGGTGAGGCTGATTTTGCGGGGTGTTAAAAACTAATTTGTTAACTCTGATATTGATGCTCTTAATAGAGTAAAAGTGTTTGCCAAAATTATTGGAGAGCTTCATACTTGGCCCCTGGCGGCTTGAATGCCTGGTGATATTAACAGCTAATAACTTTGCATAAATGTGATTATTCCATTTTGAACTAACTTGCCCTTTATAAATAGGATGGCATACGGGTAGTACGGTAGTACCACTGAAAGGTGAAAGCAATACATGGATATTGGTTCACCGTCTCACAACTCATAGTAGCCATCCTAGATGAAATCTACATATACATGTACCAGAAAACAAAATAAGTAATGTTAAAAGTGTTAGACTCACATTTTTTTGTGGCCCACTAGACTCTACGTTTTGTGTATGCTTTTTTGTGGCTCCGTTTGTTTCGGGCGGAAAATGTTTTCTGGAAAACCTTTTCCATGGAAAAAAAACATTTTCTAGAAAAGAAAATGTTTTCCAGTGTTTGGTTGTGATATGAAAACATTTTCTAGAAAATATTTTCCATTGTTTGGTAGACATTAAAAATCACTAATTGACAAACTAGAAATGTTGCATTCAAATGCTAGAAATGTTGTCCATGGGACACGCAATCCAAGTCATGTCCTGCCAATCAAAGGGACCCCATTCTCTGAACTTGTTCTAAGGCTGAGTTTCTTTGAAGCATTTTGTCAAACACATAAAATGCGAAGTGAAAAGCAAGTTTATTTTCAGGTTCAGTTCAAGAACAAAGACACTACCATCCAAACAATCCAAACCCACAAACTAACATGTTTCCAGCTAAAAAAAATCAATCATTTACCAGTCCAACCAAAAAAAAAAATCAATTCAATAACATGAAAAGCTCAATAAATTCCTGACAAGAATTTCATATTGTACTCAGATGATTGCAAAATTGAAATCCTAGACCTGTCCCTGCCTGTAAACACGTACATACGTATACTAACGAATACAGATTAATCGAGCATTTCTGGCATCTTTCATGCAGGGATTTCTAGATCTGAAAATAGAGCTGTGGTTGAGAAACCGAACCACCTGGGTGAGATGGTTAAGGTCTGATGACGGAGAGAATGGAAGAGAGAGAGGGACGATGTGTGTGTCAGAGAGAGAGAGAGAGAGAGAGAAGAGAGAGAGAGAGGAGTCCAGGGAGTCGGGCGTGACTGATCGGGGCAGAGGTTGATAGAAAACGTTTTCTCCTTCTTAAATCTGGAAAATGTTTTCCAGAACTTTTGGTTCATTTTTCTTTTGATTTTTTTATTTTGCAAAAAGTTTTCCATTGACTCTTTTTTTTTTTGGACCCAAACACCGGAAAATGTTTCGGGCGGAAAATGTTTTCTGGAAAACCTTTTCCATGGAAAACATTTTCTAGAAAAGAAAATGTTTTCCAGTGTTTGGTTGTGATATGAAAACATTTTCTAGAAAACATTTTCCATTGTTTGGTAGACATGAAAAATCACTAATTGACAAACTAGAAATGTTGCATTCAAATGCTAGAAATGTTGTCCATGGGACACGCAATCCAAGTCATGTCCTGCCAATCAAAGGGACGCCATTCCCTGGACTTGTTCTAAGGCTGAGTTTCTTTGAAGCATTTTGTCAAACACATAAAATGCGAAGTGAAAAGCAAGTTTATTTTCAGGTTCAGTTCAAGAACAAAGACACTACCATCCAAACAATCTAAACCCACAAACTAACATGTTTCCAGCAAAAAAAAATCAATCAATTACCAGTCCAACCAAAAAAAAAAAAATTCAATTCAATAACATGAAAAGCTCAATAAATTCCTGACAAAAATTTCATATTGTACTCAGATGATTGCAAAATTGAAATCCTAGACCTGTCCTTGCTTGTAAACACGTACATACGTATACTAACAAATACAGATTAATCGAGCATTTCTGGCATCTTTCATGCAGGGATTTCTAGATCTGAAAATGGAGTTGTGGTTGAGAAACCGAACCACCTGGGTGAGATGGTTAAGGTCTAATGACGGAGAGAATGGAAGAGAGAGAGAGGGACGATGTGTGTGTCGAGAGAGAGAGAGAGAGAGAGAGAGAGAGAGCACATGTGCCAGGGAGTCGGGCGTGATTCTGATCGGGGCAGAGGTTGATGGAAAACGTTTTCTCCTTCTTAAATCTGGAAAATGTTTTCCAGAACTTTTGGTTCATTTTTCTTTTGATTTTTTTATTTTGGAAAAAGTTTTCCATTGACTCTTTTTTTTTTTTGGACCCAAACACCGGAAAATGTTTCGGGCGGAAAATGTTTTCTAGAAAACCTTTTCCATGGAAAACATTTTCTAGAAAAGAAAATGTTTTCCAGTGTTTGGTTGTGATATGAAAACATTTTCTAGAAAACATTTTCCATTGTTTGGTAGACATGAAAAATCACTAATTGACAAACTAGAAATGTTGTCCATGGGACACGCAATCCAAGTCATGTCCTGCCAATCAAAGGGACCCCATTCTCTGGACTTGTTCTAAGGCTGAGTTTCTTTGAAGCATTTTGTCAAACACATAAAATGCGAAGTGAAAAGCAAGTTTATTTTCAGGTTCAGTTCAAGAACAAAGACACTACCATCCAAACAATCCAAACCCACAAACTAACATGTTTCCAGCAAAAAAAAATCAATCAATTACCAGTCCAACCAAAAAAAAAAAAATTCAATTCAATAACATGAAAAGCTCAATAAATTCCTGACAAGAATTTCATATTGTACTCAGATGATTGCAAAATTGAAATCCTAGACCTGTCCCTGCCTGTAAACACGTACATACGTATACTAACGAATACAGATTAATCGAGCATTTCTGGCATCTTTCATGCAGGGTTTTCTAGATCTGAAAATGGAGCTGTGGTTGAGAAACCGAACCACCTGGGTGAGATGGTTAAGGTCTGATGACGGAGAGAATGGAAGAGAGAGAGGGACGATGTGTGTGTCAGAGAGAGAGAGAGAGAGAGCACCTGTGCCAGGGAGTCGAGGGAGTCGGGCGTGATTCTGATCGGGGCAGAGGTTGATGGAAAACGTTTTCTCCTTCTTAAATCTGGAAAATGTTTTCCAGAACTTTTGGTTCATTTTTCTTTTGATTTTTTTATTATGGAAAAAGTTTTCCATTGACTCTTTTTTTTTTGACCCAAACACTGGAAAATGTTTTCCACGGAAAATGTTTTTATAGAAACGTTTTCTGCCCGAAACAAACGGAGCCTAAAAGAGACCTTGATAAATTAGATATCTTGTAATAGTTATATCCAAGGCCATCTTCTTTCTCCTCTGTACAAGGTAGAATACCTACTTACAGTTCTTTTCCATCAATTAAAGTTATTGGGGTATTCTGAAACGCTAGAGACAGAGTGAAGAAAGTGAGCCAAGAATTAAAGATAAATCTAAGGGGTTTGTTCACTATTATCTCGATGGCCAACAAAGGTATGTTTAAATTTTAATTACGGTTCTTGAGATGTGTTGAATTCAATATCGTATTATATTTGTTTTCCGCCTAATATAAAATACTAGTAGACTCTCGTTAAACAGCGCTACCCCGAGAAAAATGTTGCTTAATACACTTTTAGTCGGACAAATGTGAAATGTCTATCTCATACAACTATACAAGAAGCCAAGTGAAAGTGTGCAACATCTAAGTGACTGATGCCTTATTGTTAATCATTAAGCCGGCAAAATGGTTGCGTTACGAAATAGTATATGCATAAATATATGGATTACCCAATATATAAACAAGCATAAATATATGCATGAAATATGTAGGGGTATTTGCAAACAGCTGGGGAACTTTTTGAATTCTAGTGGTGGATAAACTTGTGTATTATTGGTTAAGAATCAATGATTCAGTTACAATAAAAACTTTTCAAAATAAAAACAAATGTTCAAGTTGCTTAGAGTACTCTCAATCAAAAAAAATTATAGACTCCAAAATTTGGTCCCTAAAAATCTTCGAATTAAATTAACTTCTTGCATATATACCAGATTAGACCAATTTTTTAAGCTTCAAAATCAACTTTGACAGGGGCGTTGATAGGAACGTTGGGCTGTGCGGTGTGGGTATGGTTATCCGGGATTGGCAGGGGAAGTTTATTGCGGCTAGAGCCATACGCAAAAATCATAGTACGGATCCTTTGATTGTGGAAGCTCTTGCAGCAAGGGAAAGTTTGCAGCTTGCTATGGACTTGGAGATTGACAACATTATTCTCGAAGGTGACTCCCAGCAACTTATCCGGTTGATTCAGAGACACATGGAAGATCACCAATCGGTGGGGGTAATAGTAGCAGATATTCTTCATCTCTTAGTTGGGTTCACTAGTACCGATACAGTGTTCGTGAAGCAGAGCGGCAATGGGGTTGCCCATACTGTTGCTCAAAGAGCTATGAGAGGTCTTGTTTTCTCTGCATGAGAGTTTAGACCTCCTTTGTGGCTTCTATCTTCTCTCCAAGGGGATGGATGCCTGGTTTGATTTGTTTAGTTTCTTATCATCATTTCTATAATTGATTTCTATCGGTTGACAAAAAAAAAAAAAAAAGTACCAAAATCTGTTGATTGAAATTCTAATCTGGTAATGAGATTTTAGAAGTTAAAATCTCAATTTTTGGTTTCAAATTTTTTTTTTTTCGGTAAACATGCACATACACATATGGTTTGTACAAGATAATACATACGTGGAGTTACTAGAAAAAATAGTTGTGATTGGCTTTGTATGTACCAACTAATTAAACGAAATAACTTTTAATTTGTACAATGACAGGTCCATCCATGCATGTGCACCCTTCAACAAGTTTCATAAAAGTGAGATAATACAGGTAAGCCATACTTATCTCCTATGCTAAAACTTTTGTTTCTATGTTTCATATTTTAGGTAAACAAAATAAAGATAAAATATTTTATTTTCTATATACAATTTTGTGGATCGAACTTTTGTAATCCGAGGTGAGATATAAATTATTCTTTGGGCGACGAGTCTTAAGTTTGAAGGTGAGCTTTTTATTTGCACTTATGGTTACCCACTGTGATGATTGTTAAATTTATATTTGCTTGAACACACAAGGTTTTAAAAGAATGAGGTTTGGAAATTGGAATGAAAGATGCAAAGTTTGAGTTCATCTTGGCTTTCACTATAGAGAATGAAGATGAAAGGAAATAACTGATTTTTTGTACAATGACAGGTCCATCCATGCATGTGCACCCTTCAACAAGTTTCATAAAAGTGAGATAATACAGGTAAGCCATACTTATCTCCTATGCTAAAACTTTTGTTTCTATGTTTCATATTTTAGGTAAAAAAAATAAAGATAAAATATTTTATTTTCTATATACAATTTTGTGGATCGAACTTTTGTAATCTGAGGAGAGATATAAATTATTCTTTGGGCGAAGAGTCTGAAGTTTGAAGGTGAGCTTTTTATTTGCACTTATGGTTACCCACTGTGATGGATTGTTAAATTTATATTTGCTTGAACACACAAGGTTTTAAAAGAATGAGGTTTGGAAATTGGAATGAAAGATGCAAAGTTTGAGTTTTCTTGGAACCTTTCACTATAGAGAATGAAGATGAAGAGGATTTTCATATGATTTTGTTTCCTCTTATACTTCCGTTGCCATATGGTCAACAAGAGAACTCATTACAATGAGTTGCTTCAAAGAAAATTACACAAGTGCTCACACGATATGATCCTTGAAGTTGCATTGTGTGGCGCTGAGACAAACTCCTTTGCTATCCCTATATGATCCTTGAAGTTGCGCTAAGTTCAACTCACAAGTATTTGTAATGCAAGCAAACAAGATCAAGTAAGAACAAAATTATATATAATATAGGTTGTAAATGGTGACTTTGCAAAGGGAAACTGCAACTGAAATTCAAATGCACTCTCAGAATTGGAGAAAGGAACTCATTCTCATTAATCAACTCAAGCATTTCAATCACTGGAAAACTAGTTACAAAGAAGAAACGGCCACAAAAAAACTCAGAGTTTAGGAAACAAAGTTCATACCTCACCCTCTTGTTATATATAATTATAATGAGTTTTTATCTAGTGGTAGGAAGAAATGTCATTTTATGTAACACACCAAACTAAAAGTTTATTAATAAAAGACTATTTACATTAAATTTATGTGACATCAAAACAAAAAAAATTTTACATTGAAGGACTCTTGAAAAAATTACAAAGTACTCATAAAGAAAATTACACAAGTGACTCTCCTAATGATCCTTGAAGTTGCTTGTTGGCATGAACTTGAACGACGACAACTCCATTACTCGGTAGAAAGGGATAATTGTGCATGGATTACTGGTAGCTCATGGGTAACCCGTGATCCTTAGGGACAGACAAATAGTTTTAGTGAATATATATTGGAGGTCGTAATAATTTGCAAACTCTGATATCTTTAACACTTGCCCTTTTTTCTTCTAATCAAGAGAAATTCAAGCTTTCTAGTAAAAAACTCGTTAATTCTTAAATTAAGTTATTGAAAACTCGTTCCTAATCTCAAACTCTGAACTCTTTTCAAAATCTGAACTATCTATTTATTTTCTTCTCAAATTACTATTCAGTTATTATCACATTATTTAGGTAAAAGATTGGACAACATTAACCATTTTGCAAGATGATGATTCGTTACCGTCATTATTGATTTTTGTTATTTTCAGTTAAGATATTTGAATTTTGGAATTCATCTTGACGACATGATTTCTTAATTTTATAAATCATCAAAAAAATAAATATTTAAATTTCTCTATTTTGAATTAATTTTGTCTTCACTACACTTTTTTTAGCTTTTGCATATTTTTTTGACCTTTTAAGCTATCTCATTATCGCAAAATAAAAAATTCAAATAAACAAAATAGAAGAAAAAATAATTTATACCAAACTGTCTTTTGAGCATCCTCATCAGCCTCAGCAAATTTTGGACCAAATTTAACCTCAAAAACACCTTTTATACTTTAGCAAGTCATTTTTTCAAAAACTCATAGAATCAAGTTCTCTATTCTAACCCATGAAGGTAGAAGCAACAATATAAGGCTAACCCATGAATAGTAAAAAAAGCAACAATATAAGGCTTAACCCATGAATAGTGACTCATGTAAAAAGACACTAATCATGAAGAATTATTTTTCACCGAGGAAGTGGCGATGCTGATTTACTTGCATTTCTTGCACTTTTACTCGGTATTTTAGCTCCAAAGCCAAAGTAGCAAGACCGATGGGATGCCTTTGCCTAATGTGGTTTAAAACTAAAGTAGTAAAATAGTAACATGATCATAGTAATCCACATTAGTTATAGTAAAAGAATTAGGCCTATAATATTATTGTGACAGGTAATGAAATGGGGTCCCAAATGGAGTAATTATGGAGACAAGGTTTGAATTTGCTGAGATATTTTTTTCTTTTTAAGTAATTATGGAAAAGTGAAATTCTTGGCACATCTTTTTCATGAGTTGTTGGCAGTTGGGTCATTTCATCTACTGCTTTTGGAACATATACGTTTTAATAATCCTTTTTAGTGGGTCATAAAAAGATAAGAAAAGCTAAGCTGGCTTATTAAGCACCAACTTTACACACCCAAAGGCCAGACTAAACAAGACTTGTTTTTTTTTCCAAACAGGAGAGAGGGAGAGAGAAAGAAAACCGCACCATTCCAAAGCAAAAGCAAAAGGGGTAGAGAGAGAGGGAAGAAAACAGAGGAAATCAAGGAGGAAGAAGAAGAAGAAGAAGAAGAAGAAGAAAGGGTTTAGAGAGAGAGAGAGGGAGAAAGATGATGCAAACAACGCAGAGGCAGGCGAGTGATGTACAGCAGCAACAGGCACTGATCCCAACAGGGCAACTCAGTGGAACTGTAAGCTTCAATGGAACCCTAACGAAAGAAGACGAAGAGATGTCGAAATCGGCACTCTCTACGTTTAGGGCAAAGGAAGAAGAGATAGAGAAGAAGAAATTGGAGGTGAGAGAGAGGGTTCAGGCTCAATTGGGTCGCATCGAAGAAGAAACCAGGCGTTTATCTACCATTCGCGAGGTTTTTTTCCCTAATTACCCTTTCTATTTATCCTTTTTATAGTTTTGTTTATGTGTTTGTGAGTATATGTATACTTCTATATGTTGTGGTCTTGTTCTCATCCGAGAATTTAGTTAAGAGAGTCATCTTGACTCTAATTTAATTTTTGTGGCTATGATTCTGTTTTTTTTTTTTTTTTTTTTTTTTTTCAAATTATGATACGATTCTGTTCCAGACAGGTTTTCTGGGGAAAAGGGATTTTCTTATCTATCTATCTTTTTTTTTTTTTTTTTTGTGTATGTGTATGTGGATAATTTTCTCTTCCTTTCCCTTTTTTCCAAACAAAACCTAAAGTTTGTTTCATCAAATTTTGATGGGAGAAAAAATGATTTTCTTGTCTTTCTGTGTAGGATTAGGCAAATTAGAATCTGGGTATTTTGTCTAGTACTGTGATCAAATTAGAGATTTTTTTTTAGGACAAAGGAAATTAAAGTTTGTTTATCAAATTTTGATTGGGAAAAGTGATTTGATTGTCATTCAAGAGAGTTAAGAGTGTTGTCTCTGTAGAAGTAATCAAATTAGTCTATGAGATTTTGTGATATTACTTCCCAATCCATTTTATTCTGCCTTTTCATTTCAAAACAGAGTTTCTTAGATGAAGGAAATTAAAGTTTGTTCTTTCAAATGTTGATGGGGGAAAAATGGTTTCAGTGTCATTCTGGATAGATGAAAGAGTTGTCTTCGTAGAAACTATCAAGTAATTTATGGGCCTTATGTCCAGGACTCTGTCCAAAACAGATTATTCAGGAAAAAAGGAAATTAAAGTTTGTTCCTTCAAATTTTCATGGGAAAAAAATGATTTGATTGTCATCCAAGATGAGACTTGAGAGAGTTGTCTTTGTTTGAAACAGAGATTTAGGAAGAAGGAAATGAAAGTATGTTCCATCAAAATCCGATGTAAAAGAGCAGTCCAAGAAAGTTACGAGTGTTATATTTGTTAATGTAATTTGATTATATTCCAAGAATTGAAAATAATCTCCACTTTACAGCTATGTTTGGATTAGGAAGTTGTAGAGGAAAAGAAACGAACTGAAGGAAAGAAACAATTCCTTGTTTTTTTGCAATTTTCCCCCTCTTTTACTCCGAAAATTCTAAATCCTAGCATACGTTCTGCACATCGGTCAATTTTGAATAATTTCAACCTAAACTTCTTGAACAGGAAATGTGAGTGTACTTGTTTCTTTGTTTTCAAGTATTCATCGGCATGTCAAAAGTGTAATTATTCCTTGCTAGAATAGCAAACATTCGTGTTAGGTAATACTTCTGTAAAATTCAAAGTGGTGTTAGGCATGCATTGATTAGATTATGACTTAACTTTAACAATTGTTTGTAAATAAAATAACAATCAATCAGGAGCTGGAGGGACTTGCGGATCCAATGAAGAAAGAAGTCTCACTTGTTCGAAAGAAGATTGACGCTGTCAACAAGGAGTTGAAGCCTCTGGGGCTGACTTGCCAGAAGAAGGTAAAACCATTTTCAACTACTTAATTCA
Source organism: Vaccinium myrtillus (assembly GCA_016920895.1). Classification (NCBI taxonomy): domain Eukaryota; kingdom Viridiplantae; phylum Streptophyta; class Magnoliopsida; order Ericales; family Ericaceae; genus Vaccinium; species Vaccinium myrtillus. The sequence continues at coordinate 23,495,786 of CM029270.1, forward strand.
GAAACTTAAGATCTTAATTTGCGAAGATGCGAGTAGTTGACTCAGTGCATAAGGCTTCGATTTAGAAACATAGTGGATAGAGAAGCCAGTTCCCATGGTTTCTCTATGTGTGGAGAGGCTGATTCTCTTGACGTGAACCAGTTGCAGAAGGCTAAGTTATACTACAAAATACTTGCACTTAATTTGTAAATTCATTGTCCAGTCAAAAGCGGATGGCTCGCAACGGAAGGAGAATATGCTCTTTTGATTAGTTGATTGTGTGACAAACTTGATCAAACCTGTTAATTTGGGGGGCTTTGTCTGTTACAGGAGAAAGAGTATAAAGAAGCTCTTGATGCTTTCAGTGACAAGAACAAGGAGAAAGTCCAGTTAATTACCAGATTGATGGAGGTGCATCATGTTTGTTACTAATTTTATCTTTATTGCGTGTCAATAATGCACTTATTTCCATGCATTTCTCAGATTTAGGCTATGCATGGATGTTGAGTTTGTCAAGGAAAAAGGAAAAGGGAAGGAAATTGAATTACTCAACCCATTATTATCTCATGAAACTAAAAAAGAGGATTTTTTTCGGGGACAAGATACCTTCATTTACGGGTCATTTTCCTAATCCAATCCGCAAAACTGAAATTTTAGCTTGTACTTTATTGTATTTTCGTACTGTGAACCTTTCCTTTTCTTTTTCCTTCACAAAGTCAAGATCCAAACATGACCTCTTTGCGGAACGTTCTTTTCCTAATTGTCATGTCATTTCAATTGGTGATTATTTGATCAGCTGGTGGGCGAAAGCGAGAAGTTGAGGATGAAGAAGCTGGAGGAGCTGAGTAAGAGCATAGAGATTACACGCTAAGATTGATAGCTGAATCTCGATGACAAATTAGGTTTGTGTGATTGTATTTAAGAGGATTTCATTTGTTCACATATGTGGGTGATTTGGGTTTGCTGTATCCTTTTTTTTTTTTTAATGGTTTTCTTGTTTGTTTTCATTAGATTTTATTGGGGCATTTTCTATTTTAGACAGGGTAAAATACCATATAAACATGTTTGTAACTAAACAGGTCTCAAGTTTGTATTTTCTTCACATTTTTCGCCCTTTGCATTCAACTATGCATCCTCGTGAATTCTGTAAGATATGGTGTGCTCTTTTGTTTTTTAGAAATAACATTTTCTGAAAGATTGCAATTATTATTGCCCACATTGATATTACTATGGTTCTTTTCTTTCAAGTATGTCAAATAGTAAATGTTATACTGACTCCGTCACGAATTGATCAACCTTTTGAGTAATCATGCAATTTTGCACACAAAAAATAACTGTGCACCAATGCACAGAATGCGTCCTGTGCAGGATCCTCGCTGTCCGTTCGGTGATCCAATGGTCCAGATGGAATCTTGCAATGAACGGCTCGGATGTCGCAAGACTCGGATTCAATCTGGACCATTGGATCGTCGAACGGACGGCGAGGATCATGCACAGCATGCATGGTGCACAGCACCAACACCGAACCCAATAATTTACTTGTACAATTTTTTTACATCAATTTAAAGATCTCATTGAAAAGAAAAAAAAATTGGTGTACTCTGTTACCCAAATAAGATCTCATTGCAATTTTGCACGCAAGAAATAATTTACTTGTACATTATTTTTCGCTTGCATTTCGCACTGTTACCAAATATGTTGAACAATTTGGGACGGATGGAGTAGTAGAAGCTTAACAATTTAACATGATTATGGATGATTGATTTTTCAAGCTTCGGCATGAGGAATGCTAGAGGAACTATCTAGTAAATACATGGAAGAATAATCCACTAAGAAATTGACACATGCACATTTAGTGTAATAGCTTGTACATTAGTTCGCACTATCTAAAAAATGTTTGTTAAATTGTACACTTAAGCATATGTGGGGCCCTATTTTATGTGTTAAGAACTTAGTTAGCTAGCTAATGAAGAATGTACTTTAATGGGCTACTTATACATATAGTATTCATTATCTTTAGTCCTTCATTTATCTCTCTCTCTCTCTCTCTCTCTCTCTCTCTCTCTCTCTCTCTCTCTCTCTCTCCCCTTAAAGTCTTTCTCTCTACTCCTTCCCTTCTCTCTCTATCTCTCTCCTTAAGTCTCTCTCCAAATTTAGGTAGTGACTTAGGGCACTGTAGGGAGTGAGGGGTGACACCTAAGATTTTATGGAGTCAATTTTTGTGCACTAGAGATCATTTTTTGAGTTTTTCTTAATTAACTAGTCAGGACACTTTAGCGTACTCTTTTAGTTAGTGCACTAGAGATGCCCTTAATGTCTCTGACGTTACTCTATGTTTTGGATTTTCAGTAAATGAAAATGGAAAGGAAATGAAATTAAACACATCATTTTTTTTTTCCCTCCTTGTTCCCAAGGAAGCACAAAAAGAAAATCTTGTTCAATTTGGATTTTGATTTTGGGTTTTGATTGAAGAGAGAAACAAGGGTAATTATTGAAAATAAGGGTTAATGATTGAAAACAGAGGTAATGATTGGAGAGAAATATGGATCAAAAAATTAAATTTCTGTCTCAAAACCCAAACCAAACAAAAAGGAACTTGGCTTTTAACAAATCCAATAACTAAACACGTCTCAATTCCCAAGAGTCTCCGAGATCCTACATTTGTCATTTCCGTAAAAATGGCTCCATTCTCATTGATTAATTGGAGTCAACACTGTGTTGCACTGTTTACGAAAAAATTCAGTTCAGATTTTAATACTCCTATTGGGAGTAAAATTTGAAATTCTGGAAATTCTTTTATAGAAGTTGAAAAGCTGATCTAAAATTTGTGACTTGCCGGTCAAAAATGACATGTGCAGGGAAGGATTTTCATTTGAGCCATTCAAAAATGGAAGTTTGGATTGAGGACATATGAGATGAAGTTGGTTTCAACTGGTTTCTTGCAAGCCCACTCGAAATGGGGTTTTGAACTTTCCCAGTAGCTCGAATCAACCGTTCGGGATCCGTACTGGGCCCCGGAGAGCCTGCAAATCCTTCCCTGCATATAGCATTACTGCTTACCGGTGGGTGTTTTGCCTTATTCAAAAAATTGATTAAATAAATAAGAAAAGTAAAAATAATGTACCGAATGTTTTTAAGACTTTAATCATAATTTTTTACTTTTAACATTATTCTCGTCGAGACAAACTTATAATCAAGAAAAAAATTAATGCAAAACTAATAAAGATTTTTTTTAATAAAAACAAAAAATTAAGCCAAAACCGAAGGAAGGGGTTAGATCAGATCCGATTTAAGAAGTCTAGAGAGGAGGAGAGCCAGATTAAACAAAACTCTAAAGAGGACAATGCCATTCCAAGGGGAGTGGTGGGACTACTGAATTGGGGGTGGGGGACAGCATGCACCCGGGTCCTCGGACTACTAGTCCTAGAAATTAAGGGGTCTGGATTGGTATCGAATGTATAAGAAATAGCCTCCAACCATATATTGGTTTGTTTAGGCATTTGTACTGTTCTTTTCCACAACGTTAGCAACTTAGCATTGCCCCTTGGTTTAAAAGAGCATCTTCGACTCGGATCCGGGGAGGGTGTTATGCGGTAGATGTTGTGCGCCGCCGTGTTGTGCGTCATTTTGTTTGATTTTTGTGCACACTTCCAAAGCTTCCAATGGTCTTGTTTGGAGGAAGAAAAAACCATTACAAAGTGCCTAAACCCAAAGTGCCTAAATCCTAAACCTAAAGTGCCTAAACCCAAAACGCCTAAATCCAAGTGCCTAAACCCATTATACCCTACCCCAAGAGCCTAAATCCCCTAAAATTGAACCCAAAATTAAACCCCACTCTTTTAACTCTCCAAACAGGGCCCTTGGATATACTAAGAAAATGAGCAAAACGACGTAGTTTTGCCGCACAACACCTACCGCACAACGCCTCCCCTGAATTCCTTCGACTCATATCTCCAAAAATAGAAATCCGAAATGGTAGTTTTCATTCAAAAAGTGCAAATATATGGAGTACACATTTTGTTTCACCAAAAAATACATATGGAGACAGTGATGGAGCAAGAATTGGGACTCGGAGTGTAGCTAATAACTTTTGTTGTTGTATATTGCTTGTGAAAATGTAAACATGAAAGTTACGTGTATGTTCATATTATTATTATTTTTTTGTTGGCTTATTTTTTACTAAAATGAATAAAAACTTGGTCAATACACATTTTGTAAATTTGATCTTTATAATATGTACAAAATTCTTCAAATAACAATACACATTTTGTTTGATTTTATTAATAAATTGTAGTATCTATCATCGATCTCGGTCTAAATACTTCATGAATAGATTCTTGAATACAGTACTAATAAATTCTAAAATGTCAAAGCTATAAGTGCTAACACAAAATGTAGGAGGTCATTGCCTTAAAAGTGGAAACACAATTATACAAGAGAATCTCCCTCGGGTTTAAAAACTTGTACAAAGGCCACATACTACATGGATGTGATCGAAATTGCCTGAGGTCTAGACAGTTAATTGAGACATTAAATCCTTGTGCAAAAGTCCACACCACAATTAAAGCTGCAAATGAGCAGCCGAACTTTAAAATGTTCAAGTTTTTTCATTAAATTATTTAACAAATTCGAGCCTAGCTCAAGCAGAGTTTGCCTAGGTTTGCGTCGAACTTGAACTTGTTCACGAGTCTTAACGAGCACTAAAAAATATTATATATTTATGCTCTCAGACTTCAAATAAATTTTTTATTCTAAAGTACAATAAGTTTATACATTATATAAAATATGTTTATAGTACTTTTTATAAATATGTATAAGTTATAAGATTTTTATTATGTACATGTGAAAATTTATACATATTCAAGGTTATATAAAAAGTTCTTATAAGATATACATATATATATTTTAAATTCCCGAGCCTAGTCGACACACATACTGTCAGGTTCAGGTGGTCCACAGATAGGAACCCTTGTGAGGGCCGGGGAAGGAGCATTGCTCCTGAAATACAATACTATAAATTTTCTTACCAATGAGAAAGCGAAAGTATTTTAGTGCAAATGACGCGACCTATTTCGTTATTTGTGTTTGTTCCAAAACCAAGAATAATTTGGATTCTTGCTATGCTTATAATTTTCAATTATAAAGTCTTCTTCTAACAAGTCTTCTAAAGGAAAATTGTTGGTATATATTTTTCTGGAAAACCTAAGCGTACAGATCCAAATGTGTAGAAATTGTACTGAGTTGTTTGGGTACCCACTTGTGTGTCGCACACGGATGATCCAAACAGTTCATTACTCTAAGAATAATTTTTCGAGTGGCCTTGCAAGAAATCAACTTAATCCGATCTGCGTAAGTGGTTGATCCAAAACTTCCCTAGAGTGAGAGTAATGAAATGGAGGAGTTTTGGATCAATCACTTATGCAAATCAGATTGAGTTGATTTCTCATGAGGTCACTCGAAAAATTATTCTAAGAATAATGAACGGTTTGGATTATTTGTGTGGGACCCACTTATGGGTCCCTGAACAGCTCTATACAATTTATGTACATTTGGTTCTGTACCCGTGATAGGGTCCATGTTTTTCCGAGCTGACACTCTAATGCTTTTTGGTGTGTTTATTGTTGCATTCATGGCCCAACTCATTTAACCGCTACAACTACCACGGAATATCCAAAATAAGAATGTTTTTTAAATATACACATTCGAATTCACGCTCACACTCGGCAAAACAGGATCCATTTGTTTGACCACAAAATATTTTCTACCCATTTTTCGGTGTTCGGTTACCCAAAATAGAGTAAATGTTTTACTGGTAAAATATTTTCTTGAATTGGAGGTAAAATGACTTTTGGACAAAACGGAATTTTTCCTCATAGCTCTCCCAAGCTAGCAGCTAACTTTATCAACAACAACCACTACCACCCCCATCATCATCATCTCTCCCTCTATTTCTCTCTCTGTCCTCCCCCAATTTTCTTTTCTCTCACATACACACACCCTTGAAAGCTAATTCTGAAATTATGTGAAGCACAGCAAGTCTTAGAGGGGATTGAATAGGACTACCACTTAAAAAATTAGGTAACACCAATTTTAATCCAATTAGTCATTTTCCATGGTGAAACAAGCAATCCAACAAAATAAGTGATAAGCAAGAAATCTACTAATTGCTATAAATCAAAAGGTTAAATCAAGAGTTAGGATTATGAATTTCCAACTTGCCCCAAGCTACACCTAACTCCACTTCTTGATTTAGCTCCCTGAGCCCCTTCTTGATTCCATAGCCTCCACGAGTGCAACAACTCTCGATCTTCGTATCAAAGGCGGCTCCGGATCATTCGACTGCATAGATTTGAAAGCAACAAAACATGATGTATGAAAGATATGATTTTTATGAAGATTTTTAGAAAAACAAATCAATCTAGAGTCCGTCAATAGAGTATGAGAAGATTGCACTAGATTGAAAAGTAAAATGATCAAACACAAGGTTTAGATCATACAAAATGCACTAAGCACACAAGGATATAACAAAGAATGATTTTCTGTCTCTAAAGTAGGCTGATTTCAAAGTTGTACCCTAAATAAGATAAAAATGAGCTTATATAGTGTTAGGTACGAAACCCTACAATAGGCCAATAAGAGAATGTCAAATAGTCAAAGTTAGGCCTAAAAAAGGCGAAGCGCACAACAAACGCTACGGGCACTTCTCCAAAAAGGGACAAGTACATCAAACGCTAAGGAGGCGCACACAAACACCAAGGGAGCACTAGTCAACTAAGGCAAGACCATCAAACGCTAAGGAGGTGCACACAAAAGCCAATGGAGCACTAGTCAAACTATGTTTAAGGATTGATTCAGGAGAAGCGCATTTACGCCAAACAAACCCTTAACCAGCTCTAGTATATGGTAAAAAATGCTCCTAAATGCCATAGAAAAAATTTGAACTCTCTATTACTGAAATGCAACGCGCACAGGTGCCTAGGAGGCTCACAACAAACTCCACTCACTAGAAAAAAGAACCCACTAATGCCTTAGATGCAAATGAACAAATTATAACCAATGTGTAGATACCCCAATCGAGTTTGAACCTCAAACAAGGCTTTCACTACACAGGATGGCCAATTTGGATGTATTGGACTTATTGCTTGGAATCTGTTGGCGTATTTTTAGACTCTTTTTCATCCAACTTCGATAATCCACGGTGCCCATTGCGCGGCACCTACAACTGTTCAGAGTCGCCACTTGGTTTAAGCTAAACCAAGAAAAAGCTTGACCAGAGATTCTAGCCATGGATTCGCAAACCAAGGGTACGGTGAGGGGAAGGTGTTAGGCACCCCTCTCCGCCTAGCCATAGAGGCTAGTCCGTACTCACTAAACATAAAGCTGTTAAATTATTTTAAGAGACTTCGCAAACAAACCTGTTAATTAGCCATTAAACAGATATGGGTGACGACAAGAAATAAAACACGCACGGAATAAGGGCAGGGGATCATGAAGTGCAAAACATTAAATAAAAATAAAATTAGCTACGTTGTCTATATATCAATCTGCTAGCCACCAAAGAGATATGTCGGCCAGCAAACCAACAACTGCAAAAAATTAATTAATCGGCCGACATAATAATGTTTCAGCCGATATTTCAAATTCAACACCAAAAATAGAAAAACACAAATAAGTATAAGTAAAGGGTTTAGAAAATACAAATAAAAACAAGCAAAGCAGTACGGTCAGTCGAGAGACTGTGTATAGATCCCACCACGAAACCTTAGTCCCTTGATTATACAATGCTTGATTTACGCAACCCTAATGGATTAGGGCACGAAAAGCTGATGAACAATGTAGAACTCCTTTGGGTTTGAAGGTTTTGGCTATTCTCTTGGTGTTTTTCACTCACAAAATTGCTACTCTCGAAATTGATGTGTTGTGGTGCTAGGTTTGCAACCTAGCTATGTGTATTGAATGTGATATGAAAAGTGGGTATAATGGGAGAGAGATAAAAATCAGAATTTCAACTCATAGGCAAGGGTCCTATTTATAGGGATTGAAGGTAGGGTTAGAGATAATTATGAGGAAATTAATTAAATATGAAAATAGAGTTAATTTGCCATAAAATCTATTCCTAACAGTGTTTCAAACGTGCACAACAAGTTGGGTGACCGGATGGGAAGAGTTGGGACGAAACCCAACACTCGCAAAAACTTCCAATTCGCTGAGAGTTGATCTGGTTTGAACCGTTGGAAAGCTTGTTAAGTCTACTTTCTAACCCAATTGGTTTGGATCCAAAATAATTTGTACAATTAAGTAGACGACAATTTTACACTCAATGGGTTTAAAAATGAATGATTTTAGTAAAACACTCGCATCTCCCTCATTTTAAATTGGATTGAGACATTATACATCGATAAAAAAAGGGTTTAAAAGTACTAAAGATGGTGGAATCCAACTATAAAAATAAGAAAGTTTGGTTTATCAAAAGTGGGCCGAAAGCAGACAAAACGATAATTATTGGAGCCAACTAAGGCCAAAACACATTCTAAGTGTTATGCGGCACTTCCCTCCCTAGTTCTAAGGCATTCTTCATTCCTAAAGAGTTCCACATAGTTCAAAAGCATCTTAATCTTCATCAAAGCATACGTAACCAACTCGTCATCGGTATCTCGCACGTGGCAGAACTTAAAATATCTACCGAGACAAATTAGGGTGTCTACACAATGCATTAGTAAGTTAAATGAACAATGAAATATAAATGATATGTTTGTACCTTTTCGGATTGAACTTAGAGCAAAATGCATGCCACTGCATGAACGCTTCAATTTCTCATGATCATTGAGATGAGCATGTAGACTTAAAATACTATAAAAATAACTCCCTAAAGCAAAACAAAAAAACAAAATACAAAACAAAATACAGTTGTTAATGGTTTGACAAATCCAAAAATTGCCAATAATACTAAAAATCTTCCCCTTTGGCATTTACATGACAAAACCGTTGAAACAACAATGGTACAAGGAAACAAATCCTAGTTAGACTAAGAACCTTCAAAACTTAATCTAACTAGGTACAAGAAGTATCCTCAATATATGTCAAATACCTACAAGGTTATCTCAAATAAGACATGCCAAAAATAGACAAATGATAGCAATATAAACATTGAAGGCGCAACAAAAATTGAAACAACTAAACATGCATGCTATCATAGGCAATGAGAAAATGAAGTTGATCATATATGAAGTAATGCAATCAAAGGAGAATATCCAAACATAAGCACCACAATCTAAGCATCAACATAGAAAGCATAACATAATATGCATAATAAGCTCTCTATCAAAGGTGCGTGAAAGCTCTCCCCACTAACTAACCTCTCCCTAACCTTTCCCCCGTTTTATCACAGGAAGGCAAAAGGCATGCAAAAAGAAGTAGAGTCAAATGAACATTCAAACATTATCAAAAGCAAGAGCCAAAAAGGGAAATCCAAACCAAGGACAATACTCACCCTCACTAAGAGTCAACACGCAAATGAAGACGACTCATGCAAAACATTCCCCCTAACTCTACCCAACACCATAACACAGTGCTCCACAATACTACTCCCTTCTATTCAATGCAATTTAAAATGAATGCACACACACAAATGCACAAAGACAAGCATGCACATTAACAATATCTTCAAATGTCATGGGCAAAACTGGAACTCCCCTTACTTAAGGACCAAAAAAACTCAAAGCAATAGAAACTCCCCCTCATAAAATGCTAGAAAAATATGCAAGCAAACATAGCACAATGAAATTATGCTCTCTAAACATCTTGCTAAAATGTAAGAGTGAGAAAATGCAAAAAACATGAATATATCATGAAGCAACATTAGAGTCAAGTGAATCCCATCTCTAAGCTACCAAGGTGTAAAACGTGAACTCCGTGAGCTTGATCCAAGACTCTTTTAGATGCTAAGAGATACCTTAACCATTCCCAAGGAGAATTTCCACAAGATCGATGAATAAAGTCAAACCATGAGTCGTTTGGACCTAAAGACTTAACGCACAAACCCCATTACCGATTCTTATGAACTCCAAGAATAATGCACAAACCTAGGCTGGTGCAATGATTAGGTAGCCATTTGCCCATTGTGTGAGATCATGAAAGGGGAATTAAGATATCTCAAGGAAGTACAACGAATCACCCCATACATTCTTTTTTTCTTTTTCTTTTTTTATAACTAATCACTCAATTATTTATTTTTTTATTATAAAATGATCTCACTCTTTTACGCGATAAGGGAAGCTTTAACTCTAATCCCTAAGCGATTAGATTGAAAAGAATCAAGGAAAGCATCTAAAGGTAAGCTTCAAACATTTGGTCAATCATATCTCCAACCAAGTGAAATTCAACCAAGAAGGAATCAAGGACCCCTTAAACAACAAAAGAGCCAAGTCCCAAAAGAGTGTGTACGAATACTAAAGCGCATGATATTCATATGATCTAAGCAACCACTTCATGATGTAAACAATAATGCATAGCTAGATGATCACATAAAGTGCCAACAAAATTCAATGCTAAAAAATCACAAAACTTTCAAACTTATCCTTAAGCATGATATGTAGAGAAGAATCATTCAAATCATGCAAGCACACGAACAAGCAAGCAAATCCTTATGCATGATATGAGAGGATAATCCAATGGAAACAAACAAGCATCCGAAAAAACAAGCGTGCACACACTCAAAAAGCAAATATACTCAAAATGTGAACCTAATCGCATACCATAAAAAGAAAAAGATAAAATGAAAAAGACTTCAAAAAAAAAAAAGAAGGAACACATGCTCACTCTAGACTCAATTACGAAATGCAGCACGCAAGAGTGACATTCAATGTGAAGGACACTCAATCAATCAAAGTCAACCCAATAAATTTCCTAAGGTACTAGACCTAATGGAATCTAAGGGTTTTGCGAAGATATCAATTACTTCCACCTTCTTGGGCTCTAAAACAAATAAGTAACAAATAAGGTTAACTTCATTCATATGCCTCCTTCTTGTCTTTATCCTATCAATGAGATTGCCTATGACTTGACTAATGGAATGGCGAAGCTTAAACCTTGCAGAAGGTTCTTTTGAGATCAAAAGGACAAAGTCATGTTGTCCAACTTCCTCATTTTATATTCTCATTAATCTCTGCCTCATACTCATTCTCAACTCCACCCGAAAGGCCATCACCTCCTTCATGACAAGTTCCTCCCTCGTTCTTAACACTAGGGGTGATATCCCCCTAAAAAATATCCCACCATATAAGACATGTGTCATCGCCATATCTAGGGGTAGAGTCTCTTAAAACCATGTCCTCGATTATTACATTGGCCGAGTCAACAAGGGTAGCGGTTCTAAGATTTAAAACCCTATAGGCTCAACTAGCATTAGATATCCTAGAAAAATACCCCCATCACTCTTGGAGTCAAACTTTCCTAAGGAGTCACCCTCTCTTAATTGAACATTTGTTACCAAAAGCCCTAAAGTATTTAATTGAAGGTTTTCTTCCGTTCCAAATCTCGTAAGGAGTTTGAGATATCCAAGGCCTCACATACACTCGGTTAATAGTAGAGCAAGCAGTGTTAATCGCTTCGTTCCAAAAATTTTAAGGGATGCTGCATTTGACATGCAACATGACACGTGCCATATTTTGGAGAGTTTGGTATATCAATTTAACAACCCCATTTTGTTAGGGAGTGTGAGAAGCGAAGAACTCGTGCTTGATCCCTATTTTATCACAATAAGTATCAATTTTAAGATTTTCAAACTCTCTCCAATGATCACTCCTAACATGGACAATGGAGTACCATTTATCATTTTGGATTCTTTTCCAAAGAACTTTAAAACATGAGTAAGCATCGGATTTCTCTCTAAGGTACCCCACCCAAGTATATCGGGAATAGTCATCAACCACCACAAGAATATATCTCTTACCACCTATGCTTTCGGTCCTAAAAGGACCTAGAAGGTCCACGTGAATTAATTCAAGAGGTTTAGTGGTTGAAACAAGGTTTGTTTTCTTGTGTGGTCTCTTAACAAGTTTACCATTCATACATCCCTTACACACAAGGTCCTTGCCATTAGCAAACTTGGTCATACCTCTCACAAACTCATTCTTGATAATATTATGCAATACAATGAAATTCACATGTTCTAGTCGCTGATGCCATAACTTAACTTCTTCAAGAAAGACTCGTTTACACGCAATAGAAACATGTGGTTCCACACAATAGCTATTATTGGTAGACCTAAGTCCCTTAAGAACACAATCACTGTTAGGATTCACCACCGAACATGCATTTTAGAAAATTATACATTATGCTCATTATTACAAAATTTACCAATGCTTAAGAGATTAACTATCAATCCTTCAACAAGCAATACATTATGCAATTAGGGGAGACTAGGGTGCAAACGGTGCCATGATCAACAATTTTACCTTTGTTACCATCACCAAATGTCACAAGGCCATCATCATAAATTTCAAGACTAGCAAACATAGCCTTATCCCCGGTTATGTGCCTAGAGCAACCACTATCAAGATACCACAAACATGCATTATATGCTTTAAAAGTGATTTGTGCAATAAGACAAGCATTGTCAACTTCCTCCCACATATTATATGATTTTCAATGGGCATTAGAAGCAACTTTCAAGTTTTTAGCATGTAGAGCCAATTTGTTTATCTCTTCAACTTCATAAAAAGATTGAGTAGCAAGAATATTCAACTGTGTAACAACATCATCCTTTCTAATCCTAGGAGGTGAAGGTACTCTTTACAAGGTCTTCCCACATTGAGCTGACCAAGAGTGAAGCTACGAGGAACAAAAAGATTTTGGTGTCTTTGAGATTGATATTTCTTTTGTAACTCTCTCCTCAACCGATAGCAATTAGGATGAACGAGTCTTTCACGTATCAGAAATCTGGGCATATCTTGTTCTTAAATAACGATGAGAAATGTTACTAGTACTGAAAAAGTATATAAAAAAATCTTATCTATGCTATGCTCAGAGTAATTGTTGGTCTGTATTTATGTTGGTTGTATTTATGTTTGACCCACACCCATTATGAATATGCAGTCATTAGGGATCATTAGGGTCAAATTATGTTACAATTAACGCAATTGATTCCTAAATCATAATCATTTGAAAAACCTCACCATGTTAAAAAAAAAAACTATTACAACAGAACTAGATAAATCCATGTCTCAAACCTACTAAATGGAAATTAGTAGAACTTCGTTACTATTTGGTGAACACCTTGCTAAATTGGGTGTTGACGAAGATGAAGATTTAGTCGGGAGAAATGAATCGACTCCTTCAGCGAGGCATTTCATTTTTTTTCCAGGGTGTTTCATGTTTAATTTGTTCCATCCATAGTCAAGTACCTTGCAATTGGTAAAGATAAGAATTGCTTCACAATGAGGCCATGAATTCCCTCCGTTTTTGTTTTTATTACAGGTGATAGGACAATATAGAGAGTTCACCGCCAATTGCTAGTGAATGTTATTCTGTTCGTGCTAGCTATGTGTTCTCTAAATGAAACCACTACTCTGTAGCTCTTTTTATAGATAGTTTTACCGGTCTAATTTTCCCTATTGATTTTAGGGTCCCTAGGACTTTTACTTGCTAATTAGTAGAAATTGAGGGGGACTTACGACCCATATATCAAGGTTCATGTAATATAACTTTCTAGTATAAGGACTTACAACTTTCTTTCTAATAAACCTGATAGGCATGTCATATTGATTTTCAATCTGGAAGAGGAGCTATCTTTAGTATACCATGAATTTCATATCATGGGTTGGGGTTTTACCTTGGTAGGCATATCACATTGATCCTCATATAGTCCATAATAACTTTGGCTAGGAGTGTAAAAACCCATGTAATGAAGAGTTCTCAATTCTCAGTCACTGTAATGAAGAGTTCTCAATTCTCATGAATTGCTATCTTTTCCATCATTTACTTGTTTTATTACGAGGTTTTTTTATTATCAAACATTGCACAATTGTTGGTTAGTATGTTGTTTATGTTTGACTGTCGTATTTAAATAGTAGCTATGCATTTTCAAAGTGTAATCATGCGAATGCTATATTTTGGTCACTTGAACGTACATGATGTCCAAGTTTCATCATTTAGTTGTATCATATCACAAGTTCGAGGTTGATGATTAATTACTGTGTGGGAAACAATGGGTACAATTAGTCATTCTCCAGAGGCTGGAGTAAACTACAGGTTTCTTGTATGCTTTGATTTGGTGAGCGATTGCAATTCTATCTGGATTAGGATATATGAGTTTCTTGTTCTCATATTAGCAGTCAACTTTAGGTAATGCTCGCTTTGGATTTGGTTGCATTTCCTCTTGTTTGCACTCATGAGTCAGGACTACCTTTTGTGTGTGCATGTCCGAACTACAGGTCTCTGAGTGAATGTGGTCCGATTTTACCTCATGTAGATAAGTCGCGCGTGCTACCAATTGTGTTTGTGTTTTTTTGCCTTATACTTTTTAGTTATTCTTCATTATATTTTTTTATTGGAAGTAATAAGAAAATATGGAAGAATCTAGTGGCGAATATCTATTTTGATGGATGACTTTATTAATGGAGAACTTACGATAGATTTTGTCATTTTCGTCTGGACAAGTCTTAGGCAAGGTATACCTTTTGGATGATTTTTGTTATGCTTGAAATTCCTACCACGGTACCAAAATAAAAACCACAAACCAATAAGTAGGTAATGAAACAAAAATACGAAGAACACCGGATATATGTGGAAAAACCCTAAATGGAAAAAAAAACACGGGAAGGAATCAAGCACTAAAAATATCATTGTGTGATTACAACCGACCTATACTTACAATTGAAAATCCTCTCAATTGACCAAAGAACCGGTTGCCGAATCCACGTTCATCGCACCAAACGCTTGACTGTCGCCGCCTCGAATCCTCGAGCCTTCCAATTACTGGTCCGGAAATCCACCGGATGAAACTCAAACGTAAGGATTGAAGGTGATGAAGACTTCTTGGAGAAAACTTGGAAGCGTATTGATCGATGAAACTCCAAGACCCACAAACGTGTTTTGTCTCTCGAAGATATATTCAGTAGTTGCTCTCCAAAAGACGTGACTTTCTGTGTTAGCCTCACATGTTAATTTATAGACTTTTGATCCAAAAGAAAAAATGGCTTGAGTAGTTTCTCAAGCCATGGACCAGAATCAATCCATCAAATCTCCTATTTTTTGATTGCCTAATGATGCCAAAAATTTTGCTGAGAATCTCGTGCATTCTTGTCTTGATTCCCAAGTCCTTCCTTGTTTGAGGAAGATTTTCTTGGTATCAAAATCTTTCCAATTTCATTTCTCTCCAAACTTTCCAATTGAATAGGTTGCATATCAATCTCGGGCAAATCAGTTCATAAAATTCTCTGCTACCAATCACGTGCACCTTGACTAACTAACGACCCATGGTCCTATGTTACAAGATAAATTTAATTCCTTCCACTTCCTGTACAGACACTCTAAAAATATAATTAAAAGAAATTACAAATTAATAAAAATGGATACATGTGAATGTGTGTTTTCGGCATGAAAGTGCCAACCAAAAGGGAGCTGGCCTATGGAGCTTAGAGATTAATTTGATGTACTATCTATTTTTGACAAGTTCATGTGATGATTTTTTGAATTATGGTATCAAGGTTTATTTTTTAATGAAATTGCAATTCCCAGATGTATTATGGACATTTAATAACAATTTCTTACGTATAATATGAAAATAAATGAAATATATGTGGACACCCTGGGGAGAATTTCTCAAATTTCGAAAATAATTTTTGATTTGGAGTCGCCACCCTGGTTTGAGGACCGCACCTGAGAAACCGTTTGAAAAATGACTCTTTTGCCTTTATTTTGGAAAAGGTTTTACCGGTCCATTGTTACCATGATTTCTCGGGTTAGGAAGCTAAGTTACGATAAGGGAAGGTTTTTAAGGCACCCACTCTCTTCCGACACGGATTCCGGTCTCTACTAAATGTTTAAGGTATTGTGAAAGCATTGATTTCATAAACTTTATCCAAGTAATGAGAGGTGAGCAAATAAGCGCAAACTAAAAGTCAATGTGTATGGTGGATGCTTGTGATACGGATACAAGGTACTAAATGATAATGATAAACAGTGTAAAAGGTACTAATAAACACATCAAAATAGTAATGGAAGACAAAACATGGTTTGAGAATGTTTAAATACGAAAAATAGTTTGTGCCTCTGTTGGTCCTTTGGGCGCCCAAACGGGGTAGTTTGGGCGCCCAAATCAGCTGGTTTGGGCTCCAAAAGTTGCTTTGGGCTCCAAAAGTTGCTTTGGGCTCATGTCTTAAACCCTCTAATTCATCTTTGGTTCTGTTTAAAATGACTCACAAGCTTGTATTCTTCAAGATTTTTCCCAAAAACCATGTTTAAAAAGTGGATTTAGCTTGTAAGTTATGGTTTGACTTATTTAAAGGTTAAACAGAAGGTTTAGGACTGATTTCAAGCAAGTAATGAAACTTTTTATGACTATGAATACCAATGAACCATTTTTGAACAAAAATGGAAGAAAAAGGAGGCTTTGCTATTTGAGCCCAAAGGGGGACTCTTTGGGCGCCCAAAGGGATGCTTTGGGTGCCCAAAGAAGCTGGTTTGGGTTGCCTTGCAAACTCTCTTTTATCTTATGCTTTGCTTCTCTTACTATATGAAATGATTGAAAGTTCATGGTTTTACTAATATTGTGGACACCCCGCAAAATTTCCAGTTTACCAAAGGGATGCTTTGGGTGCCCAAAGAAGCTGGTTTGGGTTGCCTTGCAAACTCTCTTTTATCTTATGCTTTGCTTCTCTTACTATATGAAATGATTGAAAGTTCATGGTTTTACTAATATTGTGGACACCCCGCAAAATTTCCAGTTTAAAAAAAGATTTTGATTTCTAGAGTCGCCACCCGAGTTTAAGGATCGTACCCGAGAAGTCGGTTGAAACATGACTCTTTTGCCCTTGATTTGAAAAAGATTTTTACCGGCCTGTCGTTATCATGATTTCTCGGGTTTGGGAGCTAAGTTACCAAAGGAGAAGGTTTTCATGGCACCCCTCTCACCCGACACAATGGCCGGTCTCTATTAAATGTTTAAGGGATTGTGAAAACGTTGACTTAATAGACCTTATTCATGAAACGAGAGGGAGAGCACATAAACATAATCATAAAACCATAATGAAAGTCATGGATACTTGTGATACGTGTAATGTATGCCAAATGATGATGATGAAACGACATGAAAAACAGTAAATAAGCATGAGATAACAGTGTTAAAAGACCAAGAATAACTTCTAAGTACCCTACCCGAAGAACGATTTATGCCTCTGGTTGCTGTTTGGGCGCCCAAAGGAGGAGCTTGGGGTGCCTAAAGATGGTATGGGGGCCCAAAGGGGAGAGCTTTGGGTGCCCAAAGGAGGCTGGAGACAGATCTATTCAAGCTTTGGGCTCACACCTTTGACCTTCTGTTGACCTTTATTTCCTTTTTAGACTTGCTTAAAATGATATATAAGTTTCTGTTATTCAAGTTTTCTCCCAAAATCAAGTTTTAAAGATGGATCAAGCTTGATAATCATGGTTTTAACTTGTTCAAAGGTCAAACAAAGAAGGTTTGGATTGATTTCATGTAAGAAATGAAGTCCCTTATACTTATGAACACCAATAAACTGATTTTGAATATGAGAGGAAGATGAATGAGGCTTGACTAGATGAGCCCAAAGAAGGACTCTTTGGGTGCCCAAAGAGACCAGTTTGGGCTAAACCCTCTTTTACCTTCTGCCTTGCTTCACTTCATGCATGAAATCATTGAAAAACACTTCACGGTAAATGTTTTGCTCAAAAGTGCCCTTTTAAAACATGATCTAGCCTCCAAATCTACTTTAAACCTTACTTTCAAGAACATTGAGGCCATAAAATCTACTTTTAAACCCCCAAAACATGTTAGAAATAACTTTGAATCAATAGTAAACTAATTTTAAGCAAAAACAAGTAGTGAGAGGGGAGGAATCTGGGCGCCCAAAGGGAGGAGCTTTGGGCGCCCAAACCATGTTTGGGTGCAGAGCCTTGGGCTCTTTTGTTGCACTTTTGACATTTCCAAGCCCTTAACCAGTATCAATAACTAGTAAAAATTGGATGGTTTCCTTCAGAGGACCTTTTCAACACGTTTTAGGTAGATTAACTACCTTGGATGCTTGATTTTGTACTTGGATGCAAGCTTAAGGTTAGTATAAAGGGTTGGATGGATTGAAATCTAGTTTTCTTGAGTTGTAGTGGCTTGATTTTGGTAGTTGATCTGGGTTGTATCGAATGGGTGAATGTGTTTAGGTTTTTGGATGGTAACTGAGTGGGTTTTAGGTGTTTTAAAGTATGAGATAGAGTGGTAATGGATGAAGGTGAACTTTCTGGAAATATTTTGCCAGAATAACATCTTGTTTTCTCAATGGGTTGATCATCCTCCAAAATGGAGCTATGGAGGAGTATTTATAGAGGAAGAAAGGATGGTTTAGACCATTGAGGGGTTAATTTAGCGGTCCAATTAGGGCACTCAAGCACCCCACTAGCCTTCATAGGGATACTCTGCCAATATCAACTGGAAAAAATCTCCCACATGATCTTCCCACTCAAGTTTAACTTTAAACACACGCAACCTGGAGTGAGGTTTGGGCGCCCAAAGCAGACTGTTTTGGGTGTTCATGGGGGTACTTTGGGCTCTCTTGTTTTTGTTTTGTGGTTTGTTTTGATGGATTTTGGTGGGATTTGGTAAGGTTTTAATGTGTTCTGGTGAAGTTTCCAAGCATTCAATCAAGCTCCACGTGTTTTTATCAGGCCTATTTCATCCTCGGGAATGCCAAGGATTTTCAAGGGCTCAAATTGGGGTGTTTGATTTTTGGAGAAATTCGGGCAGAGCTTTGGCTTTTCTTGTGGTTTGGTTGATCATCCTCTAAATGGATACAGCGATGGAGGGAGTTTTGAGTGGCAAAACGTGGGCTAGGGCAGAGGAGGAGCCCATGATTTTGTTAGAAAACCGGCTGAAAATTCTTCACTAGAAGCCCCTTTGGGCGTCCAAAGCATTGCCTGAAAAAGGGTTTTGAATGTACTAGAAGGTGGTGCAAATGGTTTATTTTGAAGGGTTTTGAATGTACTAAAAGGATTTTCACGGGTTCAAATTGGGCGGTCTACAATATATATATATATATATATATATATAATATCTAATTCCCGGACTTTTGATTTCATCTAATGGACTTTTGATTTTTCCATACAAATTTTTTTTTGACGATCTGATTTATCCAATGTCTTGAAAAGGTGTTTTCAAGAGTCCTCGCGGAAAATCTTCAAAAAACAACACCGGGAAGGGCTTGATCAAGCGGTTTATATATAGCAAAAATATATAAATACAATTTTTTTGCGAAAACCAATGTCTTGGTGTCAAGCCCTTTCCAGCGGTTTTTATATTTTTTTGAAGATTTTCCGCGTGACCCTTGAAAGATTTTCACCTTGAAAACACCTTCTGAACACATTGGACGGATCGGATTTTCCAAAAAATTTGCAACACAAAAACCCCATTTTTTCTTATTTCCGGGAGGTGTGGATAGGAAATTTTCCGTATATATATATATATATATAGATCAACTTCTAATGAGGGATCCCTCATTTTATTTAAAATGAGGACCTCATGCTTCCCGACCAAATTTCAACGATCCGAACCGTTAAATGTGTTTTTAAGGTCCACTGCGAGGATTCGTCCAAAAAAAAAACATACTCGTAAGGGCTTCATCCGATCAGTTTTTTTTAAAAACGCTATATATAACGTTTTTAACAAAAACTGATCTGATGAAGCCCTTACGGGTATTTTTTTTGGACGAATCCACACGGTGGACCTTAAAAACACATTTTAAACACATTTAACGGTTCGGATCGTCAAAATTCAGTTCGGAAAGTGGAAAAATTGCTTGGTCCTCATTTTATTTAAAATGAGGGATCCCTCATTAGAAGTTGATCATATATATATATATATATATATATATATATATATATATATGGTTGCTAATTAAAAAAAAGAAGGGTTTATAGCAACGGTTTTAAGTGTTGCTATGGCTGCTGTTGGGGGAAAAAAAAAGGGTCTATAGCAACAGTTTTGAGTGTTGTTATAGTTATTAAAGAAAAAAAAGAAAATGGTCTCTACCAACGGTGTCAAGTGTCGCTAAAGTACAACAACGGTACGTGTCAGAATTGGGGTGTGACAACGGTTGTACGCGTTACAAAAGCAACCGTTACTAGAAAGAATGGTGGTACCCAGGGACGGATCCAAGGGGGGCAAGTGCCCCCACTGACCCCTGCTCAACACTCAATATATAAATCATTAATGTAATATATTTAGCATAATTATGCAATATATATAATGCTATATTTAGCATACACACTAATATATATCTCAAAAATAAAAATGACGAATTAATTTTGTGCTTCAACTTTCGTTGGCTGGTTCATTTATAATTAGTGATTTATAAATTGTTTGCTTATTTGGAGATTTGTGATTTTCTTTATTTTTAACCGTCGTGTGGAAATATTTTTTAAAAAATTATCAATAAAACCTTTCTCGATGATTCTGAGAATTTGTCAATGTCAATGTAAACGATGACGATCTAAAAGTTATCTAAGATTGTGTGCTCATTTTTTGTTCTTTTTTTTATTTATAAAAAGTATGCATTATAAATTTTATAGTCCATAATAAATGTCTTAATTTAGCAAGAATGTTGACTAGGGAAAAAATTGCAAGTTATAATAATGAGGTCCACCCGTTGGGTTGGATTTCTAGATCCGTCCCTGGTGGTACCAACAGTTGAAAGAAATTTTACTAGAACCCTACAGTGACAGATATCTCGTAACGCTTCATCTGACATTTTTAAAACCATTGGTATATGTTATTCAGGTTTTAGTAACGGTTTTAGGCATGTTCTGTGACGGTCTCAACCGTTGAGAGATCATGTGATTTTCTTGTAGTGAGAGTAAAGTGACCTATTTATCTCTTTGTTTTTTCAAAACCAAAGTAGTACTCCAGGTTTATAATTTTAAAAAACAAGTCTTCTTAATGAAAATTAATAGTTGGTATATATAGTTCTCCAAGCTAACACTCTAGTGTTTTTTTGTGTGCATTCGGTTTGGCCAACTGATTAACCACTACAACTACCGCGTGTGAAAGACAAAACATGAAAGGAAAATCATTTGGCCTTTTGAATTTGAATCCTATTTGCCCCTCAGAATAAAGTATATGAGAGGACAAGCTGTACTGGACGAACAATGATTATGTTTGCTTTTATCCACTTGATGAATCACCAACAATATGCAACCTGACTATGGGACTCGGTATCATATTGGTGCACCGACCGACATCTTGCATGGAATTTTGGATATCTCATGAATAATTGGAAAATACTAATCTCAGCTTTTAGCTACGGCTTGATTGGATACGAGATTAATTTGGAGTAGATATAATAGTGAGAGGGAATAAAATACATGAGGTATTATTTATTGAGAGTTGATCCACATTTATGTGACATATACAGAGGGGGATTAAATAGGAGTACTTAGTTTATTTTGTAGTTGAAATGGGGGTTAAGGATAAATAAGAGGGTATGGGGTGGATTGACCCAGATTAGGAAGGAGTCAGATTAAATGGGAGGGGAATTAAATAGTCCGGGTATACAAAGGGGCTCCCAAACCAAGCCATACTCGTGAGCCCGAGATTAAATAGTCCGGGAATCCTTATTCGGCTGCTCAATCCAGCATAAAATCAGGTCATTAGGGTGATGATAATGTGTAGAAAGTGTATCGATATCGAGAAAAGCTTATTGATTTTCGTAAAAGTATATTGATATTCGTAAAGCGTGTATTGATATATAAACTTGCTTGTCATTTTATATCTATTATACTCCATCTAAAGGGTGGAAGTTAACAAGACCCTAAATAATTTGATATGTTTATTTTGTTTGAAATAATATTTATGTGCCTAGTAAAACACAGTTTATAATATTGATTTTGTTTGTTCAATATGGATTTTGAATTCTTACCTGTAAAAAGAATGAATTGATCCAGCAATTGTCAATAACTGAACAAAATGAAAGTCTTTAATTATTTTTGTTGACCCCAAGATTGGCCCTACACGAGTTGTCAGTATCTCTTTTTCCAATTTCACAAAACGGTCAATCAATTAGTTCTATAGCCATTCGAATGAAAATGGTTTCATGTTTTTTCATCGATTGGTTATTCCTCTCTGTTCGTATCTCTTTTTCCAATTTCGGTCTCGATTAGTTCACAAGATTGAATGGCTCCTCCGGACCTTCGATTCGATTGTTTCCCAAGAATGTTGAGCCGGGTATGTAAGCCATGTATCTGGGAGGAACTTAAAAAAAGGGCTTTCGGTTCTTTGCACCCTGTTTTGGTCTCATAAGAATTCTAATTCTTATTTCTAAGAAAGATTCTATATATCTCCAATCTCTAGTGGTGGTGGGATCAACCAAGATGTATGTCGTCCAACCCGACCTCAGACTCTTTCTTCCCGACCTATTTGACTCTCAGGGAGTAATTTATTTTTGAGAATTGCCCACTTGCATTCATATAATCTTATTTGAAGAATAAAACTAAAATTAGACTTTAATCTAATTGTTATGAACTAGTATTACTTTTCCACAGTAATTTCATACGGAAAAAAATAAATTCTCTAAATTTTTCGGGGCTCTTCCTCTTCCTCTCTCCCTCTCCCTCCCTCCCTTCCCCCTCCTCCATTTCCCCTCTCCCTGAAGCATTCCTTTCCCCCTGCCTCCTGGTTGGATCCCCGCAGTGGTGGCATTTTCTAGTGGTGGTGCAGCGTCAGGTGGTGGCTGGCCAGTTTCGTGGTTAGGGCCGGCCCTGTGGGCAGGCTGGGTAGGCCCGAGTCTGGGGCCCACAAAAAATAACTCATTTTTAGGGCCCCAATTAGGTATATATATGTTCATAAAAAGTAATAAATATATAATGTTGCACTAAAAGAAATAGAGAAACATTTGGCATAGTAGAAAGGTTTGTGTGTTTCCTAGTAAATGCCAAGGTTCAAATCCCATGGGCCCTTTGTTTCTTTTTCTACCTTCTCTTCCCTTTTCTTTTTTCTTACCATAGTTAGTTTCTACCTCCTCTTCCTTTTTTTCCCTCCTTTCCACTACATTTATCATTTGTTGACTTTTTTTAAAAAAGTTGTCGGTGTAGTAATTAGGGAAAAAATAAATAAAACACTTCGTGCGTATTTATAAAATATTCGCATTGCCCATTTCAACTGATTTTCTAATTCTTGCAATAAAAATACACAATTATGACCGAAAACTATTTTTTATTAACATGAAGACACGAATTACAAAAAAGACAAAATATGGAACACGGTATTTATCATTTCAAATAAATATTGGTTCTTTAATTTTTTTTCTCTAGAAAAACATAGGGCTGGTTTACATTATGGTCTGGGGCCACGAAAATCTCAGGGCCGGGCCTGTTCGTGGTCTCCGGTTGGCGACGGCGGCTGATTCTTGAGCGGTGATTCTCGTTTTTTCCAGGAGGTATTCGGCCAATGCGTTGGTATGGCGGCGTTTGGATCGGCTAGTGCTCTTACGAGATGCAGTGACTGATGGCGTTACCCATGGTGTATGGACGGCAATGGTTCATTTTTTGGGAGTTACCGGTGGTGGCGGTTCGGCTTCTTGTCGGATGGCTGTTGGTTGGTGTTTTGGGGTTGTGGTGTGGCAGCTATGAGGGTTTTGTTGGGTAGTGGTGTCTCCTTTCATAGTCGGCACGAGGTGTTGGCCGTTCGTGGTTAGTGGTTTGGCTTGTGCTCATTCAGGAGGTGCAGCGCATGGCGGCGACGTTTGGGTGGCGGAGTTGCTCGGTTTTGTTGGGGAGGTGGCGTGGTGTTGAATGGTTTGGTCTAGGGTTTTAGGAGTTTTTTGGGTGTTCTCTTTTCAGGGGTTTTTGGTTGGGTTGTTTTGGCCCATGTTGGGTCTTTTCCATTTTAGGTGTTGTGGGCTTTGGCCCGTTTTGGTGTTCCTCTTGGGTTGACTTCTTGATACCTTTGAGTTGGTTCTCAAGTGGCGGTTTCGCCAGTGTGCCTTGACCCATTAATCTTTTGAAGAATATAAATTTTCTTTTGCAGATCAAAAAAAGGGAGGTAGCGTAAAAGGGGAGAGGTCGAATTGCATGTCATATATGGATCATTCACACTTGTATCACTAACTTTATTTTGATAACTCAAGGTTTTCATATCAATTTAAACACACATCGACTAACGTTTGAAAAACTAATTCCAATGCCCACTCATTGATGTAATGTTGAAAAAATCAAGAGCATGCTTTGAGTTGCTCAAAGCCTGCTCTTGAATTTTGCCAAAACACCCCGTTTGAAGTTGAATTTGAGTCCCTAGTAGTTTGAATTTGAATTTGAGTCCCTAGTAACTTATGAACTTGAGAATTTTGATTGAGTTATTGTTTTGTATTGTTATTTGGTACAATTTGTTGGTTGTTAACTCTGTTCACTACAACAAATTCTAGCTCTTGCTACGAAATAATTCTCACAAACTTGTTATAACGAAATCTCTTTTTGTAGCATTAAGCCATATAAGGTGGAGTTATTGTGACAAAATCGATTTCATTGCGACATTTTATCACAACAAGAATGGAGGAAAAGTTTCCCGCCGGCGGAATTGAATGTTGCCACATAATAGTTTTGTCACGATAAATTTTTCATGATAAAGGTTTATTTTGGATATATCGTGACAAAATTGTGTCATGATATGAAATTATAATGATTACAATTTATTTTGTTGCAAAGGATTTGGAATTGTACTTGCAACGAATTTATTTATCACAATAGATTAGTTCTTGTGACAAAATCTCTTCTGTGGCAACAAGATTATAACTTATAAGTGTGTGCTATGGTGCCGATAAGAATTTCGTCACTCTAGCTAGTTGCAACAGTTATGACAGGAATTTTAATCCCCTTGGCTGAAATTGACTATTGCAATGTTTTATTTTCTTGACAAGGAATTTTTAGTACAAATTATTTTGTTCAGAAACTGATATTATTCAATGAATACAGTGCTTTCCGTGACGTACAAAATAACCTAAAAGATTGACCGCAAGACTTTACTAGGTGATTTGGTCATTGTTCGTATTTTTTTTATTATGAGGTGACAGATGACTTGGGCACGTTATGTATTACACAGTGCTTTGAATTTTTTAGTTGTCAATATATAGCGTATCTTTTTTCTTTAGTGGATGATTGTACCTTTTTTTAAAATTGGTTTTTGATAATTTTGTGTTGTCTAGAATTGGGGTTTTTCGTTTTGGGATGAGAGAAAGATAAGATGAAACATTACAATGGTCATCTTAGACTTTTAATTACTCTTTAACACCGTCATTTTTTAGATAGGAACAAAGATGACAGTTTTAAAGCGCTTTCAATCACGTTTTACAACTGTCAATTTTTTTAATTTTACACTTACACAACGTCATCTCTATAGATATTAATGACGGTTTCAAATTGTCATGTCAAATTCAGACTTTATTGACACCTCTATAGACGACGGTTTGAAGGCTGTCATCTTTTACTTTTAATGACACTTTTAAACTATCATCTTTAACTATTATTGTAGTAGTGTAGCTCTCTCATCCAAACCTTTATCCTCAAGGAGAAAGCGAATCACAATGGGTTGCCTTATCCTGGAGGTTAAATGGTAAGTAGGACAGATCTGAGAGTGGAAATCCTAGATTTTCACGAGAGTTAAAAGGATAGTAATAGTAGAACCAAACATTATTTATTTACATTGCATTTTTTTATTTTTTTATAACCGAGGAACAACCCTTCAATAGGCCACTAATTGGATCCATTGCACGACCCAAACCTCGGAGGGAGCTGGCGCAACCTACACCCCCCCCCCCCCACTTAGCAGAGGTACTCACCCTGTGGGGAATCAAACACCTGACCAAAGGGACTACCCCTAAAGTCAGACACCCGCTCTAACCACTGGGGCAACCCCTGGGTGTGTTGCATTTTATATCTCGTTATCTGTAAATCATGGGTTTCGGGTGAGCATTAGCTATTGAGCGTTAAATCACTCACAGTACAACATTACCTTATCAATCAAACACCAGGTGTCGAAGACGGAGCACGATTTTACGACAAGACTTGCTTCAACATCGCTGAAGAAGAGCTGGGCAAACCTTGGCTGCCATTGTTGCTTTGTAATAGACTGAAATATAAAGTAATTTCTCATAAGCTTTCCCACCTTTCTTTAAGCTCAATTAATTTCTCTCGGATTATTCCTTATATAAAATATGTTATATCTTACGTTTTTTTGTGTGCTCTACTATGATATAAGCTTTGTTTCTCAAGGCTTGGACATTAAATCGTTTGGGTTGTAATGAGAGCCCGTACGTCTTAGCCCAATCCATCCCCATTGGTCCAATGAGAGGCCCAAAGAGAAGCCCGTATATAAGTTCTATGGCAAAATCAGAACCTAGTTCAAACGTAAAGGGTCTAAAATTCCATAATTAGTTCTAAATATGCCTAAGCTTGTATAACGAATTAAGTTTTTTTTTTTACCAAAAGAAAAAACTTGGTTAATAGTACACCTAGCATTCCTTTTCGCACTTGAATGTGGTTTGTCAAGAATCGTAGGCGGGTAGAGGCACATGGGAGATAATACGTGAGTTTCTAATCGCCTGGAATGAGTTGATTATAACTACGTAAAATCTAAAATATTAGAAAAACATTTACCAGATGAGTTTTACAAGATCGTAAGCGAGCCTGCATATGATGGGGTAATATTTCCTGAAAGAGAAGCTTCTAGGGCATGACCCAAGGATGCTATGAAGGTGTAACTGAGCCTATGAATTAACCATGGTGTGGTAGTCTGGTTGATGTCTATCGCCTCCTACCTGAACCCTATTGGACGGCACCAATGTGTAGTCGGTGAATACTTGATTCCGGTGGTACTCACCGCCCGGTAACTCGATTTGGACAAAATAATTGTTGGAAAAACTTGATTTTAGTCCATTTTTAATTAATTATTTAAGTGGGCCCCACACGTCCACGAGTCGGCCTCACGAGTATTGCATGCACGCGTTCTCCAATGTGGCTGTGACACGTAGCATAACCGCTCGGTATATGTCACGCTGACGTAGGAACAGCTGTAGAACGCACATGTGTCTTCCCAAGTTTGTTATGAGCGTTAACCACCTCAGGTGATGTCACAGAGGACGTCACCTATATCTCGGATCATCCTTCCGAGCCGCCTCGGATACGACCCGTCTCGGACGACTCGTCCGGTTTATATCTTGTGCCGGCCGAGATACCGGTTCGTCTCGGATGGGCCTATCTTGGTCGGCCCATAGCAGTTCATTCTTGGAGACCCACTTGGGCCTTGGCTCTTCTGGGCTCGCCCCCCGAGCCCCATTAAAGCTGCTAGTTTTCTGCCCACTACACTACATAAAATCTAAAATATTAGAAAAACATTTACCAGATGAGTTGTAAAAGATCGTAAGCGAGCCTGCAGATGATGGGGTAATATTTCCTGAAAGAGAAGCTTCTACGGCATGACACAAGGATGATAAGAAGGTGTAATTGAACCTATGAATTAACCATGGTGTGGTAGTCTGGTTGATGTCTATCGCATTCTACCTGAACCCTATTGGACGGCACCAATGTGTAGTCAGTGAATACTTGATTCTGGTGGTACTCGCCGCCCGGTAACTCGATTTGGACAAAATAATTGTTCGAAAAACTTGATTTTAGTCCATTTTTAATTAATTATTTAAGTGGGTCCCACACGTCCACGTGGACGGACCCATATACCGTTGTGTTTGTCTTAGTTAGGAGATTAAGTTCGAACCCTTGGTTGGCTAAAATCAAGTTAAGGTGAATGAGAAATTGACCTTAAAAGTGCCTACATGAACATTGGTAGTAGGAGAAAAAATTTGTTGTCCCACATTGGTGAGGCACAACAAATTCATTCGGTATATGTATCCCAAGTTGGGCATTAAAGGTTGGCCCTTTGGGTCATTACAACTTTTGTTGAGGGAGATAGCATGGACAAAGTGGGCTTTGTTCTATATACCACGCGCGCCACCGACCGAACGAACGAACTGGGTTGGGTCAAAAGATGAGATTGGGCCCAAGAGCTTTTTAACTTTTTACTGAAACTTTATACATAGATTGGGCCGAGTCCATTTCGTTTACTCGCCTCGACTCGAAACGTCTTTTGCCAATTTTCTGTGTATTGAAGTTGGCCCGGTATGTTTACTATTTATTCTTAATTTCTGTTTTCGTGTTTATTTCCAGTATTTTCGGAACCGAGTTTCCAACAATCTTAAGGCAAAATCCTTTTTTACAATCTCGGTTTTATTTTCTGGAAAATTTTCATTCTGGTTGTTCAATTTTTATACCCGTAGTGGTAAAATTACTAAAGTCAGTAAACGTGTAATTGTTGTAACTTTACGTTGTCATCTATCTGATCAGTGGCTATTTTTTTTTTTTGTCAAATGATAGAGTCTATTTTATAAATGCTAATCAAAAGCCGTACAAATCAAACTGGGCATCCATCCCCGTGGAGGGGAGATAGAAGCCACGAAGGAGGCCTAAACTCCCATGTAGAGAAAACAAGACCTCTCACAGCTCTTTGAGCAACAGTATGGGCTACCCCATTGCCGCTCCGCTTCACAAAAACCGTGTTGATACGCGAGAACCCAACTAGGAGACGAAGAATGTCAGCCACTATAACTCCCACCGATTGGTGGTCTTCCATCTCTCTCTGAGTCAAGCGGATAAGTTGTTGGGAATCACCTTCCAAGATAACATTGTCGATCCCCAAATCCACAGCAACCTGCAAGCTTTCCCTTGCTGCTAGAGCTTCCACCGTCAAAGGATCAGTAGTGTGAGTTCTGCGTATGGCTCTGGCTGCGATAAACTTCCCATTCCAATCCCGGATAACCATTCCCAAACCGCACAAACCACTGGTCTTGTCAATGCCCCCATCGAAATTGATTTTGAAAAACCCATTTGGAGGCCTCATCCATTTGCCATTTGTAGTGTCCCCAAGTACCACCTCCTCTCGTCGCTTGCATTCCTCATTAACCGTAATAAACTCCGCTGCATCCCGAATAGCAGCTTGACATACAACATCAGGCCTCTCCATTTGGTCATTGAAAACAGCTTCATTTCTACATATCCATAACCTCCAAATAATGGTGCCCACAGCTGCCCAAAATCGCCTATCATCATGCCCTCCTTTCCAACTTTCAAGGATACTGCTCCACCATTCTATCATAGAATCACCTCGGATGGAGCTCATATCTATACGAAAAGGAGAAAGACGCCACACAATTTGTGCAAAATTGCATCTAGCAATTAAATGGATAATCGACTCCTCCTCCAAGTGACACAAAGGGCATGATATATCGGAAGCTAATTTGCGCTTACACAACACTTCCTTTACTGGCACAATATTTCTGAGAGCTTTCCATATGAACATTTTGATTTTTCCTTGGGCTGGAAGAGACCACACACTATTCCATACCTGTTTCATTTGACTCCGATTGCTGCACTCGCCCACTGCTCGCCCCCCAGCAGCCCATTTCTTTTCATGCTCAAAGCCGACTCATAACCCGACTTGACCGTGTAGTTGCCATCAGCAGTGAAATGCCAAATAATTTTGTCATCCAAAGGGCATCTTGGGAGAGGCAAGGCGAGAACAATGTTAGCCTCCTCTGCACAAAAAACTTCTTTAACACGATCCTCATTCCAAACGTGGAGGACGGGGTCGATCAGGAAACTAACTTTTTCGCCTTTCGCCTCCTCCGTAACTCGGCTTGGAACTGCGGGAACATGTTTGGGTAGCCAGGGATCTTTATCGATGACCACTTTATTACCACGCCCGATCCTCCAACGCATTCCTGCCTTCAAAACTTGCCTCCCTTCCAAGATATTTCGCCAAGTCCAGGATGGATTTGATCCCACCGGTGCCGAGAGAAAAGACCCAGTCGAAAAGTACTTAGCGTTGAGAATTCTGTAGACGAGAGAATTCCCCCCCTTAAGCAACCGCCATCCTTGTTTTGCTAACAAAGCCAAATTAAAACTTGATAGATCCCGAAACCCAAGTCCGCCTCCACTTTTCTTGTCACACAATTTTTCCCACTCAAGCCAATGGATCTTTCTGTCATTGTCCTTGGATCCCCACCAAAATCTAGCCATCATACCATTCAATTCCTTGCATAACTTATCGGGTAACTTAACACATGACATAACGTAATTAGGTAGCGTCATGGCCACAGACTTAAGTAACACCTCCTTGCCAGCTTGGTTGAGGAAGTGTTCGTTCCAGCCTTCTAGTTTAGCTCGCATCCTGTCCTTGATGAAAGAAAATAGTTGTACCTGGAATTCCCAATCTCCGTAGGAAGGCCCAAATAATTTCCCAGATTAACATCACGTCGGATGCCAAGCGCTTGACTTAATTGGTCCTTCACAACTGCTGGTGTATTCTTGCTGAAGAAATAAGAAGATTTATTGAGATTAAGCAGCTGCCATGAAGCATTGCAGTAAGAACGCAAGATTGCTACCACAGCTCTCACTTCTTCATTTGTGCCTTTGCTGAAAATCAAGGTATCGTCCGCGAAAAATAAGTGGCTGACTGAAGGGCTGCCACGACAAACTTTCACACCATGTATTTTCCCAGAAGTTTCTGCATCGTTGATCAATCCCGAGAGCCCCTCGCTGCATAGCAAAAAGAGATATGAGGAGAGAGGGTCACCTTGGCGAAGGCCCCGAGAAGGCCGGATGTACCCTTTCGCCTCCCCATTAATCAGAACTGAGTAGGAAGCAGATGATAGACATTCCATAATCCACTTTACCCAGATTCTGTTAAAACCCATTTTCAACATGATTTTCTCCAGAAAGATCCACTCCACCCTGTCATAGGCTTTACTCATATCCAACTTGATCGCCATCTCGTACTTTTGTCCGGACCTCTTGTTCTTCATGTGGTGCATCACCTCCTGCCCAATCAAGATGTTGTCCGAAATATATCTCCCAGCAACAAACGCCCCTTGATTTCCTGAGATAATAGTTGGCAGAATTGTGCGTAGTCTATTTGCCAAGACTTTCGACAGCAGCTTGTACGTAACGTTACACAAGCTGATAGGTCTTAGCTGCGTCGTGTTCATAGGGCATTTCACTTTTGGCACCATAACAATGTGGGTGTGATTGATTCCACGAAGTAGCTTTCCAGAGTGAAAGAAACTTCTTATTGCACTTACGAGATCGTTTCCCACCACATGCCAATATTTTTGAAAAAAATAATGCTGTCATCCCATCAGGCCCTGGCGATTTGGATGGCGGCATTTGGAACAATGCATACTTGACTTCGGCTACTGTAACTTGGCGAGTTAACATGGCATTCATAGTTGGACTAACCCGTTGTTGCACACAATTCAGCACTTCCTCAAACCCATGGGGACTGCTAGTAGTGAAAATATCAGAGAAATACTCCAAAACAATATGTTCCACCTCATCTTCCTTCTCCGTCCAGCTGATAGGCGCGCAATGTCACAGAGATAAGCGCCTAAGTAGGGCGAATTAGCGCATTAGAGGCGCGTTTTATTCCATTTTCCACTTGATGCGGTGTTATCTTTTGGTTGGCTTGTTATGTTTTGATTTGTAGGAAACAGGCCGTAAGAGCACGCAAAGCGGACACAAGGCAATCGGGCATGTTGAGAACCGGTGGGACCCAAGTAAGGACGAGCCACAAGCTGAAAAGTCATCTTGGAGGGCCCGGTATCGATACAGGTAAAGCCCTGTATCGATGCCCAGGCGTCATTGAGCGAACAGAACATATGGGTATCGATACAGGGTTTCCCCTGTATCGATACCGAGGGCCTTAAAATGGCCGTTTGACTTTGCCACGTGTGTTGACTTCGAGGGGGATAAATACTTCGTTTTTGCTCCGAATTAGGGTTCGAATTTTGTTTAGTCTTCTTCTAACTAGCGGCCGATTTTTGCTTTGGAGATTCTACTTTCCGGAGCTTGTTTTCATTGAAGTTTTAAAGTTTCGTTTGCGGATTCAAGTATTGCTTTCGGTAACTCTCTGTTTATTTACATTAATCTTAGTTCGCGGGAGTTTGTCCGTGTTTTGCTTTCGAATCTTTTGTTTTAATTCATATTCAAGGATAATAGCATGTTTTATTCCAGAATTTTGTTAGAGGTTCAAGTTAATATGAGTGAGTAGTTCCATAGGTATGGTCACGGGGTGATTAACACGCCGTGGCTAGGGCTGGGTTTGTTCTTGCTCCTATTCTCGAACTTAACAACAGAAAAAGCAATTTTAGGTTATTAAAGAACTTCCGTTGGACGAATCCGGGTATTGTCGGAGCCCATGTAACGCGGGGAACGGGGGACCAAAACTCGTTCTTCGCTGTACATGGGTAATGGCGACCGCAAGGATTCGCATCTTTCGGGGTATCCTTTTCTCTCTAAAATCAAACATTTTCTTTGGAACACCGAATGGAGCAGGAAATATCCGGACCTGGTCACTGGTGTTATGAACCCTACGACCGTACTTTCTTTTAAATAAGTTAAGTAAAACCAGTTTTACTCTAGTTTAGTTAATTATCCTATCAAATTACAAAGGGTGACTACCTAAGAGCCGTGTTAACCTGTGCAACCCGAGTTTTTAGTAAGCACTCTCCACCTTCTCTGTGGATTCGATTCCGGTCTTACTGGGTATTGTGCTACACCGGTCTTAGCCCTACGCTTGGGGCATCCATTAATTTAGGTCTAGGATTTCGGTCAAGCACGAGCTCCCATTTTTGTCCTCTAAGCCTCGAATCTTGTTTTGCGATCTCCGTTGAACTGTTTTGGTATGAAAGAAGGAGGTGTTTTTATCCCCCAACTTGAGCCAATCCGCTCTAGCTTTGTCACGCCAATACTTCTCCTCCTCCTTGCTAGCTTCTTTGAGGCTGTTTTCCAAATTCCGGTACTCCTCCCCATCAAAATCATCTGCTACATACACAGTCTCCAAACGTTGTTGCAACTCCTGCATTCGGACTCTAGAGTTCAAAGTAGTCGAGGACCTCCAATATCGTAGCTTTCTCCGACAGTTTTCGATCAAGCCCAAACAGTTTTCGATCAATACCCAAACTGTTTGGATCAAGCCCTTCCGGGTATTTTTTTTTTGAAGATTTCCCGCGTAGGCCTTGGAAAATGCATTTTAAAAACATTGAGCGGTTCGGATCGTCAAAATTTGATCCGGAAAGTTGAAAAAAGGCCAATCCCGCACCAAATTTTGTATGCGGGATCCCACATTAGACCGCCTTCCTATATATATATATATATGAGTCCACTTCTAAAACGGGATTCCCGTTTCCGGACCTCCATGATCCAAACATTTTTTTGACGATCCGATCCGTCCAATGTGTTCAGAAGGTGTTTTCAATGGTACACGCGGGAAATCTTCAAAAAAAAAATACCAGAAAGAGCTTGATCCAAGCAGTTTTCGCAAAAAAATTATATTTACAGTTTTTGCGAAAACTGCTTGGATCAAGCCCTTCCCGGTATTTTTTTTTGAAGATTGCCGCGGGCACCATTGAAAAAACCTTCTGAACACATTGGATGGCTCGGATTTTCCAAAAATAATTTGCAACACAAAAAAAATCAATTTTTTCTTATTTTCGGGAGGTGTGGACTAGAAGTTTTCTATATATATATATATATCCCACTTCTCCTCCGGACTTGCGGACCTCCTTGATCCGAGCATTTTTTTGACGATCCGATCCGTCCAATGTGTTCAGAAGGTGTTTTCAAGGGTCTATACGGGAAATCTTCAAAAAAATATTGGGAACGGCTTGATCCAAGCAGTTTTTCGCAAAACTGTAAATATACAGTCTTTGCAAAAAACTGCTTGGATCAAGCCCTTTCCGGTATTTTGTTTTGAATATTTTTCGCGTAGACCCTTGAAAACACCTTTTGCACACGTTGGACGGTTCGGATTTCCGAAGAACAATTTTTAACGTGAAAAAATTACTTTTTTTCTTATTTACGGGAGGTCCTTACTAAAAAATATGCCAATATATATAAAGGGTAAACTTCTTATCCGGACTTTTCATTTCCGGACCTCATGATCCAAACATTTTTTTGACGATCCAATCCGTCCAATGTGTTCAGAAGGTGTTTTCAAGGGTCCACGCAGGAAATCTTCAAAAAAAAAATACCGGGAAGGGCTTGATCCAAGCAGTTTTCGCAAAAAACTTTTGAACACATTGGACGGATCGGATTTTCAAAAAATAATTTGCAACACAAAAAAAAACCATTTTTTTCTTATTTCCGGGAGGTGTGGATTAGAAGTTTTTCGTATATATATATTTCCTTGGTTCGGTTATTTCAAACGGTGGGTTTAGTTGTGTCTTTAAAGCTGAAAGTACTTGGTTCAAAGCATAAGTTTTGAGACTATTTCTGTGTCGGATCCACTCTATTGCCAACAATCACTGGACATTTCCTTTAGTTTTTAAAATCCATTTAGTCGTAGGCATATTAGTCTAATGGGTACACTTGTTCAAAAGATGGGTATCATTTTTAATAAGCACCGAATGGGTGCTTTGGCTAATGACTTTGTTTCAATTGAGAAGCACCGAAAAAGTGCAATGTTTAATGATAAGTTTAACTTAAATGAGGTGCCTTTCTTAAGGGTTGCAATTCTTTATTTATGGGTTGCACCTGTTGCATCCAAAGTGATGCTGGAAGGTAATAAATAAACATTGGATCTATTCCGTAGGTATCATAACATTGAACTCTCACAAAACATCTTCACCTATTATACAGTCCGACTCTCACAAACTGAAATGATTTTGCACTAGCCTATAGGATTCTGTCATACTTTAGTCTTATACTAACCCAGTGCCTAATCAAACCCAGTGCAGTTTGTGCCTCACTTGGCATATGTTGACTTTAGACGCTTGTAAAACATCAGTGGGTGTTTACCGGTTCCGGCTCCGGCTCCGGCCGTGATGCCAATGAATCATGCTGAAAAACCGGATAAGTTCAATGGAACGGAGTTCAAAAGGTGGCAAATGAAAATGTTGTTCTACCTTACGACTCTCCATTTGGAAAAGTTTCTATTGGAAGATGCCCCCATTGTGGCGGAGAATGAGACGGATGTTCAAGTTCGGATTGCCCATGATGAATGGAAGAACTCCGACTTTCTTTGCTGCAACTACATACTCAACGGATTGGACAACGCGTTATACAACATGTATTGTACGGCTAAAACTACCAAAGAACTTTGGCTTACTTTGGAGAAAAAGTATGTAGCAAAAGACACTAGACTGAAGAAGTTTGTTGTGGGGAGGTTCTTGGATTACAAGATAGTAGACTCGAAGTCCGTTTTGGGTCAGGTTGAAGAACTCCAGGTTCTACTTCATGAGATTCATACTGAAGGGACGCTTTTGAGTGAATCATTCCAAGTGGCTGCCATCATTTGGAAACTGCCACCTCTCTAGAAGGATTTCAAGAAGCAAATGAAACATAAGCGTAAGGAGATGACCATGGAAGATTTGACTCTACGTCTCAGAATGGAAAAGAATACTCTGAATTTGGAAAAGAGGACTTTGAATCAATTTGCAGCTAAGGCCAACATGATTGAGCAAAAAGGCAAGGCTAGCAAATGGAAAAAGAACAACAAGAGGAAGAATTCGGGCAAATGTATTGACCTCAGTCCGCGAGGGGGTGTGGGCAAAAACGCTAGGTTCGATGGGAGATGCTTTGTGTGTGACAAACAAGGCCATCAAGCAGCTGATTGCCGAAGCAAGAAAGGAAACTCTAACAAGAAACCGGCAGAGACTAATTTGGGTGCAATGGAGTGTCTTTCTGATGGTGTATCAGAACTGAGTCTCTCTGGTTAATTAGGCTGTAATGTGCAATAGATTGTACACAATGAATATATCGACTTAGTTTCGGCCTCTCCGGATATTAATAAGATTCACATCTTTCGCATATATTCTTGAGTTTTCTTATTTATTGTACTTAGTGATTTGAAGTGACTTTTTATCTTCCTTTAGAATTGAAATTGAAGATTGGGTTAGCCTACGTTTGCATTGTTCATTAGTAAATGAGTATATTTTTTGTTCCATATACAAGTCACTTGGGTAAAGTCTATTCGTGTTTTGGAAAGTATTCAGTGAATCGAGAAAGGTATTCCAATGCATACGACATTGAGTTTATAATCGTGGAAAATTTTAAACAAGATTTACTCGATGTTGAGTAAGTTACTCGATAGGGTTGGTTTGATAATATCTATTGAAACAAAAGAGATAAAGAGGAAGTTGTGGCATTTGTAGTAACATGTCACATTTTTTACAATTATTTCAATTGATTCTGATTTTATCTCAGAATTGTGGGGGAAGTAATATTTATAATTTTTCACGAAATGAAAATGTGTGTTGCACTTTAGAAGATATCCGACTATACTTGAAGAGTATAATTTTGTAATTCGGATATTTATTCTAGTGACTTAGAATCCAAAGGGTGGTTTTATCTAATTTAATCTTGTGACTTTAGAGTCAAAGAATAATTTGTTTCACTATTGGCGTGCAACAGTATTTGGAAATTCTCATACGTGTGTATAGCAAAGTCTATGGTAGAGTCTGATCAACTCGTTACATAAGACAGAGGCTAGTAATTAGAGTGGTTGTGCCATTTCTTAGAGGATGTTCCAATGCGGTTCAATTCTATGCTAGGGTTTATGATACGATGGCCATCGGTAGGCATAGAGAACCGCGCAAAACGGTAAGTCTCATTATTATAGACATGTACTAGTAAACATTTGTTCTTACTTGAAGAATGAAATGTCAAAATTTTTATTACGGATCCGTTAAATCAAGTTTTGACTAGAGAACAAATAATCATCGAGAGGAATGGAGCTAAAGCCCATAACATAAAAGCCTTTATAACGGCAACCCAACCTAGCTGGCTGGAGATCCCAAGATCTAGGTTCAACGGGACAACCGAGTTATATGAGACTTAGGAGAATCACTGTGGAGACTATGTCTCTACCCATTCCTATGATGCAACAGTGATGCCTGCAGTGTAAAAGGTTAGGCAAATGCCTTTAATGATTCTTAAACATTGGAAATCCAAGTAGGGTATAGCAGGATACTCTTATTGAGAATCACCTATGTGAATGTCGAAGGGGCCGCTTCTATGAGAATGTCACGGGCAGAATTCTCTACAAAATATTCATGAAAACCAAGAGTGTGTCAGGGCAGTAATGAGCACAACCGTAAGAACTAAACTACGTCTGGAATGATCTTGTGTGTTGACTATTGTCTTGGCTTACACAAACGGCTAAACAGCTCAAAACATCGCGTTCACTGGTTAGCTAGTAAGTCCGATAGTTATTCACAAGGCGAGGTTCAAAGCCAAAAGCTACCTAACCCCATGCAAGAGATTTCCTATTGTAACTCTCAGAAATTTGCATCTGCATAGCACTGTCTATCCTGCCAATTTTCATTCATGTGGGGGATTGTTGGAAAAACTTGATTTTAAGCCATTTTTAATTAATTATTTAAGTGGGTCCCACACGTCCACATTGCTAGACCCACATACCGTTGTGTTCGTCTTAGTTAGGAGATTAAGTTCGAACCCTTGGTTGGCTAAAATCAAGTTAAGGTGAATGAGAAATTTACCTCGAAAGTGCCTACATGAACATTGGTAGAAGGGGGCAAAATGTGTTGTCCCACATTGGTGAGGCACAACAAATTCATTGGGTATACTACTACAATAGTGCTTAAATATGACACTATGAAAGTAAAAAACATGTCAGTTTTTGAAAACCTGTCATTAAAAATACTGGAATAAGTATTGATGTCAGTCTACAAAAAAAACTGTCATTTTATGTTTTTATTATGTCACTTTTCGAGTTGGTGACATAACTAATCCCCTTCTATAATGTAAGTTTTTTTTTATAATGTCAGTTTTGATTAGAAGTGACATCCAAAACCAAATATTAAAAATTTTATGGGAACCTTTTTAATCTCAGTTTTCATCAAAACTAACATTGAAACAAAGAATTACTTTACAATGTCAGTTTTATGTAAAAGTGACATTGATCCAACAAAATTTTATATCAAAAAAGTGGGGCGACATATTTTTGGAGTATTTGCGCCCAAAAACAAAAGTGGCGCCATAATTTTTGGTCCTTAGGCGCCCAAAAAGGAAACTCTCGTCAAAAACCCTCCACATCCTCGTCACCGTATTCTCTACCACGATCTTCTCTCTCCTTCAATCGTAAAGCGCCATTGCTGTATTTCGGAGCAAGTCACTGCCACGATCTTCACAAATCGAAACCCTTGCCATTGCTTTATTGCGTTAGTTCGATCCTCTTCGTTTCTTCAAAAGCTTTAGCCACCAGTATTGGAATGGAACTCAAAGAAATTTAGGGCTTCACTAGACTAGTACTCTCTCTCCCCCTCCCTCCCTCCTTACTCTCTATTCTTCTGATTTTCTCATTGGTAATAAGCTCAAATATTGTTCGGCAAAGTGATTTTAATTAGGATTAATACCACATAACTGTTGTTGGATGCCATATTAATCTCTCTTTTTCTCCGTCTTCACTAGACTGATTTGCTCGGTTAATCTGTGTCTCTCTATCTTCATGGCAAAGTGACACAGCGTCAAAGTGGCTTGATAGTGGGGAATCCAAAGAACTAGGTTTTGCTTACTCCGGTGAGTCTTCATTTGGGTCTACAGCCTATTTTATGCTCTTTGCTCAACTACTCGACATGTGGCTTTTACGATGGGTTTTGTTAAAGTTTTTTTTATCATGGGTTTGAATGAGAATCGGATTTTGAGCTTTTCTTACTCTTTTCCTTTATGTAGTTCAAGTGTATGTTGATTTGCCTGTGTGAAGCTTTTTTTGCTCTTGGATTTCCTTTAGCAAAGTGTTACAGCTATGTGTTCTCTCCACGAGTTACTGATGCATTATTGCTTGTGATGATAATGTCATTTCTGGCATTGTTCACTGAGTGCTGATTCATGATTAAAGCAATTGAGAATCAATTGTATTCACACTGAACTATTTCTGAAATGGACCAAAATTGTATACTTAGGTTCTATCATGACTTACGACACTTTGATAGTAAAAAAAATTAGGATGTGATGATCTACACTGAATAGAAGTTTGCAAACTATCCATGTAAAATGTGATAATCAAAATCTTCCTGTGGATGGTTTGGAGGTTTAAAAAGTGGAAGAGTACCTTCTATGACAAGAGAAACAAGAGGGAAACCTATAGCATGGCTTCATTCCTTCTTTATGTACAAGTAATATCTTTTTTCTTTGCCGCTTTCTAATTTTGCAATAGGTCCACGAGACAAATCAGCACCTATTTGAATTCAACAATTTTTTCCTCGTAATTCCTTAAAATGTATCAAGAAGAATTAGGGGTTGACGATGAGTTACGAATTGGGTCGAGCAACGAAGTTTGACAACCACTTCGGGTTGCAATTACAAATATTGATTCAAAGCATAAAATTTTAGTCCTGCCTAAACTCAGGGTAACTCATAGGGTGATTCATTTTCATAGGAGCAGTGTTTTTTTTTTTTTTTTTATCGGGGCAGTTGTATGATATATTACTAGGTGACGTTGTGATACTTTAAACTGCAAACCGTCAAACCCGCGTTTTCTTTTAGCTGATTGTTCTCTGTTATCAATTTGTCTATAAACTTGTGTAATAGGTCCTTTGTCGAGAAACCATATCTGTTCACTTTTGTCATATTAACGGGACATATTACCTTTCCCTTTTCAGTTTGTTTTTTCAACTTTAATATGTTTTTCATGATTAGATAAGCTGATCTCTGCTGCATTTGAGAAGAATTCTTGTAGAGAAACGGCAAGAAAATGGAAAAATAATCTTTGGGTCCTTGTTAATGGGGAGAAGGTTCCTTTCTACAAGACACCCCTGCTTAAATATCATAGTCAAGCATTGAAAGGTGCCAATAGGTCCCAAAAATCACAGAATGGGCAAGTTTTATAAATTAGAATGTTCGACGTCGAATGAAATAATTATCTATGTCTAACAAAGTTAGTGAAATGTAAAGAGAGTGAAATTTTCTTGTTCGAAAAGTTAGTGAAATTCTCTTGTGGTAAAGTTAGTGAAATTCTCTTGTTGTAAAAATTAGGAAAATTCTCTTGTTAAGTATTTGACTGAATGAAAGCTTATACTTGGTTAGTATAGTTCGGCTAACAAACGGGCTCTTAATGCAATAAATCTGAAAAACTTGCCACCGTAGTTCTTTTTTGTTTGGTTAATATTCTAAAAGTTTAAGATTACCTGCAATTCGTGATTTATTCTTGAGTGATTTGAGTTGGTACAGAAAGTATGCGTGAACCTTGTGATTTTGATTTGGATCAGACATATAAGCTCAAAGAATGTGTCATAGCATTCAACAGAGTACTTAGAGCTCTAGGTACACAGCTGTTGCATTACGTGTGTAGACTTTGGTGCTATGGTTACTCTCTAATCCACTACAGTCTAAGCTTCTGTGTATATGCCCACTGTTACGCTATTACTCTATATTTAGGAAACAGATTTCTAGGTTTGGTTTCACAATCTTTTGTTGGTCGAGGAAGGAAAAACCTGAAATTATGCAAAGCACTACAAGTCCTAGAGGGGGGTGAATAGGACGACCAAATTAAAAATTAATCATCCCAATTTTAATCCAGTTAATCCTTTTTAATGGTGAGACAATTAAGACCACAATATAAGGAAATATAAGCAATAAGCAAGAGAACACAAACACGAGGATATACGTGGAAACTACTTAGGGTCTAAATACCCTAAGCATAAAACCACGGCCTAATCTACTAATTGCTATAAATCAAAAGGTTAAATCAAGAGTTACAGGATTAGGAATTACCAACTTGCCCCAAGCTACACCTAACTCCACTCCTTGATTTAGCTCCCCGAGCCCCTTCTTGATTCCATAGCCTCCACGACTTCAACACCACTCGATCTACGTATCAAAGACGGCTCCGGATCATCCGGCCAAGTAGATATGTAGGCAACCCAACATGATGTATGAAAAATATGATTTTTATGAAGGTTTTGGAAAAAAAACAAATCAATCTAGAGACAATCCATGGAGTAATAAAAGATTGCACTAGATTGAAAGATAAAATGATCAAACACAAGGTTTAAATCATATAATGCATCAAGAACCCATAAAAGATAAAAGACTTGATTTTTAATGAGGGCTTTTGAATGAAGAAAGTCAATCTAGCGCAAATACATGGAGAACAAAAGTATTGCACAGATTGACACAAAAGATGATCAAACACTAAGTTTAAATCATACTAAAAGCATCTAAACACATGAATCTTAGAAAAGATTGTTTCTTGATGATGCAATGAAGATTTGAGAAGAATCAAACTAGAGCATATGCATAGATATTAGAATATAGCACTAGAATGAATAAAAGATGATCAAATCAAAATAGAAATCACCTCAAAAGCATAGAACCCCATGAGCAAGTGAAAGAGATGTGTTTCTCTCTCTAAGGTGGGCTAATGCTCTCAAAATCTGACCTAGAAGAGTGAAAAATTAGTTTATATAGTGCCAAGGTTGAAGCCCTAAAGAGGGCCAATGAGAAAACGCCACATACACCAGTAAAAAGGCGTTGTGCTTGAAGTTGTGCACGGAGACAAGCAACAAGCGCTCAACAGGCGCAACGGAGATGTGCAGACAGGAAAAGCGCTAGTAAGTTCAACGAGCGCAGCGGGTAGCGCTCATCGAGCGCATCTTGCTGAATCTGCTTTTAATGAAGCAAACTGAAGCGATAGATAAGCGCCAGTAGCGCTAAACAAGCGCTGCGCTCAGAATCCCTTTTAAAATAGGAACATGCCTTAGAGAAATACTTGATGCTCACATTATAAGGCTAAAATCATGCAGCATAAAAGGATTAAATCCTAATCTAAATGAAGAACATGATAATGCAACTTTATACCTTTCATAAGCCAATCCGAGCCAAGGTGCGTGTAACTCCATTTCTCCAATCCTTCAACCATCGGGTGGAGCATCTAGACTCAATCAACTAAGCTACCTCCCAACCCCAAATGGAAAAAGATAGAAGAACATACACCAATAGTTTGTCGAAATCCGGAAAATGCCACTAACACTAACAATCTCCCCCTTTGGCATTTCCGGGACAAAACCATTATATCAACAATAGCAATACATGGAAACAAAACTAACTAGTTAGAGAACCTTCAAAACTCCAACCAATTAGATATCGAAGCTTCCATGAAAAAATCTCGAAATCCTGCACAAATAAAACTCAACCAAACACAAGCAAAGATATGCAATATATGAAAGCAATAACTTGTTAGCACAACGGAAATATGGATGCCAAGCTAACATATATGCATCAAGATATCCAAACATATGAGTTCTACCAAAGTGCGAGCAAGCTCTCCCCACTAACGAACATCGCCCTACAAACTAATCTCTCCCCCTTTTTGTCACGGGAAGACAAAGGGCATGCAAAAACGGAGAAGAGCCAAAAGCTAAGGGCACAAATCAACATGAGTAAGAACCAGTGTAGGAACACAAACGATAAGGATGAGATATCACATAAAAGCAATAGGATGAATCCAAGCCTCAAAAGAAGACCAAATCAAGAAAACAACCCATGCGCAATACTCCCATTTTCTAAGAGCCAAAAACTCAAATGAAGACTACTCATGCAAAAAGCTCCCCCTAACTCTACTCAAACCCCAAAACACAAAGCTCCACAATACGACTCCCCCTTACTCAATCCAAATTAAAATGAATGCACACACTCAAATGCACAAAGACAAGTATGCAATAAACAAGCATGCAAATTAACGATATTTGTCAAAAGACATGTCCAAGCACACATTATAGTGAATTTTTGCATATGTCGAAGAATCTTATGATAAGGAACAAATCATGAAGTATGTGAGCACACATGGAAGAATACTTGAACACATAACGAGAGGGCACTTCTAATGCATGAGATATAAAAAGCATGAAAACCATAAAAATGCACCACAAAAATTTTATGCTTTTGAATATCAAAGAAAGCAAAGAGACTTCTACAAGAAACTCATCCTCTAAAAAACCATGCTCCCCCTGACTAAATGCACTACTAGCATGGACAATTAAACATACATTGAAATGAGATGCATGTATACTCTCACATAAGAACAAATGCATACTAGCACACAACCTAAGACAAGAACAAAACTCCTCTTTGCTATATGCACGAATGAACAAGAACTCCCCCTTACTATATGCATATCATGAATGAACAATCAAGCAAGCAAACAAAAATAAAACATTGAAACCCGACTCTCAAAATAGCAAGCTAAAGCATAAGAGAGATAATATGTGAGTAATGGTCATTGAAACTAGGAGAACACAAAAGGCAACCATAGAGCAATGCAAAAGCATGTTTGTATCACTAAGCAATATATGAATCAAGTGAATATCATGCTCTAAGCTACCAAGATGTAAAATGTGAACTCCGTGAGTTTGATTCAAGACCCTTTTTAACGCCAAGAGAGACCTTAACCCTTTCCCAAGGAGAATTCACACAAGATCGATGAATGAAGTCAAACCATGAGTCGTTTGGACCTAAAGACTTAACACACAAACCCCATTACCGATTCTTATGAACTCAAAGAATAACGCACAAGCCTAGGATGGTGCAATGAATAGGTAGCCATTCGCCCATTGTGCGAGATCAATGAATAGGTAGAACGCACAAGCCTAGAGACAATCCATGGAGTAATAAAAGATTGCACTAGATTGAAAGATAAAATGATCAAACACAAGGTTTAAATCATATAATGCATCAAGAACCCATAAAAGATAAAAGACTTGATTTTTAATGAGGGCTTTTGAATGAAGAAAGTCAATCTAGCGCAAATACATGGAGAACAAAAGTATTGCACTAGATTGACACAAAAGATGATCAAACACTAAGTTTAAATCATACTAAAAGCATCTAAACACATGAATCTTAGAAAAGATTGTTTCTTGATGATGCAATGAAGATTTGAGAAGAATCAAACTAGAGCATATGCATAGATATTAGAATATAGCACTAGAATGAATAAAAGATGATCAAATCAAAATAGAAATCACCTCAAAAGCATAGAACCCCATGAGCAAGTGAAGGAGATGTGTTTCTCTCTCTAAGGTGGGCTAATGCTCTCAAAATCTGACCTAGAAGAGTGAAAAATTAGTTTATATAGTGCCAAGGTTGAAGCCCTAAAGAGGGCCAATGAGAAAACGCCACATACACCAGTAAAAAGGCGTTGTGCTTGAAGTTGTGCACGGAGACAAGCAACAAGCGCTCAACAGGCGCAACGGAGATGTGCAGACAGGAAAAGCGC
The DNA here is from genome assembly GCA_016920895.1 of Vaccinium myrtillus. Lineage (NCBI taxonomy): Eukaryota > Viridiplantae > Streptophyta > Magnoliopsida > Ericales > Ericaceae > Vaccinium > Vaccinium myrtillus. The sequence continues at coordinate 23,540,313 of CM029270.1, forward strand.
TAGTAAGTTCAACGAGCGCAGCGGGTAGCGCTCATCGAGCGCATCTTGCTGAATCTGCTTTTAATGAAGCAAACTGAAGCGATAGATAAGCGCCAGTAGCGCTAAACAAGCGCTGCGCTCAGAATCCCTTTTAAAATAGGAACATGCCTTAGAGAAATACTTGATGCTCACATTATAAGGCTAAAATCATGCAACATAAAAGGATTAAATCCCTAATCTAAATGAAGAACATGATAATGCAACTTTATACCTTTCATAAGCCAATCCGAGCCAAGGTGCGTGTAACTCCATTTCTCCAATCCTTCAACCATCGGGTGGAGCATCTAGACTCAATCAACTAAGCTACCTCCCAACCCCAAATGGAAAAAGATAGAAGAACATACACCAATGGTTTGTCGAAATCCGGAAAATGCCAATAACACTAACAATCTCCCCCTTTGGCATTTCCGGGACAAAACCATTATATCAACAATAGCAATACATGGAAACAAAACTAACTAGTTAGAGAACCTTCAAAACTCCAACCAATTAGATATCGAAGCTTCCATGAAAAAATCTCGAAATCCTGCACAAATAAAACTCAACCAAACACAAGCAAAGATATGCAATATATGAAAGCAATAACTTGTTAGCACAACGGAAATATGGATGCCAAGCTAACATATATGCATCAAGATATCCAAACATATGAGTTCTACCAAAGTGCGAGCAAGCTCTCCCCACTAACGAACATCGCCCTACAAACTAATCTCTCCCCCTTTTTGTCACGGGAAGACAAAGGGCATGCAAAAACGGAGAAGAGCCAAAAGCTAAGGGCACAAATCAACATGAGTAAGAACCAGTGTAGGAACACAAACGATAAGGATGAGATATCACATAAAAGCAATAGGATGAATCCAAGCCTCAAAAGAAGACCAAATCAAGAAAACAACCCATGCGCAATACTCCCATTTTCTAAGAGCCAAAAACTCAAATGAAGACTACTCATGCAAAAAGCTCCCCCTAACTCTACTCAAACCCCAAAACACAAAGCTCCACAATACGACTCCCCTTACTCAATCCAAATTAAAATGAATGCACACACTCAAATGCACAAAGACAAGTATGCAATAAACAAGCATGCAAATTAACGATATTTGTCAAAAGACATGTCCAAGCACACATTATAGTGAATTTTTGCATATGTCGAAGAATCTTATGATAAGGAACAAATCATGAAGTATGTGAGCACACATGGAAGAATACTTGAACACATAACGAGAGGGCACTTCTAATGCATGAGATATAAAAAGCATGAAAACCATAAAAATGCACCACAAAAATTTTATGCTTTTGAATATCAAAGAAAGCAAAGAGACTTCTACAAGAAACTCATCCTCTAAAAAACCATGCTCCCCCTGACTAAATGCACTACTAGCATGGACAATTAAACATACATTGAAATGAGATGCATGTATACTCTCACATAAGAACAAATGCATACTAGCACACAACCTAAGACAAGAACAAAACTCCTCTTTGCTATATGCACGAATGAACAAGAACTCCCCCTTACTATATGCATATCATGAATGAACAATCAAGCAAGCAAACAAAAATAAAACATTGAAACCCGACTCTCAAAATAGCAAGCTAAAGCATAAGAGAGATAATATGTGAGTAATGGTCATTGAAACTAGGAGAACACAAAAGGCAACCATAGAGCAATGCAAAAGCATGTTTGTATCACTAAGCAATATATGAATCAAGTGAATATCATGCTCTAAGCTACCAAGATGTAAAATGTGAACTCCGTGAGTTTGATTCAAGACCCTTTTTAACGCCAAGAGAGACCTTAACCCTTTCCCAAGGAGAATTCACACAAGATCGATGAATGAAGTCAAACCATGAGTCGTTTGGACCTAAAGACTTAACACACAAACCCCATTACCGATTCTTATGAACTCAAAGAATAACGCACAAGCCTAGGATGGTGCAATGAATAGGTAGCCATTCGCCCATTGTGCGAGATCAATGAATAGGTAGAACGCACAAGCCTAGAGACAATCCATGGAGTAATAAAAGATTGCACTAGATTGAAAGATAAAATGATCAAACACAAGGTTTAAATCATATAATGCATCAAGAACCCATAAAAGATAAAAGACTTGATTTTTAATGAGGGCTTTTGAATGAAGAAAGTCAATCTAGCGCAAATACATGGAGAACAAAAGTATTGCACTAGATTGACACAAAAGATGATCAAACACTAAGTTTAAATCATACTAAAAGCATCTAAACACATGAATCTTAGAAAAGATTGTTTCTTGATGATGCAATGAAGATTTGAGAAGAATCAAACTAGAGCATATGCATAGATATTAGAATATAGCACTAGAATGAATAAAAGATGATCAAATCAAAATAGAAATCACCTCAAAAGCATAGAACCCCATGAGCAAGTGAAGGAGATGTGTTTCTCTCTCTAAGGTGGGCTAATGCTCTCAAAATCTGACCTAGAAGAGTGAAAAATTAGTTTATATAGTGCCAAGGTTGAAGCCCTAAAGAGGGCCAATGAGAAAACGCCACATACACCAGTAAAAAGGCGTTGTGCTTGAAGTTGTGCACGGAGACAAGCAACAAGCGCTCAACAGGCGCAACGGAGATGTGCAGACAGGAAAAGCGCTAGTAAGTTCAACGAGCGCAGCGGGTAGCGCTCATCGAGCGCATCTTGCTTGAATCTGCTTTTAATGAAGCAAATCGGGCGATAGATAAGCGCCGAGCGCTAAACAAGCGCCCGCTCGAATCCCTTTTAAAATAGGAACATGCCTTAGAGAAATACTTGATGCTCACATTATAAGGCTAAAATCATGCAACATAAAAGGATTAAATCCCTAATCTAAATGAAGAACATGATAATGCAACTTTATACCTTTCATAAGCCAATCCGAGCCAAGGTGCGTGTAACTCCATTTCTCCAATCCTTCAACCATCGGGTGGAGCATCTAGACTCAATCAACTAAGCTACCTCCCAACCCCAAATGGAAAAAGATAGAAGAACATACACCAATGGTTTGTCGAAATCCGGAAAATGCCAATAACACTAACAATCTCCCCCTTTGGCATTTCCGGGACAAAACCATTATATCAACAATAGCAATACATGGAAACAAAACTAACTAGTTAGAGAACCTTCAAAACTCCAACCAATTAGATATCGAAGCTTCCATGAAAAAATCTCAAATCCCGCACAAATAAAACTCAACCAAACACAAGCAAAGATATGCAATATATGAAAGCAATAACTTGTTAGCACAACGGAAATATGGATGCCAAGCTAACATATATGCATCAAGATATCCAAACATATGAGTTCTACCAAAGTGCGAGCAAGCTCTCCCCACTAACGAACATCGCCTACAAACTAATCTCTCCCCCTTTTTGTCACGGGAAGACAAAGGGCATGCAAAAACGGAGAAGAGCCAAAAGCTAAGGGCACAAATCAACATGAGTAAGAACCAAGTGTAGGAACACAAACGATAAGGATGAGATATCACATAAAAGCAATAGGATGAATCCAAGCCTCAAAAGAAGACCAAATCAAGAAAACAACCCATGCGCAATACTCCCATTTTCTAAGAGCCAAAAACTCAAATGAAGACTACTCATGCAAAAAGCTCCCCTAACTCTACTCAAACCCCAAAACACAAAGCTCCACAATACGACTCCCCTTACTCAATCCAAATTAAAATGAATGCACACACTCAAATGCACAAAGACAAGTATGCAATAAACAAGCATGCAAATTAACGATATTTGTCAAAAGACATGTCCAAGCACACATTATAGTGAATTTTTGCATATGTCGAAGAATCTTATGATAAGGAACAAATCATGAAGTATGTGAGCACACATGGAAGAATACTTGAACACATAACGAGAGGGCACTTCTAATGCATGAGATATAAAAAGCATGAAAACCATAAAAATGCACCACAAAAATTTTATGCTTTTGAATATCAAAGAAAGCAAAGAGACTTCTACAAGAAACTCATCCTCTAAAAACCATGCTCCCCCTGACTAAATGCACTACTAGCATGGACAATTAAACATACATTGAAATGAGATGCATGTATACTCTCACATAAGAACAAATGCATACTAGCACACAACCTAAGACAAGAACAAAACTCCTCTTTGCTATATGCACGAATGAACAAGAACTCCCCCTTACTATATGCATATCATGAATGAACAATCAAGCAAGCAAACAAAAATAAAACATTGAAACCCGACTCTCAAAATAGCAAGCTAAAGCATAAGAGAGATAATATGTGAGTAATGGTCATTGAAACTAGGAGAACACAAAAGGCAACCATAGAGCAATGCAAAAGCATGTTTGTATCACTAAGCAATATATGAATCAAGTGAATATCATGCTCTAAGCTACCAAGATGTAAAATGTGAACTCCGTGAGTTTGATTCAAGACCCTTTTTAACGCCAAGAGAGACCTTAACCCTTTCCCAAGGAGAATTCACACAAGATCGATGAATGAAGTCAAACCATGAGTCGTTTGGACCTAAAGACTTAACACACAAACCCCATTACCGATTCTTATGAACTCAAAGAATAACGCACAAGCCTAGGATGGTGCAATGAATAGGTAGCCATTCGCCCATTGTGCGAGATCAATGAATAGGTAGAACGCACAAGCCTAGAGACAATCCATGGAGTAATAAAAGATTGCACTAGATTGAAAGATAAAATGATCAAACACAAGGTTTAAATCATATAATGCATCAAGAACCCATAAAAGATAAAAGACTTGATTTTTAATGAGGGCTTTTGAATGAAGAAAGTCAATCTAGCGCAAATACATGGAGAACAAAAGTATTGCACTAGATTGACACAAAAGATGATCAAACACTAAGTTTAAATCATACTAAAAGCATCTAAACACATGAATCTTAGAAAAGATTGTTTCTTGATGATGCAATGAAGATTTGAGAAGAATCAAACTAGAGCATATGCATAGATATTAGAATATAGCACTAGAATGAATAAAAGATGATCAAATCAAAATAGAAATCACCTCAAAAGCATAGAACCCCATGAGCAAGTGAAGGAGATGTGTTTCTCTCTCTAAGGTGGGCTAATGCTCTCAAAATCTGACCTAGAAGAGTGAAAAATTAGTTTATATAGTGCCAAGGTTGAAGCCCTAAAGAGGGCCAATGAGAAAACGCCACATACACCAGTAAAAAGGCGTTGTGCTTGAAGTTGTGCACGGAGACAAGCAACAAGCGCTCAACAGGCGCAACGGAGATGTGCAGACAGGAAAAGCGCTAGTAAGTTCAACGAGCGCAAAAGCGCTCATCGAGCGCATCTTGCTTTGAATCTGCTTTTAATGAAGCAAACCGAAGATAGATAAGCGCCGGTGAGCGCTAAACAAGCGCCAACGCGCTCGTAATCCCTTTTAAAATAGGAACATGCCTTAGAGAAATACTTGATGCTCACATTATAAGGCTAAAATCATGCAACATAAAAGGATTAAATCCCTAATCTAAATGAAGAACATGATAATGCAACTTTATACCTTTCATAAGCCAATCCGAGCCAAGGTGCGTGTAACTCCATTTCTCCAATCCTTCAACCATCGGGTGGAGCATCTAGACTCAATCAACTAAGCTACCTCCCAACCCCAAATGGAAAAAGATAGAAGAACATACACCAATGGTTTGTCGAAATCCGGAAAATGCCAATAACACTAACAATCTCCCCCTTTGGCATTTCCGGGACAAAACCATTATATCAACAATAGCAATACATGGAAACAAAACTAACTAGTTAGAGAACCTTCAAAACTCCAACCAATTAGATATCGAAGCTTCCATGAAAAAATCTCAAATCCCGCACAAATAAAACTCAACCAAACACAAGCAAAGATATGCAATATATGAAAGCAATAACTTGTTAGCACAACGGAAATATGGATGCCAAGCTAACATATATGCATCAAGATATCCAAACATATGAGTTCTACCAAAGTGCGAGCAAGCTCTCCCCACTAACGAACATCGCCCTACAAACTAATCTCTCCCCCTTTTTGTCACGGGAAGACAAAGGGCATGCAAAAACGGAGAAGAGCCAAAAGCTAAGGGCACAAATCAACATGAGTAAGAACCAGTGTAGGAACACAAACGATAAGGATGAGATATCACATAAAAGCAATAGGATGAATCCAAGCCTCAAAAGAAGACCAAATCAAGAAAACAACCCATGCGCAATACTCCCATTTTCTAAGAGCCAAAAACTCAAATGAAGACTACTCATGCAAAAAGCTCCCCCTAACTCTACTCAAACCCCAAAACACAAAGCTCCACAATACGACTCCCCCTTACTCAATCCAAATTAAAATGAATGCACACACTCAAATGCACAAAGACAAGTATGCAATAAACAAGCATGCAAATTAACGATATTTGTCAAAAGACATGTCCAAGCACACATTATAGTGAATTTTTGCATATGTCGAAGAATCTTATGATAAGGAACAAATCATGAAGTATGTGAGCACACATGGAAGAATACTTGAACACATAACGAGAGGGCACTTCTAATGCATGAGATATAAAAAGCATGAAAACCATAAAAATGCACCACAAAAATTTTATGCTTTTGAATATCAAAGAAAGCAAAGAGACTTCTACAAGAAACTCATCCTCTAAAAAACCATGCTCCCCCTGACTAAATGCACTACTAGCATGGACAATTAAACATACATTGAAATGAGATGCATGTATACTCTCACATAAGAACAAATGCATACTAGCACACAACCTAAGACAAGAACAAAACTCCTCTTTGCTATATGCACGAATGAACAAGAACTCCCCCTTACTATATGCATATCATGAATGAACAATCAAGCAAGCAAACAAAAATAAAACATTGAAACCCGACTCTCAAAATAGCAAGCTAAAGCATAAGAGAGATAATATGTGAGTAATGGTCATTGAAACTAGGAGAACACAAAAGGCAACCATAGAGCAATGCAAAAGCATGTTTGTATCACTAAGCAATATATGAATCAAGTGAATATCATGCTCTAAGCTACCAAGATGTAAAATGTGAACTCCGTGAGTTTGATTCAAGACCCTTTTTAACGCCAAGAGAGACCTTAACCCTTTCCCAAGGAGAATTCACACAAGATCGATGAATGAAGTCAAACCATGAGTCGTTTGGACCTAAAGACTTAACACACAAACCCCATTACCGATTCTTATGAACTCAAAGAATAACGCACAAGCCTAGGATGGTGCAATGAATAGGTAGCCATTCGCCCATTGTGCGAGATCAATGAATAGGTAGAACGCACAAGCCTAGAGACAATCCATGGAGTAATAAAAGATTGCACTAGATTGAAAGATAAAATGATCAAACACAAGGTTTAAATCATATAATGCATCAAGAACCCATAAAAGATAAAAGACTTGATTTTTAATGAGGGCTTTTGAATGAAGAAAGTCAATCTAGCGCAAATACATGGAGAACAAAAGTATTGCACTAGATTGACACAAAAGATGATCAAACACTAAGTTTAAATCATACTAAAAGCATCTAAACACATGAATCTTAGAAAAGATTGTTTCTTGATGATGCAATGAAGATTTGAGAAGAATCAAACTAGAGCATATGCATAGATATTAGAATATAGCACTAGAATGAATAAAAGATGATCAAATCAAAATAGAAATCACCTCAAAAGCATAGAACCCCATGAGCAAGTGAAGGAGATGTGTTTCTCTCTCTAAGGTGGGCTAATGCTCTCAAAATCTGACCTAGAAGAGTGAAAAATTAGTTTATATAGTGCCAAGGTTGAAGCCCTAAAGAGGGCCAATGAGAAAACGCCACATACACCAGTAAAAAGGCGTTGTGCTTGAAGTTGTGCACGGAGACAAGCAACAAGCGCTCAACAGGCGCAACGGAGATGTGCAGACAGGAAAAGCGCTAGTAAGTTCAACGAGCGCAGCGGGTAGCGCTCATCGAGCGCATCTTGCTGAATCTGCTTTTAATGAAGCAAACTGAAGCGATAGATAAGCGCCAGTAGCGCTAAACAAGCGTTGCGCTCAGAATCCCTTTTAAAATAGGAACATGCCTTAGAGAAATACTTGATGCTCACATTATAAGGCTAAAATCATGCAACATAAAAGGATTAAATCCCTAATCTAAATGAAGAACATGATAATGCAACTTTATACCTTTCATAAGCCAATCCGAGCCAAGGTGCGTGTAACTCCATTTCTCCAATCCTTCAACCATCGGGTGGAGCATCTAGACTCAATCAACTAAGCTACCTCCCAACCCCAAATGGAAAAAGATAGAAGAACATACACCAATGGTTTGTCGAAATCCGGAAAATGCCAATAACACTAACAAAACCGTGCTGCAATCTGCAAGTTTTGGGCTGTTCCATTACAGCAGCACTGCATGAGCTCTTCATTGAACTGTAACTCTCACACATTGGTTTGATCAATTCTAAAAGAGCAAAGTATTTTATGTTCATACCTGTAGCTTTTGGCAATCACACATAAAAGTATCATTCATCCTTGTTCTACTTTGATGCTTTCCTTAACACTATTCTCAATTAGTGTTACTGTTGATTTGTAGGCATTAACATTGATGACCATTACTATGTTTCGTATTTGAATCATATCTAAATGGTAATCCTTTAGTCCATCTTTTGTTGCTTTGGACAAGTTCTTGTTGAACACGATACTGGATAAAGTTTAAGCAAATTAAATTTGGTCAGAGATTGTAGGGAGTGTTCATCTGGATTTTTAACTGACTAATAAATAGGAAGGCATGGAAACCAAAATGGAATGTTAAGGCCTCCTCTCTTCTCTGCTAACTGGTGCTGCTATATTTCTGCTTTATACAATAGGAGATACAGGTGACTATTGTTGAGGAGCTGATCCGTTCAAACCAAATACACTCTTGGGTAAGCTTAACTACTTTTTTTTCTTCTTTGTTATTTTTTGTTTTGACTTGTTTTTTTTTTTTTTTGGTAAACCGTTTAAAGTATTTTCGTATTGAGTTGCGACATTGTGAATTTCATGATTTGGATAGAAATATAACACGATGATTTTTATACAACTCCTCTTGGATAGGTGTTTTTTTTTCCCATTGTTAGGGGGACAAAAATCTACTTGAATGGATAGATCTTGGATGCTCGAGGATCGAAGATCAAAAGACTACGAAAATGGGGTTGAGCATTTTTTGAAAACTGCTCTGATACATGCGAGTGATCTTCAATCCATCAGGTGTCCATGTAGGTTATGTGGGAATTTGAAATGCCAACCAATTGAAGAAATTAGAAATCATCTATTTTTTAATGGTATCGACCAAAGTTATCTTACATGGATATGGCATGTAGAATCAGCTACCGAAAGGGCCTCACCATTTGTAAATGCAGAAGATATTTCTGATCAAGAAGTTCATACGCCACCCTTACTTGATGTAGCACAAGCTATAGAAATGGTTGAGGCTACTGCCGATCATTGCACGACTGATCCTAAGGAGTTCACAAAATTGATCGACGATGCAGAAAAACCGTTGTTTCTCGACTGATCCTAAGGAGTTCAATGACAATTTTGTTGGGAATCATGGAGCAGACGGGGAATTACCAGAAGTTGAACCATTTGATGCTACTGATGAGTCAATGTTATCTTTCTTGCGAGAAGAATGTGAGGGAACTTGGATTGATAATTCTCCTACTAAAGAATGACAATTTTTTTTAACAGTTCGTCTACATTGTTGCTTTATTTATTTGGACTTGGATTTTTACTTGGTTGTATTAATGCCTTTCGTTATATTCATCCATGTTATGAATGATGGTTTTTTATTATTAACATTGGTATCTCTTAACTCCGTGTATTGATCATTTGTGAAGTCTAATTTTGATACAGGATGGATTCCTCTAATAACCAGCCTAGTAATGAAGAGTATGCAACAACATCACCAAGGGATTCAACGTGTAAAAAAAGGAGGGGTAGAGGTTCTACAACTCTACCTGAGATTACAAAAAATAGGAGTGCAAGTGTAAAGATAGTCGTTGAATACGATGATGACGGCAACCCAATGGGGAAAGATGGATCAAAGTTTGTTAGTTATCTTAGAGTGCTAGCTCACACAATGGTCCCCATAGTTCATGAAAAGTGGTTTGAGGTACCAACTGATTTGAAGGACATATTGTGGAGTTCTATGGAGGTATTTAGACTTGTTTTTTACTTTGAAAACTTCACTTCATGAAGCTCAACTTTTCTGATTTTTTTTGTAATTTGTTAGTCATCATTTGATGTGAATCCAAGGAGTAGAAAGAAAGTTTTATCTTCAATATCAGTAAAATGGAGGTCATTCAAGTATAACCTGACGAAGCACATTCGTAAGTGCAAGTCAGACCCCGGCGTTCTGTCCAAGCCACCAAAAATCTACTCTTTCCTACGACAAAAAAATTGGGACTCATTTGTACGTGAAAACGAGAATTTCTGAAAAATTTAAGGTAACTACTTGAATCTTTTTGTATCATTTTTTTCTAGTTCATTATGAAATTACACTTATCTTTCTCCATCGTTATTTTGAAGGGAAAAAGTGAGGTTCAACTAAAGAAATGGAGTTCCCATAAATTAAACCATAGGATCAGCCGAAAGGGTTATGCCAAGTTTCGAGCTAAACTAGTAAGATTTTGTACAAGCTGCAATCTCCAGATTGATTTTGACTTTGCTTTGCTAATTAGATAATTATTTGCCTGTTGATTTGTAAGAACAAGCTCAAAAGTTAGTTGTGCCAACCTCAGATCCAAGCTCAACTCCGAACTCAGGGACTCTTACTAAACCCAAAACCTTGAAGTTTGATAGGAGCCTCATGTGGAAGAAGGAACGTCAGAATAAGAAAGGCGAGTATGACGGCGAGGAAATTGTGAAGCAAGTGGCGAAAATAGTAATGTTTTCAATAATGCACTGATCTTAGCTATTGTAGATGATTTAGTTTGATATTGTTCCTTCTCATATTTGGGTGTGTCATATAGGACGAGATAACCAAACAGGTAGAAGATGGAAGTTTATCAATTCAAGGAAGCAACGATATCCTAACTATAGCACTGGGTACTGATGAACATCCTGGGAAAGTAAGGGGTGTAGGAGGATTTGTCACGCCAAGCGCTTACTTTCACATGCCTCGACGTGGAATTCATTCAAGATGTGATGAGAAGCAGAAATCCTTTGAGGCAACGGTTTCACAAATGCGACAGGAGATCGATGCACTTAAACAAAGCACACCAAATACACCACATTCAGACTTTGCTAGTTCAAACACCTTCAGAAGTGATAATATGGGCAATCCACAACTTCATCTAAGTCCACTGGTAAATAATGTGGTAACTATGTATGACATGACACATCTTGATCCAGTTAAGGTGGAAAATGTGGTGATGATTGATGAGAGCGTAAATGTTCACATAAACGCCTCCTAATTTATCATTGCTAAGTCTATTTATATCGTTGCTTGGAGTTTAATACTTTGGTTTTTGCACTACAGATATTTTGAGGCTCTGATATAAAAACGTGCAGAATTGAGTTCGCAGCGAAGCAAAGCTAGCCTGTGGCCAAATAATTGCAAGATTGGGCTGTATTTATTTCCTTTGTACTGTCCAGTGTCCACATAGATTTACAATTGGTAGGAAACATACAAGTTACATATGTACTGGTGGGTCCATAAGCAATATATTAGTTAGTTTGACTGAAGTTGGACCAAGGAGAATTGGGCTTCCAATTAAATTAAAGGCAATGCACGGCAGGTCATATTGGAAGGAAAAATAGGGTTTATTGGTGGGACAGCCTATAAAAACATTGGTGCGCATAGAATTTGGGGGGAGACTACGGAACAAGTTCAGAAACGGAGAGGTTGCGGCTTCTTTCGACAGAGGATGTCCGGCTAAGCCCTTATCTAGGGAGAAGATGAAGCTCACTCCAAGTAACGATGTATTTTGCATGAAGTAGGGTTTTTATTCGGATCGGATTATATGATCAGAACTATTTTAATTATTTTTATTCTTCCAATCAGTTGCGTATTTGTACACTAGTTTCAAATACCCGTTCATATAATTGTTTTCAATGTTGTGTTTGGAGTTCTGAGATAGATTATGCTCGTAAGACGGATCGTGCCGTTGGGTGGCGTGACACCATGCCAGTGAGACGGTCCGTGCTATGGGATAGTCTATGCCTTTTAACAATCACAAATATCCTCTTGCCGACTATCGATAGGGATTGCAAGCCCTAGCGATAGTTATTTATCGATTCGAATACAAATCCGGTTTATGTGAATGCATGGTTACGCGGTAGGGGTGGATTCCAAACCCTAGACTTTTCTCTCACCATCTTCATTTATTTAATTTAAGTTAATTAGCTTTCCAAAATCAAATCTCAATCAATTGCTTTCTTAGAATTAATTTAAAGACTAATCGAAACCATTGTAGCTTAGCCAATCTGTCCCTGCGGATCGACACTCGGACTTAACCATTGTTCTTCTGAATAAGAGTTATTTCCTTGTTTTTATAATTTTAATTTTGATACGGTACGACACGGTCAATGACCAAGGACATGACACCTCCAGATCGTCAACCACCAAAAGTAAAGAGGGTATGGTAATTCTTTTAAAAAAGAAGTTGTGCAAATTGGTATTCTCAGTTAGTGTTTGAAATTTAATTTGTGCTATTTGTTGTAGAGCAAACCATGTCAATTGGGAGTGGGATCCCGCAAGCACATTGTCGCTCACGGTACGATGTACGAGAGAACTGGACCACTAGAAAAAATCCATACGGTTTCACTAGGCCCAGCCAATGTACGTGTGTCTATTGATTTTGTCATAGTAGAGGATGCCCTTCTTCCCATACCCATCCCGGGGGAGGCAAGTACTGTAGGAGAGGCACTAGGTTATCAAGTGGCATGGCCAAAAAACCTTGTAGTGGTTAATTATGAGGTAAAACTTCTGTTATAATAGTTATTCTATGATCTTGATTGAATTAATGATATACATTTACTAGTGTTTTTAAATATTTCCCTTAGGGACCTCCAAAAAATCTTGGAAAGACTGGAAAAAAGGTATGATGTTCCTATTGCAGGACCTTTGACTATGATTCAGTTAAATTTGATGGTCTTACATATTCCTTTTTTTTGGTAATTTCGTAATAGGTAGTAGCTTCAAAACCGCGTGAAGTGGTTGGCGATGAGGTAAAGCTATACTAGCATATCTTCGTTACAATGTTTCTTATCATATCAATGTAGGTCTATATTTGTTAGCCATTAACAATTTTGAACTTAGGTGACTTTAAAAAATGTCGAATGGAAAAAAAAATTTGCAGTCCATTCGATCATTCGCTTTCCTCATTGAGAATGTCAGATATGATAAAGCCATAAAAATTGCATACGAGAAGGACCTATTCGGTGAGGAGGTTGATTTCCATCTTCAAAAAGTAGACATGGGGTACATATGTGAACTAAAGGAGGTATCCCTCACGTGCATTGTGGTGTACATGAGGTAAGATTAATGAGTAACATCCTTTAAGAGATACATGTTTATGTCATTATTTCTAACAATTGCATTTTGTAATTATGAAGGTCCCCAGCAAGCATGGAAGTTTTTTATTTGTTAACCCATACATAATTAGTGCAAAAAATAAGCCTGGTGACAACACAAATGCAACATTGCTTGCACGTAGACTTGAGGATGCAAAGCCCAGTGAACTGGTTGTTGCTCCTTGTAATATTGGGTAATATTTGTCTTGGTTTTACCCTAATAGTATCTGTTATGAAGAGGCTTAGCTATGTTGGTACTTATGATCTGATTTAATATAGGTTCTACTGGTCATTGTTAGTAATTGATGTGTCTTCTTCAACTGTTTACTATCTTGATTCACTTGTTGATGAAGTCCCCATGGACGTTAAAATCCTAATTCGGTGGTAAGTACTTTAAACCATGTACATTGTAGTTTGACTATTTTTTATGCATATATTTGTTCTAATTACAAGTTGTAATTCCCTTTGTCAAGTGCAATGATAATTTATGAAGGAGACAAGGGAAAGAAGATGAAAAATCTAGTTTGGCAAGTAGTTCAGGTACTAATGGATCTCTTTCTACTTTGGAATGTTGGTGATATTGCTAATTATGAGCCTCTTCTATTAAAATTTGTGGACCTGTGTAGTGCCCAAAACAACCGGCTTCGGTGGAATGTGGGTTCTATGTAATGATGTTCACGAGAGACTTGATGAAAGATAAGAGCATCTTAAGCAAAAATAATGTAAGATCTGTTTTTAGCTTCATGTTTTGATTTATATTGCTCTTTGAGACCAACTTTTATAAATATAACCCACTTATAATGGTGATGTTTTATGTAGTTCAATGGAAGGAAAACATACACGGAAGCTGAAATTGACGAAGTGCGAGTTGAGTGGATAAAGTTCGTCATGACAAAGTATGAGCAGCAACTCTTTTAAGCAATACAGAGCACCCCTTATAACATGTAAGTTAGCATCATATTTTTCCATTTAGGCTTACAAAGTGTGTTGGTGAGTCTGATATTGTGTTAGTTGGGTCTATAAAGTGTAGAATAGTTGTTGCTGCAAACCTTAGGGAACTCAATCTGCAAACATTGTAGATTTCTTGGTAGTGGTTTGTTGGTTGTGGTTTGATCACAACCTGGTTGTTCTTAACATAAGCATTAATTTAGCCTGCGTTTTCCAAATCAACCTGTCTCTCTCTCTCTCTCTCTCTCTCTCTCTCTCTCTCTCTCTCTCTCTCTCTCTCTCTCTCTCTCTCTCTCCCATAGTCAGTAGAAATATTTACATAAAACATCTTCAGTTTTGGGTATTCACACGCATGAAAGAGTATTTTGATTGATAATTTTTTTTTGTAGGAGTACATACTTACCCTTAACTGCTGAGCGTAATTTTGAGCTAGGATTGTGGCATACATATTTGGGATATATAGCTGACTTGAATTGTAAGACTGTGGTAATAAGTAGTTGTTAATGTAATCTTTACTGCCCATTCTGATCAGATACATGCAGCTTGCTAGATTAGATTCAGATGCTCCTGAACTTCCAAGCAAGTTGGAAATGCGTAAGATTGTGGTTTCATGATTTTGTAACTGCATATCCATGCTAATCCGATCACCCTTGTATGAAAAGTAACAAAACAAATTACTTTGATTAGCATCAAAGAAGTTTTATCTCAGGACACAACCATGGTTTACAATATATAGGATCTGTTTTAGTGCAAGAGAATTGGTTGCATACTTGCATGGAGATGCAATTTTTCACAAAGCACTGGGGGTGCAGATGTAACAAAGTGAACGTGAGAAGTGTATCCTCGCATCACCCAAACCACAGGGGTATAAGTGAAGTTTGCCCAAACTTAAAAGCAAAAGAAAACTCCTTGTGGAATTTTTACTCATCACCAACTAATCCAAAAACATTAAGTTGTTAGAGGGTAGGATAACTTTGCTATGCTATCATTTGCATGCCCCATCGCGTCTAGCCACACTCTCTTGTTAGTATTTAATTATCGGGTAGGCTGTAAGATCCAAACTAAAGTTATCAATCTTGTATCGGACAACGTACCATTTTATCAATCAGTACAATAGGTACTGGGGTGTTTTGTTGTATTGTTTCATATTTACAACAATAGTTTATATTTAAGCTTTAACTATATATAGGAATATGACATTTGTTCATATCATGATGCAAATTATTAGCTACTTGCATGGTGTTCGACACAGCTACTATAGGGTGCCATGTCCCACCAGTGTCAGGAACACCACCAACGCATTTTGAACACGTGTCTAAAAATGTTCTATAACATTCTGAATTTTTGAAACTATGGAGAAGTATTTGCCATTTTATATTTCAACTAGAAACCTGAACATGAGCTCATAACTTAGCTTTTAGGTTATTGTCAATTCATTTGAAGAGCTTGGACAAATTTGCTGGACAGCATGCCACGGTCTCTAATCTGATGAGTTTAGATTTTTTTCGCTGATTGTATTGCTTTGGTCACATTTTTTTCTTCTTCTTCCACTACAGGATTCTCTATTTGAGAATATATCAATGCAATGCTTAGAAAGAATGCAAAGAGGAAACATTTTGGAACGTATAGTTGATGATACAGTTGGTGACTCTTTGAGCTGATGAAGGCAGCTGAGCATGCAACTTTTTGGGTAGAAGGATACATGTGGCTTATTCATTATTTGTATTCTGTACTAGTTCGCTTTTTGAAAATGACTTGAATATGTTATATATATGTACTAGAGGATGTTCTTAATTATCAATATAGACTATTTTGGGCATGATAGGATGATTTTATATTTTCTTAATTGTCTTTAATTATGATCTTGTGCTACCAGAAATGTTTTATAATCTCATTCTGGGATAATGCAGGAGAATGGCTGTTCCCAAAAAAAAAAGTAATGATAAGAGATGACAGTTAAAAAGTGTGATGTTAGATTTTGAATTACACTAGAAAGCTGTCATCGTAAGTAACATAAAACATGATAGTTTTAAACCAATTTTGATCACACTTTATAACCGACATCTTTTATGTCTAATGACGCTTTGTGACTGTCATATTTATGGTTAAGATGACAATTATAACCTATCATCTTATGTTTTTTGATGATACTTATAAAGTGTCAACTATAGAGATATCAATGACAGTTGTAAACTCTTTCAAAAAAAAAATGATAGTTGTAAACTATCATAAGAAATTCAGACTTTTAATGTCACCTCCATAGATGACAGTTTCAAAACTGTCATCTTTCACGTTTAATGACAGTTTCTAACAGTCATCTTTAACTATTATTTGTAGTAGTATATATGTATCCCAAGTTGGGCATTAAGGGTTGGCCCTTTGGATCATTACAACTTTTGTTGGGGGAGAGGGCATGGACAAAGTAGATTTGGTCTATATACCACACGTGAGCACCGCCGTCCGACCGAACCGGGCCGGGTTGGTTGGGTCAAAAGATGAGATTGGGCTTGGGCCCAAGAGCTTCTTATCTTTTTACTGAAATTTTATACACAGACTGGCCGGGTCAAACCGGGTCCATTTCATTTCTTTTTCCTTACCGAAACAGTGCCAAATTTTCCCTTTCCTGTGCGTCTATTCACGAACAGTCATCGGACATGACTGTTCACTTGCGATGGGTTGCATCCGTTTCAAACAACCGTGCCTTTTCGTTTCGTACATTTTCGTTTGGGTGCCTATTTATCTATAAATAGGACCCTCCTCATCTCATGCATTTCACGTTTATTTATTGTATATCATTCTGCACTTACTGCATCAAAAATTCTGGGAGTTCTGCGTAGTTTCTTGGTTCGCCAACCGATCAGATTGCTATGCTGCTTCTGACCGGTGAAAGTCAGGTATTCCTGAGAGGCAAACGCTCAAGTTTTCCATCAGCACCGTAGTAGAGGGAGAATTTGTCTTAAGGAAAAAGTATCAAAATACTCGCCTCGACTCGAAACGTCTTTTCCCAATTTCAGGTGTACTGAAGTTGGCCCAGTATGTTTACTATTTATTCTTAATTTCTGTTTTCGTGTTTATTTCCAGTATTTTCGGAACTGAGTTTCCAACAATAATTTGGAAAATGTTATATCTGATTCGAAATCTAGCTTACAGTGATTGTGATCTAGTATATGATCGTTGGCTTGAGGTTGGGTAAGATTGTAACGCCCCGAAAATTGGGTACGTTAATAAGAAAATTCCAAAATTTATTTAAATAAAATACCAACTTCATTAAAAAAAAATCCAAAGAATACTTAATAATTTTTTTTGCGAAAATTAAAAGTAAACTAACTTATTACAACTGAAATAAATTGAATTCGAACACTATCTGAAAAACTTAAACATTTATTCAAAAAAATCCAACGAAAATAAAATGACAGAGCCATCTAGCTAATTCTACTGATAAAGCCATGGGTCCGACACTTAATTCCCATCTAGCAGCTGCTCCATCGCCTCATAATCAGCAGGAGGCTCCTCATCTCCTTTTGTACCTAGCGTTGGGGACGCCAGGGCCACAAAAAGTAGCACCGTGAGTGGTAAAATTACACTCAGTAGGGCGCTCTAAGCCACCCCTTTACTAAAGTTACTCATGCAACAATTACACACATAACTGATATTTAATTTCGTATGAAATACTCAATTTTTTTACACATCATTCCTCAACACAAAGGATTCACCAAAATTTTATTAATCTCGTTCCAACTTTGAACGTATACTTACCGTTACAGGCTTCCATCCACAGTACCTCAGGTGCTCGATCAAACAGCAAAGCCACCTCGGGGTATACTGCGCACAGCCCACGATTGATCACCCATTGATCAATCTCTATCTGGCATCGATTCCCACCCACAGTATGCTTCCGGCGCCCGATCACACAGCAAAGCTACCTAAAAGTATAAACTGCGTATGGCTCAAGACCCATACCGGACACGTCCCAACCCCAAATATCGCGATTAAATCCAATCATTCTTAAACTTTAACATTTCGATCAATAACTACTTGACAATTGGGTTCATGCATCACGTGGATCATTAATCACATAAGTCCGACATAACGACAAAATTAAAATAATCACAAAAAGAGAAATTTAACATAACATGTAAAACAGAAACATTATCAATCTACTAAAAATAGCAAACTAACTCCATAAATCACAAGATTTTACAGAAACATTAATCTTTATGTTACAAACAGATTCTGTGTTTTACCCGGGTTCTAAATTCTTCATTAAAGAGGTCGAAATTGGATTTTAAAAATAATCTGCAATCTGTCTCGTATTACACTACAGCAGAAATTTTGAAAACATCATATAAAATTCTACGTAACTCGGATCGAGACGAGTTCTATATCAAAGTTGCTTAACTTTTCAAGATCTACAACTTTTCAGTTATGAGTTTGTCCTGAATCGACTCGAAAAATGCCCGAAATTGACGAACAGAATACAGTACACGAAAACCCGAATTTTCAACGTCAAACTTTCACTACCCATTCGATAACGATCTAGTTTTTGGTGTACGAATTTTCTACACTTATCCGCATACACACTAACCATAGAAACAGTAAACTAAAGTAATGGTTAGGTTTAAGATTCCCTACCTCTACTCCGTAGATTTAAGCACAAAACAGAAGTTCGCAAACCGAAAATCAACCGTCACCGAAGGTATGAATTTCTGATGAAAAGAGGGAGAATTAATGGGAGAAAAAAAAAATAGAGAGATAAAGATTGGTATTTATGGGCAAATAGAGTGGTAGAGAGTTATTAGGAGAGTGGAAAGATAGAGTTCTTTTCAAAATAAATCACTAGTAGATATATACTACAAAATTATATAGTTATCTACTAGCTAACAAAAATTTCAATAAAAATATTTTGTTTTACAGATAAAGATTATTAAAATCCTATTAATAGTAATTAATAAAAACCGGGTCTTTACAAAGATATCCTCCGTAGATGAGGAATCTAAAACAAGGTTGTAGCTACTCACTAAATTAAGAAATTAGCATCGTCGGTATTTCTTAAGAAATCAAATACGTGCTACAATTTAAAATCAATCAAGCTGCAATAATTGATGATGGTCGGAAAGATGCAAGCACAATCACATATATAGACAAATTATAGTGCTAAGAGAATAAATAATGACCAAAGCGGCTTTGAATCATCATTTGTCTCATAATTGATGACTGATGATCAGGTTGTCAACTAAAATTTGTGGATTAACCCCCAACACGTTTCCGTCATCACAAAAATTTAAATGCTACCTTTTTTTTTTTTAATTTATAGTAATGAAGAGTGTCCTGATGAACCAGACTAAAGTTAAATAGTGGTCCGGACAAGCTCAAGCAGAACAAACTTGGAGCTCCCAGCATTGATGGTCCGGACGAGAGACAGCTTTGACTAGACGAGCGAGATCTTTGCTCTGGATGAGGGCAGCTTGCTCGGGACGAGTGTACGCAGATAGATAACCTATTTAAGTGTATTTTGTTCAGTTTTAAGGTTTTCTAAACTTGTTTTGAAGAGAGAAATCCAGAGAGACTGATATATATATATATATATATTGGGAGGAGATTGGAGCTTATAATCCTTATTGATTATAGTGGATTTATTCATCTCTTGTGTGCTTGGTTTCTTACTTTCCTTGCGTTTTTTCATCTTTATTGTTTTTTTTTTTTTTTCCTAAATTGATATTGCTTGCTGGATTAGTAGTAAGTTAATTATCACTACAAGACAAAAGGTTCATCTCAACATGATTTGTTGAGTCTCAAACAAGATAGTGTATGAAAACATTGCAATCAAGTCCACCCATCCTGATGATTGAGGAAAAAATAAAAAAAGAAAAAGAAAATTAAAGTCCACCCATTCTGCCGTAAACTATGTCTTAATTAAATTTCTCATTAAATAAAATAAAATAAAAAATTTAGTATGTGTTCGATTGTTGGTAGGAAGTGTCCATACCATACCATACCATACCATACCAGGGAGCACCTCCTGGGTAGATGAAAAGAACCCTCCTAGCCTGCTGCATGTAGACATTTACACATGTTGTCTTTCTCTATGTGGTACGTGGAATTGAAAAACATGTATGGAGATTTATTGTCGTTTTCCTACCATATGGCAAAGAGTATTTTTTAGAGGGAGAGATCGAGATTGTCGTTTTCTACCGATTGGGGGATTCGCATGTCTCCTCTTGGAGCGACCTGTAGGAAAAGGAACAAAAGACTATACACAAATTACAAATATAAAGGGAGTAGTTGCTTTATAAATTCGTGAACGTTTTTTTGGCGTCGTCAACAACTGTTTACAGCAACCGACAAACCAAGAAATCAAAATTTAATTCATACAACAATTTTTTTACAAGTGTTAGATAAAAGTTCACAGATAAACAGAGGCAGTTTTTGGGGGTGTTCCACTAAGAGCACCTCCAACTCAGACTCAAACCCAAAACCAAATTTAAAATATGAGTCAAAAATTCCAAAACCTCACTCTAGTTTTTTAACCAAACCCATACCAATTTGAGTTTTATTCAAATTTTTACCCAAATCAAGGAGGACTCAATCTTTTACCCAAATTTCCAACGGTGACCTTATGGTGGTGCTCATTGCCTGAACTCTGTCGCCGCCGCCGCCGTCGTCAACTCCGGCAAGGGTAGTAGAACACAGATCGTGAGGTCGCCGGCGACGGGTGGTGGTCTGGTGGTCTTGTGGTGGTTGCCGAACAAAGATTGGACTACAAAAGTAGACAAACACGAAGAATCGACGATGGTTCGGTGGTCGATCCAGGCGTTTGAGATGTCGTGGAAGAAGAGAGTCGCAGAGGAGAGAGAGAGACCTGGTTGGGCGGCGGCGGCGGCAGTGGTTCACGCTGGTGGCGGCGGCAGTGGATGGTGCCGAGAACCCTAGAAAATCTGAGTTGAAGGAGTGGAGTTGGCCATATAAAACTGAGCTTTTAATTACTCAAAATTTCACTAAAATCTGAGTTTAAAATTGAGTCAGGGCTGGACATGCTCTAACTAGTTTTTTCCAAAAACAAAGACAGATCATCCTCTCACAATAGATCACATAAAAAGGTGTGCATATAAAAACCAAGACAGTTTTAAAACAAAACTTCCTTAGCGGAACACCCCACTGAGTCTCCCAAATTGCTAGAATCCCGGCCTACGCAAAGTCGTGTAATTTTGAGATCAAAAAATAAAATATTTTCGTACATAATTTTTGAAGATTTTCTTTGCACCATATTAAATAACTCATTAAGTACTTTAATTTAGTGTAACAATTTTAAAAAAATGATGCACCTTTATATTTTAGTCCAAAAATTACATGTGTTTATATAAGGACGGGCAATTTGGGACGGAGGGAGGAAAAAACAAACTAGTGATCATGAGGTGGGTATGGGCGGGTGGGATTTGGCTCATCTACCTACCCGATTTATATTCACCCCTTTTTTTTTAACAAAATTTTCTGATTCATCCCTCCATTTTATGTTTTGCTGAACTGACTTTGTTTAGTTGGTACTTTGGTTTACGTGATTTTTTTGTCTTTAATCAATTTTTTAACATTTAAACATATGTTTTTAACTTTTTGAATAGCAATACGGATTATACATCCAACAAATCATTAAAAAACAAAAAACAAGGATGACGAAACAGTGAAAATTTTCAAGATAAATTTTCTAAAGTGAGAATAATACAAAAATTTCTTTCATTTCTATAAATCAAACTATCCTAATATCGTTCTCCCTTAAATCCATAGGTACAGATAAGATTGTACAGATGGGGTACCGACCAGGTCAGGATCCATACGAATAATCCAAGTCATTCATTTATCTTAAAATAATTTTCGTGCAGCCTCGCAAGAAATCAGCTCAATCTGATGTGTGTAAGTGGTTGATCCAAAAAAAAACCCCCAATTCATTCAAATCGTGGTTTTCGGATCAATTACTTACACATGTCGGATTGAGCTGATTTCTCACGTGGCCACTCAAAAAATTGTTTTAAAATAAATGAATAGCTCGGATTATTCGTATAGGACCCACAAGTGGATCCCCATCTGTTTAATCTCATCTATACGTATAGTGGGGTTTTTCTTTCTCATCCATTTCTTGTTCAACTGAGTAATTGTTTTTGATATAGTAGAAATTGATCTATCCTTAATCGCCATCCTTTATGCCTTTTTAATTCACCATTTCATTCAAGTATATATCGATAACTAATGCATCTAATTCACATACTAACTACAAAGGGTGGCATCTGTGCATGCAGAAGGCCTTTGTTTTCCTCATTTTTCAAGCTTTTTTTGTACACATCTAATCTTATAATCGATACCGTTCATTAATTTTATTCGGCTTCTCAAGTTGATCGTAATCTCATAGTATACAAATTCATCGAACATCGTAAACTGTATTTAATTATCTCAAATTAAAGTTTCATATTCAGAATAGTCAATCAATTGTCTAGACAATGTGATCCGGTTATACAAGTGTCGATGTTCGATTGTTTTCAGTTTTTCATGACCAAACACAATTTGTTAAACCAAAAGAATGAACATCTCAGACCTAATCAACAACCCTAGAATGAAGTCAACCCGACCTCACACCAGAAGCGGCTCCTTGACTTCATCTCGAGTCTTCTACCATTTGGATATCAACAATGATTTTTTATATACTAAAAATATGAAGGATCATACAATGAATTTTATTTTTAGGGATGCAATTTGTGTACACAAAAGCTATAATTTTTAAGTTGTACATTTTAGTTTTATGAATTCGGTACCATTTAAAATATATTGACGATATCTTTAAACTTATATCAAGATCGAATATTTCAACTCTAATTAAAAAAGAATTATTAAAGTAAACCTTGAGTAAAAATGAAGAATGTTCGAGTCTCTTGGAGTTCTGTTTTAATAGATGGGGTAAGAAATGGGGTTTGGAGAAATAGAAAAAAAAAATCTTTTTATAAAGAAACCAATGGAGAGAGAGAATACAGTAGTCAAAATTACATTTTGAGCAGAATACCTCAAGCTCTCAAATAATAATAATAAAAAAAGATGGATGTTGGGTTGGAGATGGTCTTAAGATGAATGTCAATTTAATTTTGATTAAGAAAATATACTACTCCCTTCGTCCCATGTTGCATTAACTTCTTTAATTTTGATTAAGAAAATATACTCCCCATGCAAACAATGATGTATTTATGCGAATGATTTTTAAAAAAAATTACACCATTTTTTCTACTTAATGAGATCTTTAAATTTGTGTAAAACTTTTTGGGAAAAAATGAATAGTATTACATTAAATTTTACATGCAGAATGCACAAAAACTCAAAAAAAACAAGTAATTTGGGACAGACATATAGTAATAGATTACAATTACTATAGTTTCATGCGGAACAACAGACCAATGTGTGGAGTTGGTGTTTGTATTTTATTTGTAGGATAGGAGACTTGAAAACTGTGTGACAAATTATAATTAGAATCCAATGTAGAAAGAGGGTGGCATGTCAATGAGGGCGCATGGTTTTGACCTTTGACATGACAGATATTAAACGAAAGGGTATTTGTCCGAAACGAAGAAGGAGGCGGACAAATCTACCCGACACTCCCTGACACGTGGATGCGGTAATTCCTCTTACACGTGGGGGTTAAATCACTACTGTACCAGGTTAAATCACTACTGTACCCCCGCCCGAAACACGTCCCCCCCCGCCCGAAACACGTGGATGGATGCAACATTGCAACGTCAAATTGGGTGCATTAAATCACCTAGACCCCCACGGGCGGCCCATGTAGGGGCAGGGGCAGCTGACCTCCTCAGTCGGAAATCCTCTCCGAAAACTGCATATTTTTTTGGTTATTTTTGTAATTTTATTTTATAGGAGTATATTTTGTCGTCTTTACTTTGTGATCATTACCTTACAAATAATTCACTTGCCCCAAATGTGATAAAAATATTTACAACATTAGCCAAATAATTCACCGAATCTCCCATGATTTTTTCCTTTTTTTTTTGATTCCACCATTTTAACATACTGCTGATGATAAATCTTGTACGATATTTGCATGTACGAAAATACTTTAATGTTTTATCTAAAAATTTGCAAGTAACTTCATAGGAATATTTCTATGATGCCCCAATGTGGTATTGGGGCATCGGTGTCCCACTAAATCTAAGCCGATAGATGAAAAATAGATGAATCTGAGCCATTAAATGAAAACCACCCCAAGAATGAGGGTAGTTTTGTTCTTTACCCCCGTAATTGTACTTACTATGACCACATACTTTACTTACCACTAATATAGGCTCTACTTACCACACGTATAGGCCATAAATTGTAGTTAGTAAATCTTATGTTTATGGTAAGTGTGATATGTTTTTATAGTTTGTAGACCCAGTGTTCTTGATAAGTAAAATTGGGGCACCGGTGCCCCAATACCACTTTGGGGCACCACAGTCGGACCCAACTTCACAGAGAACCATCAAAATGAAACGAAGGAAACTAAATATTGTAGAATCTTGACTCCCCTAATGATAAATTTTGAGTCCGCCCCTGTAGACCCCAACATTTTTCCTCTATCTATCCTACACCCCAACCTCCTCCCCTCCGGGCTGCAAATGTATTGAGTTGTTCATAAATTGTTCGAAGTTTGAATTTTGTAAAACTTGTTCAAATTTGATTCCTTTTATTAAGCAAACTGAATTTGAACCTCAATTTTAGACTCGTTTTATAAATAAGTTGAACTTGAACCCAAAAGTATATACCAATGTCCCCAAATTATCGGCGAGAATTACATTATTGAGTTATCCCTTAACGAATGTCTGTATTACGGTTTTATAAAAAACTGCTCACATCAAGCCTTTCCCAGTCATTTTTTTATAAGTTCTAATAACGACTCATAAAAACACGTTTTAAATACATTGGACGGTCCAGATCATCAAAATTCGATCGGGAAATGAAAGTTGTGGACGGGAGTGGATTTTAAGTGGTGTGTGTGTGTGTGTGTGTAAAACGACAAAAGAAAATGAAGATTTGAATATTGACACCAAATTTACAAATGGTAGATGGGATTAGAAATTTATAGTTTTTAGATTAGAAATTTGGAGATTGGGTAAACTTTTGTTACCTTTGTTGGAGCCCCTTAAAACAGTAGGTAAGTCACCCTTCTGCCACTCTATAGAACCATACGTACGTCTGGATTGCCTGGACCAGAGACTCTCTTCACTGAACATTGACATTTCATAGTTTTTTATTTTTGTTACCTGTGCTGAAGATGGTCTAATAAGTTTCGATGTACTGCACAAAAATATTGTATATGTACTTATACCCTAAATAATGGGATCTTGTTTATCTATTTTCTCTTCTAGGATTCCCTCGTTACTAGCTAGTAGTGGATCCATGTTAATGCTAGATGCGCGCATTAGCTTATTGCATTACAATAATCAGATGTAATTTCGCACAATTTGTGTATAAATACTGATGACCAGGGGCGGACCTGGGGGTGCGGATGTTCGGCCCCCGCACTCCCCCCAATTTTCGACATATTTTCAATTTTTTCAGTGTATTTTTAGTACATTTTCAATTTTTCTGTATATTTTCTATGGAGTGCCCCCCGCAGCTACAATCCTGTGTCCGCCACTGCTGATAACAATAATGCCACGACTTAATTTTTCAGTTTATATGGTAAAACGAGGTTGTAGCAGCCGAGGACGTTAGAGGCCAAAGGGGGCCAAAAGGCCCCCGCCCTACCGGGACACGGAGGGTCTCGGCTGGGGCTCCTTCGGCTTACCAATCGCGGCCTCCGTTATACGCCCGCCGCTAAACCGCCGAAGGGGTTTGAACCCGCCGAAGGGAAGCGGGCCGAACGAATCTCGTCTGCCCGGGGTCACTGGCCCCGGGGGGGGACATGCACGGCATGAGCTGGTCCATGCCAAGGGAATGGGGTACTAGCCGCCCCTCGAAGGGGCGGTTGGTGATTTGGCAGGACGGGATCGAAGCGACGTCGGGTGGCGTCAGGACGTTGCGCTCGAGGCGTCTGTCCTACCACGTGACTGACCGGAGTTGGTGAGCGCGTAGGTATGCAGAGTAGGGTGAGGTCAGCTAGAGCGGCGGGGTGATCGATGCCCGGACCACGTGCTCGATCAGAAAAGGACGGCGCGTGGGGCGAACGGGTAGCGTAGCATGGAGGCTTCCCTTCCCCTATAAAAGGGGAGCTCTCCCCACTAGAGAAGGGCTGAGAAAACATTGACTTTACACTACTTGTACACACCAAATCCCTCAACTTCATATTCGTTGTATGTATCAAATCCTTCACCTTTACACTTGAAATACACATACGAAAGCATCATCCCCATCCTTGTCTTTTGACCCCGCTTCAGAAGGTGAAAAGAGTCCAATCGGAGAGGCAAGCCCCACAGAGGTCTAAGAGGTGAAACCAAAAAAGTACCGTGAGAGATAAAAGTTCCATTAAACCGATAGAAAAACTGGGTACTCTAGTTAATGACGAAGAAACAGGTCAAGGAAAAAAATAGTAGTTCACCAGAGTCCAAAATACTGCACCCTTTTACTACTTTTTTTTTTATTCTTAATTAGTGGATTACTTTAAATATGATTTATTTTAGCTCTTTCTGAAATTTTGCCGAGACTCAACACAGAGAGAATAGGTAAAAAGTTGGCTTTCTTAGCTTCTTAAAAGGAATGAAATGTAGAATACTTTGGCGCAATTTGATTGCACTTTGGGCAGTTATATTGTAATGTAGAGCATCTCCAACACACCTCAACAAAATACCTAGCCAAAAGTACAAAAAAAGTATCAACTCTATTTTGCCTATTCACTTTTTCACTCTACCATTCCAACACTACTCTCCATTCCAATAAAATACCTAGCCAAAAGTACAAAAAAAGATGATGTGTCATTTGGTGAGTAGAGAGGCTAGGCAACTTCCCTCTCTACTAGTAGAGAGCCAAAATGCTCTGAGGCAAAGTAAAGAGCCAAGTAGAGAGCCTGTTGGAACAAGAAAATGTGCTCTTGGCTAGGTATAATAGCTAACAGGACCAATGTAGAGAGCCTATTGGAGATGCTCTTATAGGTCTGACCTTCAAAATAAGGCACTTTTTTGCCTTGTCAAATTCCAAATCAAGCTGCTTTAATTTAGGGAAACTTCAGGGAATCTCTCCGCACAAGAAGTATTTTCTTACCTTGAGGTTTGACCTAAAAAGTTAGCTGGCTTATTTTTTGTTTTTATTTGATTTTTTTTCCTATTTTTTAGTTTTTCATCAACTTTTTGTGTATTATTGATTCATCTCGGCAAGAGGAATCAAAAAAGTAAAAAATTATGATCTAATCATAATTTTTTTTAATAAAGACAAAAATAAGCCAAATGTCAGCTTTTTACACTTTTTTCGATCTTATTCAAAAAATTAAAAGTTCTAGTCATAATCTTTTACCTTGTTGGATTCATCTCGCCAAGACGAACCAATAATACTCAAAAAATCGATGCAAAACGAACAAACGCAAAAAAAAATATCAAATAAAGACAAAACAAAAAGTTAAGTTGGCTTTTTAAGCCAAACCTACCTAGCTGGATCCTTCTTACTCCTTCGAAAGAGAGAGAGATCTGGCATATCCAACTCAGCCCTTTTTTTTTTTTTTTTCTCATTTGTCATTCCTTAGAAATCCGTTATTTGGTGCTCTTACAACATCATCACATGATACTTTAAGAGCCTTCATCATCTGTATATTTAGAGCATCTCCAATTGTCTGGGTAAAGCTTCGGCAAGGCCATTTTGGCGACAAAAACCTCCCAAAACCAGACCCAGCAGCCTCGCCATTTTTGCTAGGTCCTCGCCATTTTTTGTTTCCGAAACAGTACATCGCCATGGTTGTCGAGATACAGAAGCCTCATCTCTTCCTCGGGCAAGAAGCTCCCCCTCGCCTCCTCCTCCGGCGAGAATCTCTCTCTCTCTCTCTCTCTCTGTTTCTCTTTCTAAAATCGTTTTGAGAGCAGATTCAAGTACCTCTCGTCGAGACGATTGTATCCACGCAAGACCCATCTCCAACAGAGTTCGTCGGAGCTCTCACGCACCGTTTGAAGGCAGCGCGTGTTGGCGAGTGAGATCTACTCTCACCCGCCCGTTCTTCCTGAACACTATATTGGTTTTTTTTTTTTTTTTAAAGTTTGTTGAAGCAGTTGGGTGGTGGATTTGTTTGGAGCTAGCCAAGACACCTTTTTCTTGCCAAAATGGCTGGAAAGAAGCTTAGGCTGATGGAGATGCTCTTACATGGAGTGTAAGGGCCTAAAGATTAATCATGGTCTGCGTAATTTGACACAGACACCCGGTTATTAAAAGAAGACAAAAGTCATCACATTTGGTATTTGAATTAATTTCTATCTACAACAAGAATAGGTTATCATGTCGTGTAATCGCAAGGATTAATGTAATATAGATACAAACATATTTATGGCGGCTCCTAATGAATACCATAACCACGTAGACTATATTTGTTTTGTGGTATATATCATAGATTACAAAGTTTACAGAACATTTTAACCCATAAACCTTTATCTAAATTTTTAATAATTTTCCACATGCACGTTGCCTTTTCCAGGACAATGTCAAGGTTGAAAAGCTTAACTTCTACTCCGTTATCGTTATTCCCGTTAAAAGGACCGCATGCACACTTTTTCCAACCCTTTACTAGATTTATTTGAATTCCTTAAAACCTAGAACCCCGTTTAACTATTTATTTTTTATTCTCTTTCTTGAGAAGCAAAATAAATTAAAAATATGATATGGTTTTGCTTGCACAATAAGGTCTGGAAAACAGGAAAAGTAGATCATGAGTTCGGCTTGGCATGCATATGATAGTATTTTCCCCATTCTAAATTTCTTGTCCACTTTCACTATTCACGACATATCAATGTGCTTATATCTTTAAATGTATAATACTATACAGATGCCACATACATCTTATTTGATAGATCTTAATTACTTTAATTAAACAAAACTTCTAAAATAATAGAAAATATTATAAATTAAAAAATATAAGTGATTTAGAAATACCACTAATGCTGGGAATTGGATAAGAAATTTAGGACGGAGAGATTAATTTATTAGAACTCGTTTGGATAATGTACAAGAGAGGAGGATGAAAGAATCAAGGATGATGAGGAGCTGATTGGACATTTACCCCATGGTTTGGATGGCGTATAACCACTCGGATGAGTAATCCGACTTCCCCCCTCATTCCCCTTCCCCCTGACTAAATAAAAGCAGGGGGGAGGTGCTTATGTTTAGTCATGGCTGAGAAGGGCACCGTTTTTACCTTCCTACCCCACGCCCCTTTCAAACCCAAAATCCCCAATTTCAGACCCAAAATCTTGCACAAAAATCAAATCTTGAACCAAAAAGGGAAAGATACCGGCTGTATTTGGTTAGAACATGACCACTGTGGGGGCCGAATACTACCCCACAGCTTTGGCCATATGGACGAAAGATAAAGGACTATGTGGCCGTTATAAAACCGAAGATATAGATGAAGAGTTGTTGGATGTGGTCGTTATCCACGGATACGCCGATGCAGACACCGAGCAATAGTTGCGGCAAGAATTGAAAGTTGCGAACCAAGCCAAAGAGGTAATGGCAGTTAGCCATCCAGCGAAGAAGATGAAGCTAGCGGGCGGAGAGAAATGGACGATCACTTTCACCGAAAAAGACCTTGAAAACGTACGGCTCCCCCATTGCGACGCCCTTGTGGTCACCATACGCATTGGGAGGTGCCGCGGACACCGCGTCCTAGTCGACCAGGGGAGTTCCGTCGAGATTATCTATTATTCTTTATTTAAAAAGATGGAGCTCACTGATAATGATCTCACTCCGGTTACGGCTCCTCTTGTCGGGTTCACTAGGGCTCCGGTTTGGCCGATTGGAAAGATATCGTTGCCAGAAAGAGCAAGAAGCCGAACCGAAATACTAGAATTTGTTGTGGTTAACGCCCCAGGGCCTTATAATGCAATATTAGGCAGAGGGTGGATTCACAAGATGCGGGCAGTCGCTTCGACGTTCCATCAAGTGGTTCGGTTCATTGGCGAAGATGGCCAGGAAGACCTTCCAGGGGAACAGCTTTCCGCAAAGGCCTGTTTTGTTGCAGCCATCAATAGGCGTCCGTCGGCTGGACATGTTAACTGGGTAGAAGTGACGGAAGGACCTTTGACGGAAGAAATCGGTTGAGACGCCGAAGATAAGTCAATCGAAGATCTAGTGACCGTAACGATCAAAGAGGGATCTGATCGATCGTTTTTTATCGGCTCAGGACTTGACGAAAGAGAACGATCAGCAATGATCGGCTTTCTGAAAGACAACGTCGAAGTTTTCGCATGGGAATCGAAAGAGATGCCCGGTATAGACCCGAAATTCATCTCCCATCATTTAAACGTTGACCCTTCGAGAAAACCGGTGATGCAGAAGCAAAGACGGTCAGCTACCGAACACGGTGACACAGTTATCCAGGAGGTCAACAACTTGCTGGAAGCCGACTATGTCAAAGAGGTACATTACCCAACGTGGTTGGCAAACACAGTGGTGGTACCAAAGAAGAACGGCAAGAAAAGGGTGTGTGTCGATTACACCAACCTGAACGATGCGTGTTCGAAAGACTGTTTTCCCGTCCCGCGCATTGACCAACTAGTTGATGCAACGGTCGGGCACGCCAGGCTCAGTTTTATGGACGCTAGCAGAGGTTATTACCAGATCGCCATGCATGAGCCGGACCAAGACAAAACGGCGTTTATAATACCTCTTGGCATTTATGGTTATTAGGTAATGCCCTTCGGCCTTAAAAACGCTGGAGCAACTTAGCAGCGCATGGTCACGCGAATGTTCGGTGCTTAGTTACATGACACTGTTGAAGCCTACATCGATGACATGGTGGTTAAGAGCCGTCGGGAAGAGAATCATTTGGCCGACCTTACTGATGTATTCGCAGTGTTAAAGAAGTACAAGCTCCGTCTGAATGCAGAAAAATGCGCCTTCGGAGTCAGTTCCGGCAAATTTCTCGGCTATCTGGTGACGAGAAGGGGAATAGAAGCCGACCCAAGTCAGATCACGGCGATTCAGAATCTGAGGCCGCCGGCAAGAATCAAGGATGTTCAACGGCTGATGGGGATGGCTGCGGCTCTAAGCCGTTTCATAAGCAGGTCGTCTGATAAATGCCGACCATTCTTCGAAACCCTCCGCGGAGTAAACAAACGCTTCATCTGGACATCTGAATGCAATATTGCCTTCGAACAGCTCAAAACGTACCTTAGCTCTCCACCATTGCTATCTACGGCAATAGCGGGAGAAAACTTATACTTATATTTGGCCGTGTCTCCTCATTCCATTAGCTCAGTTCTTGTGCGGCAAGAGGGGAGAGAGCATATGCCTATCTATTACACAAGTAAGACCCTCCTCTCCGCCAAGACTAGGTACTTGCCGTTGGAAAAACTGGCATTCGCCTTAGTCGTTGCCTCACGAAAACTGCAGCTGTATTTTCAAGCTCATAAAATTGTGGTTTTGACCGAATATTCACTAAAGACCCTACTACGGAAGGCTGATCTTTATAATTGAATATCTAAGTGGGCGGTGGAGCTTGGAAACTTTCACATCGAATACCAACCCCGTACAGCGATCAAAGCTCAAGTACTAGCAAACTCTGTCGCAGAGTTCTCTCCGACGGAAGAAATGGAAGAATGTCTAGAAAATCTGAACGGCCGTACAGAAAGAGGGGAAGATCCATGGAAGATGGTATGTGGCGACATATGGAAACTATTCGTGGATGGAGCCTCCAACTATAAAGGATATGGGGCTAGCATTGTCCTAATCGCCCCATGTGGCACTACGCACGAACACGCCCTCAAGCTGAATTTCTTGGCATCAAATAATGAGGCCGAGTATGAATCCCTCATTGTCGGCTTAAAAATTGCCAAAGGGTTGAACATAGAAGACTTGGTAGTATACAGCGACTCGAAGTTGGTAGTGAACCAAGTCACCGGAGAATACGAGGCACGGGACGACCGAATGTCTAAATACGTACATTCGGTCAAGGAGTTGATGAAGCATTTCTCAAACCTGAAGATTGAACAAGTTGTGCGAGGTTGCAATTCTCATGCTGATGCATTAGCCGGACTCGCGGCAGCATGTGAAAACGGAGAGAATCGAACGATAACAATTGGGAACATAGAGAAACCGACGATCGAAGAACTCGAGGGGAGCGAAGTGCTCGTAACAATGTATGGCCCCAGCTGGAAGGACGACCTGATAACTTACTTAAGAGACGACATTCTCCCGACTGATAAGAGAGACGCACGAAAGGTGATTCTGAAGTCCTCAAAGTTCGTGCTAGGAAGAGACAGCAGTCTGTACCGATGATCGTGGTCGGGACCAATACTAAAAGTAGTTCATCCCAGTGAAGTACAGTTGATACTGCAAGACTTGCACGAAGGGGGCTGTGGATCACATGCGAGAGGCCGAACACTGGCACACAGAGCAATAACGCAAGGGTACTGGTGGCCAAAGATGGAAGCCGATGGAGTAGAATACACTAGAAGGTGCGACCGATGTCAGCGCTTTGCGACAATCATCCGACAACCTGCGGAAGAACTTAACCCACTGGAGAGTCCTTGGCCATTTGCTCAATGGGGCATTGATTTAGTCGGACCATTGACTACGGCCCCTGGAGGTTTCAAGCATATGATCACCGCAACGGATTATTTCACGAAGTGGGTGGAGGCAAAACCATTGGTTCATATAACTGACGAAGACGTAAAAAGCTTCCTATGGAAGAACATCTTCACTAGGTTTGGTTCACCGTATGCAATCATCTCCGACAACGGTACACAGTTCACTAGTGCCCCAATGGAAGCCTTTTTGGCCGAACACAATGTACGTTTCTACAATTCCACCCCCCACTACCCACAGTGCAACGGACAGGCTGAATCGACTAATAAAACGATAGCTTGTGGTATCAAAAGAAGGTTAACGGCTAGAAAGGGAAAGTGGATCGAAGAACTCTACAATGTGTTATGGGCTTACTGTACGACACCACGCCGATCTACGGGTCATACTCCATACTCACTTGCTTTCGGGATGGAAGCAGTTATTCCTACGGCACTTTTGTGGCCAACAAAAAGGACTCAAAGTTTTAATCTCGAGCAAAATGATGAAGCAGCCAAGCTAAGCAATGATCTAGCCGAAGAAAAACGTGATCGGGCGCGGAGCCGGATTGCCGCCTATCAAAGTGAGTTGTCGAAGACATACAACAGATCTGTCCGAGCGCGTCCGTTTAAGCCCGATGACCTGGTACTCAGGAAGGAGGTTGGAAAAGGACGGAAGAAAAAATTAAACCCAAATTGGGAGGGACCGTATCGGGTCACAAAAATCATCGGCGTTGGATCCTACAAATTGGAGGCACTAGACGGAACTCCCGTTCCGAGGCCATGGAATGCCAACAACCTTCGGCGTTATTATGCTTGACGCCTTCCGCCGACAACACAAGACTTAACCTTTTTCTTTTTCCCATGGCATGTTGCCATCGTTATATTTCTACGGCATGTTGCCGACCAGTTTTCTTTTTCCTTTCCCTAAGAGGATGGTGAAAGTTTGAGTTCCTAAACTTCGTAAGCATTGTTGTTTTGGTTTGCAGAATGATCGGTCTAAAACACCGACGTCTGATTCTTATGTAACCAAAAGATGAATACATTCCGATGTTTATTTTTCATTTTTCGGTTTAATTTTCGTTTTTCGGAAGCATACTTTAGTAAAAAGGGAGATCGTTATGATCAGACCTTGCCTACGGCATTTAAGAGGGAGATCCATGGGGTCAGACTTCGCCGTGTATTAAAAAGGGAGATCATTATGATCAGACCTTGCCTACGGCATTTAAGAAGAAGATCCATGGGATCAGACTTCGCCGTGTATTAATAAGGGAGATTGTTGTGATCAAGACCCAGCCTACGGCCTATAATGAAGGAGATCCATGTGATCAGACTTCGCCGTGTGTTAGTATGGGTGATCGTCGGAGACAAACCCATTGCTTACATAGAAAAGCGAGCAACTAGTATAATTAAATTAGCCGACAAGACAACGGTAAAGCTGTGTTCGGTAGATTACATTTTGCACAACGAAAAAATGAACCTCAACAGTTCTAAAAATACTGGCTTGTGTTATGGCCGAAACCTTAACCCTGCCCGGAGCGGGGGAAGGGGATGACATGTGATCAGCAGTAAAGGATGACAAGCATGTTTGAAATAAAATAAAACGGAATGAAAAACCGACCTAAAGGATCGTCGGTGGAATAAATCGTTATTACAACCC
This sequence comes from Vaccinium myrtillus, assembly GCA_016920895.1. NCBI lineage: Eukaryota > Viridiplantae > Streptophyta > Magnoliopsida > Ericales > Ericaceae > Vaccinium > Vaccinium myrtillus. Next base: position 23,575,245 of record CM029270.1, read on the forward strand.
AGAGGCGCGGTGCATGCCGAATAGTTTGGCACCGGCCTGAAATAAAAGTTAAACAAGTTCAAGAAAACCTCCCAACACTTATAAAAGAAAAAGAGACTACGGAAGTGGCTCCTCGTGGATAGGCTGCCCGTCAAGAATAACAGTCTCCACATCTCTAGTCACCTGCCGAATCTCTTTTGGATCGGGAACAGCCTGGGAGGTTGAAGCCTCGGGAGCAACCGGACGAGGACAAGGTGGAACTTTAGTGTAGAGCGGAGAGCTGGACGGGAGTCCAGCCGCTTCGAGTGCACCTTTCCAGCCGAAGGCACACCCATACTGCAGCAACCCCGACACTTGATCATCATAAGCCTTGTGAATGGTGGTCTCGGCCTCATTCCAAATCTCGTCCTCTTTAACCTTTAGGAGATCAGGAACCTTATCCAATTCAGCTTGGAGGGACACGGCTTTCCGGGTTGCCTCCGTGTATTTTTCTCCCATTTCGTCCAAGGCCTTTTTACTTGCGGCCGCTTCCCTTCTTGCCTGATCAACCTCGGCTTTAAGGGAAACAAGTTTCGTCTTCTGCCGAGCCGTCTCCGTTTGCAGGTCCTTCACCTTGATCTCAAAGGCCGTCAACAGCTTGTTGCGTTCATTCAGGCTGTCCTTCACACTTGTCATTTGTTGAATAGCCTGGAGAAAAAGAAGGTGAGTATTCGGCAAAATAACGGAATCGACAAAATAATCTCTTACCAGGAACATGTGTTGTATACCCAACATAAAAGCATCGCCGGCATCCTTCTCGACCTGCAGCTTGTCCTTCGGCAGCTCAGTCACCCTCATCATTGCCATTCCAATGGCAGGCGTCTCCCGGAGGCTGTCATCATGGGTAATCTGGTGACCGCAATAGGAGAGGCGGGGGATCCACATCCGCGCATCGGTATTACACTGAAGGTTAGAGGTTAAGTCACCTTGATCACCGCCGGATACATCCAACCTGGACGTACGATCTCCGGCACCAGAACCTACGAGGGATGAAGCGTCGGCATTTGAGGGGCCCACATTATCAGTCCTTTGTCTTTTTCGGTGGTCTTGCTTAGAGACCGTGGGCCTTTGATCACCGACGATACCAGTTGGGGCGTCGGCGTGAATGGAAGTGATAGGAGTGGTACCCGGGGCTACGCCAGAAGTATAGAGAAGGGATTTGGGGACGAATCTCTGTCGGCCCATGATTTCTTCTGAGGAAATAAAAGGGTCGGGAGTGTCTCTATCCAAAGGAATCTGTTCGATACCTCGGAGTGGATGCGTCGGTGACGGAACGAGAACTTGTGGAGGATCTTGCCGCAGTAGAGGCTGAAGAGTTCCGGCAGAAGGGGCTGGTGTTGGAAGCTGTCCTATACCGTCGACAAATAGTTTTTCTGCCCTTCGTTGCGCCCAACGCTGGTCAAGTGTTGTGTTGTAATTCGGAATATAGCCGAGTAAACGGGGTGCCGTACGATCTTGGATACGAAAAAAGGCTTCAATCCGTTCCCAACTACAGAAGTTCTTTCGTTGACCAACTAACTTTTTATCTGCAAAAGGAAAGAGAAATTAGCAAAAAAAAAAAGCGGTTGTCATAAAAAAACTCATGGACTGCAAGGAATAGTTATATGTACCAATTGCTTTGTTGTAAGCCCGGGGTACTGGATACAGGCCCTGTTCGGTAGGGCCGAATTCCTAGTTCCCCCTCACAAAAACGAAGTCATTTGCATACTTGTCTGAATCAGGGAGAGACGTGATTGGCAAACCATAGGTGGAAAAGAGCCGTTGCACATTTTCGGTCGCTCTAGGGGATAGAAAGATACGGCCGAAGTTAGGGTTCTGACCTACGTAGTAAATTCCAAGAAGGTCATCTAAGTTAAACCTCAAACCGTGGATCCTCTTGAGTTCGGCCACACCGTTTATGATCCGAAAGGTGTTGAGACTAAGTTGCCCGGGCATAACGTTTAGGGTATGAAGAAATTGGCGGGTGAAAGGCGGCATCGGAAACCTAAGACCAGCGGCACAGATAGCAAATAAAGGAACTACGGTCTCATTAGGGCCAGGAAGTCGTTGACCCTCGAGATCTAAGGGGATAGGTTCGAGTTCGACATCATTTGGAATCTGAAAGGATTCCCTGAAGTCACGAAGCGCATCTGCGGACGCGAAGAACGCACGATAGGTATTCGAACCCGTAGGTCCCCTCGTGTTACATCGGTTAATCCTTCTAGTTCGGCCTGGTCTAGGCTGAGGGTTGCTTGTTCCGGCTTCTTGGGGAGGGGATGTCCGTGAATGAGTCAAAGAAGTTGAAGGATTGGGCTGTAGCTCGGACGAGTTTTCGGCATCATTAGCCGCGAAGTCTACTGCATCGACTCTGTCATCACCAGAATGATCATCTTCACCACCAAGGTCATAGTCACGAACCATATTCTCCTCGTCGGTTGTGGCCAAATGGAAGTCGTCGGACATATTGATGACCTGGAAGTGCACGGGTGACGATGTTAGTATCTACGGTTCGCAGTTAAACCTACGGTCAGTCTAGGGTATCGTCAGAACGTTAAAGGTTGAGGATTTTGAAAAACGCATGGTGATGTGACAACGTTTTTAGGGTTTTCTAGAGAGAAACCCAGGAAACACCCACAAGAACCCCTAAACGGATTTCAGAACTACAAATAAGCAGAAAAACTAGGGAAAAATGGAAAATGGATGTTTACCTGTGGATTGAAGGGAGCTTTTGGGCTTCTTGACCAAAATCAACGATCCAAGCAGAGATGTAGTCGCGGAGAGTTTTTCAAAAAAAAATTGAGAGAGTAAAAGTGTGCTCTCTATCCCCCTCAACCCTATTTATAGGGGGCTAAGGGATAGGTAGGGGCGCGCGGGAAACGAGGCGATGCCACCTAAATTTGAAACGACCGGAGTACGAACCAATGGGGCTCCAACACGTGGCGTGACGATGGCAGGACCCGCGTGGGTTTGTCAGCGGATTGTCACATCTTGTCTCTTCCATTGAAAAGGGGACACGTGGAGTAAAATCACAAAAACAATTCGACATCGACACGTACGGTTCCATTAGCATTCGACTAGACGATTATTTGACTCACCAACTAAGAAGCTGGAAAGTCGAATGGGGCTATTGTGGGGGCCAAATATTACCCCACGGCTTTGGTCGTATGGACGAAAGATAAAGGAATATGTGGCCGTACGTTGTTGTATGAACACATGGATTTAGTGCCGAATGTCTCTATGAGGCCGTATATCATGACGGGTCAACTCCGGGTCAGGGAGTGGGCCTCTCGGGTTGCGCGGTATCCGGGCGGGCAGTATATGCCCGGCCCGTGAGTCTACCCAGATTGGTCGTGGGAGCGGTTAGAGAAAGCATGTACCAGAGGACACCTGGCGGCAGAGCGGAAGCTTCTAGAAGCTTCTCGATGATTACATGGCACCCCACTACAGGCCGCGACATGTGACCAAGAACGTGACGAGTGACGTCATGTAGCTTGGAGAGCAAGTATATGGATACCTATAAATATCAAGGGATAAACCCTAGAGGTAAAAAAAAACAATCTGAGATCTATTCCAATATACTCCTCTCTCTCTCTCTCTCTACTAACTTGATCGTCGGAGTGTCCTTGGGTAAGAGACCCAAGTGACACTAACTTGTGCTCTTGAGTGCAGGATCTAACGGTAGACGGAGTACGCATCAAGGAGTGAACACCATCCGGCAGAATCTTCCCACCACAGCCACCATATTTGTCGTCAGACTTTAAACTTCGTCGTCGGACTCTGAACATCGTTGTCGGACCTTGACAATCAGAACTTGAACAGCGCTGTCGAAGGAAGAAGAGATGAAATGAAAACTTGCACTGGTCACTGTATTCGGTGTAGGTAGAAGATGAAATGTGAAATGCATTCGGTGTAGCACAAATACAAATTATGCTGTGTGACACAAATACAAATTGTTTTTCATTTTTTTTAAGAAAATAATATTATAATTAAGCATTACTATAACTTAAATATTGAATAGTGTATGAAATTTTTAATTTTGGTATTTACATAATCATATAAATATGTAATTTAATATATGCATTACTAAGGGCAAAAAAGTCTTTTCACACCCTCCTTATCTCCCTTTCTTATCCCTCATCCAAACCATAGACTATTTAATCCTCCATTCTTAACTGTCACATCAATGTGGGTCTGCCCTTCTTATTTAATCCTCCCTACTAATTTATCACCCCTTACTATTTTATCCCTCAAAAAACAATATGCCGTCCAAACGGGCTCTTAGTGTGTTGTTGTGCTTGGGATCATATAATTTGTTCTTGCTGTGTATAGATTACATAATTAAATCGCGACGTAAATTTTAGTTTGGCAGCTATAGAATGGCAATAAAAATGAAGTAACACAGAGCAAAGGATGCAACCTCTCTTTTTGTGACAGACATAAAATGATACGTACGTTACGTTGATTAGTAATTTGATTATTAGTACAAATGACGCTCATGCTCTCCGAGCATAAAAAACTAGAACGGCGATACATACACTCTATGGGAGCCACTCCCAGCCACACCCTCTCTCACATGGGGTGTGGTCCCCACATCTGAGCCCCATGTGAGAGAGGGTGTGGCAGGGAGTGGCTCCCAAGGGAGTGTATGTATCATTTTTCAAAAAACTATTACTCGATCGTAGGCCGAATCAAAATAACAAAGTAAACACATTTATGTGGAAAGAGAGAGGGATATATAGATATAGGTTCGACAATATATTTTTCAACACTAGGGGTCCTTCACCGCATTTATATCAGGGTCAAAGCTTGCGTATAATTATTTCTGAAATACCCAAAAAAAAAAAAAACCTTGCAAATACGAATTCTTAAGAGAATAGTAGGAGTAGTATTTATCATCATCAATAGGTAACTATAGAGATTTAAACCCAAGATCAAGTGAGGAATTGTAAGGGTTTGTAAGGAACTTTGTAGAAAATAAAAGAAAAGAAAGAGAAGTAAAAAAAACGGAAATGATAAGTACCATGAAACAAAATACCCCGAAAATACCCAAAACACACACACGCGTGGCCCCCACACACTGCGTGTGTGTGGGGCCACACGTGTGTGTGTGTTTGGGTATTTTCGGGGTATTTTGTTTGGGTATGTAGTGTTGCTGAAAAAAAAATAAAAAATCCCTACTGTTGTTTGATTATAAGAGAAATTGGGGATAAAAGTAGCAGTGCGCATGCCTGACACAAAAAATAAAATAAATCTATATAATTGAGCTAAAAATAAACACATTTATGAGTAATTTTATACATTAGACATTAGTTTGATGAATTGTCAAATAAAAAAATAAAAATTTCGTCAAAAGTAAGAATTTTGATATGACACGACAACATGAACCCAACAAGATCTAAACATGACACGAAAGATTTGGTGAGTTGAAAAATGTTGTAGGAATTCATAAATAAGATTTCGATACATAACACGAAAATGACACAAAATTATCTATTTTTCACACCTAGATAAAACAACAAATTTTAGTATTGCGAATAGTAAAATTTTTTCCCAAACTCACTCTCATTTTTCTTTTTTCTTTTTCTTTTTTTTTTTCCTCTCACTTTCTTTAAGTTCCAACTTGCAAACACTTCGCAAGTATTTGAGGACTTCTAAAAGAGTGAGTACAAGTGTACAACGATTGATCAGCAGCGCTCGAGTAATAGCGACTTTTAACAACTTTTGGTACATACCAACATTCTTAAAAGTGATGTTGAGACCCCAATTGGTACGTGGGTCATTGTTCTATCTTTTCAAAATGATAATATCAGAAACAGGAGAAAAACTTAGGGGGTGTTACACTAACCCAGTTTTTTGAATAAATTGGTTTTTCACAATTTTTTATGTGATGTGTTGTGAGAGAATGACTTATCTCGATTTTTGGAAAAAACAGTTTTTTGTTAGTGGAGCTAGATGAGTATCACGTGGTAGTATCCATCACCCATCTTGACCGTTCCAAAATGTTAAAGAAAGAAAGAGGAGAGAAAACTAGAGAGAGAGAGAGAGTTGGTGAACTTTGAGCCGTCCAAAATATTTTTAGACGGCCAATATTGGCGTTCAACACTATGAGTACCCTATCCGCTCGGCACCCAAACTTTCTCAGCCGGATCCCAATGCTGCTATGCATATCTGTGCGCACTTTGAAATATTACAAAAGTAGTAATACTATTTTTTTTTTCTCTCTTTTTGAATTAAAGGTGGTTACGGGGAATTGAGGTGGACAGACTGGACTGGTAAAAAATAAGGAAGGGACGCTCCCCTCACGCACTCTTTCAAAAATAAAATTATAAATTTGAAATCAAAAAATGAAGTGGGTCCGTGTATCGTTTTTCGATTTTTTTCGCACCAAATTAAAGTATTCTTCGTGTACTTTAATTCGGTGTAAAAAATTCAAAAAATAATACACGGAAACACTTACTTTTTTTCATTTGAAATACCATGATTTTAACACATGCTGAACTCATTTGCTAAAATCATGGTTGATTTTATCAACTGGGTTGCTAAAATCTTTTGGAAAACTATGATATTCAGGTGAATAGGCTCCGTTCTTTTGTCTTGCCTTTTATTCTTCTTTTTACTAGAATTTTTGACAGATAATTTACTAACTATGAAACTAAATGTACACATGTCATTACTACATTAATGCATGATGTAATACATAGATACACTCATCCACTAAAAAAATGTCACATGTACTTTAGTATATTAGTTAATGTCTCTACATTTCTCTTTTTGAATTAGTTATCCGTTTCAACGAGATAAATCTATGACCAAAACAAATAAAAATTCCATAAGAAATACTATGAAACAGTTGTATTTAATTCCATAAGAAATATAAAATTTATATTATGAGTCTAGATACGCATACGCTAGTTAAATGAAGTAGAATACTATGAGGTTTAAATTCTTTAAAATTAGAGGCTTAGGTTTAGGCCCCGTTCCGCTAAAAAAAAACAATTTTGTTTAACTCAAAAACTATCTCATTCCACTAACAAAAAATCACTTAGTTTTTTTTGCAAAATTAAAAACCAAAAAAGCCAAAAAAACTAGTTAGTGGAACAAGTTAGTTTTTTTTGCAAAACTAAAACATTCAAAAAAACCAAAAAACTAAAAAACCAAGTACGTGAAACACCCCCTTAGTTCCCGATGAATCAAATTTGGCGAACTCGATCTTATTGTGTCGTATAATATGCAAATCAACAACTTGGTACATTTGCAGCCTTTTACATATAGGGGAAATCAAGATCAACGGCTGAGGCCGCCGTCAAAGATTGCGTCAAGATCTGTAAAACTCGTCGGCACAAGGGCATCTGCTATTTTTGTCGCTCACGGATTGTTTTTGCTGTTCTTGTTTTTTTTTTGGGGGCATTTGTCAACACGCGATGGAGGAGATGTTTTAGTGTTAACGGAGCATTTGGTGGGGGTTCCACGTCTGCGTGGGTTTGGAAGAAACCAGAAAATTTTTTGGGGAAAAGACCCTTTAAGCTAATGCATGTACACTTTAATTAGCTTTCAAAATTTGTGAAAGTAAGCAATAATAATAATAAGGGAAAATTTCAAAAAACCCCCCAAACTTTGACCTCAATGTCTCATAGACTCCTGAACTTCAATAAATTTCAATTATACTCCCAAACTATCACTCCGTTAGTCAATTTACCCCCTACCGTCCAAATCCGTCAAATTAATAACGGATTTTACTAATGGAGTTAATTTTTTCCGTTATATGCTAAGAGAGTTACTGGGATGCACTATCTCCACATGCCTCCACCAGTGGAACTTTGTTCCACCACAAATCTGCGCCAAAATCGGCGGTGGCAGGAGGGAGGGAGGGAGAGAGAGAGAGAGAGAGAATCTGCGCCAAAATCGGCGGTGGCAGGAGAGAGAGAGAGAGAGAGAGAGAGTCCTCTCTCACTAAACCCATTGGATATCCATCCCTCTTCCAACCCCAACCCTCTATTTCACCCTCTCCTCTCGGATCGGAGAAAATCCTCTCTTTGCTAAACCCTCCTCGAAAACCACCGAAATGAAGCGACCATCGAAGAGTCATCCTCCGATCCGGCCTCAATCAACGAGACCGAGACCAACAAGAAGCCCAAACTGCACCCATAAGATCCGAATCAAGAACCCAACGACAACTCTTCCGCCTCTTTTTAACCGATGAAAACTTACCGTACGAGGTTCTAAAGTATGCCGATGAGCTCACGGTCGCCTTATTAGTAGTGGCACAAGATGGCCAATGACAAGCGGCTCTTCTGCTTTTTCCGTCGCACGCATCGTAAATACATTAAATACAAATTTGGTAAATTTTTTGGTGGCGGTGGTTGTGTCCCAAGATCGGGAAGCTTAAATCTGGGCACTTTGTTTCATTTAGTGAATTCTTTATATGGGTCGTTAACGAAGGAGTTGGGTTATTTAAAGAGCTTGAAATCGACGGATCTGTTGAACAACATCTTTTACAAGAAATACCCAGTTCATTTTAGAGCTTAAGAACTTGACCCTTTTGAATCTTTTTGAAATAAAAAAAATAGCATGGGTTGGTACGAGTTCATTGGAGATTTACCGCTCTGGAAGTTTTAACGGCTTTGGGAAAATAATTTCACCGTGAGTGTGCCACGAAGAATTTGGGTACTAATCGAAGCTTCAAATTGTTGATTTATCGTTGAACAAGTTGATACCGGTTTTTGTGTTTCAATTTTGATCTTGCTCCGGTGATTGTCTTCAAACACGGAGTTGAGCTCTATCTTCCGCCTCGGGAATTTCCAGAAACAGATTGTGTATCAGTCACTCTAGGTCAACTCAGCATGTGTGTGAGGGAGAAATAAACCCCAAAATTAGGATATAACGGAAAAAATTAACTCCATTAGCAAAATCCGTTATTAATTTGACGGATTTGGACGGTAGGGGGTGAATTGACTGACGGAGTGATAGTTTGGGAGTGTAATTGAAATTTATTAAAGTTCAGGAGTCTATGAGTCATTGAGGTCAAAGTTTGGGGGGTTTTTTGAAATTTTCCCTAATAATAATTGTCTTTCTTGTATCCAAATAAGAATAAATTAACACGTGAGAATCATTTCCTTTTCTTTTTCATTGTTGTCTTTTGTCTGGTAATAAAAATGTGACGCACCTTTAGGGTTGGCCATAGGGAGGGTTGGAGGTGGATACCACTATCCCCATCCCCGATCCATCCACCAAAATCCAACCCTATCTCCTCCCCAATCTCTACCGGAGAATTATTTTTACCCTCCATCCCCACCTCAATTCGGAGAACAGGGATCCCCTCAGGGAATCGGGGATCCAAATTAACAAATGTGAAACCATTCATGAGAAAATGTGAAACCAAACTCAACTCTTAAACTTAAATTCTATTAAGAAATTATTCAGAAGCTTGGACAAATTGGAAACAACACAATTGGGAACATATCATACATGACTAAAGAAAATGTGAGTGATAAAGTATTGTGTATAACTGCTCTCTCTCTCTCTCTCTCTCTCTCTCTCTCTCTCTCTCTCTCTCTCTCTCTCTCTCTCTCTCTCTCTCTCTCTCTCTCTCTCTCTCTCTGAGAATAGAGAAGTGTATTAATAGAGTCGGGTTTTCTTTTGGTGTTATAATTTTACTCAAATTTTTGTTGTGAATGGTGTATGTGGCTGAGGAGAGGTTTGGGACTTCATGAGTTGAGGCTGTATAAATGTGAAATAAGAAAAATGAATGAAAATTCTAATTCGCTAGCTAAAGTGTTTTGGTGTTTTTAAGGGTTTAAAACGTATTTTTGCATGATCTGAGCTGTCCAATGTGTTTAAAACAAGTTTATGAGAAATTGCTCGCGAAAGGTGTTTTTGGATCGATGTGGCCAAAGGTGTTTTTTCTTGTAGTGTCGGATCAAGCCCTTCGCGGTATTTTTTTTGATGATTTCTCACGGGGCCTCTTAAAAACACGTTTAAACACATTGAACGGTTTAGATCATAAAAACAAAAAACAATGAGGAACGTGGATCCCAAACTCCGGGATTCCCGGACTAGATTCGGGATCGAGGCAGGGCGGGGACTGGCTCATACCAATCCCCTACCGTTCCTAGCTTTTTAAAAAAAATCATCCCAAAATCCTACCTGATCCCCGAATCACCTACCCATTCAAGGTGGAAAACGGGGTGGGTAGGGGTGGGTTGGCCGAGATGGCCATCCTATGCACCTTGTATACGAAGACTCAAAAACTTCAAAGGGGTATTTGGGAGTCTCATTTTCATTTTTTCATTTTTTAACTTTCTGCCTTTTTGGCTTTTTTTAGATTATAGTCTAAAAGTGGCTTAATGACCTTTTTGGTCCCCAAAGTATGCCTTTTGTGCCGATTTGGTCCCCAATATATCGATTTGATTTTTCTGGTCCCCAACGTTCCAATTTTGTGTTCAATTGGTCCCTCCCCTTAACACCGTTCGCTCTCCCGTTAAATCTGGGGCACCAAGAAACTAACCCACTCTTCCCAAAATGAAACCCACCCTCCCACACCCAAGCTCCCACTCGATCCACCCCGACTCCTTTACCCATATGATGGACAAGCTCCTATTTCCTCCTCCAACACTTGACACCAAATTTGGGATGGGAAGGCAAAAGCCTCACGCCGGAAATTATGAAATCGGCCCCCTCTCTTTATTCTCTCGTAGCTTTGTAGCTATGTACGCTCATTATTTTCCATCAACCTTTAGTGCATAGTCCGTTTGAAGAGGGATTTCAAGGATCGAATAGTGCCATATTCGATTGGGTTTTGCATGAACTACAAATTAATTATTTCTTTGGTTTCGATCACTTTGAGAAAAGGGTTTTCAAATGTCGTTCAAATGCAGACTTTGTGCGTGTTTGATTTTCCATCAATATAGTCGGGGTGGGTAGAGTGGGTTGCATAGCCGTGGGTGGGGTGGGGTGGGGTGGGGTGGGGTGGGGGAGGGGTGGGTTTCATTTTTGGGTGTTTGATTCTGTGGGCAGATATGGGTTTGATTTTCCGGCGGAGGATTTCCGGCCGCATGGTGCACATCCGTGGGTGGGTGGGAGGGGTTGGTTGAAATACCCATGGTGCCCCCAGATTTAACGGGAGATCGAACGGCGCTAAGGGGAGGGACCAATTGAACACAAAATTGGAACGTTGGGGACCAGAAAAATCAAATCGATATATTGGGGACCAAATCGGCACAAAAGGCATACTTTGGGGACCAAAAAGGTCATTAAGCCGTCTAAAAGTATTTTGAATCTTATATGAGTTTTTTAGAGAAATGTGCAAAATGCATTTCGGAAGAGGAGTTGTGTTTTGGAAGTAGAAACTAGAACGAGAAGTTGAAAAGCTCTTCTAGAACTATTTTCACTTCTGACCTCTAATGTCAAAAATTAAAAACATACGTATTTTATTAGAACGTGTTTTGGGGACGGGCTCTCAAAAATCCAAAAGCTAAAAATAAGAGCTAGAAAATGCAAATAAAAAAAAAACACATCTGCCAAACGGCCCCAAACAATAGAGGTTGCTTCAGATCATCAAGTAGTTAAAACTATATTAAGGAGCACTTATAAACAAAAAAATAGGAATCACTCTCTTCTTTTTTTTTTTCCATTTTTTAAATTAGTCTCTATATGGATGTTACTAAATCATTTTCAAAAAAGAAAAAAAAAGTACACAAATAAGTCCTCACAAAAAAAAAAAAAAAAAAAACCACATTGTAAGCATGCATCCACAAATAATCGTTTTTTTCCCCTCATGTAACGTGTTTTAACTAACTCTCCATAACATGTACATACACATCAACAATTTTTTGTCACACGGTGGAAAAGTATGTTCATCAACAAATTGATGGTGTCGCGAGTATAAGCCCCACACATTTATGTTTGTTGTGTCGGTACCCAGAACCGGCTTAGGCACAAATCGGATGAATCCTGGGGTTTAGGCCCACCAAAAAACTCAAAATTTTAGGGCCTTCAATTAGTTAGGACCCCTACGTATATATACTAGGACCAATACAATTTTTGTGTAACCCATCCATACAAAAAATGACCTAATTTGAAGATGCTTGATTATGAAGACTTAATAAGTACGTTTGCCGCTAAAAGTGCGAGACAAAAATGTTCAAATGATAGATTTTGAAATATTATAGCGGTTGTATATTTTTGGATAACTATAGGTTTGCATTTGTAATGGTAAATCTTTTGTAATAGTTTTTATAAAAACTCTTTATTGACCAATTTTTATATGCAAAATATAGGATGAGTCTCGTTTAATAAGTTTGATTTAGGCCTCCGAAATGTATGAGCCGGGTCTATCGATACCTCGACTTGAGTGTGGATATGGACTTTTTGTTTAAAGTTATAGTATTTCTGATGGGCATGAGTATCTTATTGTCGTGAAAAAGACGAGACAAAACAAACTAAACAAAGTAGTATTCCGTTTGACCAAGGCATTGATGAAGCCTGAAGCCTTCAAATAATGAAGCTCAACAACCTTACTTGGGACTCCTGAGGTTAATTAAAAGATGAGAGCTACGAGGAGGAGAGGTTGAGTTGGTCCCTCCAACCACCGCTGTTCTCGCGTAAACCTGTGAATCCTCTCTGCTGGCAATTTTTGTCTTTGTTCTACTTTCCCTGCACTTGCCACCAGGCCTACAATCCTTCATTGCATGCAGCTGCTTGTTTGCTACTTCTACGTAAGTAGTAGTACGTTTTCACAGAGACAGTCACTGTAGTTTTTTCTCAGTATCTCAGAATATATACGATCTATATATACATATATAGTAAGCAAGTTCATCTGTTGGTTTTCAAAGGGCATTATGAAATTTACTGTATTTTTAAAGCTGGGTTGCAGTGTTATTTTGTCAAAAATAAATGATAGCATCGATCTACCACTGCAGTTGTATTTGCATAACCATCTCTTTTTGTCCTTAATTTGGAGCCCCACCTTTTCCACATGCACGTTGATATGACGTGACAAGAGTGATAATCGAATGAATAAAATTAAAATGTAGTATTTGATTCAAAACATGTATAGTTACATCGGTCATATAAAAACCTTAAGCCATGAGCCCATGACAGTCATGTGTCATTGAAATATGTAAGATGACAGTGTAAACCTGTCATCTTTTGTAATAAGATGAAAGTGTAAACCTATCATCTTTACAATCAATGATGACAGTTTAAAATTGTCATCTTATCTATCCTCCATTCTTAAAAAAATTTCTAATTCTAGTTCGAACACGTGACTCTCATGTGGCCGCCGTCGCATGACCGCCCAGTGGAGCTCACGTGGCACCCCCGTGGCGCTTGTGTGGCACCTACATAGCACTTGTGTGGTGAGCTAATATTTGCTTGCCCCAGAACTCGAACTCAAGACTTTGATTTTCTCGCGCACGAGCATGTTATACCAACTGAGCTAGCATGCTTGTTGTGGACAAAAGACCAACAAAAATATTTATACTATATTTTCGAAAAAATTTAAATTGAGCACTTTTTATGTCAGTTTTAGATTTAAACTACTACCTTAGACATTGAAAATATAAGATGACGATTTTTAACTGCCATCTTATACATTTACTGACACTTTTTGGCCGTCATCTTTTATGATCAACTTCAATGTCAATTCTAATTAAAACTGACATTAAAAGGGCTTAATTTCAATGTCGTTTTTTTTAAAAATTGACATTAAAAGGTTTTCCATATAGGCTTATGGAAACACCTTGTTTTAATGTTAGTTTTTAGCAAAAACTGACATTAAAGAAAGAGATAATGATGTCACTTTTATTCTAAACCGCCATCTTATATCGCAAAGATGACAGTTTTAAGAATAGACTGACATCAAAACTCTACCCTCATATTTTCGATGACAGTTTTAGTAAAACTGTCATTGTTTCAATTTTTTGTGTGTCATCTTTAACCATTATTGTAGTAGTGAGTATTGTAGAAGACAAACATGCATGATTCAATAACCGGACAAATACCAATATAAGTGTTCCCATGATATGGCAAAGGGTGCCAATCCCAAAAACTACGTTGTCTTGGGAGTTTTAAGAGCATATCCAACTATTAAGAAACTAGAGTCTCACATTGTTTAGGAGTGAAATGGGTGATCACTTAACATATACTAGGACCTCTCCACTCATTGTCAATTAGTTTTGAGTTATAAAGCTTCCACATGGTACCATTTTAACAGTTCAAGGGGGAAAAAAAAAACCTTTACCCTTTTTAATACCCATATTCAGAATTTGGACAAAACCCTCAAAGACACCTCTCCAATGGGTGACCCAAATCCCTCCTCATTTGGGTTTTACTCATTCTTTCCCCAAATATGAGACAATCCATACCCTTTCCCATTTTTCCAATTGCTATATTGACCACATTCATTATTTACTATTCTACCATATTTCTACCATTACAGCCATAGTTCCCGGTGACTCGACCCATCTCCGTCGACCACCTTAACCCACCTTCCTGAACATCAACGAGAAGACACTACAAGAAAACGGGTCATTCCCGGCATTTTTTTCCTTGACATTTCAACAAATGCCCGAAAAAAGTCACTTTTTCCGGCATTTGTTGAAATGCCGGGGAAAAAAGCGCCGGAAAAAGTACTATTCCTGGCATTTTCACAAAAAATGCCGGTAAAAGTTAAATTTCCGAAAATTCTTTTTTTTATACTATAAATATTTTTGTTTGACCTTTAGCAACCAAATGTGTGCTAGCACAGTTGGAAGTGCGCGCGCGCGAGGGGGTGAAGGTCACGGGTTCAATTCCTGGGGCGGGCAATTTATCCCCAATTTTGCTTGCCACATGTGCGCCAAAATGCCGCTAAAACCCTTTTCCGAATAGTGAAATTTTGCATAGTGAGACAAGAAATAGAACCTTTACTTCGATTTTTCAGATTCGTAGCTGCATCGGAGTTAGAGTCGTCACCGGAGCACTGTCCAAGTCGTTGGAGTAGAGGCGAGAGACAAAGAACGCATCAAAGCCACCCAAATCCTGACGATCTATCACTTGAGCTTTGTTGAAGCAACCCAAACATTTTTTAATTATCGCTGGAGTTTTGTCAGAGCTGCTGAGCTTTGCCGAAGTTCGTCGGGCTGATCGTGTCCTCTCTCTTATTTACCTATATGATGGACATGCTCCTACCAAAATGACATATTGCTCAAAATTTGACCCAAATTTGGGGAAGGGAATGTGTAAGGTTAAGGGTAAGTACTGGAGGTGTGCTAAGGGAGTTCCAAACTGGCTAAAGCCCCGTTTGGCACTCATTTGATTTATTGAATTTTTAGGCTCAGAAAAATGATTCAAATCGCTCATTATTTTCAAAATGTTTTCTATGGGTTTAGCTCGATCCGATGTCGGTAAGGGCATTTTCAGAATTCCTAGGGTGCCCTAAAAATTTTGAAAATGCTCTTCCCGACATCAGATTGATTTATTTTTTGCATGAACTCATAAAAAAATATTTGAAGATTAATGAACAGTTTGAATCATCTTTATAGAATCTGAAGTGGGCCCAAAAAAATTAATAAATCAAATGAGTATCAAACGAGACTTTAACAAACAATTAGAAACCTCCTTAAAACCCCCAAAACGACATAGTTTTGGGAGTTGGTAGGATGGCAGAGTCCCCCATATTATGATCTCTTAGTTTAAAAATGTTTTATCTTTCTTTTTACTATACGATACACTTTATTTAGCTGTATTAGACCAACTAAAAGATGGAAAACATGTTGGCTTTTTTTCGATGGTAAAAAATGTTCAAGTCGGTTTACACACACCTCGATTAATCCTTTCTCCGGTCCGGCCAAAGACAGACATCCCACTTTGGAACTAAGGGATTCACAAGAAAGTACGTTTTCGCAGCCAGACCCCAAGGACTTAACACTGACCAAGTATGTGGGGAGCAACCCATCAACCAACCGAATTGACCATTTGCTAGTTGGTAAGCATGCATGTTGGCCAATTCTTATTTGAGGTTACAGAATTGCAATTTTTTTTATCCAAGTCAATTCCATTCAAATAAAGCCTGAGGGCAATACATATTTCATCACGAGATACAGGAATCAATCAAAACTAACAAAATCTAGACGAGAGCACGTACACTAGTACACTCAGTGGCACACCTGCCAAAGGCAAACCAACAACTCAATGTTGCGCAAAGAACCAATCCACGATCTGGAAGTAGAAACCCCGAAGGATAACAGCTCAAATCCTTCCACTAAGCACAAGGTGAAACCTCAGTGGGAAATACAATCCGACATCAAATCTTCGACTGATTGCAAAAGCAAACCAGTCAACCTTCACAATCAATGGTTGTTGTGCACAGGTTAGCAGTGATGACAAAGTCGACATCCCACGCAACCACGGTGATCAACGAAAAGCTCTCCCACAACAGACCAACAAACTAAGAAAAAATGATCAACAAAGAAAAACTATAAACTAATAAAACTTAACAAAACAAAATTGGTCCAAGCCGGAAACTGAGTAACCCGAGTTACCCATCCCTGAGTCGCACCGAGTTACACTGAGAAAAGACTAGTCGCTGCTCTGGGAGAAAACGACTCAATAAACACCATAGCCGCAACCTACGAGAACTGGATCCTTATTCATCGGAGAGGCCCGGGGCACCCTAGTTCACCACGACATCAATCAAAACCCAACAAGAGTAGTGGAGGCGGAAAAGGGCGGTAGAGGCTATAGATGTGGCGAGGCGAGAGGAGGGCAGTAGATGTCGAGGCAGAGAAGGACCGAAGGGATCTGTGGATGAGGGTTGTAGATGTGGCGAGGCGGAGGATGGCGGAATGAATCTATGGATGAGAAGAGGCAGACGAGGGTGTGGTGGGTGAGGGTGGGTTTCAACGGGCGAGGAGGTGAAAAAAGGGTGGCGGGGATGGGGGCAGGTAGGCCGAGAGGCGGCCGCCCCACCTCCCCAGGGGATCGATCTGTGAAGGGCAAGGTGAGAGAGGATAAGGGGAAATGGAAAGACTGAAAAAGGGGGTGGCGGTGGTAAAGGGAAGAGGGGCGGCAGTGGAAAAGTAGGTAGGATACGGATAAAACCCTAAGTAACTCTCCTTTAGAGAGAGAAGCTCTCGAGGGAGGGTCAGCCTGAGAATTACAGAATTGCAGCTTATGTGTCACCAAAAGAGTAAAAACTGCTTACTGGACTCGAGGACTCTGTAGTGCAAGGGTGTAGTCACTGTCGGTCAGAGGTAAGCCCTGCAAGTCCTTGGACTTGTTTTGCATTCGTTAAAGCTTGATTTGGTATCACTCACTCTAATTACAAACCCTTTTAGACTCAAAGTTTGCTTAAAATGAATTCACAAATATTTTTATTCTCCTCTCCCCTTCTTTCCTCCCCCAAATCCTCTGTATCACCACAACCACATGGATCCCCTTCGCCACGACCATTAAAGGCGTTGTCAATAAAGGAGGGCCTCCGCCATCACCACCATGGACTATTGTGAATGCTGCTACTTTTTGAGGGGCTTAATTATTCTAAAAAATGATTTGAATAGAGAAGCCCTAATCTCATGCATTTCTTCTCCATCAACAAGGAAACATTTGAAAGAGCAAGAATACTAGAGTTCCGATCAGCTCCTATTGATGACCCTTATTTCACACTGACCAACCACCACCAATGTCAACCACCGCCTATCACCAAAATTTAGCCATTGAAAATTATGATATTTATATGAGTCTCCCTTGATTTGGTGATAAAATTGAGTAAAATTTAACTTGGTACAAGATCGGATAGAACACTAAAGATTTGAGATTCTCTTAGTGGGTGCTTACAAACATTCTAGGAACATATTTCTCATCATTTGTGGGCTGCCATTATTCAATGTCCTTAATTGTCACAATTTGTTTCCCAATAATAAAATCAACTTATTTGCTAAAATTAACCTTAATTTTAGCAATAAGTTGATTTTATTATTTGGGAAACAAATGTAGCATAGGGATGAAGTACACAAAATTGATAGATTAGTGATGAATGGGTGCTTTGGCAAAATAAATCAAATTGTTTATTTATTTTTGTCTTTATTCAAACAAAATTTGCATTTACTAATTTTTGGTCTAATTTTTGTGGATTATTGATTCATCTTGACGTGAGGAATCTAAAGAGTAAAAAATTATTAAGTAAACTCAAATTTTTGTGAATAAAGACAGAAATATTCCAAAAAAATTTGGATTATTTTCTTTAGTGAAAATAATCCACAAAAAATTGGATTATTTCGTCTTTTAGTGATCAACTTTTTAAATATTTTTATTATGAATTTTTAGATTCCATTCGTCGTGATGAACTAATAATCCATAAAAAAAATTAATGCAAAACTAACAAATGTAGTAATAATAATAATAATAATAAATTAAATAAAAAACAAAAAAAATAGCCAAAGTACCCCGAAGTAAACATATTTTGGATTAGTTGTTAACTAAATTCCCATTTTTTCACAGTATATGGCCAGATTCATTACGCCTCGATTTTGTGAACCCCAGATTTGAATGTGGAAGTCTCCTCATTCCTTCCCCCACAATCTCTCTCTCTCTCTCTCTCTCTCTCTCTCTCCACTAGGACTAGTATTTGTACCAAACTCTCCCACCTTCATTCTTCCCTTTTGCTTGTTGAAATCTCTTCAACCCAATTTCAATAACTCCACTCCTCTGTCTCTCTCTAAAAAAAACCTTGTGCCCTTGAACTAAAAACTAATCTTGTGATGATGGCTCATAAGCATCTACACGAGCTATTGCAAGAAGATCAAGAGCCATTCCTTCTCAAAAACTACATTTCCGATAGGAAATCTCAGCTCCAAATAATACCCCCAAAATGCAAACCTATTACTACTAAAACCTCGATTTCGAAGCATAGCCTTTGTAAACAGGCTTGTTTTTTCTCCATCAAAAACTCTCCGGATCTAAGGAGGAAGAGCCCATCCAAGACCTCAAATGCTGTTACGCTTCATATCCCTGCTAGAACAGCTTCTCTGCTGCTTGAATCTGCAATGAGGATTCATAGGCAATCTTCGGCTAGAAAACCCAGAACAACCCAGATTAGTAATCTGGGTTTGGGATTACTTGGCTCGATTTTCAAGAGATTAAGCAGTAAAAACAGTCCAGGAATCGTGAGAACACAGGCGGAAAGGGCGAGAAATTGAACGGAAATGTGGAAGATGAAAGTGCTGTTGAGATGGGTTTTTCTTGCTCTTGTAATGATGATAATAGCAGTAGGCGTAATAGTGGTGTTTGGTCCGGTAGAAAATCAGCTGGAAAGGGCGAGAAAATGAAGGAAAGTGCTATTGAGTTGGGTTTTTCTTGTGATACTAGTAGGCGTGCTAGTACTATTTGGTCGGAGAGCAATGAAGAGAAGTCGTTGGATTTGGAGAGTTCTTCTATTAGTAGCAGGTCAGATGAATTTGAAGAGAGAGGGAATGATGATTTTGGTTTTTGTGAGAAGGGCTTCTGTTCAAGCCCCTCGAGCCCTTTTCGATTTGCTCTCGAAGCGAGCCACTTTTCCGGTGGCCGGACGCCGGTGTTCTTGTCGCCTGCCACTTCTCCGACTCGCCATATGTTACAGGTTCGTCTTCCTATTTTGATTTTTTTTTTTCTCTTTTTCTTTTTCTAATCTTTGAATTTGTTTCTTTTTTTGGTTTACCGAAAATAACTAGAGAGACAAAAAAAAAAAAACCATAAAGTTCAAATTTTTTTTTCCACTTTTCTATTTTCAATTGCAACAAACACCTATAAAGCTGGAAAATTGTGCCAACTAATTTAGGAAACGCGAAATTTTGAAGCTGACTCAGTGAGTTAAACCGCGTGAACTTATGAGTCAGGTGGTTGAGCCAGATGTGTTTGGACTTGTCGGCAAAACAATCCTAGTCTGACTTGTAGCATTTTCCATTTTTAATATCGTATCTTACTCTGATTCAATGGTCGGAATGTCGTCCTGCGAAATTACAAAATTACCCCTTAATGCTATGCTCTTGGTTCGTAATAAATCTAATAATGCAATCATCTAAGCCAATGAATGGAGAAAAACTTGGGTGCAAGTTGGGTATCACGTGGCGGTACTTCCGCGTATCTCGGCTGTTCAAAAGTGTTTGAAACGGTCCGGATTCTAGAGAGGTAAAAAGGAGAAGAAAAGAGAGAGAGAGAGAGGAGAGAGAAATCTTGGCCCGAAAAACACTTTTGGACGATCTAGATGCGCGCTTGGGCACCACGTCAACCATACACTATTTGTACCCAAGATTTCTCCGATGAAAAGATTGCCACATTTTTTCTGCACATTTAATCGAATGTGACAAATTATCTAAATCATAATTTGAATGTTGATATCCAATTTAGTAGCATCATATTAGCTATTCAAGCACTTCATCATTTGAAAGTTATTAAATGCGTGAGGTAAGTAAAAATCATTGTAATGTATCATGATATGCTTTTACGATCGTTCTTCTTCCAACAACAAAAACATGTTATGTTACATTTTTTGTTTACAATCAAGTGAAGCTCATAATGGTTGACACCAGAGTGTGCCAATGAGATGATTTTAAACTATGGTGCAAAACCATAGCACCAGTGAAGAAGAAGAAGAAGAAAAGTAATTAATTATGGGTAATTAGTAATATAGTCATATGTATGCGTGAATAATGTCCTAATTATGGTTGTCGCTTTTGGTATTCAATAGGAGAGAGAGAAATGTGAAGTAGTAGAGAGCATGATGGTAGAAGACGAGGAAGAGAAGGAACAGTTCAGTCCGGTATCAGTACTGGACCCTCCATTTGAAGACGACGATGACGACAACGATTGCAACGAAGAAGAAAGTTATGATATGGAATGCAGCTATGCAATTGTACAAAGTACGTAAGAGGCTTTCAATTCTGTATCTTTCCTTTTCCGATTGTCTAGTCATTTTCAACTTTACTGGAATGCTCACTTGCATACACGTTCTTTTGTTTTTCTCAACATTAAATTGAAGGGTCCTAGCCAATTTGTTTTTCTTTTGATGTGTCATGAATGAATAAAACGCTTCTGTGTCCACAAAGACCACAAATTATACGGAAACAAACGCAGGACACGATAGAACGCAAGATATACCTAGAACACACAACCCGTGTGTTTGTACTTCCACGGGTGAGTAAGAACAAATTCCTTAAATGCTATGAGAATTAAAAACGATCATATGGTGTCCGTTTACATGCAATCTCTCTCGGAAATGTTTTATACGTGTCTCAAAGGGTTGGGGGTGCAGGATCTGTAGCAAAATGACTTCAGTAACTCTGAGATTTACGGAAAAAAAAACATACACCTCGCGGCATCATTTTGTCAAATGGCAAACAGGGGTTGTTAGGTCATATATTACATTGTCTGTGAAACTGTGACCCACAATTGGTGCTGGTTGCTATGTCTTAATCTTAACGTGTTTTTTCTTAGTTTACTAAATTAAGGCAATCATGGACCTAAATTATTTAGAAATGTTGTTTTATGTTTACATATATTTGTGGTTGGTAGTTTGTTGATTGGGTTTTGTCAGTTGTTGATTCCATGGAGTTTGACTTATGAGCTGAATGCCGTCTTTCTTCAATCATTATGGGATTTTTGTACTAAAAAATTTTCTTCAAAGAGGAAAGGATCCGACCTCTTAAATCCAGTGAGAATTTTGGTTGTCACGCATGTCTGATCTTAATTTGCTGAAATTCAATTATGTTCATTTGTTAAGAGTCTTCTTGCGTATACTATTCTGCTAAAATTCTCTCGTTGAAGAAACAAAGTTTGATCGTTACTTTGCGACTACAGGGGTGAAACAGCAACTGCTGCACAAGCTACGTAGATTCGAGAAACTGGCAGAGTTGGATCCTATAGAACTAGAGAAGCGAATGTCAGAAGAACAAGAGGATGATTATGACAATATTGAAGATGATGAAGAAGAATTCAAAGAGGATGTATACGCAAGAAAGAACACGAATGATTTCGTCAGAGAAGTTCTTAGCGATTTGGGCTTCCATTTTAACGAAGTCCCGACACACATGGAAAGATTGGTGTCGGACCTCATTGCGGAGGAGAAAAGAGAGGACGATGGCACCGACGATGGTGAATTGGTGGTGAAAAGGGTTTGTAAGAGGTTGGATTCATGGAAGGAGGAGAAATCTAGCACCATTGATATGATGGTGGAGTTGGATTTCAGAAGGGAGAGTGACGGGTGGAAAAGAACAGACAAAAACCAGGTGAGAGAGGCTGCAATGGAAATTGAGCATTCCATTTTCAGGTTATTAGTGGAGGAATTATCAGTGGAGCTTATGGAGTTTAGTGGAGAGAGTTCACTGATCTAAATTAATTTTGTTCTAATAATTTTTAATTTAGATTCGTTAATTTAAGTGGAGGATAGTACTGTGGTTTGAGGGGTTAGGGTAAGACTTAGCTGTAAGGTGGTAGCAATGGAGTATATGTATCTATGGTATACGTAGAAAGGGACTTGGGGTTGCTGCTGTGCTGTGCACACCATGGCGTGGCAGCGCCGAAATTTTTCTGATGATCGGAAACGTTCACCGCGTATATCTCGTCGAGTACTACAAGTGTATCAAAAATCAACTCGATCGGATATCGTTAAGTGTCTCATCGGAACACAAATACCTTGAAAAAAAATGGAACACAAACGAACACAAACACTGGAACAAAACCGCTGAACCTATATTTTTTCAAGTTATTTGTGTTCCGATTAGACACTTAACGATATCCGATCAAGTTGATTTTTGGTACACTTGTAGTACTCGACGAGATATACGCGGTGAACGTTAACGATATCCGATCGTTTTCGATCGTCGGAAAAATTTCGGCGCAGTCGCGCCATGGGGTAAATGCACAGCACGCTGCTGTGCAGGGGGCTGCACAGCAGCAACCCCAAGTCCCGTAGAAAGGGGGAATGTATCTACCCTACCCTTCGCTCAATGAGGCATGAAAATTGCAGTACATTGGTGGACTCCTTGTATTGAAAAAATCCGGGGCACTAAATAATCTCTCCGGTCTATTCTATTGTCACGCGAGAGAGAAATTAGAATTGCTTTTTTCACCCTGATAATTGTCTTAAATATCCAATCCACGTCTAAAATCACAAACGTATTGCATTAACAATCGCATGGGTTGACGGAGTTGGAGCATATTTTACACTCCTCCGTGAGTATTGTGTGGTGTAATCGCGTTCACAAAGTGTCTGTGGTTGTAGCATTCATGTTATCGTGTTTGCAAAGTGTTCGTGGTTGAACTTGGTTTACCTGCAAAAATAGCAGCAGCTCTGGGATTTTCATATGATATCAAACAGAATAAGAGGAGCCAATTTGTAGCCATTCAAAGGACACATTTCAGTTGGTCCATTTCAATTCGTGGAAAACCGAAGCTATCAATATTCAATGCCAGCAATTGATACTATCAATGTGGGAATAACTCTGAGTCTTTAGCCCTTGTATCAGCTAGAATAGTCCCAGACCATTTTGATGGACCAACCAACCGGGTTGGAAGCCTAAGTAAGCCAAAATTAACTTAGATCAGACCACATGCCTCGGACCACAAGTTGCAGGTCCACGAAACCTGAGTCCCGGACTCGGTCTCGTCTCAAGGTGTTTGGTGAAAGGGAGAGAGCGCTCATCCCTTAACTAAACTTGGCTTGTTTTCAATTCTCAAAATGAGACAATTCTCATTTACCTTTTCATATTTAGGCTCATCAAAATATTAAACAATTCTTCCATTTTTTCCAACAAACTCACAATGCCAAATATTCCCTTAACCAACCATTTTTCCAACAATTCTGCTTTTGTTTGTGGAGCAAAATAGTTTCTCTAACTACTTATTATGCAAAGTAAGTGAGCAGTAATAAAATAAACAAAAAGGTTTCGGTAAGCAATGTGATTCTACCATGAAGACTGTGGGGGCCGAATACATGATTTGCTTATGTGGCCGAATATATGAATATTGGGCCGTAAATAGTATAAGGCCGTACGTTAGTTGGACCTTGTGTGTACTGGGCCCACTATGGCCGACGGTATCAAGGTTCCCTTGAGGGCCGGACTAATGGAATGTCAGTCCTACTGAAGGTAGGGGCTGTCGGGTTAGGCGGCGTACGGGTGGGCGGCTAAGACCCGACCCATGAGCATGACCCGGATGACCCATGGAGACGGTTACGGAAAACACGTGCCGAGGGACCCCTGGCAGTTAGGAGGAAGCTTCTAGAAGCTTCTAGATGGCCACGTGGCGTCCATCTATAGGCCGCGAAGACATGACTACAGCGTGACGAGTGACGTCACATGGCTTGGAGAGCAAGTACAAGGATACCTATAAATACCAAGGGATAAACCCTAGAGGTACACACAATCTCAGATCTAAACTCTTGTGCTCTTCTCTCCTTCTCGACTGACTTGATCGTCGGAGTGTCTTTGGGCAAGAGGCCCAAGTGACACTGACCTATAATACTCTTTGTTGCAGGATCAAGTAGGGAAGGAAGATCGAGCACCATCACCAGGAAGATAGCTCACTCTGCAGAATCATCCCACTACAAAGACAGCAACTCAGATTCCATCTTTTGATCGATGAAACTTTTTTCGCTGTAAAATAAATAAATAAACGAAATAAAAAAATGAAGACAGCAACTCAAACTTTACATTGGGTGTGGATTGTGAATTTTTATAAAGTGGGGTGGAATATGCCCCGCTCTGATACGTGTGAAAACTTTATATCCATCTTAAACACCAATTGACAATGAGTAGAGAGAACCGACATTATACTAAGTTATCACCCATTCCATCCCCAAACAATGTGGGACTATACTCCAAGACATCTCACTCTCCCCTTTGTCGGAATCACTGTGATCTTGAGTTGCAATTATTTTTGTAACTTAATTCAAGTACCAAGAGCAACGTCAGCTAAATTGTTTGCACAATTTGTTATTGCATACAAAGAAGGGGTGTTTGGAAGCCTATTTTTTAACTTTTCATTTTCAACTTTTTGGCTTTTTTTAATACCCTCAAAATCTGATTGTGGAATTTCCTTTTGTCACGCCACGTCTCGAGGTTCTAATAAAGGGCAAAAGAAAAATGCAAACTACTCACCTCCGTGATAGATTTGTTGATGTTACGGTTTTAAGCGGTTGGGCACTTGTGGGTACTATAAACTGACATTGTGCCCATTCGATACACGTGCAACATAAAAAAAAGAGAGTTCAACATTGGTATTTTTCTTTGATTCCCGTGAGAGAATCGAGCCTTTATTTTTGTTTGTTACAAAAAAAAAAAAAAAAAAATGCCCAGGACAGAGCCTAACTTTTCACTTTACATTTTTCTTCATTATTTATGCTAAGAACATAAAACTATATGGTAGACTTCCTTAAACAACGCCACCTTCGAATCTAAATCCTAGTTCTTGTCACTGCCCAACAGGCTATTGCACATTGCCAATTTTGAGTCTGAGCCCAAATCCAACATAGAATTCAACCCTACGCCAATTTTGGACTCGAGTAACGGCTGTGGGCCTATTTTACGAAACTTTAAATTACTAATGTACCTTTCTCAGGGGATGAGTTCAAGGCTTTGGGCCGGGCATGGTGGGCTGCCCAGCAGATCTCTTTCAAAACTTATTCTCCGGACCTAATTTCATGGGTTGGGTGGGCCGTGGACTTGCCACATTTGTGGTTGCGCCTGACTAGCACGGATGTTAGGGGTCGTTCTGCACGCGAAATTATTAATTTGTTGCTTCTGAAGCAATGCTCCAAGGGTCTCCTACACCGCACATTTACATGGAACCTACCTCAAGTATGTAAATCCCACGCAAGTGTGGTAGAAGAGGGCCTTGGAGCATTGCTCCAAGAACACCAAATAATCTCTCCGTTCTACACCCCTACTGGTCGGTTTGATTACACTCACAGTCACAGCCTCCTTTTAATATAATGAACAAACCTCTCGCAAGTAGTGCTACAGTTACATGTAATTTCTCGTAACGAAAGATCCACCATGTAAGGCCCAATAATTTGATAGAAATGATCGAACATGTATCGATCCTTCACACCTCATCGAATCTACCAATCTGAAATTGGGTATAACGCTCCCTCTCCATCGTCAATCTTACATGATTAATCAACTAGTGTGAAGTGTTCATTTTCTTGGAGCAACAACACCATATGCATTCACCAAGGTTGAAATGTGACATAATAGCATAAAGTATTTGAAAACCTTGATTACTACACCTTGCCCATGCATCTTGATTAGATAAAAAGTTATACAATGTTGCACTGTGTCTTTCGTTTTTCCTTGTTATCCACTTTAAACCGCATGAGCTTCAGATGCAATTTCTATACGATTCTTGGCGAGCATTCGGCCGATCATGGCCCCCGTTTGGGGTGTGTTCTTCAACAGATTTTTAGGACATAAAATCTCACATTTTATGGCACTCCAATCTCAACACATAAAATGTAAAAGTGATTTTATGAGATTTTCATAAAATCCTCCTAAAATCTATAGGAAAACCACTATATTTTATCAGTTGGGAAAACAACTCTATTTTATCACCCCTCCATAAAATGTTCATTTTATGAGATTTTCATAAAATGCACCTAAAATCTATAGGAGAACAAGACCTTGGACGAAAATTGTAGCAAACAGGCTTCATACTCTGACAATCTCCCGCTTGAATACTAATTTGGTAGTCCCCCTCTTGTACATCCGTCCAACCATGCATCAAGTGAACGTCACGTCCATTCGTCTCTTGAAGCATGGAGGCAAATTGAAGTCGAACAACATTCTGACTTGGTCGACATGTCCACTGGATTTTTTCACTTCATGGCTTATATCTAGCCTTATGCAGCTCATAATATATATCAGGCTTCCAATGGCTGAGGTATAAGGAACCTTAGCCATGTAATTCTTCTCTATATCTGACTTAGGAGGCTGTCTGGCCATCGGAAAGTTGAAAGTGACTACCCAAAGGTGTGTCAATGTCTTGGCATTTTACATATTGAACTGCTCAAGTACTCATTAAATATAATCAGCTTGATTCAACTTTAAAGTACTCCGGATAAAAAAAAAGAAAAGAAACTTTAAAGTACCCTGAGTCCTATCTGTGCTGAGTTGTATGGAAAAGCAAAATAGAAAGGAAGCAAGAGAGAAGAAGAGAGAAATGAAATGATATTATTCATCAATTACTATTTTTCCTTGATGCAATTACAGGAGAAAGACAGGTTTATATACCTATTTACACCGACTTAGTTCAACAGAAATACACCGACTTAGTTCCCCACACAGTAACCAAATGTTACAGTTATAACAGAAACTAAACTATTACAGCTGTAACTAACTACCCTTAGTGAGGCTTAGTGAGCCTTAACAGCCCCCCTCAAACTCAAGGGAAGGGACTACACTTTGAGTTTGGAGGAGAGGTCCTGAAAACGAGCCACTGACAAAGGCTTGGTAAACAAATCTGCAAGCTGAGCTTCCGAACTGACATGATGAAGAACAATGTGCTTAGCAACAACCTTCTCTCTAATAAAATGATAGTATACTTCTATATGCTTTGTACGAGCATGAAATATAGGATTAGATGCCAATGCAATAGCAGACAAATTGTCACAGAAAATAACAGGAATGCCAGGCAGAGTAACATGTAAGTCACCAAGTAACTGTTGGATCCACATAAGCTCGGCTGTAGTATGAGCAAGGGACCTATATTCTGCTTCAGTACTTGAACGTGCGACAGTGGGTTGCTTCTTGGCACTCCAAGAGACAAGATTATCTCCAAAAAACACACCAAACCCAGTAGTAGACCTGCGATCTATCTGACTACCGGCCCAGTCAGCATCACAATAGGCAGTGAGAAACAAAGATGACTGTGTAAAGTGAAGGCCTTGATGAAGAGACCCTTTGACATAACGTAGAATCCTTTTCACAGCTGCAAAGTGAGTATGATCAGGAGAATGCATAAACTGACACACAAAATTAACTGCATGGGAGAGTTCAGGTTTGGTGAGAGTGAGGTACTGCAGTGATCCCACCAAGGAACGATACAATTGCACATCATGGAAAGGTTTAGAACCATCAGAAGACAAAGAAGGTTTTGTGGATGCAGGGGATAAGCTAGGCTTGCAGTCCACCATGCCTGCTTTAGCTAAAAGTTCCAATGCATACTTTGTCTGAGTGAGAAACAATCCAGAAGTATCTCGCACAACTTCAATACCCAGGAAATAATGAAGGTCACCAAGATCTTTAATAGCAAACTTGCTTTGTAGTTGAGTTAACAGAGAAGAGATGTAAGTGGTATTGGTACCAGTGACTATAATATCATCAACGTAAATCAAAACATAAGTAAGATCTGAACCATTGATCTTAACAAATAAAGAGGTATCCGACAAGCTATTCTGAAATCCCAGATCAACTAAATGGCTGGAAAACATTGCATACCAGGCTCTTGGAGCCTGTTTAAGACCATAGAGAGCCTTATGTAATTTGCAGACATAGGAAGGCCTTGATGGATCTTGATATCCAGGTGGTTGAGACATATAAACCTCTTCGTGCAATACTCCATGAAGAAATGCATTAGTAACATCTAGTTGTCTTAAAAACCATCCAAATTGAACTGCTAGAGACAATCACTTTGTTCACTTCACATTTCCAAAAAAATTTCCAAAAAGATTCCTTCCCCATCTCTCATCTCTCCAATCATTAATCATATTTCTCTTTCTACTCATATCCTTCCATCCAATCATTATTTTCATTTTTCTCTCTATCTCTCTCCAATCATTACACATCTCTCTAATTATTACTTTTTCCAAAAACTCATCCAAACACTATCTCAAAAAATTTCTCAAAAAATTTCTTCTCAAAACTCTCAACCAAACACAACGAATACAATCCTCAAAGTAGGTTGTTTAATCACAGGACTAAACATTTCTGTATAATCAAGACCTTCTGTTTGTTGATTTCCACGTGCAACCAATCTAGCCTTATGCCTAGCAATGGTGCCATCTGAATGCCTTTTAAGTTTGAATATCCAGTGACAACCAATCACATGAGCTGAAGTAGGTGGTGGAACCAAGGACCAAGTCCCTCGAGACAAAAGAGCCTCATATTCAGTAGCCATGGCCTTCTGCCATTCAATGTGTTTAATAGCTTCAGAAAAGGTCTTAGGTTCAGTAGGAGCAGAGGAGTCAGAAGAAAGAGAAGGAGAAGTAGTAAGGGACAAGGAGAAAGGAATTTTAGGTTTAAAAACTCCAGTCTTTGATCTGGTTACCATAGGATGCAAAATAGGAGATGAAACTGGAACAGAAGAAACAGAGGAAGTAGAACTAGGAGATACAAGAGAAGGAGAGGAAGAAGGATCAATAAGAGATGTAGAAGAAGGCATAGAAGACAGTGGAAGAGGAATAGATACATGAATAGAAGAAAACAGACAATGGAACAGAATTTTCAGAGGCAAGAGATATATCAAAATACAAAGAACAGGTAGAAATTGGAGAACATTCAGTAGGAGAAGAAGAACTTTGAGTGAGAGAAAGATAAGGAAACTGATATTCCACAAATTTCACATGTCTAGATACATAAACCCTTTTTGAGGTGGGTTCAAAACACCTATAACCTTTTGTGTCAGAACAATAGCCAAGAAAAATACAAGGACTAGATTTTGGAGCCAATTTGTGAGGAGAGTAGGGTTTCAACCATGGAAAACAAAGACAACCAAAAGGCCGTAGAAATGTGTAATCAGGAAGAGTATGAAAAAGCACAGTGTAAGGCACTTGATTTTTAATGGCAGTATGTGGAAGACGATTAATAAGATAAACACTAGTGAGCAATGCTTCCATCCAAAAAGCAATAGGCATGTGAGCTTGATAAAGAAGAGTAAGAGTAGTCTCCATCAAGTGCCTATGAGACCTCTCTGCCCTTCCATTCTGCTCAGGTGTATGGGGACAAGAAGTCTGATGAATCAGACCATGTTCAAGGAAAAGATGACTCAGGTATGTATTAATAAACTCCCCACCATTATCAGACCTAAAGGACTTAACAGATGTGTGAAACTGAGTGTGAACATAGGCAGTGAAATGTGTGACTATAGTTTGAACATCAGATTTATAATGCATTGGAAAAATCCACAAATACCTGCTAAAGTCATCTAGAATGACAAGATAATATCGAAATCCTCTAAAGGAAGGAACAGGGGCAGGTCCCCAAACATCCATGTGCAAGAGATCAAAAGGTGCAGCAGCACAAGAATCAGATATGGAAAAAGGCAACTTGTGACTTTTACTAACATTGCAAGAAATACAATCAACATGAAAAGGCTTAGACACAGGTAGATTGAATTGCTGAACAAGATATTGTAAAAGAGTGGAGTTAGGATGACCTAACTTGTTATGCCACATTGTTGCTGAGGAAGAGCTATGAGGAGAAGAAAATGTACGTAAAGCATGAGGAGTACTGCTAGTAAAGGGCTGAATTGGATAAAGGCCCTGGTGAGAAGGACCTTGATGCAGAATCTGGTTGGTGATTCTGTCCTGGATAACAAATCCAAATTCATCAAAAACAAATCGACAGTGATTATCAGAAGCCAATCGATGCACAGCTAAGAGATTATGACTTATAGAGGGAACATGCAACAATTGTGTAAGAGACAATTGAGAACTAGCAGTAGGGAAAATAGCTGCACCAGTAGAAGAAATAGGTAAGGAAGTACCATTACCAACAATCACACCTGAATTACCAGTGTAAGGTTGCTGCAGAGACAGATTATGTAAGTCATGTGTAACATGGTTGGTGGCACCACTGTCAAGATACCAGTTAGGAGATGAAGAAACAGGTGTAGAGAATGTTGATGGTGCAGAAGAAGATGAATAAGAAACAGGATGCTGTGGATATGATAGAGTGGATGGTGGAGGATAACTATATGGGGTAAAGTATGATTGAGGTGGTGTAGATAGAAGTCCAGGACTAGGATTTGGTGCAGAATTTGGATGAGAATAAGTAGGGTTAACAACAGGTGTAGGTACAGAAGATGGAAGATATTGTAGTAGGTGTGCTTGATGGTAAGTAGGTGGATGGTTATAAGAGCTGTATTGTGATGGTTGGTACTGAAGATTCAAACGATGATGGCCCTCTTTGGCAGTGTGATTAGGCTTGTCACATATTTGGCAAGTAGGCCTTCCTCCACTTCTTTGAGACCTGTATCCTCTGGACTGATTGTTGCTCCTGTAATTATTGGACTGATTGTTGTTTCTGTAACCACTGTATGACTGAGGATATGGAGCCACAAACATAGAGGACTGTGGTTGAGAAAGTATAGACACATGAGATGCAGAAGATGACCCACTTCCATGATGTTGTGACATATTTGCAGAAAAAGAAATTCCTGACTCAGACATGACACCCTGTGGATGAGAAAACTGTACTGCAGATATCCCTGGTGTAGAAACCCTAGGTGTAGCCATAAACGCAGATGTAGAAAGACTTGGATTTGTAGTCACAGCAGAAGACCTAGTTTTCCTCATTTCTTCTCCATTCAAAATAGTAATCAATTCTTCAAAGGAGATATCCCCAACCCTTGCACTTAGTGCAGTTTGCATAGAATCAAATTCAGTAGGCAGACCATGCAAAGTATAGAAAATCAAGTCTTCCTCAGATACAGATGATCCTGCAGCAGCTAGTTTATAGGACAATTGCTTGATCGTGTCAAAATAAGCCTCAAGTGTAGAAGTCTTGGTCACATTGTACAACTGACGTTTTAGGTCATGTGCATGAGTTCTTGAAACTGAATTGAATCTATGTTCAAGAACATCCCATACTTGATATGCATGATGTAACCCTAAGATTAAGGGTAAAGAAGTCGCTGAAATGGTAGCTATGTGGCAAGAAACCAATTGATTATCAATTGCTGTCCAGAGTGCCATATCAGGTTCAGTAATGGTGATTCTAGTTGTGCGAACAACTGATACTGCTGGACAAGGAATTGTTCCATCTACGTATCCAAACAAATTATTGGCTTTCAAAGCGTGCTCGATTTGTGTTCTCCACAACACATAGTTGTGTGAATCGAGTTTTAGTGTGACAAATGAATGTATATTTGACATTAGAAACACTAAAGATGGAGGCAGATTCAATTTCACCGTTGTGGTTTCTGCAACACCAGATGAAGTTGAAGATGAATTTGCTTCTGTAGCCATGATCTTCTTCTTCAATAGTTTTCAGAGTTTTCACCAGAATCGTAATACTCGACAGATGTCTAGGGCTCTGATACCATATGGAAAAGCTTGATTTGAGAAACGAAAACCCTAAATATCTCACAGAAGAAACGAAATGTAGAAAGAGAAATAGAAAGGAAGCAAGAGAGAAGAAGAGAGAAATGAAATGATATTATTCATCAATTACTATTTTTCCTTGATGCAATTACAGGAGAAAGACAGGTTTATATACCTGTTTACACCGACTTAGTTCAACAGAAATACACCAACTTAGTTCCCCACACAGTAACCAAATGTTACAGTTATAACAGAAACTAAACTATTACAGCTATAACTAACTACCCTTAGTGAGGCTTAGTGAGCCTTAACAAGTTGCACCTGAACCCTTCATTAAAAGCTTTTTTTGCCAGTTCAAATTGTTTTTTTTTATCTTAATGAGATTGTTTTGGTTTTGTCATCCGAACAGTTTCAATTTGTTTCAAATCACAGAATCAAACGAGAAATTGCTGCAAAATGGTGTGTTAGGACCGTAGGCCACAGTTTGTCTTTGTTGGCAAATCTCACGACAAAACACACATTTTCGTGTATCCCTATTATCGAGTTGTACTTTTTATTTACATTATTTTTAGATGCGTCTGTTTAGGATTGTGGAAGGAATCAAGTTGTATTTGTAATGGTGTTTCTATGGTTCGATGCTATTCCGGGTTATGAAGTTTTTTCGAGAAAGATTTCTCCGGTCCAAGCAAAGTGCTCAAGTGCATATTTACCTCGCATCCAGCAAAGGGGCTGTTGGCAAAGTATTGGTGAAGTGCTCGAGCAACCTACACGTGCTCGAGCATGCGGCATATATCCTTATAAAAGGCAGCAGCTAGGGTTTGAGTGAAACACTCTTTTTGCAGCCGACTTTTGACATTAAAACAAAGAGAGAGCAGTTCTTTTTGGAGGTTTTTTGGGTCTTGGAGTTTTCATGAAGGATTGGGCAATATAATCAAATACTCCAAGAAGTTTATTCAACTTTTTAATCAACCATTCGTTGGCTCTTCCGGTGGATTTCTGGAAGTATCTTGGAAGGCTTGAGGATTCAAGGCTTGCGGCAATCAAACACTTGGTGCGATGAACGTGGATTTGGCAATCGGTTCTTGGGTCAATTGAGAGGAGTTTCAATTGTAAGTATAGGTCGATTGTAATCGCACAATGGTATTTTTAGTGTTTTGATTCCTTCCCGTGGTTTTTACCCTATTCGGGGTTTTCCACGTATATCGCGCGTTCATCGTTTTTTCCTTTATTTTTAATTCCTATTATTGCTTGATTATTCGACTGCTAGCAAAATAGGATTTTTCAATTGGTATCAGAGCGGGTCGCTCGTTATATTAGGGTTTATTCCTAGAGTGGATCCTCAGTTAAGATGAACACGCACACGCACACAAACATGTATCATTTATCTAGTCGTGTACTGATTTTGGATAGTGAGAATTTTGATTATTGGAAATCCGAATAAAAGTCATATGAGATCGTGAGACGAAGAAGTTTGGAAGTCGTGTGTTAATGGTTATACGTACCCTACTGTTACAGTGAATAATCAAGCAGTACCTAAACCTAGTTCCGAGTTATCTGTCGCAGAAAAGGCACAATTACAAGCAAATAATAAAGCCTTGGATATTTTATTTAATGCAGTCGATGTGAATGAACACCGTAAGATATCCAACTGCGAAATAGCAAAGGAAGCATGGGATATTTTAGTCACTTGTCATGAGGGTACTGATGTTGTCAAGCAATCCAAATTGCAAAGGCTTACAACCGAATTTGAGGTTATTAGAATGCAAGAAGACGAGACATTCAACCAGTTTTATTCTAAGCTAATCTCTATTGTTAATAGCTGTGAAACTTTAGGTGAACCAATTCCTCCTTTTAGAGTTATTAAAAAAATTTTGCGATCTTTGCCTGAAAGATTTAAAACTAAGGTCACTATGCTTGAAGGTAAACGCAAGCTTAAAGAAAAGTCTGTTGAAGAGGTAGTTGGTCTTCTTCAAACCTATGAGGCAGATATGTTGCAATCTGAATCTCAGAAATCAAAAATAAAATCTTTGACTAAGTCGATTGCTTTTAAAAGTTCTCAAATTGATGAGACAGATTCAGATTGCAATAATGATGATGACAATGTTACTGAAAACATGGACTTATTTTTTCAAATTTTGAAAAAGTTTTTTAAAAAGAAAGCTATAAAAAAATGGTTCTAAGCTTAAAAAAATTAATCATAATGGTAAAGAAGATTTTTCTATTGGTAACGAGAAAAATGGAGAGAAAGGACAACCATCAAGGCCCAAATGTAGCGAGTGTCATGGGTATGGTCACTTGGCTCATGAATGTATCAACAAGTTGAAAAAGAAGGCGAATTACAAAGCTAACATAACTTGGGATGATGATAGTGAGTTTAGCAAGTCTGAGGAAGAACAAGAAGATAACAAAAAATATATTGCATTTGGGGCATCCTTACAATCACATCTTAGTGAGGAATCTTCGGATGACAGTGATGATGAGGAAGTAGGAGATGAGTTTGAGGACAATCAGGAGTTGATAGAAAAATATGATCAATTATATCGAGAAAGTGTTAAGATTACCAAGGTAAATCTTAAATTGGCTGAGAAGTATAAGTCAGCTGTGGCGGAGTTGGCGAAACTGAAAAATCAGGTTGATGATCCGAAAGGGGTGTTAGCCTCCGTTAAAGGAGAGAGGGACATGCTTCAAAAGGAAGTTGTAGGATTGAAAGAGAAAATCAACGTCTTGACTGATCAAAACTCCCTACTCGAAATTGAACTTGCAAGTGCTAATAGTGTATTTGAGCGTTTCAATGCAGGATCAAAAGCCTTGGATGACATGCTTCTTATGCAAAGGCCATCAAGTGACAAGTCAGGCCTTGGCTATCTTGGAGAATCAACATCAATGCAAAATGGAGGTAAAATTAATGAAACGAAGCCTAACAAGGTAAATTCTAAACCTCATGTTATTCCTGTTGTTCATAATAACGTTAAGACGACTCATGACATTAATAAGACAAACAAGGAAAAAATCATTCTGACGTGTCATTATTGTCATGTTAAGGGTCATATTAAACCAAACTGCTTTAAACTCCATGGTTATCCTATCACTAATCATGTTCATGCTCCACAAAATATAGATAATTATGTTCAGGTAAGTAACATGAAACCTAGACCTCTTCGTGGGAAGTTACAGATGTCAAATATTTCACACACCCACTTAGCATATTCTCATAGTTATGACAAACATGTGCCTACGTGTCATTTTTGCGGAGTGAAAGGTCACATTCGACCAAATTGCTTTAAACTCCATGGGTACCCCAATTCTTCTTCTCAATATCAATATGTTAATGACTATCATGGTAGATCTCAAAGATCCAGACGTAAGGTGACTTATGGACATTATGAGAAGGTGAACCCTATACATGTTCCTAAAAATGGTAAAGAAATTGAGAAGGTCAAGACTAGATCTATCTGGGTTAGGAGGTCAAATTTGAGACCTCATGCGGATTTGTCCGCTGATGCTCTAGATGACTCGGGATCATCTAGAGGAGTTGGCCTTGCATTTTGAAGCTTGATCTTGGTTCCATAGTCTAGGTTGATCTCCATTGCTTATCTTGCACCTAGTTCTATGGGTTTAGTCATTTATATAGTTTTATTATTTCTCTAGTTTGGAACCCTATGTTTATTTCTTTATTGTCATTGATTTTACATGTTTTTAAAAATAAAAAAAAAAAATGAATATCTTAAAATCCTCTAAAAATATTTTTTTTCTGCACTGTGGATGCCTTGAGGTTTGAGTTTGCAGGTATGAGATTTGAGCATCTTAACATCTTGATAGTGTATGGGCGTCCTATTTGGTTCTTTCTTGCGATGTATTTGAGAGTTAAATGTATCATGTCACATGTCTCTGTGACTACCACCTCTACACGTCAAAGTTAAAGAGATTACTTGACAAGGCGAGTTTGATTCTCATGCACCTGGATATGTCTCGTATTTTTCCTAAGCGATTGACCGTTTTTGGCCTCATATCTGGATACGTTGTTATATGTCTTTCTATGCAAAAGCAATAAAAAATATATATATATATATACCTAGTTGTGGGTGAGATAAATGTTTATCCGGGCGTTCACTGAGTAACCGGACAATTGGGGTGAGGTACTCTCCCTCTAAGCGTTCGCGTCAAAAGGTGGATAGACCTCGTGAAGACATTTGTATTGGACCACTTGCCTAGTAACCGGATCATTCGGCTCTATCCAGTCCGAATATTCGCGTCAAACGGTAGTGGGGTAAAAGCGAATTTAAGCATTCGTGATTGGACCATTTGCTTAGTAACCGGGCATTGGGTGTGAGGCACTCTTACTCCCAATTTTCGCGTCAAACGGCAATGGGGTAAAAGCAAAAACACGACTATGAAATTCTATCTAATAGTAAGTATTAAGTTGAGGGGGAGTTGTTTTTTTTCTTGGAGGGGACATAATTAGTATCAATGGGTGCTTGGTTTGACGTCGTGAGGGGGAGAGTGCGTGACAGTCCAATGGTACATGAGAATTTTTCGGATGCTTGGATGGTGATCTTAATTTTCGATGACGTGTTTCACACACTCACCGCTGTCATAGACTTATATGTCATGGTGCATTTAATTTTTCAATATATCCTTGATTGGTTCTATTTGATTTGCCCATGCATTTTCATTATGTTCACTCCTCGAGTCTCATAGCCGAGACCTGCACCTCAGCTGGTTTGATCCAGTGTTAAGTTCTACATGTATATTTGTGGTTACCAAGTGTGACAATTTGCAACGTGTTCTTTTTCCTGGATATTGATTAATTCTTTAGATGCGCGTAACTGTTTTGGGGTATTTTGATATATAGCTACTTATGGCTTTATGGCAATGTCTGTTTTGGCTACTAGCTCTCGCTATTTTCTACAACTCACTAGACTATACTTTAATTGCTCATTCTTCGTTCCCTTCACTTTATATCTCTTGTTGAATATTTGCTCCGTTACTATTATTCGTTATGGAATACTTGGAGTATGGTTTATGTTCAATGAATATACATTAGTATTTATATTTCTTGCTGGGGTTATAGATTATCTTTTGACTTGCTGGCACTTGTTCTTTTGGATATTTATTCACATGCTTGATAGTGCTTTTCCTTCCCCGATAATGATTATTGATTATGGAAATCTTTGATTCTCTTGGTTCATTCATGTTTATTTGATTACATTTTTCCTACTTCTACCTTTGTCCTTCCGTGACAAAAAGGGGGAGTAGTAGTTTTAATTCTAACAGATTGTGTGCTTCAGTATTGTTGTTGCAGCTTTGCAGGTGATCACATTCTGTTAGGGGATAGGTATCTTCAATGTTAGTGTGTTTTGTCATGGAAGTGCCAAAGGGGGAGATTGTTAGGACCGTAGGCCACAGTTTGTCTTTGTTGTCAAATCTCACGACAAAACACACATTTTCGTGTATCCCTATTATCGAGTTGTACTTTTTATTTACATTATTTTTAGATGCGTCTGTTTAGGATTGTGGAAGGAATCAAGTTGTATTTGTAATGGTGTTTCTATGGTTCGATGCTATTCCGGGTTATGAAGTTTTTTCGAGAAAGATTTCTCCGGTCGAAGCAAAGTGCTCAAGCGCATATTTACCTCGCATCCAGCAAAGGGGTTGTTGGCAAAGTATTGGTGAAGTGCTCGAGCAACCTACACGTGCTCGAGCATGCGGCATATATCCTTATAAAAGGCAGCAGCTAGGGTTTGAGTGAAACACTCTTTTTGCAAAATTTACTTTTGACATTAAAACAAAGAGAGAGCAGTTCTTTTTGGAGGTTTTTTGGGTCTTGGAGTTTTCATGAAGGATTGGGCAATATAATCAAATACTCCAAGAAGTTTATTCAACTTTTTAATCAACCATTCGTTGGCTCTTCCGGTGGATTTCTGGAAGTATCTTGGAAGGCTTGAGGATTCAAGGCTTGCGGCAATCAAACACTTGGTGCG
Organism: Vaccinium myrtillus; assembly: GCA_016920895.1. NCBI lineage: Eukaryota > Viridiplantae > Streptophyta > Magnoliopsida > Ericales > Ericaceae > Vaccinium > Vaccinium myrtillus. Next base: position 23,613,492 of record CM029270.1, read on the forward strand.
ATGAACGTGGATTTGGCAATCGGTTCTTGGGTCAATTGAGAGGAGTTTCAATTGTAAGTATAGGTCGATTGTAATCGCACAATGGTATTTTTAGTGTTTTGATTCCTTCCCGTGGTTTTTACCCTATTCGGGGTTTTCCACGTATATCGCGCGTTCATCGTTTTTTCCTTTATTTTTAATTCCTATTATTGCTTGATTATTCGACTGCTAGCAAAATAGGATTTTTCATGGTGAATGAATTTGACTTTTAATCGCACGTACGAACTCCTAAATGAACAAATATTTAAACCGATTGGGTGTGGGCTGTTGTTAATTAGTGGATGGTAGTTGTATTGGTGGTCCTGAGAGATCTTTTAACAGAGATGGTCACGTGGTAGGTAATATTGAGGTGTGGTGATTGTGACTGGGGAAATAATGGTGAATGGTATATAGTTTAAATTCGAGGCGTGGGCAATGAGACAAAACAGAATAGTTTGGAAATTTACAAAGAATTTTTTTAATTAGTATGGCGTGGTAGTTCTGAAAGAGGGTAGGATCGATTAACTTGAACCATTCTTTCTGGGCCTAAATATAAAATTAGCAAAAACAGAAAAAACTAATAGAATCTGAGGTCATTGAAACTAAGCTGGTCAAGACCATTGATTGGGTGGTTGATTGTAAATACTTTCGATAATTTCGCAAGAAATGGGGTTGTTGGACCCTCCGCCAAAAACAAATTTTTTTTAAGTTCAACTTCCTTCCACAATCTTGCTCGATCCATTTAAAAATTCCATTCTCTCTCTCTCTCTCTCTCTCTCTCTCTCTCTTCTTCCTTGAAAAATGCTAACCCTTTGTTTCCCTTTTCTTGATTCTTCTGGTGTTCCATTTCCATCTCTACATGCCAAATATGTTCCCTTTTGTAGTTTTTAGCTCAACCATCTTCCACCCTTTTTGTAGATAAAAATATGTACGTGTATATGTAGAGAGATTGTCAGAGTTATAAAGTGAGAGAGCAGATGGATAATTATTCAATGGGGGCTGGATTCGTGGCAGTTTTTGCAGTGTCAGGAAGTGTGGTGCTTCTTGCACATCAACTTCATAAGCGCCTTCTCTCTGAATTCATGAAGAAAATTGAATTTGAATTGGGTATGTTATCATTTCCATCTCTCCTTTTCTTTTCTTGGATGGATAATTGTGATTTCTTTTTTTCTTTATTTTTTTTTTTTTGCGCGCTTTTGTTCTTTTGTTTTAGTTTTGGTTCCAATTATCGAATTTTTCCGTTCCCTTTTTTCCATTATTGTTCATTTACTAGAGAATTTCAGTGGCTAACGACACTTCTTCAACAGGACTTTGCATACTTAGGTTGAGTTTTTCGTTTGATTTTAGCAAATGAGTTCACTAAAATCATTTGAAAAACTCAGCATGATAATGTCCTGCATCCTATTGCAATCTAACTTGACTTCTTCCATTATGCAAAATATTACTCTTTGCAAAAATTACTCTATGCAAAATTTTTTGACTAACAAATAGTATTATGAAATAAAGTAAGAATGAAATGGTCAAGATCCTCTCATGTGATGATCGATCCCTGTATTATTCCTCATGTGATGTGAAAAGAGGCCCATCACAGTCTTATTTCACAATTTGAACCATTCATGTAATGGGGTCTTCATGTGTTTAACATTCATATCAAAAATCAAGTTGATCAGAGGTCAACAAAAGCTTGGTTGAATGATATTTGTTTACAAGAGACATAGATCTATTTCTCTTGCGACAAATATGATTTATTCAAACATATACCAATGTCAAATGAACTTGGTTTTCTGTATGGATTTAAACACATGGAAACTATTGCGAAATGAACTGTTTGGATTAACAAACGAATCCGTGAACGGTTTTATTTTACGTCACCTAAGAGACCATATGAGGAATCATCGGACAAGAGGATCTTCATTCGGATCAAATGAACAAGTAGTGCTAGGATCAAATAAAAAAGGACAGACTACAGAGAAAGGGACGATATGGCCATCCTTCAGAGAGCAACATTCTTAAAAAAGTAGATAAATACAGATAATTCATGGTGTCTGTAAAATTGTTAAGAGAAAGGTTGTGCATCGCATTACATTTGAAATTTGTTAAGGTCTTTGTTTTTGTATTGGAAGGAATAAAATTATGGTACACGGGGATTCTGCTGTGTAGCCCCCCCGCACAGCAGCTGCTGTGCACTCATCCGAGCCGTCCGTTGCTCAGATGGATGGCCCAGTTTTCACCTCAGCACATTTGCATCCGAACCGTTCGATGTCATGCGTGCAAGATGAAATTTGGGCCGTCCATCCGAGCAACGGACTACTCGAATGGGTGTACAGGAGCTGCTGTGCCGGGCTGCACAACAACATCCCCAAATCCAAAATTCCCAAATCCAAAATTTTGTACCACCTCTTTTGTGGCCTTCAAATAAAATAATTGAGATGTACGTTATTATCCAGTCTTTTTTTTGAACGGAGATCTTTATATCAACTATATAAAACATAAAGCTGTCTGTGTACTAGTTGGTGTCTAATCGAATACATTAATGTAAAAGGAAATTTTGGGTTGAAACAGGGTGGCTTCTGCCCCACCCCCACAAATATTGGAAAAAACAAAAGGAAATGATTTGGGTACACCACCAAGTGTACCCCAATTGCACCCCACCTTAGCTTTATGACCGGTCATAAAACACTTTAAATCTAGAACGTCCAAAAAAGCGTTTGAACGGCCCCGATAAGGTGGAGTGCAATTGGGGTACCCATATGTTGTGTACCCATAGCACTATTAAAAAACAAATACTATTATTAGTAAAATTTATAAGGTCAAACTACACTAGCTTCCCCTGAAGTTTCTGATAAATACACCCAACTGTCCTCTGATTTTAGATGAATGGATGAAAGAATCAGGAACAAAGGACTGAAAGGGGCGTTGATAAATAAACGAACTAAAACAAAAAAAAAACCGGCAAAATTGGGTGATCATGGGGTGATTCCGCAGGAATTTGTCTCAAGCCAATCAATTTTTTTATTCGACGATCACAACAAAAATGATCCAACAGTTCAATACTGTAACCAGTATTCAACTCTTCGGGGGGAAAAAAACCATTGTTCTAGTCACATGATATAAAATTTGGACGCGAATGCTAATCAAATGGGTTGAGGAGTTGAAGCAATATAGTAATTGCTTGTGAAGTTGTGTGGATGGAATTGTCTCATGCGACCTTCTAGTTAGAAGAAAATTCAAGTCATTGAAACTGTACCAAAATAACTGGAATGGGACAATTTGAGAACACTAAAGTCGGACAGAGAGTAGTTCACCCTTTTTTGAGGGTGTGGCTCATGCAATGCGTGTGGAATAATGATTTATCCAACCTAAGTGTTACTGATCAAAAAAAAAAAAAAAAAAACCTAAGTGTTCTATTTCAACAAAGCCTTTGAGGTACTTTTTCTTGGACTTCAAAACCTCATCAGACGCCGAAGCCATTATTCGACGTCTTCAAAGACGGAGATGGGGAGAGATTGAGAGAGAGACTCAATTGAAAGAGATGGAGATCATGGCCTCCAAAAGCCTGAGTGTGGCACAAGAGAGCTATGTAAGGATTAAGAATGAAAAGGATTTTTTTTTTCTTGGAGCTTAGCAACTTTAATCTACCCCAAAATCAGCTCTTGCAACGATGTCGTTTTTAAAAAATAAAATAAAATCAAGTTTCCTAGATTATTGCTTTATATTATTATGTCATTTAGATATGGTTCAAAATATCGAAACGTGCACAAATAGTCTAAATGTAATATGAGACTTAGAGACTTGTAACGTTTATACGGATCAGTTTTATCTGGCACTGCGAATAGTTTACAAACTAGTGCAATAAATGTGCACATGGCAACACCACATCAATGCATGTTGTAATACACGGGTAGCCTCATCTACCCTCAGGGAAGATCTTTCTAGTTAGTAATTTTTATTATGGATTTTACTTGTTTGTCCAAATCATTTCGAAATAAATTATAACTCACTGTACAACATCGATATGATCATCTTTCTTTTTCTTTTTCTTTTTTTTTGGGTAAATTGATCTATCTATCTTTCTTGTTGTCTTCGTATACGATGATGCGCGTGCAGTAGGATCACACAAAGATAATTCGAAGAAGGTAAGGTTCTCTGACGAGGTAGTGGAGCTGTCGTCGAAGAACAAAGGGCATCGCGAGAAGCATTTATCAAAGCCAGGGGCTGATGTTGACAAGAGTTCAACCACAAGTCTGGCTGCTGAGAAAGAGTTGGGATGCATGCCCCTGAATCGACAAATTTTGTACAAGGGTATCATAAAATACAGGACCCATAAAGGGAAATACATTTCTAACTGATGATGTCAATGGATTAAGAGCTCTCCACCCCTTACTCAGATTTTTACCCAAATTTGAGTAAAAATTTGATTTGGTATAGAGCACTCCAATGGGAAAAAGAAGATCTAGTTAGAAATTGGAGTAAAGGCCTCATTAATGACATTGTTGTAAATTTGAGGGAGAAAATGGCCTTCAGAATTTAATGTTGGATTTGGTTCTCACCAAATTTGGTGAAGAATTTGAGTAATATTAAATTTGGTGAAGGATTTGGTAAAGGAGTAGAGTGAGATTTTTGGTGGTTTTTACTCAAATTTAAGTTTGATGTAGGATTTGGATAAGGAGTGAAAATGCTCTAACAATTCCTTGTAATATTTTGAAGTCTCTAATTTCTTTTGGTGCTTTCTCCGAGGAGAAGCAATATATTATCATGTTTTTGTCATGATGCACTATGATAGCGGTTTGGAATGGGCACATTGTAAATTTAATGCTCTTGATGTTTTCCTTTCTCCTTTAAAAACAAAAGGATTTCCTTCCTCTCTCTCACCTCTTTTTTTTTTTTTTGGGTAACTCGGAAAATAGATTAACTAAAGCATATAGTAGCACTCCATGGGGAGGTTAAGTGAGTTACAGACCAACAAAACAGCAAGTACTACTGACCAACACATTGATTCATCCAAAAAAATGCCTAAGACCAAGACGGTCCCTATTCCAAAACTCTCTGAGAGAGAGTGGCATCGCATCCATCACAACAAGGTAATCATTTTGTTTAGCTCCCAGCCTTGCAAGGTGATCAACACACTCGTTTGTGATGCGAGAAACTTGAGTTAGTGTTGCTCGTGTACGAATCTTCAAGGCTTTGGTTTCGAAAATCATGTTGCTATGAGGATGACAACCATCAAATTCTTCATTGATTAAGTTGATAGCCACGAGAGAGTCAGATTCTATGATCACATTTTGCATATTTTTCTCTAGAATGATAGTTAAACCTCTGTAGATAGCCCATAACTCCGCTGCCAAACTTGTCTCCCAAATGAGTTTACCATAGTAACCCATAACCCATTCTCCATCTTTGTCACGGAATAGGCCTCCGCAACCTGCTCGTTGTGTAGTCTCATTCCAGTAGCCATCCGTGTTAAGCTTAAGACTTGTAGAAGGGGAAGCCAACAAGTTAGGGGATTCTTAGTTAGACTATTGGCTAGTAATGGTTTCAATGCTTCCTCAATGTCTTTGGCATAGGAGATAATAGTTTTAAAGCTTACAATCAGAGGAGTATCCAAGTCATCAAAGCTTTTTCGATTCCTATCCTTCCAGATTTGCCATAAAGTAGCGAAAAAGACACTGCTGCAAGGTATATTATTTCCTATGCCAGAGATCTTCTTAGATTTCAAGTTACGGGTAATCCAGTCCGAGAAGGAGTATTCATAACCATTTCTCAGCCAGAGACTACTACGAAGGAAAGACCAAAGGTCCTCTGATAACGGACAGTGTCGGAAGAGGTGATTTAAGTCTTCTTCCTCTAGATTGCACCTCGGGCAGAGTCCAGAATTGCAGAGTCCTCTATGATTTCTAAGTTTATTTGTAGGAAGCTTGTTTAAGAGTAGTAACCAGATGAGAGTTTTAAGTTTAGAAGGGACTTTAAGTTTCCAAAACCATTTCCAACCTTTTAGATCGTTAGCTTCCCTACGAATAATCTCATAAGCACTAGAAGTAGAAAATACACCATCAACAGCATGAGACCAAACAGGTTTATCAACACTCAACATAAAATCAGAGATGGGTGTGTTAAAAATGGTCACACACGTATCAGCATCAATGAGGTGAGCTATGCTAATAAGGTTCCCCAAAATATCACACTTTCATCCCCAAGTTCACATGATGACCAGGGAATTTAGAGGCAAGGGGACAATCCCCACACCACCAATCTTTCCATAAGTCAATGTCATTGCCATTGCCATTGCCTATCTTCCACTTGGTTCCCTGTTGAATAAACTTGTGTGTGTTCTTTATGCCTCTCCTAGTGTGAGAGGCCACATGATCTTTGGGCCAACTGTCAATAGAGTGATGTCTTAAGTATTTGTTCCTTAAAATGTTCACCCAAAGGCAGTCTTTATTGGTCTTCATGTGCCAACTAAGCTTAGAAATGAGGGCTAAATTTTGATTCCTAGCTTTTTTAAGACCAAGACCACCTTTATCTTTATCATGGCAAACATGATTCTAGTTGACAAGATGAATTCTTTTGTTATTAGCAGTCTCACCCCAAAGAAAATTTCTATTCAGTCTATCAAGGGTGTTGCACACATTGATGGGTAACTCCATGGTCTGCATGAGGTAGCTCGGATTGGCAGAGGTGACATGTTGGGCAAGAGTAGCTCTCCCTGCAAGTGAGAGGGTGTTGCTACTCCAACCTTGCAAATGTTGTTGAACTTTTTCAATAAGAGCATTAAAGTGTTGTTTAATGACTCTACCATGGATGAGGGGGACACCTAGGTATTTTCCAAGGTCATTAGTAAGAGATATGCCTGTTAAAGCGCTCAGCCTCCTAGCTCTAACTCTAGGAACATTGTGAGAAATGAACAACTTAGACTTATTTAAATTGACAATTTGGCCAGAGATCTCACAGAATTGGTTCAACACCTCCATAATGGTTTTGCAAGTATCAAAATTGTCTTGCCCAAATTAAATCCAGTCATCAGCAAAAAAAAAGATGAGTTAAAGGAGCAGAGTTGCTTGAGACTTTTATACTTTTCCACTTCTGCCTTGGTATTGATGAGGAGGGACAATATTTCCATACATAGGACAAATAGATAAGGGACAAGGGGTCACCCTGTCTAAGACCTCTTTTGGGGGTGAACTCTTCAAGAGCTTCCCCATTCCAAAGAACGGATGCCGAAATATTAGAAACACAGCTCATGATTAGGGCAATCCAACTATCATTCAGATTAAAGAATCTGAGAGTTTCTTCAAGGAAAGACCAAGAGATTTTGTCATAAGCCTTCTCCAAATCAATTTTAAAAACCATGCCACTTTTCCTACCTTTTTTAAGTCTAAGAGTATGAAGGATTTCCTAGGTAATAATAACATTGTCATTAGTGGATCTCCCCGGCATAAAACTACTTTGGAAATGGCTGACAATTTTGTGGAGGAGAGGCCTAATTCTTCCAACAATGATTTTGGTAATAATCTTATAAAGAACATTGCATAAGCTAATAGGCCTAAAAAGTTTCAAAGACTCTGGATTATCACTTTTGGGAAGAAGAGCAATGAGAGTTTTATTCACTTCTTTGGGAACAGAGGAAGATTGAAAACAGTTCTTAACAAAAAACACAGACCTCTTTACCAACAATATCCCAAAAATTATGGTAGAAGAAAGCTTGGATCCCATCAGGGCCAAGGGCCTTGTAGGGATTAATACACTGAACTGTATTCCATATCTCCATGTTGGAAATTGGAGCACGGAGCCTGTTATTGTCCTCAAGAAAGAGCGTATGGATCAAGTGAGTGGAATAAAGACTAGGGGCTCTGACAGTGTTGTTCGAATTACAATGAAACGGATTGATAAAGTAGTTTTGAACCATGGCTTTAAGAAGACCAGAATCCTCAACCCAGCCATTATCCGAATCTTTGAGCATAGAAATTTTAGCCTTTCTGCGACGAATAAAAGTAGAGAGGTGGAAAAATTTAGTATTACGCTCACCATCCATAATCCATCTAGATATGGATTTTTGAAACCATAAGAGTTCCTCTTGGTGTAAAATGTTGTTGAAGTCAGCAATGAGGTCTCTTTCAAGTAATTGGATATTGTGAGAAAAGAAGTTATCCTGGGCTTTTTGGATTCCCTCAATTCTGGCTTTAGTCCATCTTTTTTCCGAAATATATTTCCAAAAACATTGCGGTTCCAACTCGTAGCCTCCTTAGTCAAGTTTTTAATGCAGTAAAAAATAGTAATGCCAAACCAGGCATTATTCACAACATTGACAAAAGTGTTATCCGTAAGCCAAGCAGCTTCCATTCTAATGGGTTTATTAACTATACCATTGCTATGCTTACCGAGAACACAAATAAGAATAGGCAAATGATAAGAATAAATGCGAGGAAGAACTTGGACCATACCTTCTGGAAATCGGGTTCGCCACTCAGAATTGGAAAGGTTTCTATCAAGTCTTTTCTTGATGTTGGCCAGACCAAATCTACCATTTGACCAAGTGAATTTAGACCCAGTGTAACTCAGGTCCACCAGGTTGCATTGGTTTATTTTGTCCCCGAACCTCCTTCTTTGGCTACCATTATTGCCCGCGGCTATGCTACTGCTTTCGTCTTGATTTACTGTGTAATTTAGATCCCCAGCTACCATCCATCCATCTTCTATATTGTGCGCTTTCGATTCCAGATCTTCACATAGTGCATCCCTGACTCTAAGGTTAGGGTTACCATAAATAGTAGAAAAATTCCAATCGTCATAGCCATCCATCTTAACAGTTGCGTGAATGGCCTGAGAAGTGAAGTGTGTGGGGTTAAGGGTTACACAGTCAGGATCCCATATAAGCCATATACCCCCTACTCTTCCAAAAGGGTCGGCGAAAATAGAGGCTTGTAGCCTAGGTTCTTAAAGAACAAACTAGTAGATGGGAATTTAACCTTAGTCTCCAGAAGTGCAACCACGTCCGGTTTATAGTGAGACACTAGGTCCGTGAAATGAGCCCTAAAACGCTCATTACCTGCTCCTCGACAGTTCCAGACTAGTATGTCAAGACTTAGCATCATAAAAACACTGTCAAAGTTAGTGGTATCTGGAATATCCAGAATGTGGCTAAACTTCTGAAGATTCGATCGATGAGTCAGAGTCGGTTTGATCCCGAACATGTTCATCTCTTCTTCCTCCAGCTTTGCTTCTCTTAGCTTTATTTTGAAGCTTATCTCTTCCGTCCACCAGACGCATTGTGCAAGGTGAACAGCTTCTTTCACTGGCGACATCATTAGCTCTTCCTTTCCTTGATCTACTACGAAGTTCCTTTCCTTTATTTTTTCTGGGATAGAATAGGTTCTATTTCTAGGTCGATATGAAGTTGGGGAGAAGGAAGGGGGGTGGCTGCGTTAGAAACTTCAACTGGAGTGGAAATGATGTGCGATTTAGGGTTAGCAACTTGGGGAAGGTTCCCTGACTAGGTAATAGAATTCAAAGTTTTGGGCTTGGCTAGGTGATGGGCTATGTAAAGACCCGTGTTTTAAAATAATTTTTCGAAAATAATGTTGGGGAAGTGTGAGAAATGTTTTAAAATGCAAAATGGGGCCAATGTGAGTTGGTGATTGCATACGGGGTGTCTTTGCAACACATTAGAACCACTAGGGGTGAGGGTGTAATTTGGGGGTGTATTTAGAGGCCCAACATCAGAATTTTTGAGCAAAAATCACACCCTCTCTTCCTCTAACACACCGACATTCTCCCTCTCTACTCTTCTGCTACATTTCTCTCATTTCTCCACCAAATCTACACTCCCACACCTCTTTTCCTCAAGATTCAACCTCAAATTCGTCATCTACACGTGATTTGGAGTCCGAGCATCCTTGGAATCATCTTGGAGGAGCTTGTTTCGGTTGGGTTTTGCTAGAACAAGCTAGGGCTTTCTCATATTTCTTCATTGGAGCTCAATCCTTGAGGTAGGGAATAACATTCTACTTTCTCTAAATGTATGTTGGATGAATTAATGCATTGCTCTTGTTCTTGCTGTTAAAATTCCTATCAATCTTGAATATCACCATGGAAATGGGTTTTGATCTTGTTATCATCATGAATATGGGTTTTGATCATGATTAATCTTTGATTTCTACTCCCTTAAGTGTTTATGTAGTGTTATGATCTATATTTTGATGAATTTCAAGTTGTTTTTACTTGGGTTGAAGCCCCCCATCAGATCCGAAAATCTGTCAAAAAAGTTCACGAAACGACCTGGTATTGATATCCCTGCAATCTGGAATCGATACCAGCACATTCTATTTTTTTTTCTTGGTCGACTGGTATTGATACCCCATTCTGGGGTATTGATACCAGACAGCTCTAAACCTTATTTTTTGTTTAGGCCTTTCCTTGACTCTTGGACGTCTTGGGACATCTTCAAATATTTTGTTCACTTAAAATATTACTTATTACCAACCACTTTGTTTATCAGATTGTTTGCTTGGCTTTCCTTTGCCCCCGGTCGGGTAGTTTGACCATGTACTTTCCTTATTCATCAAATACATTTCATAACTTGATGAAAAGCCTCATTCTAGCCCAATCCCCGTACCTTTGGTTCTTTACTCAAAATTCCATGATATTTGAACATGTTCTTGGACACGTGTTATCTTCGCCAAAATCGATACACCGCGAGTTTTCGAACTAAACAATTTACATGGGAGTTTTACACACTTGAACTTTTGAAAATGATGGTTACTTATTCTAGGGCCACCGTTTGGTGCATCCCTAGCCATGGGTGTTCGGAGCCCACGAAATCGGGCAGGGGTCTTCGGAGCCCACGAAATCCGGCAGAGGGATTCATTCCCTATTAAAACAAGAGGTTATTTGTGAAGAGTTAAAAATGGAATGTTTTGGGAAAAACATGATGTTTTGATGTAATCGAACACACGACACGAATTGTAACGATTTTGAGGTAATTGATTGACACTTGGGTATCTTGTGGACACTTTAACATCGAGTCAATGATCCATAGATCATTTTAGCCTAATCATTCATGTGTATCACATTATCACGTGCATCTTTCATTCTTTATACCTTTAGCATTAGTAGAAAAGTTTCTTACTGGGCTAGTGAGCTCGACCTATCATTTTTAGGTACTTGGCAAGGCACATGATTGAGATGCTTGGCATGTGGATGCATAACATGAAGCTTACTTTGGCATGAAGTTATTTTATTCTCTCCATAGTTTACTTTACTTTTGAGAGATTATTTTGTAACTTCTATTTCTTTATTCGTTTGACAAATCCAATATATGTAACAACATTATTTATTGTTGGAACTAAAGTACTTGGGTTTGGGTACCTTTGATGAGAGATATGTAGACTTGTAATTTGGAAATTGTACTTTGACTTTGACTATTCTATGGAGATATGTTTGACTGTGATCTATCTTGTGGATATTCTTTATATTTTGGTTATTAAATTGAGGGCGTGACAGGCTATAGATTCCAAGTTAAAGGAATTATGGGCTTGTGGAGTAGTGGGCTTACCCAAAGTTGGGGTAGTTTAAATAGGGTTAGGCGTGCCAGATTTGTGGTTGGGCTTGGGCTTAGAAGCTGATTGTGTTGAAGTGGACCCTTCCACTTGATGCAGTACCTCTAGGGAATTACTCGGTCCAGATGGGGTGTTTTTATAGGGGAGTGGACTTCTTTTGGGTGTACTGAGATTTGGGTTGTTGGGCCTTGTGATGCCCTTTGTTGCTGGTATTAATTTTAGCCTGGGTCGTATCCATGGTCTTAGAAGAGTTCTTTTCTACTGCATTACCCTCCACGGGCCTTGACACTTGTTGTTTGCCTTTAGGATCTGGTTGAAGGCCTCCTGGTTTAGGGGGCCCAAGTGGCCTATTGAATCTTTTCTTCCTACTCATAACCATCCACTCTCCAAACCCGATTTCCTTAGGCCCATTAGCAGCAATTTGTCCATTGAAATACACCCATTGCTTGTCACTGTCAGTGATAACAGCATTTGTACTTCCTCCGGCGGTTTCTCCCGGCGTCGGCGCCGTAGAGCTTGAGTAGACCTCCTTCCGATGTCCAACCCCGCCACAAGAGAAACAAATAGTATGAATATGCTCATATTCTAGGAGGTAATCATACTTACCCACTACTATGGATGGTTCCAGAGGTTTGCTCAAATCCATTTCGATTCACATTCTTGCATAACTTCCATGGACAGATTTCTCAGTTTTGTTGTCCAATTTTAGGGGTTTTCCAAGTTTGGTTGCAATTTGTAGGAGTGTGTCTTCATCGTAATATTCAGCCAGAAGTAGGGGAAAACGGAGCCAGACCGCCGTTTTCATGGCTTGAGCTTTGTTTGCTCTGAAGTCACTGTACCATTTCTGGACTGTGAGGTAGTGGTCCTGCATAATCCATGGACTGCCGGTGTACACCTTGTGATAATCTGACTTAGATTCAAATTTGATGATGTAGAACCCAAGCCCCACATCCATAGGGGTGAATAAGCCTTCCAGATTCCATAGTTTGGACACTCTGTCCATCAATACTTTGAAGCCAATATTTTTCCCTAGGAGCTTCACAATCAGACATCCTTTCTAGTTAGATCTGATACGTTTTAGGTGTTCCTTAGAAAAATCGATTCTGATGCGAGAAACTTTCTGGATAGGCTCTTCACTGTCCATTTCATCCTCTGATTCGCTGTCATAGAAGACTCTAGATCTTTTTTCCAGATCTTCTTTAGATCTTTCTCTTAAGAGTGCAGCCTTGAAGGATTTGGCATGTATACCTTCCTGGGTTTGAGCTAGATTGTTGATATCCTGTGGGAGAGGATCCAATTCCTCTTGGGTTTCCATGACTATTTCCGTAGGATTCTCCTCTAGGGTAATGGGGGTTTCGTCCTCCATGGCTTCTATATTCGATTGATCCTCTTCGGTGCTTTTAATCTTCTTAGTACTCGTCTCCAGGTGATCAGTTTCTTCAGCCGATTGAATCGGATCAGTCGATTCAGGGGTGAGGGATGGGTTCATTCTAGAGAGAGAGAAAAGATCTTATGCTGTAGTTTCTTCTTTTCAGTATATGGAACAAGTGATTTTCCTCCATCATAACGTGTGTCCGACATCCCCAAAAGCCAATCGTTCTCTCTCTCACCCCTTTACCATAAGGGATTTGTAACGATACTGTAAGGGATTTGTTTACGTCTACCTCCTCGGAAAGGGGAGCCCGGTGAGGTCGTCGGAAGGTGTAGGTGGCCGTTTTGCCCTCCGCCAGAGGTAGAATGATGGTGAAGGTGCGTGTTCACTGTTCAGTAAGGTCGATTGAAGATAAAGGTACACTTTCAGCTACCGCTGGAGATCACGAAGGTGGTTTGATGGTGGAGGGGTGAGTTTGGTGAGTTCATCGAAGACAAAGGTGACCACTTGGCCACTGCCAAGGTAGAAAAATAGTGGTGGAGGCTCTAGGGTGATGTGGGTTCGACAAATGCAGGTCCGACCCTTCGCAATGCCCAAGAGGCCGAGGTCTTGGGTACTAAAAAACAGTCCAAAAAAGGAAAAAGTACGGGCCGGTCCAATTTTACACTTGCACTTCCCGTCCACTCCAACTTAAACCCAAAAGAACACCAGTAAGGTTTGCCACGTACAAAACCAAGCCGAGAGATTACATTTGTCCTCTCTCTCTCTCTCTCTCTCTCTCTCTCTCTCTCTCTCTCTCTCTCTCTCTCTCTTTTTTATATTAAATTTTAAATTTTAGAACCCCGAATCATATGAAAGTGCCTAAATCCCAAACCGTATGAAAGTGCGTAAACCTCCAAAATTGTATAAAAGTGACTAAACTTCTAAAACCTAATGAAATCGTATGATACCCTTAGTGCCTAAACCCCCAAAACCCTATGAAAATACTTAAACTTCTAAAACCGTATGAACCCTAAGTGCCTAAACCCAAAAATCCTAATAGAAGTGCATAAACCATCAAAACCCTGTGAAAGTTCCTAAACTTGATACCCTAAGTGTCTAAACCCAAAAAAGAGTGACTGGCCTTAATGGTGATTAAAAAAAAAAGTGACTGACGATAATAGTTATAAATATTTGTTTTCTTACCTTAATGGTAATTTACTCTAAAAAAAGGGCCTCCCGATAAAAAAAATTTTAGTATTGGTTTGGGTAGGAGTCTTTTAAACCCAATTAAGTGGTCCAAATTGTTTTAAGGGTCTTTGAAATTAAATATTCTTTAAGTAGTACTCTTCAGAAGATTGGGGCCTACCACTATACGCTTTTCCCTCAAATCCAAACCCTTGCCCCCAAAATTGCATACGACTCCTACGGGACCAGATGACCAGGACCACGAATGAAGGTAGTTTCCAAGGAGGAGAATCCTCTTTGATCTCAAAATTACAAAGAATTATTGGGTCTCCAAACAAAAACTTGTAAGTTTTTTGAATCTCATCAATGAGCTCTTTTTGTTTTTGTTATCCGATCTATATATGGAGTGTAATACTAGTGTATATTTATATGTATGTGCATGTGTCAGTGTGTGTTTTATTGGAATGAAACTACATTTTAACAATCATGATCTGAACTGTCCATCTCGTAGATCAAGCAAAGAACTACATTTCCACAAAAAAAAATCAGTTCAACTCAATACCGGTAAAGATCTTAACAAGTTGCATTTTATAATGTAAAATCAATGACAAATATTCCATTGTTAAAGTAATTAGTGATCAAACTGGTTTTTCACAGATAGATTAATTGTTACATATTCTGTAAAATGAATGGTTCAGATCATGAATGTAGACCCAATATAGGTCCACAAAATGAGAATATCTGGGTTTGGAAAGATTAGGTATGGAGAAGAGTTGATCCCCTTCAAGTACTTCAAAAAATGCACCTTTGCTACAGAACCCACTCAAAATATTGGAGGCATTGTCCACTCCCTTCTATTTTTATTTTTTATTTTTCATTCTCTCTTCCTCAACTTCCTTAATTACTTTACAGAAGGAAAAAAAACACCAAAGAACATTTTATTAGAATATTAAGAATATGAAATTATATATTCATAGAATTAGAGCAAGGTCATAGAGTCTGAAGTAATAGACATTTAAATAGAAAAGTGACTTTTAGAGGTATGAATTGGTCTTAAATTGGAGGGGTTGCTTTCGCAAATAGGGTCTACAGGTGGGTGCACCAACAACATCCCCTGAGATAGCTTAGGTCCGAGGCTGCAACAAGAACGTTGCATTGGCGTTCTCATCACTGCAGTAGAGGCAAGGGTGTTGCTCAAACTTCTGCGGCTCTAAAACTTTCCTGGCAAACACCACAAGTTCTCTATTACTCAGAGGACTATGATTTTCATGCAACACAATTTGAACCGCATTACTAAATGCTCCGTACGCCTTCCCTCCGCCCTCCGCAGGACTCATGTCCGCCGATGTCTCGTTCGCTTGGCACCCGCTCAGAAGAATCCCCTCGTCGGGCTTCAACTGTGCAAACAATTGGAGCTCGTGCCAAGGTAGACGAAACCTGAGGCTGGCATCGTCTCCGAAAGAGTATCGCAAGTGGGTTCCGACATCGGACGTGTTGATTCTTGTCGAAGCAGCAAGGTGTGCGAGTACTGTTTCGTAGGGAATGGTCTTGGGCTTGGTCGAAAGCGTTTTAGTAGTAGTCCCAGTACTGGTAGCAGATGAAGGTCCGATTTGCTCTTTCTCTTTGTCGATGAGGCCGCCGCTGTGGCAGGAGTCCGAGATGATAGTGAAGCTTGCTCCCTTCGGAATCCGGTTTACCAGTTGCCTGAAGTCCACATCTACACAAGAGAGTTTATAAATTGGAGCCGACGAGCCGTGTACTAAATTAATCCTTACAAATGACAAAATCAGAGATTTCTTGTATAACGTAAACCCCAAAAGTGTTTAACTTCTGTTCTTTCTATCGGTGAAAGTGTTAACTTACCAGTGATGAGATTAAAATCACAAGGCACAATTGCCTCATCTTTTTGAGAATGATGGCCAGGGCTGAGGGATGGTATCCGGGTGCCATGGCCGCTGTAGTGGAAGAAGAGGACATCACCGGACTCTGCCTTGTCAACCATATGACTTAGTGCCCGCTTGATGTTGGCGCCAGTGGGCTTGATCGACGAACCATGTTCATCGGTTAGGAGCTCAATGTGGCTCGGATCAAATCCGAATCGCGTCATGAGCACATCCCGCATCGCAACTACATCGTTTATACAACCATGTAGTTCATTCGGGGTGTCCGGGTAGTTGCAGCCTACCAACACAGCCAACCTCTTATTTCCCATCTCAATTTTTCAAGATTTTAACACAAAATCAAATGGAGAGAATCTTGTTTTCTATTGGAGTTTTTAGAGATAAATTCTACTATTCGGTTTCATGTCTATATGTAGGCTAGTTTCTTTAGGACTAAGAAAGTACTTGAAGCAAACAATATTGGCCGGCTTGCACTTCAGCTGTTGGAAAGCGTCTAAGTTTACTTTGGAAGTCGTTGCGAATTTTTTATATAAATACCAAATGAAGGTGCCCGAATAGCACTCTCATTGTTTTGGTTACAACGTTGTCCTAGAAGCAACAATATTTTAGCTTATCACCCACTTGTTTTATCATATGACAACTTCAAAAATTCTTGTTAGCGTCATACAAAAACATATTTAAAAAAGCACAAGGCCCTCAAAAACGATTTAAACGAGTACAAGGCCCTCAAAGACGATTTAAACAAGCTCATGAGCTGACAACTTCAAAAATTCTTATTAGCGTCATACAAAAACATATTTTCAAATCCAATTCCCGGCCAATATATTTTCAAGAATCCTTCTCGATCATTATAATTTCTTAGGTCACAAGTCTAAGAGCATTTAACAAATTTGATAAGGTTTTTATTCTCCAACACAAAAATAGGGAATACATGACATATATTTATATATATATATATATATATATATATATAAGGATGAGCTTCTAATGAGGACCTCACCATGAGGACTTCCATGAGGACTTCACCATCCGGACCAAATTTTCATGATCCGAACCGTTAGATGTTTTTAAAATGCATTTTTAAAGGTCCATAGCGTTTTTAACAAAAACTGTGTGGATCAAGCCCTTCCGGGTATTTTTTTTTGAAGATTTTCCGCGTGGACATTGGAAAATGCATTTTAAAAACATTGAGCGGTTCGGATCGTCAAAATTTGGTCCGGAAACACAAAAAAGGGGCATTTTCCGCATAGAACTTCCAATGAGGGAGTCCTCATTAGAAGCTTACAAAGGGTATATATATATATATATATATATATATATATATAAGCATATAGGAGAATGATCTCCTAAGGGCTCCCTTAGCCAAATTCCGTGCGGACCAAGCCCTTCCGGATCAAATTTTGACGATCGAACCGCTCAATGTTTTTAAAATGCATTTTTAAGGGTCCACGCGGAAAATCTTCAAAAAAATAATACCCGGAAGGGGGCTTGATCCCACACGCTAAAATCTGTACATATGTACAGTTTTACCGAAAACTGTGTGGATCAAGCCCTTCCGGGTATTTTTTTTTGAATTTTTTCCGCGTGGACCTTGGAAAATGCATTTTAAAAACATTGAGCGGTTCGGATCGTCAAAATTTGATCCGGAAAGTTGAAAAAGGGTTGGTCCGCACGGAATTTTGGCTAAGGGAGCCCTTAGGAGATCGGCTTCCTATATATATATATATATAGGATCCTGTTCTACTAAGGACTCCCTCAAACTCGTAATTTGCGGACCTCATGGATCGGGGTCGAATCTCGACGATCCGAACCGCTCAATGTGTTTAAAACGTGATTTTAAGGGTCACCGCTAGGATTCGTCCAAAAAAAATACTCGGAAGGGCTTCATTTGAGCATTTTTCGATAAATTATATATGTACGGTTATTATGAAAAACCGCTCGGATGAAGCCCTTTCGGGCATTTTTATTTTTGTGATTTCTCGCGTTGGCCATGGAAAACATGTTTTAAACACATTGAGCGGTTCGGATCGTCGAAATTTGGTCCGGAAAATCAAAAAAGGGGTGGTCCTCACGGAGGAGATCTTTGAGGGAGTCCTCAATAGATCATCTTCCTATATATATATACAACAAACTTCCAATCCAAACTACCTTAACTTAATAAGTTACGGACCTAGGGGTTTTTTCGACTTTCCGGACCAAATTTCGACGATCCGAATATAGCGTTTTTGTGAAAAACTGCCCCGATCAAGCCCTTCCGGGTATTTTTTTTTGCCAAATCTTCGCGTTGGACCTTGAAAACACCTTTTAAACACATCTAACGGTTCGGATCGTCGAAATTTGATCCGGAAAGTGGAGTCCGGACGGTAGGTCCGTAACTTAAGGTTTGGATAGGAAGTTTACTCTATATATATATAGGCAAATTTTCTAGTCCAAACCTCCCGAGAATAAGGAAAAATTGATTTTTTTTGTGTTGCAAATTTTTTTTTGACGATCCGAACCGTCCAATATGTTCAGAAGGTGTTTTCAAGGGTCCTACGCGGAAAATCTTCAAAAAAAAATACCGGGAAGGGCTTGATCTAACCAGTTTTCGCAAAAAATATATATATACAGTTTTTGCGAAAATTGCTTGGATCAAGCCCTTCCCGATATTTTTTTTTGAAGATTTCCCGCGTGGACCCTTGAAAACACCTTCTGAACACATTGGACGGCTCGGATTTTCCAAAAATAATTTGTAACACAAAAAAAACCATTTTTTTCTTATTAACGGGAGGTGTGGACTAGAAGTTTTACCTATATATATATACACAAAACATCACCTCCAAACTCCCGCAACTTATTAAGTTCCGGACCTCCACCTCCAAACTCCCGAAACTTCACCTATAAAAACTTTCATAAAACTGTTTTTATAGCGTTTTTGTGAAAAACTGCCCCGATCAAGCCCTTCCGGGTATTTTTTTTTTGCCAAATCTTCGCGGTGGACCTTAAAATCACGTTTTAAACACATCTAACGGTTCGGATTTTCAAAAAAATATTGGGAAGGTGGAGGTCCGGACGTTAGGTCCGTAAAATGGGGTTTGGATGTGAAGGGGTATATATACAAAAAACTTCCAATCCAAACTCCCGAATTTTATAACGTCCGGACCTCCACCTTCCCAATATTTTTTTGAAAATCCGAACCGTTAGATGTGTTTAAAACGTGATTTTAAGGTCAACGCGAAGATTTGGCAAAAAAAAATACCGGAAGGGCTTAATCGGCGATTTTCATAAAACTGTTTTTATAGCGTTTTTGTGAAAAATCGCGATCAAGCCCTTCCGGGTATTTTTTTTTTTGCCAAATCTTCGCGTTGGACCTTAAAATCACGTTTTAAACACATCTAACGGTTCGGATTTTCAAAAAAATATTGGGAAGGTGGAGGTCCGGACGTTAGGTCCGTAAAATGGGGTTTGGATGTGAAGGGGTTCCTATATATATATATATATATATATATATATATATATAAAAACTTCCAATCCCAACTCCCGGATTTTATAACGTCCGGACCTCCACCTTCCCAATATTTTTTTGAAAATCCGAACCGTTAGATGTGTTTAAAACGTGATTTTAAGGTCCAACGCGAAGATTTGGCAAAAAAATACCGGAAGGGCTTGATTGGGCGCTTTTCATAAAATCGCTTTTTTTTATAGCGTTTTTGTGAAAAATCGCCCCGATCAAGCCCTTCCGGGTTTTTTGTTTTGCCAAATCTTTGCGTTGGACCTTAAAATCACGTTTTAAACACATCTAACGGTTCGGATTTTCAAAAAAATATTGGGAAGGTGGAGGTCCGGACGTTAGGTCCGTAAAATGGGGTTTGGATGTGAAGGGGTTCCTATATATATATATATAGGGAGCATTTCCTATAAGGGCACCCTTATATAGTACGGTGCGGGATTTTGTGTTCGGGATCGAATTTCGAAACGATCGAACCGTTAGATGTTTTTAAAACGTGTTTTTAAAAAACCCAACGCGAGGATTTGTGAAAAAAATATATAAGGGCTTGATCCGGCGGTTTTTTATAAAATCGTATATGTACATTTTTATCGAAAACTACTACCGGATCAAGCCCTTCTATTTTTTGTTTACAAATCCTCGCGTTGGACCTTAAAAACACGTTTTTTTGTGAAAAACCAAAACATCTAACGGTTCGGATCGTCAAAATCGATCCCAAAAAAAATCCCGCACCGTAGCTATATAAAGGTGCCCTTATATAAAAAATGCTCCCTATATATATATATACAAAAAAATAATTTTATACTTCAATCCAAACTCCCGGATTTTATAACGTCCGGACCTCCACCTTCCCAATATTTTTTGAAAATCCGAACCGTTAGATGTGTTTAAAACGTGATTTTAAGGTCAAACGCGGATTTGGCAAAAAAATGGGGGCTTGATCGGGGCTTTCATAAAATCTGTTTTTATAGCGTTTTTGTGAAAAACGCCCGATCAAGCCCTTCCGGTATTTTTGTTTTGCCAAATCTTCGCGTTGGACCTTAAAATCACGTTTTAAACACATCTAACGGTTCGGATTTTCAAAAAAATATTGGGAAGGTGGAGGTCCTGACGTTAGGTCCGTAAAATGGGGTTTGGAAAGGGACCTAAAATATGGGGTTCTTTGGCTAAAAAAACCATTTTGGTTTATTTTTCAATTCACAAAATGGGGTTTTTATGATGTGAAGGGGTTCCTATATATAAACTGGGGTTCTTTGGCTAAAAAAAAAAACCATTTTGGTTTTTTTTCAAAATGAGGATTATTCACAAAACTTTAAGTTTGACTAATAATTTTATAAAACTTTTTAGATTTCTCAAAAAAAAATAGAGAGAGGATCAAGAAACCACAAATAAATCGAATCCGAAAACTAACAAATTTGCAAAAAAATTTGAATAAGGAAAACACAAACGGTTCGGAAAAAAAAAAAACCAGGTTTTTCAAAATGGGGTTTGGATGTGAAAATATATATATATGGGGTTCTTTGGCTACAAAAACCATTTTGGTTTATTTTTCGCTTTATTCACAAAACTTTTTTGACTAATAATTTTATACTTTTTTAGATTTCTCTCGGACCTCCACCTTTCCAAAAATATTTTTTGAAAAGGACAAAACCAAAAACTAAAAAAACCAAAAAACCAGCTTTTTTCAATTCACCCAAATGAGGCCTTTGGCAAAAAAATCCAATCCAAACTCCCGGCTTGATCGGGCTTTTTAGATGTGTTTAAAATTTTAAGGTCCAATTGCGAAGATTTGGCAAAAAAATACCGGAAGGGCTTTGATTGCGTTTTTCATAAAACTGCGCGATTAGCCCTTTTTGTGAAAATTTTCCCAAATCTTCCGGTATTTTTTTGCCAAATCTTCGCGTCACCTTTTAAATCACGTTTTAAACACATCTAACGGTTCAAAAAAAATATTGGGAAGGTGGAGGTCCGGACGTTAGGTCCGTAAAAAGGGGTTTGGATGTAAAGGGGTTCCTATCCCCACCTTTTATTTCCGCACCTCGTGATCCAAAAATTTTTTTGACGATCCGATCCGTCCAATGTGTTCAGAAGGTGTTTTCAAGGGTCCACGCGAAAAATCTTCAAAAAAAAAAAAATACCGGGAAGGGCTTGATCAGCGCTTTACGCAAAAAATGTAAATATATATTTTTTGCGAAAACTGCTTGGATCAAGCCCTTCCCGGTATTGTTTTTTGAAGATTTTTCGCGTGGACCCTTGAAAACACTTTCTGAACACATTGGATGGATCGGATTTTCCAAAAAAAATTTGCAACACAAAAAAACCCCATTTTTTCCTTAAATCCGGGGGTGTGGATAAGAGAATTTTCGTATATATATATGTATATAAATTTGCTTAAGAGTAAAACACACGGACAAATTCGCGGAAGCGGATCCGCTGTCCCGAATTCCTTGTCCCAACTCCATGTCCCATCCATCCGAGTCGTTCATCCACGGATTGGATTTCATTTCACCCCAAACAAATCTGAGCCAAACATGTTCATCCACGACTCTTAGCCTTTGATTGCTCGAATGGAGGTTCGGATGGACGGGACACAGAGTTAGGACAGGGTTTTCAGGACAGCAGATCCGCAACCCAAATTTGCACTTCTTTGTCGACACGTTGGCCAGATCATTGGGGAGGATTTCATGGGAGATGGGAGATGATGATGAGGTGATCAGTAATATCACGATTCTAAATGATGCAGTGGAGCATGAGATTTTGTAGCTGTTGAAACATGAAGATTCTATCTTGGAATATTAAGGCGTTGCGGAAAAAGGTTAAAAGAAGGAAACTTAAAAAGCTACTCTCAAACCCTGGGGGCCAGTGGTTGGTTCTCTCTCGACGAGTTCGATTCTTGGGTCAATCTGGTATCCTTAACGGCATTGTGGAGGTGTGGGTTTGGGGCGGTGGCGTTATCTTCTTGGGGCTGGTCGGCTACTATGGAGGTTTAGGGTTATGTTCTCTTTTGGTTTGGGGTTTGGCCCAAATCAATTGTTTTTTGTGCCTATTATAATATCAGGGTTTATAAACTCATTGGGTGTTGGGTTTCAGCCCTTTTGTTGGGCTTTGTCCTAGTGGGTGTGCTCGTTTATTGTTTTTTTTTGGGTTTTTAGACCCTTTGGGTGTTGGGTTTCAGCCCTTTAGGTGGCCTATGTCCCATTGGGGTTTCTCGATTGGCTCCTTGCCAACTGTTGTTTTGGCTCTCGGATTGTGATACTCGTGCTTTGTTGTCTTTCCTTACCCCTATTAGTCTTGTTTTTCCTTCAAGATTAATGAAGTTTTTTGTCGTTCAAAAAAAAAAATGTTCACTAGATCATAGAAACTTTTATGACTTATCTCGATATTACAATTACTTGTATAGTTATAACGGCCTAGTTGTTAGTGTCTATGATAAACAAATAAAATAAGTTGCTAGTGTCTAAAATTAAGACAAAGATAAAACATATTCCTTTTGAAGATAAATGAATAAATCTCCCTTACGTACTCCTTTTGGTGTACGGCGAAGGTAATAGAATCAACAGAACACCAGACACAGAAAACAAGTTATGAAGTTCCTAGAAGCACACTAGGATATTCCAAGCGGGATTTTATTTGAAACTATTTTGATAATATCATTTTTAAATCGACTTACTTTCTATGTCCAATTGTTGTGATCAGCTTACGTGTTCCATGACTTATTAAAATAGTAAGAGGTACGGATGATGCTAGACATTACGAACTCTAAAAGAAAAAAAAAATAATATTGTATTAGTATTTTCTTCCCTAAAAAACTTATCGTTAATTATAAACATTTGACGAAGTAACTTTAAGAGCCGTTTTTCAATCTTTAAACTTGGAGAGAGAGGGGAGAGAGACAGAGAGACGACTTTAAATTGTTCACGCCAAAGACAAGTTGCTAATTGCAAAATTGTAATGATTTAGGGAACCCATTCTATGAATAGCTTCCTCTGCTCATGTATGATGTTTTAGATTCAAAATTCATTATTTACTCATTCAAAATTTTCATTTAGTTTGAGTAGAGTGATGACCTCAATTGGAGAGTAAATGCTTGGGATTCGAGAGCAGGTAAATCGCAAGGGCAAATCTGTTCAAAATATTATTACTAGAAGATAGAAGTTTGAACAAATGTTGATCTCTTATCTTAGGACAAAATACCGATAAGCACGCGGTTACGTGCGAAGCACGTAGCTTGACACTAGTATAGTTTAATGGAGATAGAGCGGTGGTCGTGTGGTTGACATGGTAAGCCGCCGAGAAGAATTCAGTTTGAGGATATATAATACTATTAAGGCCCCGTTTGATACGAGGTTTCATTTTGGAGGGATTGGTAATGAGGTGGGATTGGGATTGAGATTGATAATGTGATGGGATTATTAATGAGATAAATCATTCGCTCATGTTTGTTTTGCACAGGATTAGATCATGGGATTACTAATAACATGTTTGTTTTGCTTAGAATAGGATTGGGTAAAAATAATTTGTGTCCAATTCTACCCTACCATGGAAACACCATTTTTATCACCAGGAAAACCATGAAATGCCACTGGACCAAATTCAAGAACCATTTGACCGTATTACATATTCCAAATTCAGATTTCGAATAGTGGTGTGATGAACGTGAAAATCATATTATCCACAAAAAAGAAAGAAAAATGAAAGCTGGGAAAAATTTATACTTGCAAGAGGAAAGCTAGGAAACAAATACTAAAAAACAAGATGAAGTACTGTGCACATACAATTCGGTTTTTTTAGGTTTTATACTTGCAAGAGGATAATTGTGACAATTGATAAAAAGGGAGAGGTCATAAGTGTCTTAATTCACTCAATCCCTTGGTACAGGTTTCACAATACCAACCCCCCTTAGGTTGGTGAATCCGGTGAATTGTTGGGTTTCACAATCTCAAGGGAGTATCAATCCCAAACATCAAAAACAAAACAAACACCAACTTAAAGGTCCCACCACCTTCACAATCCTAAACCCAAACTTGAAACCTTGAATCAAACAAGGCCAGTAACTCAGCGTTTAAAATTGAAAATTTAATCCAAATACAAGGTTTATAATGTCATTTTGGAAAATAGAAAAACGAGTTGGTATGACTGACTTGTCAGCCGATCAAGCAAAACACTTGACTAGACACGTTGGTCAAATTTCCAATTAGCATCGTCCTTGAATTAAAATTTAAAAAATTACTCTAAGGTCCATTATAGCTCTTTGTAACATGTCTAGTCCACCTCATAGTTCCATAACTCCTCGAATCCACCTTTTTGCAATTTCTAAGGTGTAAGGCCCACTCTCCATTTTTAATAGACAAATATACCCTCACATTAAATTTAATACATAATATACTCTTGCCGGAAAGTTCACCGGTGCCAGAAAGTTACCGGCACTGGAAAAGTTTGCCGAAAAATTTCACTGGCGCCGGAAAAGTCACAGGACAAGATGTGGTTATCTGTACTATATTTTTTTTTAAAGCATACTTGGGATCAGATGTGGTCATCTGGACTCATAAGAGGTGGTTACCTGGATTCACAAGAGGTGGTTATCTGTACAATATCTTTTTTTTTTAAACCCACTGGGATCAGATGTGGTTATCTGGACTTTTTTTAAATTAAAATAAAAAAGCATACTTGGGATCAAATCCTCATCTGCCCACATATAACACAAAACATATTTATGACAATACAGTCCCTAGATCGTAAAACTGTATAATAACAAAACAAGTTTTAATTGACCAAATAGAATGAAAATAAGAGCATTAAGGAGCATCACAATATAGCTAATGGTGTTGTAGCTAATTATTCTTTCTAATATAAGGCTGATAAAGAGTTAATAGTGGGCTAGTGGCTCCCACCTATGACCTAGTGATAAGTCCCCAATATTGTAGATATCCGGGGCTTATCTAGCTCATTTTGCTCACACACACGCGATTCCGCGCCTTAAATGTTTGATATGCGCGTAGTGTTGTTTTTGTTAAGTTACAGGTTAAACAAGCAAATAAGTGCGTTTTGAGTGCATTCGGAACCGTCCCAAGTTACCGAGGGTCACGTGCCCCATGGCACGCCAACTCCGGGCCTCAAGTGCCAAGAAACGATGATTTGGCTAGGGCCTAGGAAGCCGAAAAGTCACAAAGATAAGCCGATGGCTTGGAAGCCGTGCCGCAAGCTCACAAAGACTCCCGGTGGAATCCGGGAGTAACCAAGCATGCACGAGACCAAGGAACACCTCCCCGAGAGTCACACAACTCGTTTTAGTGTTTTGAAGGAAGTCCGGAAACATGGAAGGCCAAGGGAGTGACCAAAGGCATCATCGGACCAATAGTGGATCGATCCACTCCCAATAGTAGATCGACCCACTAAAGTCAAAAGTGAGAGAACGTTCCCGTCCATGTTGAAGAGGATGTTGCTGGCTCCGGCATTGCTGGGACCGGTGCCGTGGGTGGTCACGGTGATTGTTCCATCTCTGTTGACGACTGGGGGAGGGGTGAGCCCCAAGTCGCTCCTGACCTGGTGGTACCGGTACCGGTCGGCGGTGTTGTTGTACTCGTCGGCGGGACCAAACGCATCAAGACCCAAAGTGAGGTTGGTCATTCGTGCAGCGTTTGGGGAGGTTTTGAGGGAAGAGCTTTAGAGGATGGGAAAAGACACCACCAAAGTGTTCAGAGGGGCTGGGAGGATCTCGTCCCCAGCGGAGTCGCCAATTGTGAGGGTGTTTTTCGTCGGAGTGAGCTCTTTGGACCTTCTGAATGGGTGCGATAGGTGGTGGAATGGATAAGCTACGCCTGTGTCCTAGCTGCCCGCCGGAGAGGGTGACCTGCACACGTAGACAACCGCGTTAGTGCCAAACCCGAACAGTGGTGGTCCGGGAAGGCACTCCGACGGACAAGTTAGTCACCGGAGGGAAAGAATACGTCGGAGATCTAGAGAGAGAAGTAGAGTTATGAGGGTAGTAAATGAGGAGAGAGGGATCGATCCCCTTGTGGTAGTTGTAGTGGGGTGCTTATAGGCAGTGGGGGCGTGTGTCCTACGCGCTCGGTGCCCCTCACGCGCCCGTCATTCGCGCTCGGAATGACAATTGACGTGACTTTCATCTCTGCCACAGACACCATATCACCTCGAGACATTCCCCAACACCCAAGTGCTCCTGCAGGCGGCGGTGGCAGAGTAGGTGACTGCCGCATTTAATGCTCCATCATGGAGTGTGTATCGTGCCCAATACGCCACCGCCGAATCAAGTACACCCGAGCCCCCCGCGTGGCCGAAGTCAACCGACTCGGTACGCGAGTGGTTCGGCCTCTCGAGCGCTCGGCACGTCGCTCGGCGGAGCCCCCGAGAGTGATCCGAGAGCTGAGCATAGAGTTTTGTGGCCTTGGTACCCTTGGGTTCGGCGGATATCACGGAAATCCATATTCGTCCAAACCTGGATATCCGCGCCGAACGCCGATGGAACCGTGCGTTCGGCGGGGGCGAGATATGTTGTTCTACATTTGGTTTCGCAGGTTTTGAGATGTTGGCCCCTCTGCCCTTCCATTACGCAGAGTGGGGCCTCTACTGGCCCCTATGAACCCGGACGCTACAATTTATATAGCAGATAAGTTACTGTCAACATCCATTTAGGCTGCAACGTCAAATAAGAATATTATGGATCCGTTAACTGTAGTTAGTGAAATTTGGACCCAAGTCAAATGAATGGAATTCATTACTTTTAATTAACTGTATTCAGTGAAATTTGAATCCAAGTCAAATGAATGGGATTACATGATGTCTACCGGCCACTAGGCTAGTAATTGATCACTTTTTACGATATAAAGTGATTGCATGTGATTAGTAAAAGTGTTTAAAAGAGATGTGAGGGCTTGGCATGTTGTGCGAACACTCCTGCCTGAAAAAGACTCGACGATGATTTTTCATGGAAGATGATGGCTGTGAGGCCGGCAACGATGGATGAAGGGATAACGCCTTTTGGTATAGTATATTTGGAGGTAGTAAGATTGCGGGCATGTGGTGATAATAAAAATTAAAAAAGAAAAACGGCCGACGGCGAGCATGTGATTGTTTGTGAACTTCTTCTGCGAGGATAATATAGTTTAATGGAGATAGAGAGCGGTGGCCGTGTGGTTGACATTGTAAGCCGCCGGGAAGAATTCAGTTTGAGGATATATAATATTAGTAACTCAGCGTTTAAAATTGAAAATTTAATCCAAATTCGAGTTTGGAAACTAGAAAAACGAGTTCGGTATGGCTGACTTGTCAACCAAGCAAGCAAAACACTTGACTCGACACGTTGGTCAAATTACCGATTAGCATCGTCCTTGAATTAAAATTTTACTATGTTGCTATGGATACTACATATTACCAGTCCCGGCGCTCCAAGGCTTCAAAAACTCGCAAATTTTAGGGGCTTCTTTTATTTTTGGTATTCCGTTTTAAGAGTCTAAAGAAATTACATACTGCTTCTGTCTCATTTTGTTAGTGTTTATTGAGATTTTCAACTTTTTAAGAGGATGTGCGTTTAATGCATGTCTTCTCAAAAACTTAGTTCTAATTTTCATTATTTTCCTTCGATTTATGAGGGTTAGATATGGAAATCTAAGCACTTTTTTGTTTAATTTTTCAAAAGAGACTAACATTTTGGAACATTTCAAAATGAAACAGGGGACTAACAAATTGAGACGGAAGGAAGTATATAATTGCCTATTTTCGTCATAATTGTTTGCCGAGCAACTAGATTTATTACAAGATTAGGTGCTTTGGGAAAAAAGTAAAATTTGGTTTTTTGGTTGTCTTCGTTCAATTTTTTTTTTTGCATTTGTTAGTTTTGCGTCAAGTTATCGTGGTTTATGGATTTGGCTCGACAAGATGAATCCAAAGAATACAAAATTATGGTCGAAACTAATTTTTTTTAATAAAGCCAAAATTACTGGTTTAATTTTGGTTTATTTTCGGCTTTATTCAAAAAATTATTAGTTTTGACGAAAACTTGACGCAAAACTAACAAAAAAAACTAAAAAACCAGTTCTGCGTTTTTTTGCCAAAGCACTCCTTAGTCTCGCCTTTGCTCAACTATGAATGTCACGTGTAAGGTTTGAATGGAATTCCATCTTATCTAAACCATGAGATTCGAATATGACTGATCATGTAAGCATTATCAGTATTTTAGCTGTTAAAACTGTAAGAAATGTTTTGGTATGCACTACCTTGAGGCTGCTGGATTTTCGAGATTGCCAGATTGAAGGATGCTTGCTGTTTAGAGATGATAATAGCCACACCAGAATTTGTTTTGGTCCTGTTGGTTTCCATCTTTTGGCATTTTCTCTTCTTTCATTTTCAGCTCTTCGCTGGAAATTTTGCCTATACCATGCACTTGTGTTTGGTTGTGGCTTTCACCCTCGATGTTCCCTTTGTCGAGTTTTAATAAATATTTTCCCGATCAAAAAAAAAAAAAAACTGTAAGAAATGTGATATTCAAATAATTTTACTTTGTCAAATCTTGTCATTTTGGGTTTTTTTATTTATTTATTTTGGATTAATGACATCTAAGTGATACGTTTGAAATCTTCTAATGTTCGGGTATGTTTTCTTATTAATTAGTGCTTGTACTCATTTTCAAATAATTGATAGTATATTTTATTGTATTATATCCGTAAAAAATAAAAATTGAGGGAAGCTCCGACACTCAAGACATGATTCTCCTTGAAGTTTCGCACATTTTGTAAAGTTTGAATGGTCCCAACGAACGAATATTGATTCAGTCAAACTTGGAATATTTGATTAGTCAACCACCTCCAGACGTACATATCTTTGTCTGCACGTCTCTCCCCCTATATATATCCAATTTCCATTCTCAAATTAATCCTCCAAAACTTCTCATCCCCTGCTCTCTTTTATATCTCATTCATTTCCCTTCACCAAAACTGGAAAACTTCACTAGTCCCTTCACCAAAATGCCAATGGCCCGACCTCTGCCCCAGTTTCCCCAACCCACCCGACCCGCATTCAGCTACGTTATTGATCCAGTTCCATTCCCTGTGCTGCCCGAACAAGAGTATCACCATCCGGAATCCCTATCCGTACCGAAACCTGAATTTTATTCGGAATCCAGAGATACCGAATCTGAAGTACCCGTCTTCTGCACGGGTACTTCGGATCACGATGACACAAATTTGTCATCTGGAAATCGGATAAGTCTTTCGCCACCAACGGGGAAAACACCCAAGAGCGAAAAAGAGGCGGTGGACGAGCTGCTTATGATCCTGGTCGAGTGCATGGAAGAACTCAACACGCGGAGTAGGGAAATCCTGCTCCGGAAATTCTTTTCGGAGATAGAAAGAGAAGAGCGGCTCGAGCAGTTCATCGTTGAAAGGCTGAAACAGTCACGAGTCAAGGCCATTTCCGACTTGTGCGATAAACTTCCAAAAAAGAATCGGACGATCAAGATTCGAAGTTTAGCGATACGGAGGGGGAACCGGTGTTGACGAGGAGCATTTCGGAGTCGGTGGAGGAGTTATCGCAGAAGCTTGAGAGATTCAAAGTGAAGACTCTTGATTTGGGAGGTGTAGTCGTCAATGAGGAAGAGTCAAAGAAGTGATGATATCAAAATATGATTTTTTTGAAATTTTTTGTAAAATGCTAAAATAGGCCCAGTAGGCTTATATTATACTCCTATTAAGGTTTCAAAATGTGTGTTAAAATGTGTGCAAAGTGTATAAAAGTGTAAATATATTAAAAAGTGTAAAATTTGCACTGTAATACGTATTTTTTTTTTTTTATTTGTAACCTCATGTGGGTCTCATTGTAAAAAAAATTAAATATAGGGACCTTTATATTAATTTTTTTTTTGTTGTAAATTTGATCACCTCGTCTGTAAAATCTCGAGAACATTTCTTTTTATAAGCTTGGAGCCGTGGACAAATTGAAAACGAATGTTATATTAACTGAGCAACCTTATGGTTTACGACCTTGTCAACTGTCGTCCTTGAAGACAGTGAAACATCACTAATTTTTTTTTTTTTTTTTGTAAATCGGAAATATATAGAACTAATAAAGAGAGTCAAACTGCAACAGAAGTGCATGAGTTTGCTTACACATAGATAAACTACTAATAGACATAAACCTTAGTCAAGAAAATGCCTAATGTTGAGGTATCCCTAATTAAAAACTCCCTAATGGACAGAGGGGGGCTGATGGTAACCACTAATTCTTCAGTTTGTTCTGCTCCAAGATGAGCAAGATACTCTGCACATTGGTTCGCATTATGGTAGATGTGAGTTAGAGTGCTTCTCGTGCTGTTAAGAAGGTATTTGCCGTCATTGAGAATATTGCTTTGAGGATGATTAACGTTTGCTCCTTCGTTAAACAAGAGAACCGCCGTTTGAGAATCTGATTTCATTTGAATGTTGGAAAGACCTTTCTCCAAGATGATTGTAAGGCCTCTATAGATTTCCCAAATTTCAGTTTCTAGGCTCGATCCAGCCACCATTTTTTCGTAATAACCCAGCTTCCATTCTCCTTGATCATTCTGGAAAATACCCCCAAAGCCAGCTTTCCCATTTGAATCATATCTGCAGCCATCTGAGTTAAGTTTGGTGATACCTGTGGAGGGAGGAAGCCAAGCAGTCAGTCGAGTAATAGGACGATCAGTTAAGAGAGGAGACTTAAAGGCTTCCACTATTTCGGAAGCATAGGAGGACAAAACTTTGAAACTAATTTCATTAACCGAGTCAAAGTTGTCAAAACGTTTCCTATTACAATCTTTGCAAATTTTCCAAAGAGTGGTACAGAAAAGGGTGTTCCAAGGTATTTGAGTTCCCATGCTTAAAAGTTTTTGTTTTCTCAGATTGAAAGAAACCCAATCCAAAGTGAAGCTCATGTGTCTATCTCTCATTAACCGACCCGAGGGGATTGTATCCCAAAGGCCAGAGGCCTTGGGACATTCCCGAAACAGGTGCGCTAAACTTTCAGTAGAGAGATTACATCTTGGACACATGTCCGAAGTCGTAATACCTCTTCTGGCACGAAGGAGGTTGGTGGGAAGTTTGTTGTGAAGAATAAGCCAAATAAAGGTTTTAAATTTTTGCGGGAGTTTTAACTTCCAAAACCACCTCCATCACTTCGTGTCATTTGTGTCCTTATTGAGAAAATCATAGGCAATAGCAATTGAAAATTTTCCGTTGGGAGATTCCGCCCAAGAAGGGTGGTCCATGACTTGGGAGTACAAAGGGAGAGTAGTATCAAGAACAGCATTTCTCGACATATCATCCAAAATATGATCAATACTACCCACATTCCAAACACCATTCTCAATGATCTCCTCCACCTTAGTGTTATTCTGGGTATGCATACCAAGATGTCTATCGACCAAAGGTGTGGATCCACACCACCAATCATTCCGTAAATCAGCATTTTTCCCATCACCAATGATCCATTTCGTGCCTTTTTTAAGAGCATCTCTAGTACGAATGATGCTACGCCAAGTATGAGAAGTTGTTCTATTGCTAGGCCAATTTTGAATATTATGGTGTTTCAGGTATTTGTCCCTAAGGATGTTAGCCCAAAGGTTATCATCATTGTTGGTCAATTTCCAGGCAAGTTTAGTCAATAAGGCCAAATTTTGGGTTCTGGCTTTCCTCAATCACAGTCCTCCGTAATCCTTGTTTTTACAAACTTTGTGCCAATTCACAAGGTGAATTTTCTTCTTTTCAGGAGTGTCACCCCAAAGGAAGTTCCTATTCAAACGATCAAGTTTATCACAAACATACGTAGGGAGGTGCATAGTTTGCATAGTGTAAGTAGGGATAGTAGAGGTAGAAGCTTGAATGAGAGTAGTTCTACCCGCAATCATGAGGATGTTAGACTTCCAGCTAGCAAGTCTATTTTGCACTTTCTCAATGATATGTTTAAAATGGTCTTTGTTAGCTCTTTTATGGAGTAAATGAACTCCAAGGTATTTTTCCAAGGTCATTCGTGAGAGCTATACCACACACATTACTCAATCTTCTAGCTTTGTTGTGATGAATATTGGGGGAGACAAATAATTTAGATTTAGCAAGATTTAGAGTCTGCCCAAACAAATAGCATAAGGTCAAATAGCATAAGGTCATCGGCAAAAAATAAATGTGTAAGCACACAGGAATCTTTAGAGACTTTGATACCTTTTCAAACACCCTCAGTACATTTATTCTCAATAAGAATAGAAAGTCTCTCCACGCAAAGCACAAACAAGTAGGGTGACAAAGGGTCTCCTTTTCTAAGGCCACAACCAGGGACGAATTCCTCTAAGGGTTCTCCATTCCAGAGAATAGAAGTTTTAACACTAGTAACACAGTTCATAATAAGAGCAGTCCAGGAAGGATTTAAATTGAAGAATATATAGGAGTGTATCAAGGAGAAATTTCCAAGAAATTTTGTTGTAAGCTTTCGCCAAATCAATTTTTAGTAAAATTCCCCCTTGTTTTCCTTTTTTTGATCTAAGAGTATGGAGGATTTCCTGGGTAATAATAATATTATCATTGGTAGATTTTCCCGGGATAAAGCTACTTTGAAATGGGCCAATGATTTTGCAAAGCAAAGGTCAAAGTCTAGCAACTATGATCTTAGTAATTATCTTGTAGCTCACATTGCACAAACTTATTGGTCTAAATAGCTTAATATTATCAGGGTTATCCGTTTTGGGAATAAGAGCAATAAGGGTTTTATTAATAGTTTCTGGGATAGAGCTATTAACAAAACAACTATTGACAAAGTTGCAAACATCTTCACCAATGATATTCCAGAATTTCTGGTAAAAATGGCATGGAGACCATCGGGTCCCGGGGCTTTATAAGGCGGGATACTTTGAACCATGTTCCAATGTCAACACTAGTAATGGGAAGGCATAAGTTTTCATTATCCTCTCATGAAAAAGTGTTGTGAGAATTGACAACAAAACAAGTTCCAGAAGTATTATTTTGGTCCCGAAAGAGATCTTTAAAATAGTTTTGAACCAAGTCTTTAATCAAAATAGGATCTTCAATCCAAGTATTATTATTATCCTTAAGCATGGTGATCTTAGACTTCCTCCTCCGAATAATAGTAGAGAGATGAAAATAGCGGGTGTTTCTCTCTCCCAAAGTTATCCATTTAGATCTAGATTTTTTAAACCATAAGAGTTCTTCTTGGGCCAAGATTTTATTATATTTAGAAACTTAATCTTTTTCGATAAATATCAGGTTATGGGAAAAATTGTTTGTCTGTGATTTTTGAATACCATTAATTCTCGCCAAAGTCGATAACTTATTTTTGAAAATATTTCCAAAAACACTTTTATTCCAATCCAAAGCCGCTTGAGAGAAAGCACTAATTTTATCTTGAAGGTTTCTCCCTCTCCAACTTCTACAAACTAGGTCCTCGAAAGAAGGGTCCATGTCACGCCCTCAAATTTTTAAAAGTAAAAGTAACATAATTCCACGTGGAAAGTTAACAAAATCTAAGGTCCGGGTCAAAGTCCAAGCTTGACCCATATAGTCAAAGTTATACACAAAATAGTTCACGTGATTCCCGTGCCCAAATAAGTACATGAATTACAAGTGTTGTTACAAATCCAAGTCAAAAGATGAAACTTAATTAAGGTTACAAAATCATCTTATCAAAAAATATAAGTCCCAAGATGATAAAGTAACCCCTACGTTAAGCTTTCAAAATAGATGCATGCATACACTCCAAGCATCCCAAATCATGCTCCGTGCTAGGTACCTGAAATTATAAGGGTGAGCTCACTAGCCCAGTAGAGAAAAATCTACCAATTCTAAATGCAGTGAAATGCAAGTGAATGATAGACAAGTTAGGCATAAGTCACGCAACAAGTTTTAAGAAAATTTAATGGTTAAAGGATTGGAAATCAACTCATAAGCCACTAGATTCCTTTCTCTATCATCCATCGTACCAGACACATACCCGACACACCATACGTCTCCTAAACCTTTAGCATACACATCTCATTCTTTTAAAACACTAGGTTATACTCTGGGCATGCCATATAGGCCCCTTGTCACTCCGGGCAAGCCATATAGGCCCTTTATCACTCCTGGCAAACCATAAAGGCCACATGTCACTCTGGGCATACTATAAAGGCCTCGTGCCACTCCGGGCATACCCTATCGGGCCCCGTGCCACTCCGGGCATAACCTATCGGGCCTCGTGTCATCATTACCACATTGTGAACTTCATTTCATGCTCATTAGTATCGTTACGGTGTCCATATGTCTCATTGTCTTAATCAATCGTTCATCTCAATTCATGTATATGTCATC
This sequence comes from Vaccinium myrtillus, assembly GCA_016920895.1. NCBI lineage: Eukaryota > Viridiplantae > Streptophyta > Magnoliopsida > Ericales > Ericaceae > Vaccinium > Vaccinium myrtillus. The sequence goes on from CM029270.1 coordinate 23,648,312, forward strand.
ACATAACTAACACCCACAACTCTCTTTTAAAGATTTCATGTGTCCGTACGCGTCTCACAAGTGCTTTCGACCATTGTGTCCTAAAAACTTTTCAAACAAACAACGAAGTAGCATAAAGTTCATCTACCAAGTATAAAACAAGTTTATCTAAACGAAATCACAAGTCTCAAAACTTTAGAGGAGGATTCGGGGCTTACCGAAAGTTAAAAGAACAAAGTATTAAAGAATTAGTATATAAATGTATCGATACACCATTTCGGGTGTATCCATACCCAAGTTGCGAAGTTCCAGACAGCAAGTGTGTTGATACACTTTTCTGGTGTATCAATACACAGACTGCAGAATCCAGAGAACAAGTGTATTGATACACCATTTCGGGTATATCAATACACAAGCTGTACACGAAAATTTTCATGACAGAGGACAGGATTTGGACAGGTCTCCACCAAACTTAATGAGATAAGGCTCCCAACACAAAATTCATGGTACTAACAACTTATATGCACTAAAGAGCAAGAGATCATCAATAATCTTTTAACAACTCCATGGGAACAAAGATTACTTTCAAAGATCAAGTCAAGCATGATTAAAATGAGTTTTTCTCAAGGAAAGACAACACACCATATACAAGATTGATTAAGGAGAAGCTATACACACACCCACACGGCCACACTACATTAGCACTTAGAAAAGGTAGAAATTTCCCTACCTCAAAGGATTTTGAACAAAACCCAACAAATCCAACGAACCCTAGCTTTTGATCTTGAAATCTAATTAACCCCGATCTCTTCCGGGCTTGAAGAAGAACAAGTTCGGATTGACAAGCTACGAAGATTTTATGGTGATTTGAGATGAGTTTTGGGGTGTGTGTGTGTGCGTGCGTGCGTGCGTGCGTGTGTGTGTGTGTGTGTGTGTGTGTGAGAGAGAGAGAGAGAGAGAGGGAGAGAAGAAAGAAAAAAAAAAAAGAAAGAAAGAAAGAAATGGGACGTCTGTCTCTCTCTGCAATCCCATTTGGGATTTAGAGTGTGACAATTACACTTAACATAGCTTGATAATTAATTAACTTAGTCATTCGCTCATGTCCCATAACTTGATAATTAATTAACTTTGACCCAATGAGCTATAGAAATAAATGAAAACTAATGATGAAAGATACAATACATGGGTCTCTCAACACTCTCGTCTTACAGCGCACGAACTTGAATTCAATCAATCAAATATACTCACACACACATATGCACGTACATGTCTAAATATTCCATGGCTACTAATTACAATTACATGTAACACGATTATTAAATAAATAAATAATCAAATTAGACACGAGTCTCTACAATTAACAAGTTCTTATTATTATTATTATTATTATTATTATTATTATTATTATTATTATTATTATTATTATTATTATTATTATTATTATTATTATACAGACTCACATCTCCAAACATTTTTTATTTTAATTATTTTTGTATAAAACCCAATTGAATTTCGGAAAATGTTTTCAAAATTTTGGGTCTTTACAGTCCAAGATCCATGCAGCTTCAAATCTAAAAGGTCTACTTGTGTTTATAGAAGTAGGAGCACCATGCATATGTAAAAGAAGAGGGGAGTGATCAGAATAAGTACGAGGGATGGTTTGTATCATACCTTCTGAGAAGATGGAACGCCAATCCTCGTTGCAGAGACCCCTGTCTAAACGTTTCAGAACATTGGCTTGGCCTTGCCGATTGTTGATCCAAGTAAATTTTGGTCCTGAAGAGCCGAGATCCATCAGGTTGCAGGAATTTATATTGTCCATAAATTTTCGTCTCTGGCTGTGACTAGTATCAAGGGCAGAACTTCTACTTTCCTCAATAGTAGTAGTGTCGTTAAAATCCCCAATAATGCACCATGGATAATTGTTAGCAGCGGAAAAATCATTGAGGCCATCCCACAGAATTTCCCGAAGTCTGGGATTGGGGCGAATCCAATCTTCATACCCATTTTTCTTGATCTCGACATGTATAACTTGGTTGTTAATTGATATCGGGAACACAGACACTTTGGTAGGGTCCCATAGAACCCATATACCTCATGTTCTACCATTTGGATCAGAAAAAGTGTCTCGAGTTAAACCCATATTCCTAAAGAAAAAACCCATAGAGCTCAGGCTGACCTTAGTTTCAACAAGAACTACAACCTCTGGCCTATGTCTTCGAAACATATCCTTAGAGTTCTGTTTGAAATGCTCATTACTAGCACCCCTGTAGTTCCAGACTAAAATTTTGTAGTTGTCCATTAAAAATCAGAATCAATAGGAGGGAGACCTAGGGGATTAAGAGTATCTCTCAAGCCGACTAGCGTCGGTTTCCTTATCTTGACCAGTCTCGTTGTCACTTTGTGTTGCTCCATGCCTTCTGAGAACAGATCTCTGGCTTTTATCTTCAGACTTGTTTCTTCCGTCCACCATGCGTCTCCGAGTAGGTGAATGGATTTTGTCCCTGCATCTAACCACATTTTCATCTTATGGGAGCTGATCCTGGCTTTCTACATTTCTAGCAAATTCATGGTAAGTTTGTGTAGGGAGGAGATTTATGTCAGGGGGAGTTTTGGGGGAATTATGTGGAGCTGAAGAAGATGTTAGGTGCTTGCGCCCTTGGATTGTATTTCCAATATTACTTCCCCAAGCGTAGGGTTTAGGCCGGCGATAGCATGATACTAGTAAGACCGGGTCGATTCCACAGAGACCGAATGCGCTGAGCGTGAAGGTTGATTCGCGAATGATGACTTTAGCCTTAAAGTGGCAAACTGTGGTTTTGTAGTTTGTTTGGTGGAATTCTCTCGATTTCGAGAACGACTCGGAAGTTTAAAAAGACTAATTAAACTAAGGCAAAGGCTAGGGGTATTTAATGACCATGACTCGGGCTAATTAAACTAAGGCAAAGGCTAGGGGTATTTAACGACCATGACTCGGACTAATTAAACTAAGGCAAATGCTAGGGGTATTTACCGGCTCGGGGCATCGTTAAATGCCCCCGAACAGAAGATTTAGAGTTTAAAACCTTTACTAGAAAAATGTGTTTACCAAAGATTAGGGGTTTTCGGGACATTTTGCAAACGAATGAGTTGACATCGCCCAAAGCATCACACGTGCCAAGTAGTCAAGCTCTTGGCTACGTGTGATCCAAGGGATTAACAAACTCACACTTTGGTACATAAAAATGAAACTCCAAATTTTCGGTAAACAAGCAATGTGTGCTATAGAACGAGATGGACGGATTAAACCCAAGTCATGGAGTGTTAATCACCCCATGACTAAGCCTATTAAAACTACTCACACATTATGCTAGAATTAAGCCTATGAATTGGAAGAAAACTAAAAACATGTTTAATAACTCTAAAAACTAATTTTTACAATTAATCTTAGGTTTGCCTACAACATTAACACTTGAGAATTAATCAAACAACTACTAAGAACAAGAGTTTTCTAAGGAAATAGCTAGAAAAACATGAAAATGAATTAACCGATAAAAACGGAAACAAACTAGATTTATATAAAGATCAAAGTACGTACTACAACATTAAAGAAGAAGATTTACCTTGAATCTAAGTGGAAAAGCATGAAATCCTAGAGAGAAGGTAGAGCTAAAACTAAGAACAAACTAAGGGAGGAAGAGAGAGAAGGTAAAAATAAGAGCTTACCCTAAAAATCTGAGGTTGGAGACCCTTTATAGGCCCCAAAAGTCGTGCTAAGTTATTACAAATATGCCACTAGATATTTCTTGATCGGGCTCAAAAGTTGCAGAAAAGTGCAGCTTGAACCGGTAGAACAAAAGTGCTCTACCGGTTGAAGAACTCACTGGTTCTCTTCTACCGGTAGACACAAAAGTGCTCTACCGGTTGAACATAGAAAAACTAAGGATTTCACTCGTCTTGATCCCTTGATCTTCCGGCTTATCATCATGACCTCTAGGCTTCCCGAGTCTTGTTCAGGACTTCATTCCTTGTCTCCCGGAACTCGGTGGCGGGGTGCGATGTGGCCTCCGGTGCTCGGTCATCCGTTGGTTTAACAATGACGTCAAAACACGCCTTAGTTCTCTATTTTTACCTGAAACTAACAAAAAACAACCTTGCGCGAAATCAATAGTTTAAAGCAACATAATGCGCGTGTCTGTGTCCAAATTGAGCGAGATAAGCCCCATTATTAACACTTTTGGGGGCTTATCATTAGGGTGGAAGAGGGTGTTGGGGCGGCGTCTGTAAGAGTTGTATCCAGAGGGCCATTAGGTTTCACATTTTCTAGATCAACGAGGATACCATTAATAGGGTTGAAAATGGGTTGGTTTGACTGGGCTGGAATTTGGTGAGAGGATTGGCCTGCTTCTATTGTATGAGTAGGCTTTGGGCTAATAGTGGGCTTCTTTAGAAGTGGATTTTGCTCGAATTTATGCTCGGTACGGGAAGTTGAGACATTTGTCTTAGGCTTTGCTATGTAGACTTTTGGATCATTCTTACTAGTGTCATTTGCATGAAAGGTAATTTTCCCCTGATGGGTTATGGGACCTTTATTCTTTGCAGAATCGTTTTTTTTATCCATCTTCTTTTTCCTTCAAATGAGGGCTTAGGCCTTCTTTAGAAGTTAATTGTCGTTTGTTTCTAGTCATCCTTTGCACCCCATTTTGTGGTGACCCATTGGGCCTGATCTTGCTTGGGTTTCTGCGTGTAACTAGCATCCTCGAAAGCCTACTTCTATAGGCTCATCTGGAACAAAGGTGTCGTTATACTTCACAGCTTTTGTGTCAGTTGTGACAGGCATTTCAACAGTTACAAGCCCATTTGTGATGTCATCCTTCTCCAGTGCCAGTAGCAAGCTGCATTCTTCTTTTCGGTGTCCAACCCTGCCACATGAGAAGAAAATTAGATGTATATGCTCGTATTCAATGAGATAGTCATATTTACTTACAGCCACTGACACTTCTAGAGGTTGGCTTAAGTCGAGTTCGACACAAACACGAGCATAGCTTCCCCGTGTCTCGTCTATGGTATTGGTATCTACTTTGAGGGGTTTTCCCAATTTTGCTGCTATAGTCAAGAGACTTTCTTCATCATAAAACTCATATGGCAGGAACTTGAATCTCATCCAACCAGCCATTTTGATAGCCGACGCCACATCTGCCTTGAATTGTGAATGCCATTTCCTAACTGTCAAATAGTGGTCCTAGATAATCCAAGGGACTCCTGTATAAACTTTTGTGTAATCAGACCTAGATTCAAAACGAATGAGATAGAAACCCAAACCTAAATGTACATGGGTGAAAAGCCCTTCGAGATTCCAAAGGTTTGAGATTCGCTCCATTAGGGCTTTGAATCCCATGTTCCTGCCCAATAATTTTATTAAAAGACAACCCTTACGATTTTGACGAATGCGCTTCAGATGCTCTTTGGAGAATTCGATTTTGATTCTGGAGATGGTTTTGGAAGGCTCTGATTCCATTTCCTCATCGTCACTTTCCTCTTCAAACTCTGAAATCCTGTTTGTCTACATATCCATATGGGAGTTGCTCGCATTTAGCAAGCTTTGAAAGATCTAGATTTCTCTGTGGGTTTCCTATTAGCAAAGGGGATCTGATCTTTTTTTCCCTGTGGAGATTTCCATGGGTGATACCTCCAGTTGGTTTTGAATCTCTTCCATCTGGGGAGTAAGAAAGCTTTGGGCAGAATCCATAGGAACAGGCTCTTTAAGGGAAGGAGAATCTATGTTGTCTCCTTTGATTTTCATGGTGCTTCTTTCTAGATGATCTTTCTCCTCCGCAGAAGTTTAGAAGAGGGCATTCTAGGCCTTGTTTGATAACACAGATTCAGCACTTAAAACTGAATCAATTAAGTAATAAGTCATTAAGTAGGTTTGATAACCACATTTTATGTTACTTAACAGATTAAGTACCACTTAAAATGTAGGCTAAAAAATTGATAAAAATTAAGTAGCTTTGAGCTACAATTAATAAGTCATTAAGGGTTTGAATTCCTTTTATGTGCTTACCATCAACCATCACACCTCCGCCGCTAAAAATTGATCACCACCACCACCATTACACCACCACCACCACCACCACCACTGCCACGCTGCCACCACCACCACCACCATTGCACTGCCGCTACCACCACAACCACCACCATTACACCGCCACTGCCGCCATGCAGCTACCACCACAACTACCACCACCACCACTGCCACACCGCCACCACCACCACCACACCACAACCACCACCATTGCACCGGTGGCTACCACCACAACCACCACCACCACCATTGCACTGCCGCCGCTACCACCACACTGCCACCACCACCACCACCACACCACAACCACCACCATTGCACCGGCTGCCACCCACCACCACCACCACCATTGCACTGGCGCCATGCCGCTACCACCACACCGCCACCACCACACCGCCACCACCACCACCACCACAAGCACCACCACCACCACACTACAACCACCACCATTGCACCGGTGGCTACCACCACTACCACCATTGCACTGCCGCCATGCCGCTACCACCACCACTGCCACACTGCCACCACCACCACACCACAACCACCACCATTGCACCGATGGCTACCACCAGCACCATTGCACTGTCGCCATGCTACTACCACCACAACTACCACCACCATCACTGCCACACCACCACCACCACTATCACCGTTACCCATATACCACCACTACTATTGTCATTCCACCGCCATCACTTCACCACCACCACTAGCATTCCACCCTGCCCACCACAACCACTACCACACCATAACCATCACACTACCACCACTACACCACCAACATTGCACCACTATTACTCTACTGCCACCACAACTCACCATCATTCCACTACCACCATTACTCCACTGCCACCGCCACCTCGCCACCACCCTCACCACCTCCTAATCACCACTCCACCACTACCACAAATACATGATGACCATTAATAAAATTAAGAAACAATTAAAACCCAAAAAAAAAAAAATCAATTCATTGCTTAATTTGTTTTATCAAACAGCTTTTCAGCTTAAAAAATTCAACATTCAGTTTTCAATACTTAATTTTCAGCTTTCAGTTTTCAGCTTTCAGTTTTATCAAACATAGCCCTAGAGAGAGGCTTTTAAAATAAGTCAACCCATTCAATTGCTCAAGAACAGTGAAACATCACTAATGTCAAATGTAAATTTAACGAATTTGTCTGCAACCCACTTAGTATACATTCAAGGCACGCAAGTTAGTTAATTTCATTTGTTCTAGTGCTGGAACCTTCAACGTGTGTGGAATGAAAAAAGGTAATTTTGCCTAAACATGTGAACCTCGTGGCTCTTGCTTTATAATTAACACTTTAGAAACTGTTTCCTAGAGTACTCGAGGCCCATCTGATATGAAATTGTAGAAGTACAAAGATACAATCAAATGTGGAGTAGGTTTATCTGAAGAAGAGGTGCACAATATACTGTTACGCCTACAATCAAACCAAACAGATACAAACACATGAGATTACGTGGTTCTCTAAACTCGAATACTACATGGAAGTAAACCAGGGCAATTTACCAGGTCGATTGAAAGCTTCACAAGTGAGGCTCTCACCTCACCACACTCTCCTACATTGCTACTACAAGCCTCGCAGATCTATTTCTCTTATACAAAATGCAGAGCCCAAAAGGGCTTGGTTCTAAAGGTGAAATATCTCCAACCCAAATTAATTTGTAGCTACATGTACAACCACTTGAGAGACAAAAATCTGTAGTAAAATATTTAAGATTTAATATTTTATATAGAGAGAGAATGTGAATTCACTCAATTTAGAATCGTGTCTTTTCAATGACGTGTTCAATTTGGAAAATATTTAAGATTTAATATAACACATGCAAATTCTTGTTTTGGACTATTTAAATTTGAGGTTCTATATATTTGATTTGGCATGAAAACTGAGATTTGAAATATTTCAGCTTCTACCATCCTGAAAATTTGGTAGTTATCAAATAATTACACCCCATAAAATATTTTTATAATAAAGTAGAATCGATTTATATGCTATAGAGAGTACCCACTGAATCTGAAAGATATGCTGCATTACTATAAAACTGTGAAATTTGAGTAAAAGTTACTCGAGATTATTTTGGTCAGTAACTCGATATTGGGTGAATTACTCAACGTGGTTTCTTGCTCATGTGTTTTGAAACACGAGAGATTCAATGAGAGTTTTGACATTGTTTGTATCATATCATAAACTATGGAAATTATTTTCATAAATTTTGAATTAAAATTTCAAAATTGTGGGGGAGTAATAATTATAATTTCTATAAATTTAACTATGTGTTGCACTAGAAGATATATCCAACTATTGTTGAAGAGTGTAGAGTAGTCAATTATATATTTGATTTTAGAAGACCAAAAATCCACGAATGAATACATGTCTTTACACTTGGGAAGTGCAACAAAGGTTTGAAATCTTCAAATCTAATATGTAAAATAATGTCTACAAAGAAGCCTGCTCAACTCATTATAGTAGACAACTATAAGGTCCACCGCGAGGATTCGTCAAAAAAAAAAAAACAAATTACCCAGAAGGGCTTGATCCAAGTTGTTTTCGAAAAAACTGGATATGCACAAATTCTCGCGGTGGACCTTTAAAACACGTTTCAAACGCATCTAAAGGTTTGGATCGTCGAAATTCGATCCAGAATTAAAAATCCCACACCGTAGGCAGTTTAAGGGAGCCCCCATTGGAAATTTCTTATATAAATGACATAAAGGACCATATAGAAAGTTAAGTCTCAATATTTATATAGCAGACAAGTTACCGTCAACATCCATTTAGGCTACAACGTCAAATAAGAATTATTATGGATCCATTAACAGAAGGTTTGACTAGAGAACAAGTGGTATCAAGGGGAATATGGCGAAGCCTACTAAAAGATAGTCGATTTAATGGACACCCAACCTACATGAGTGGAGATCCCAAGAACTAGGTTCAACGAGCCAACATAGTTAAATTGTGACTCTCGTCGAGTTCATTAAGGAGATTAATTCTCCTACCCATTCATATGATACGATAGTAATGCATGCGATGTGTTTAGGATAAGATTTGCTTTTAATAATTCTTATATCTTGAAAACTCAAGTGGGGTATAGCAGGATACTCTTAATAAGAAGATCATCTATGTGAGTGTGAATGTAAGGACTAGTAATTTCATATAATTTTCGGGAAATAATGTTGGGGAAGTTTGAGAAATGTTTTAAAACACAATATGGGGTCAATGTGAGTTGGTGATTGCATTTGGGGTGTCTTTAAAACACATTAGAGACACTAGGGGTGTGAGTGCAATTAGTGGGGTTATACATATATGTGTATGGCTGGGTATTGGGAGCAAAATTCACACACTCCACTCCCCCAAAACCAACGACACTTTCTCTCTCTACTCCTCTCCCAAACTTCCTCCATCTCTCCACAAAATTCACACCTCCACACCTCATTTCCTCAAGATTTAACCTTAAATCCGTCATCTACGCGTGTTTTGGAGTCCAGGACTCCGTGATTTTTGCTTGAAGCAAGCACATTCCGGTTGGGTTTGCAAGGATAAGCTAGGGCTTTCACTCTCCCAACCTTGGAGCTAATCCATTGAGGTAGGGAACAACATTCTACCTTCTCTAAGTGTGTTGAATGAATTAATGCATTACTCTTATTCTTGCTCCTAAAATTCCTTTCAAACTTGATTATCACCATGAAAGTTGAGCTTGGACTTGATTGAGTTTGGGTTTTGCATATTTTGTTGATGAATCCATGAATTGGTTGTTGATATGTTCCTCTCCTTTGATTACTTGTGTTTTGGAACCTCACTTGTGACTTGAATTGAAGCCCTCATTTGTTTGAGCAAAGTTGTGCAAATTCCACCTGAAACCCAGGTGGATCGATCCACCCATAAGGTTGGATCAATCCAAAATGCATGTTGGCATTTGAAACCATTATGGATCGATCCACTAGTTGTCCGGATCGATCCAAAACCTTCTATTTTGCACTCAACACATTTTGGATCGATCCACACATTTCTTGGATCGATCCAGACCATGTGGATCGATCCACACACCTTTTGGATCGATCCAGATTCGTTCTGTTTAGACAAATTTTTGACCCACGCCCCGTCTTCATCCGAACTCCGATTGAGGTGATTCTTGGACCGTTGGAAAGCTCTATGAGTCTACTTTCAAACCCAATTGATCTCATGTTCATAGCCTTTGTATTTTGAGAGAAATATGTTTTTTCCTATCAGTATGTCGGATTTTCTCGAGATTCATAGTTCCATTTTCATGTTCCTTTGCTCCGGGCCTTCATTGGTCCTTCCAAGACTCCTCCAATTGACCTCTAAGCTTCAGTAACATATTGTGGTACATTTTATGATTTTTCTTGGTTTCTTACGTTCTTGGACACTTGTTAACTTTGCTACAACCGATACACTATGAGTTTTTGAACTAAGTGAATTACATGGATGTTTTGGACACTTGATGGTTACATATACTAGGGCCACCATTTGGTGCGTCCCTAGCCATGGGTGTTCGGAGCCCACGAAATCCGGCAGGGGTGCTCGGAGCCCAAGAAATCCGGCAGGGATGTTCAGAGCACACGAAATCCGGCAGAGGGATTTATTCCCTATTTAAAACAAGTGATTATTTGTGAAGTATTGTGAATTGATATGTTTTTATGAAAATGACTGTGTTTTGAAAGGATTGAACCCACGACACGAAATGTAACGTTTATGAAGAAACTTATGGACACTTGGGTTTGGTTAGATCTTTGGGACATCTCCTAGACATTATATCATCTAGTTGATCTATCTTGGTCCGTTTTAGCTTGCTCATTCATGTGTATCATATCTTCATGTGCATCTTCATTCTCTATACCCTTAGCGCTAGTAGAAAAGTTTCCTACTGGGCTAGTGAGCTCAACCTATCATTTTCAGGTACTCGGAAAGGCACGTGATTGGAATGCTTAGCGTGTGGATGCATATCATGAAGCTCATTTGACATGGAGTTATTTTATCCTCTCCATCGTTAATATATTTTGGGAGATGATCTTGTAACTTTAATTCCTTCAATCTTTTGACAAAACTTGGTTTATGTAATAACTCATAACTCTTAACTCTTCATTACTTATGCATGGGTACGGGTACCCCTTGTAGAAACACTGTGTACTTTGACTTTGACCTTTCAACGGTGAAATGTATGACCTTTGACTTATCCTATGTGGATTTTATTTGTATTTGGACTATTAAATTTGAGGGCGTGACAGTGAAGTAAGTCGCTTCTTTGAGATTTTTAGAAGGCTGAATTCTCTGAAACTAGTTGGTGTTCCAGGGCCAGATTGGGCTCAACCGAGAGAACCAGATTGTGTTAGAAGTATTCTATGTCTATTTTCTTGGTTTACACAAACGGTTGAGCAGTTCAAGGCATCGTTGTCTACTGCTTGACTAGTAAATCTGATAGTCTTTCACAAAGGAAGTGTGGGCACCCCAATTTAAACCCTCAACTCTTAAGCTATGGCCGATTGGCTCCCCCAATGATGAGATAGTCCAAAACGCGCCTTGACAAGCTTGAACAAGTGCTCTTGAAAAACCCCTTTTCAAACCAACCCAATGCCCATATACTATGACCAAACCCCCCAAATCCAACCCAGCGTCCAGCTACCTTGTAATTGAGCACTCAGTTACCTATCCGAGTGCTCGACCTTTTTCAGAGATCTGGCAGTCAATGGTGATAATGAGGATTCGTTGAGGGGAATTGTCTTGGCATCTACTACCCATTAAAACCAAGATCCCTACTTTCCACCACCAGTTTTTACTCTCTCTCTCTCACTCTCACTCTCACTCTCTCTCTCTCTCTCTCTCTCTCTCTCTCTCTCTCTCTCTCTCTCTCTCTCTCTCTCTCTCTCTCTCTCTCTCTCTCTCTCTCTCTCTCTCTCTCTCTCTCTCTCTCTCTCTCACCTTCCTAGTGATGCAGATTAGCTCTCTCACCCACCTCCCTAGTGATGCAGATTAGCTATTGGGATTTTATTTTACTATTTTAGTTTTAGCATTTTATTAGAAAGCTTTATATTTAAGAAAAATTGTCTAGAATCCTCAATATTAGGTTTTCTTATTTGGGTTGATTTTATTTCTTTATGCAGATTACATATTGGGGTTTTTTTTATTATTTTAGTTCTAGTATTTTATTAGAAAGCTTTATATTTTAGCATAATTTTCTAGAATCCTCAATATTAGGTTTTCTTATTTGGGTTGATTTTATTTCTTTATGCAGATTACATATTGGGGTTTTTTTTATTATTTTAGTTCTAGTATTTTATTAGAAAGCTTTATATTTTAGCATAATTTTCTAGAATCCTCAATATTAGGTTTTCTTATTTGGGTTGATTTTATTCCCTTTTTATTATTTTCTTGTCCACCAAGATGTTGATTTAGGTTTCGATGATTTTATTTCCTTTTAGTATTTCTAGGGATTTACTAGGATTCAGCTTCTTGTTTTGCAGTTTCCAATTCGGTCCAGTTTTTTAGTATAAAATGAGTTGTAGGGTGGCATTAAAATTGGGTTGTTTATGAATTAAGAAAATCGAGATTATTCTCACAATGGTTGCTTCAAGAAGGGAGTACCTCTAGTTCAGACAAAATTCGTGATTGTCCTTGTCGCGCGTTCTTATTTCAACATGCCTCCTTGCATCACCTAGCCTATATAAACCCCTCCCCTCCCTAAAAAAACGTACCTTACACTCTCTCACACCCCCTAACCGAAATTCTGCAAAGCTTGTTTACTCTACTACTAAACACACACCTCATCCACTCCACTTTACTGTCCTAATTTTGAAAATCAATTGAAAACCCTGCTCCGATATTCTATGTAAACCTCAATTCAAAACACCTCACAACCACATAAACCAGCTCCATCAACACTAACTTTCAAACCTAAAACCAAGAAGTATTGTTCAAACCTTGAAAGGTAGAAAATTGGCTTCCCAGCCACTATTCTACAAATCTGAAGAGGGCCTTTGTGTTTTGACCAGTCTCTTATATTGGTTTGGGACCCAATTGCCTATTATTATAAAAAAATCAGTAAGGCTTTCATACATCAAGTATCCAAAGGGTATCCTAGCGCCTTTATAGGTACCCGAGCGCCCGCTCGGATACCTATTGGGGCGCTCAGTTTGTCTTTTCTCACAAAACCCTAGTTTTCTAACATTTTAATGTTTTCAGATCAGCTTCTGTTAATTTCTAATTACATCTCTCTGGATAAGGTGTTTAGGAATCTGTTTTAGTTTCATCAGTAAATAAAAACATTTTGAAAACTAATTTTAGAAGCCTGGGATCAAATGGAACATTTTTAATCCATCTCAAAACTTCAAAGATGTTGAAAATAGTTACATAGGGGTATAGAATCCGAGCACCCGATTTGTGTATTGATTGGAGCGCTCGGATACTATATAAGTGCTAGGTTACCTTGTTGGGGTGCCTGGATGAGATTGGCTCTAATTTAATTAAAAACACTTCATATCATGGTTATATGATTTTAGCACTCATATCACACTGCACAAGCATCCACCTAACGTCATTTATAGCTTCTCAGTCCCTATTAAATTGTTCCCCTCCCTCTATTGAATAAAATTAAGAAATAAAATATTTTTCAAAATCTCACAAACATCAAAGTAAAGGCTGACCCTCGTGTTGGGTGAGAGGGGTGCCTTAAAACCCTTCCCCTCTCTTAACCTGGCTCCCGAACCCAAGATATTATGGTTATGACGGACCAATAACAAACCTTTTCCAAAAATATGGCATGGGGGTCATTTTCAAGTTTGGTTCCTCGAGTGACAATCCTCAAATCCAGGTGGCAACTCCAAAATTCAAAAAGCAGATGTCCACAGGAAGGTTCAAGATCAAAAGCTACCTATCCTATGCAGGATATTTCCATATTGTACTCTCTTAAGGTCTACATTGTTTTGTGTCGTTTATCAAGTCAATTTCATTTATGTGGATGAACATTGGAAAACATTTAAGATTTAATATTTTATTTAGAGTGTGAATGTAAATTGTCTCAATTTAGAATCGTGTCCTTTTAAAGACACGTGTCACCTTGGACAGACACGTCCTTATGAACAAAGGTGTCTCCTCCTACTTGGTGACTATTTCGAATAACCGCCAATTGGTCTATAAATATCTCGTCCCTCATTCATCCTGAAATGCTTCGAAAATTTGTTTGTCCAAAATTTCATCCTCGAGTCCAAGTCCATTCATTTGAAAGAGTACAAATACAAGTTTGGTTCAACAAACCTAGAGATTATAGTTTTGCGTCTGTGGGGCGTTCAATAAAGTAGTGTTGGGAGATAGGAGTCTAATGCAAATCGTAAGCACCGTAGCAGGAGCGAAATCTGTCTTAAGTAAAGAGTACAACACTCGCCTATTTTTGTTTGATCAATAGAGAGAAATATTATTAATAACACCATGTTATTGCCGTTACATAATGAAAGACGCCACGACCGGTGAAGACTAGAACAAGGCTAACCTGTCACGAGTTAGCATCAAGCCTACAGAACATAACACAAAGACGAAATTAATAACAAAAATGTAACAGAACAACAATATAAACTACAAATTTGCAACCGCCGCAACAGGATACGATGGATACTGCAGCCCTCCCTCTATGAAACTGCTGCCCCCATACCACCAGCACTACGTAACAACCAAACAAACAGCCCACAATGTCCAACAAACATAACAATATCCTTATTCACATCCTCTACTCAAAACAAACACACCAATAATCTTACTCCCATCCTATACTCAACCTACAAACACAACCAGTTACCGAAAGAACAACAATGGATTCCTATCAGATTAAAACCAAATTTTGTTTTAGAAAAACCTTTAAAAATCCATTAAATTTTGAAAACCCATTAAGAACCCATTTTAAAAACATGGAAAACACTGCTCGGCAACGAGCCGCATGCAACGAAATACGACAGAGGTACGGACTGGAGGATTTGTTGTTGATTGTGTGAGAACTAAAACGGCACGGGAGCGGGCCGGAGGATTTGTTTTTGATTGTATAGAACAGAACCCAAGACACGACGGAGTGGAGGCTATCGCCCTGCCGATCATTAATGCAATCAGCATCAGCTCCAGAATCGAGAGGTCGCAAGGTGCATTCAATCGCCTTGTTCCCATTAAAATTAGTGCTTGAATGTGACTCAGCATCTCCACGAGAAGGGTCCAAACATGCACAAATTTTCTGCCGGCCGCCGATTAAGACGACCTTTTGGCCTCTGATTTAGAATCCCCTTCCCCTTAATATCAAACCTTCCTTCTTCAACATGGACTAAATCATTCACTGTATCAATCCCCTGAGCAGATTCATTTCTCAAAACCAAGTCCCACTCCCCCACATCGAGCATCAAGGGACAAACAGTTGGATCAAAAACAAAGTAGAGCATATCGGAAATGTAAAGGGGGAACAGTAATCATAGAGGATCGATGCACACGCCCATGCATGATGATTAGATTAGAGATAGAAATAGCGGCCTGAGATGGAGCAGAGATCAACCAAGATTCACCAATCTGATCGGAACAAACAGCGGTGCGACCGAAAGGCGGCGATAGCCAAGAAGAAGGAGAGAGGAGGAGTAGGGGGGAAAGCCGCTGGTAGCCAAGAAGAAGCCATTGGAAATTTTATAATTTTGGAATGAATTAAATGGGCATGCGAAGGGTCTCTCGAGGCAACTGACGTATTCCAATACGTAAACATTGTATCAGGACGAATGGGAAAAAAGTCCTAGTTCATTCCCCTTCTGGTGAGGTTAATTGGCTTCATTTAATATATGGCAATTGGTTTTTCCACATTCATTCCTTGCAAGCCACGGCCATAGACTTGTACCTTGGATGACTTAGCCATTGACTTACCTTGGAAGACTTGGCAAAAGACTTGCCGACTTGTCTGTTGATTCATCAATAAAATGCTCATTCCGAATTTGTGGATTACATAAGAATTTCTCACTCCATTACTCACTTCTGAAACACTGTTCTTTGAGAGAGAGGCAAGCGCAAGTAAGTTCATCAAGGCATTCGACGATGGTGTTCTATCAAATTGTGGTTTAGCCGTTTTATCCTAAGACAAAGACGCCGGTGAATCCTACAACACCCACGATAGGCGACGAATCTTTGTTAAGGAGACTATGGTACCACACTAGACTTGGCACGGTTTTCAATTCGATTTTCAGCTTGTCTAATTTGTTTATTAAGTCTCTACAATTTGTAATTATGTTTATCATTATAATGGAAATTGTTCTTTGGAATTTCATGTTATTACCGTATTTTTCCCAACAAGCTTAATGAAGATTTGTGATCTTGATCAGCAAAAGAATTCCAGAAAATGATTTCAGTTTTGTTCTAACTGTTTAGTTTCAGATTAGTATCCTAGGCAGGGTGTAGTGGAGTAATGTTTCTTGCACCATCGTGTGATCCATAAGTCGAAAATAATTATCAGATTATCTACTATGATTCATGGATTTTCGGTACCAGAACAGGGGGTGGCTTTCAAGATTTTGAAAAATTGGTTCACTTTCTTTGGTGGCTATAAGGGAAACTTATCTCTTTTAGTTTTTTTTTTTTTTTTGTCTTAGAGATAACCCTGATTTAGATACTTGTTGTTTACTTCCCTAGAAAACAATTTTATTTGTCAATTTTATTTGTCAATTTTACTTGTTGTTTTGGATGATTGTTATTCCACAAGTGGTATTGCCAACTTTGGGATTTTAAATTACTACCATCCGTACTAGTAGTTTTGGTTAATATATCCTCCACCCTGATTTCTGTTTGGGACAGTGAGGTCCCTTGTTGTGCTGGGATTAAACCAATTGAATTTGGGATAAGTGCTTCTTTTTTTTTTTTTTGGGTTTCTTATATCTGAACCCGAAAGGAAAAAATATATATAGTTTGGCTTCGGCGTAAGTCGATCGTGCGCGATTGGACTTTGTGAGATACTTTGGTTGGCTATGGCCTAGGCAGTCATGCGCGACTTTACCTTTGAATTGGAGCTTTGATCGGCCCAGATCGATCCCTGTGGTTGTGGCCGGTGTTAAACCGTTTGAGCTTAAAAGTTTAAAAGTTTAGATTGCAAATCTATACTATTGTTGATCTTTTACTGATATGTGATTGATCTTGTTTTCCAAGTTAAGATCTTGTCTGACAATATTGGAAAGAGCATAGAGACTCCAACCCCAGTTTCGGGAAGTTCTTCTGTCCTCATCCCTGGAACTCCCACTATTCCGATGTTGCATGTGGACAAGCTGGGGAAGTTCGGGGGTGGAGTTGATTTCAAGAGGTGGCAACAGAAGATGGTGTTTTATCTTGTTGTGAAAAAGTACAATGGCAATACAAATTCAAGAGAACAATCTTATTGATAACGGTGTATATGTTTACATGAACAGAAATGAAATATAATACTCTCTCCGTCCCTTTTCAATTGTGTTACTTCGTAAATCCAACTTATTAAAGAAACATCATCATTACACCTTTCACATCAACTTTTTCCTCCAATGCACACTTTTCACATCAACTTTTACCTCTACTTTCCAAAATTATCCTCCACTTTTACCCATTAACTCTTTACCCACTAACTTTTCAAAAGGGCAAAATGATAATTGTACAAACTTTTACCCATTAACTTTTCAAACCACACTTATTAAGGGACAGCCCAAAATGGAAATGTCTACATTTAAAAAGGGACGGAGGGAGTAAGAGAATCTGGAAAGTAATACAAACAGATGATCGGGAATATGAACCGAATCATGTGAAACCACACTCTCCTTAACAAAAATTCGCCGCCTACCGTAGATGTTGTAGGTATCATCGGCGTCTTCGTCCCAGGATAAAATGGCTAGAACCACGGACGACAGAACACCACCGTCGACTGCCTTGGCGAACTGAAACTACCGTCTGCCTCTCTCTCTCAAACGATTTCTGGAATGTATGGAGAATACAAAAATCTGATGATGAAACAAATGGCAGAGTTGTCTATTTATAGCTGAAGGATGAGTTGGAGCCTTCAATACGAGAATCAATGGAGAGCCTCCCCAATGAATTCGAAATTCAATTGCAGCAATTGAATTCTACAAATCAAAACTCCCCACACAAATGCTGCATTTGAATTGTGGATGAAACTCCCACAATAATGCTGGAAATTTGAATGCCTTCAAACCTCATCATGGAGGGGTGTAATTGGTGCATTAGCCAGCAGATTTATCACGCGTAACTTCCACCTTTGTGGGGTCCCTTCGGTTGCCTCGTAAGACCCTCTGAATGTCCTATTTCATTCACACCGAATTTATGGAAATTTCCAACATATGTCACCACTCTCCATTTGACTGGGGTATCTGAAGGAGGATCCCCAAGTTGCCACCAAGATAGAAACAGATAATCAGAAGCGTATGGCGCTAGCGAACTGGAAGGATGGTGATTATCTGTGTAAGAATTATATTCTGAATGCCCTGGAGGACTCACTGTACTTTGTGTACACTGTGGCAATGTCTGCTAAGGAACTGTGGGAGTCCTTAGACAGGAAGTTCAAGATTTATGAGGCCGGGTCCAAGAAGTTTCTTGTTGGCCAGTTTCTTGACTTCAAGATGGTGGATGTGTGACCTGTAAGTGCACAACTCCACAAGCTTCAGATATTACTGAATGAAATCAAAGCAGAAGGAATGCTGTTATGTGAGCCATTCTTAGTGGTTGCGGTCATCCATAAGCTCCCCAAGACTTGGAAAGAATTCAGACACTATCTTATGTTTGATAACAAGGAGATGACTTTGGAGACTCTTTTCATGAAGCTCAAAATGGAGGAGGAAAACTGGGCAAGGAGCAAAGCTGCTCAGCTTCCTCATATGGCTAAGGCTAATGTGATTGAGCATGGTCCTTCTTCAAATGGGAAGAAGAACCAACAGAACAAGCGTTCTGATAAGCGGTCTAACAAGCAATCTGCTAAACAAAAGGACTAAGGTGTCAATCTGGGACCGAGAGGAGGTGCTGCTAAGAAGTAGCAAAAGGAACGATTCCAAGGAAAGTGCTTCAACTGTGATAAGGTTGCGCATCGGGTTTCTGAGTGCAAGAAGCCACTTAACCCTCGTACACAGGCATATTTGGCAAAAGGTATCGCTGATATCAACCTCACGGCCATGATTTCTAAGGTGAACATGGTTAGGGAATGGTGGATTGATACTGGGACCACACGTCATATCTGTTTGACATGCAATCATTTACTTCTTTTGAGCTGGCGGCCAACGATGAGAAATTATTTATGGAGAATTCAGCTACCTCGGATGCTGCGGGGCAAGGAAGTGTCATCCTGAAGCTGACTTCAGGTACAGAGTTGACTCTCACAAATGTGTTGTATGTGCCAAATGTTCACAAAAATTTGGTATTTGGGTCTCTGCTGAGCCAGCATGGCTTCAAAATGGTTTTCAAAGCTAATAGGTGAGAGCCTAAGAGGTGAGTCGGTGAGAATGGTAGAGAGTAGACAGAAGGAGGCGCCCAGATTTAGGGTAAGGAAATGCATGGGGTTTATAGTTTATACCATATATATCTATACAACCAGTCTGGTTTGGTTCGGACCAGCTTTTTGCCACTAGAACCGGAAACCGAACCGATTCCTAAATATAAGAAATTTCTAAAACTGGACCGAATTGGGAAAATAAAAGGACACCAAGCCGCCGGTTTGGTCTGGTTTTCCGGTTTGTTTCGGTTCGACATTTTTTTCCCAGCCTTAACATCAATACATGATGCAAAATATGGATGTACGCATCCACTAAAAGAATGCCACATGTACATTTTGTGATGGTGGTGTGGGAGGCATGTGTGAGGCTAGATTTAAGACTTCAAGGCATGTTTAAAGTGAGTTTAGGACGGAGGCGTGTTTCGGGCTATGGGAGACGAGATAAGGATGATGGGGATGGTGGCTACTGGCTATGTGTGGCGTTGGCAAGGTAGTGTTAGGAGAGTTGACTTTGGTTATAATTAGGTCGTTGGATGACTAATAGGGCTGCAAATGAGCCGAGATGTTCACGAGCTCGGCTCGGTTCAACTCGGCTCGAAGTCTTAATGAACGAGCTCGAGCTACGTTTTATGGCTCGTTTAATAAACGAGCCGAGCTCGAGTTAGGGAAAGCTCGGCTCGAACCGGCTCGCGAGCCAGAGTATATATATGTAATTCTAGGGCTTCTACACTTTTACCCTGTTCCCCAGTTCTTTTTTTTCGTTCTTCTCAAGAGAGAGAGAGATAGAGAGAGGCGGTCTCATCTCCTTCTCTTCCACGGTTCCACCGCCGACCCCAAATCGTCTCCAGCCATCTCCGGGCATCACCGATCGTCCAGCAGCAGAGAGGGGTTGTTGATCTTCTTCATTATCTGGTAACAATCTCTTCATCCTGCCTTTAGGGTTTCTTTTTCTCTCTTGCATGAGTCATTTGAAAGTTAAAAAAGTTCATATCTCAATCTGTGCCTGTGGTAGCTTTGAATTTCATGGGTACTAATCTTCCGCATTTTTTATTTTCGGCAACAGATGTTGCGATTTCTGTAGATTTCTAGCAGTTTTGCTAGGTCCAAATCTGGCTATGGCAGAAAACCTATTCCCAGAACCCATACGTATTTTAGGGATGAAAGTTTTTCTTTTGGATACACTAGATGTTTTTGGAGAAACAATGGTCTGCCTATTTTAATTTTCAGTGAAGCAATGAAGAAAGGATAATGTTCTTCAAGCTTAAACAAGGGAAAAGTTCATGTTCTTAGATCCCTTCCAGTTTTATTGTTGGAAAATCGAGCTTGAGCCGAGCTGGCTTTTTTATCTACGGAAAATGCTGGGCCGGTCCCAATTTTGGGAGAGAGTCTTGGGCAGGTCCTGCCACTTATTCTTGGGTCCTGCCACTTATCCGTTTGAACAATTAACACTTCTTTGTTTTAACAGTTAACATTGCACTTTCAGAATACTGTTAATTGTGGATTTTGACAACAATTAACAGTGCTAATTCCGAGAGTGCAGTGTTAATTGTTGAAACAAAAAGTGTTAATTGTTGAAATGCACTGTTAGTGTTAACAATTAACGGTGCATTTTCACAATTTACAGTATTTTGATACAACAATTAACACTGCACTTTTGGAATTAGGACTGTTAATTCTTGTCAAAATTCACAATTAACAGTGCATTTCCACAATTAACAGTATTGGGAGGACTTAAAGAGCAATGGATTTCCGCGTGTAATTTTAACAGTGCATTTCCACAATTAACAGTATTGGGAGGACTTAATGAGCAATGGATTTCCGTGTGTAATTTTAACAGTGCATTTTTCCGTGTGTGGACTTAATGAGCATTTTTCCGTGTGTAATTGTACCAGGACTTGGTGAAGTATGAGTCATTGTTCACAGGACCGGCCTCTAAAAGCCCCTTTTATCTATTACCGAGTTTGGACGAGCCGAGCCCGAGCCTTGCAAATCCTTGACGAGCCGAGCTCGAGCCATATTTTTCTAGCTCGATTCGAGCTCGAGACGAGCTCGAGCCTTCCTAAAAATGACCGAGCCGAGCTTGAACATGTTAAAGCTCGGCTCCTCGCTCGTTTGCAGCCCTAATGACGAACGTAGATTTTTGGCCACCAGCAGAGGAGAAAGAATGATGCTTGGTTAAGATCCTGCTCGAGTGCATGGAGGAACTCAACCTGCGGACCAAGGAAGCTCTACTTCTGAAATTCTTTTCGGAGATAGAGAGAGAAGACGTGCGGTTCATTGTCGAAAGGCTAAAGCAGTCCCCATTGCTCGAAAAACTTCTGAAAATAAGTCCAGACGGGGAAATTGGTTTTCCGATATTTACAAATACGGAGGGGGAATTGGTACTGTTGATGGGTATTTCTGCGGCGGTGCAGAAGCTCGAGAAATTCAAAGTGAAGACTTAACTTTGGAGGGGATGTCGTTCAAGAGGAAGAAAAGAATAATGATCTGTTTTTTTTCAAATTTTCTTTTTGAGGGTTTTGATTATTTAATTCTTTGTTCTGTTTAACGGGAAAATTATTCAGTGTTCTAAGGACACCACCATGTCGTGCCTCCAGCATCACCCCCTTGCCGCATGTTCATCTGAGGCTCAAGACTAAGTTTTTGAATCCTATATGTAGGCTGTAGCATTCCGAACTTCTCAAAATAAATAAAAACATTTTGATTCAATTACTTGAAGGCGTAATTCCTATTAGGCAAGAGGGAAAGTTTATATTCTGGTTCAAAGTTATTTGTGACTAGAGAAACTAGACCAGGAGAAAATGACTACCCTGTGGATTCTTTTTCTGGAAACCAAAATGGTCCATTCTTTTAGGGTAACATGGTTGGAAAAACACAAAGGCTGTGTTCGTTTCATAAGTTTAGTTTAGTTTAGTTTAGTTTAGTTTTAGTTTTGTAATCATTACCCTCATTTCTCTCTACAGATGAACCGAGGGGAGAAAAATACTACAAAAGCTAGGCGGAATTATGAAACAACAAGAGCACCGGCCAAGACGACTAGTTCCTCCTCTCTACTCTCTATATTTCTCAACTTAGATCCCCATATTTGTTCCAATCTACAACACATTCGTCACATTTTCTAAAGCCAAACCAAAACAAACAATTTCGAAAACTAGAAAAGGCAAAAGCTTCATCAGCAAGCATAACAAGTCTAGTTTCTCTAGCTGGTTCTATCTTTCTCACGCCACCCCCACCTCGGATTCCACATTTCACCTAAGACTCTTTTTGGCCTTTCAATTTGGATTTATCCATGTAGAACTAAACAATCAATTAGTCCTTTTGGGAACCGAGATTATAACTAATTAAACCAATATTTATACCTAAGCCGTACTTGTGGAAGGATTAGCAAGGTTGCCAAATAACTGAATAAAATTGCAAGAGATTATAACTAATTAAACCTCGAACCCAGCTCAAATTAGCACCAAAATAACTGAATGAAGGCAAGCCATGATTTATGCAGGAGTATGCTCATTATTGAACTCATTAACGACAAAGCTCAAGCCTACACAGAACCACTTCAATAAGAAGAGAATATTATAGAGAAACTTTAAAACAAACATTAAAATTGTCTAAAAACTCAAAAACAACAAAACACCATATGCCGATGTTCCTCGAGCTTTATTTCGCTACCAGTCACTTCCTTGATCACGCGGCTAACAAGAAACCCTAAAACTATGCCTGAAAAGACAATCTTTTTAACCACACTGCCACCAAATACTCTCCACCGCAAAAAAACACAAACCAGGGAGAAACGCAAGAATACCTCAAATCAATACTTGTAGTCCTTGACGTGAAGGCTCTCAGAGGCACCTTCGCTCAACGAACCGGCACCCTGGTAAGTACCAAGGGTTGCCTCAGAGTTGGCCTTGCACCTAGTCAGGAAAGCAGCCTGCGCCTTCTGCAGATTCTCCTCCTTTCCAGCCCAGGCCTTCAGGGTGCTCTGCTGAAGAGCCCTTCCAAAGGAGAAGGTGAGGGTCCAAGGCTTCTTGGTCTTGAGCTTGTTCATCGCGTTGAGGTTGATGGTAGCCTCTTCCTCACTCTGCCCACCGGACAAGAACACTACTGCTGGGACTGCTGCGGGCATCGTCCGCTGCAGGGCACGAACGGTGTACTCTGCCACCACTTCAGGTGCAACCTTGGGGGACTCTGATCCAGGGGTGACCATGTTGGGTTTCAATAGGGTCCCCTCAAGCAACACATGGTGGTCATTCAAGGCTTTGTAACAGGCAGCAAGAACACGTTCCGTGACATCGGCACACTTTGCAATGTCGTGGGCGCCATCAACCAAGATCTCTGGCTCGACAATAGGAACCAGGCCAGCTTCCTGGCAGATGATGGCATAGCGGGCCAAACCATTGGCATTCTCGTTGATGGAGAGCTGAGAGGGCTCATTGGGGCCAATCTTGAGCACGGCACGCCACTTGGCAAACCTAGCACCAGCTTTATAATACTTCTGGCAGCGCTGAAGAAGCCCGTCAAGACCCTGAGTGGTTGTCTCGCCATCAGTTCCAGCAAGCTCAACAACACCCATGTCAACCTTGATTCCAGGAAGGACACCATTTTCCTTGAGCAAATCAACAAAGGGCTTACCTACACAAGAAAATTCCACAATAAGGGCCATGAGTAGCAACTAATCCTCACCAGAGGAATTTTGAACGTAGTACTAACTTGCAAGGTGAGACTATAGTCACAGACAAAACCATTAAGGTCGATCCAGTTGCTTTTCTCATAATCAGTTTTATAGAGAACTTTCAAATTGAATTTTAAAACTTGCATTTCGAAATATTTCTGGAAAAAGAAGCAAGGTGCAATATGTAGAGGCCAGCAAGCAAGCATAATATAGTTAATGCTTTATACCATCTGCAGTCTTTTGATAGAGGGTTTCCTCATAGAGAATCACTCCGCTGAGGTATTGAAGGGCACCAGGAGTGGTGAAGAGGAGCTCACGGAAAGCCCGCCTGTTTGTCTCCACATTCTCCACATTAATGCTGGAAAGACGTTTGCCCATTGTGCCGGTGGACTCGTCAGCAGCGAGGATACCCTTTCCAGGGGTGCCAATATAGGCAGCATTGGCAATAAGCTCATCTGCAGCATGTTGGAAATTAGTTACAATAACCTGAAAATCTTCTACTCAACAAAAAAGCAAGGTAAATGTTTGTAACAAAAAAGAAAGGAAGGTTTAGGACAAGCCCTAGATTCCTGTTATACATAATTAGTCCATCCTAAAGTACACAGTATATTTCGGCGGAATCAGTCAATTTATCACGGATTTTGGATTCACATTCAAAACATCATCAATTCATCATCAATAGACATGTTGACAAGACACTACTATGCTTCCACACAAAGCCGAGCTTCAAGAGAGTAACAAATCATTATATGTAATATAAAGGTAAAGTAAAAACTACGCCAAAACGGTAATGGAACAAACTAAGAAGTTTGCCTAGGATAATGCAAAGAAAAGGAAAATGACAAAACTGTTAACAGATACTAAACACGTTAGGTATTCTTAGGATTAGGACTTAGCAGCAGCCACAAAATTAAAATGAATGACCAAAGAAAAGAACAAAATTTACTTACGTTGAGAAAATCTAAACATTGAAGTGAAGATGTATATAACCTAAGTATCATCTTCAATCAAACAATCATATAAACGAAAACAGAAAAGATATCTACGAAATATCCACAGATTTGAAGACTGATGCACTACATAACTTATCTAAAAAACAGCAGATGCAGTCCTACTTCAGTCACTAATTCCCCACAATTTAGATGTGATTGCCCCAAATACAAAAATAGAGTACAATCTTCGTGAAGAGTAAATTCAAACGAAAAATTAAAGGTATTAACCTTAATCATGTCAAGAATAAAAAAATCAAGAGAAATTTCATGAAAACCGAAAACTTAATCAACCACCCAAGTCTTTCAGATCGTGTAATTCCTAAAACATGCAAGAGATTTCTAAATTCTAGATCTATCATCTATCTGTCAGTAAATTAATTGAGAAATTCCGAAACAGATTGATCAAACGGAGTTTACAAAGTTTAAATTCAATAAAATTTCCAGACGTAACAGTAGAAAAAAAAAGTACTTAAATACACATACAAGAATAGGAATTACACGATCTGATGATTAGTGATCCGCTAACAAAATATTCGAACAGATCAAGTTTTCCTTCGTGCTCGAAACATCATCGATTATAAACTAAAAACAGATCAGAGAAACAACCACTTGATCAAAAATAGATCTAACCAATCCGGATGAAATCAAACTTACAACGAACACAAAAACAACAAAATTAATTCAATCTAAAATCGGATGCAACGTCAACCTTACAGACTACACAACGTGAAACGAAACCAATCTAAAAATTCAAGATCTGGAAAAAAAGAATCATAATACATTAGATTTGCAAAATTAGAACAAGATCTTCACCGACACCATTTTCTGTTCCAAAAACAAATCGTACTCTACCGGAAAATGGGATACCAAGAAATAGACGGAGATTTACCAGTGTATTTCCCCGTGAAGCAAGACATGGCTAAGAAATTGGAGTGAGTAAGAAGAAGATATGAATTTATGTGAGGGAGAGAGAGAGAGATGAAGAGGAACGGGTTAGGGTTTTATTTAAAGGGGGAGAGAGAGAGCCAAGAATGGCAAGTGTGATAGAGAGAGGGCCGAGGGCATCGAAATTATCGCAATCTTCTCCTTGGCTTTTTTTCCAAGTAAAACTGTTAATCGGAAGGCGGTTTTTGGTCATTTTACCTTTCTACCCTCCCCATTCTTCGATTGGCCTCACCCCACAAACTTTTTTTCCCCTAAAATAGAGAGGCGAAAGCTGAAATGAATTTTAGATTTCATGTTAATTTTGTCAATTATTTGCTCCATATTAACTTTAGATTTCATGAATTTGCTTTCTGCACTTTTATTTTCGTCTCACACATAAGAAACAACTTTGAGATGAAATGTGCACGATCTAAGGGGGTGTTCCACTAACAAAAAACTGTTTTTTCCAAACACCGACAAAGTTAATTCTCTCACAACACATCACATAAAAAACCTTGAAAACCCAATTTTTTCAAAAAACTGGGTTAGTGGAACACCCCCTAAATTTCTGACAATCAAAATACTGATGTAAACAATATTGATGAAATCAAATTACAAAGATGAAAGAACAAGGAGAGCGTACATTAAATGTGGAACGAATTAAATACACAATTTGAACTGATGGAATCAATTTTTTTAGATACTTTAAAATCTATTAAGGTCTTTTTTCCCAGATGATTTTACGGGATTTTCCATTTTAGCACATTGATTTTATGAAATTTCTCATAAAATCGAGGTGATAAAATGGGAAATATCATAAAATCAACACAGTTAATTTTATGGAATTTCCCATAAAATCTTACGGGAAACAAGGCCTTAAACAAGTGCATGATGCAATCTATCCGTCCTTTTAGTTGTGCATGCGCTAAAATGTCCTAGAAAAAAAATTCAGAAAAGAAAATGGGAAATGATTTTCATACCCCCTATTTTACAATCCACACTCCCTTTTTTGTCTTTATCTTCATGAATTTACAATATTACCCTTGGATGTATGAAAAAAGTGTATTGAAAAAGGGCAATATTGTAAATTCATGTAAGATAAAGACAAAAAAGGAGTGTGGATTGTAAAATGGGGGGTGTGAAAATCATTTCCCAAGAAAAATTGTCAACTAAAATAGTTTATGACTTATCTTGTCTAGTACTGTAAAATTCATGGGGGTTCTCTTGGGAGAACACCTCTTAGTATATTTCAAACTAATAGATAATAAGAAAAACATAGAAATAAATATGTTGGTAAACAAAATAATAGATTTCGCCGTAATATGAATTTAAATTTGTTTGAACCGGTAACAAAAAGAATCGAATATGCATTTTAAAGAGTAAAGAGTCTATATATTACACTTATTGTATTTTCTATTATGTATTCTTTTCTTTTCTGTGCCCCTCTATGAATTTCTGTGTCTGAAATGGCAGCTGTGTTTGGTTGAGAGTTTTGAAAAAAATATTTTGAGAAATATTTTTGAGATAAAAAAATAATAATTAGAGAGAGATGTAATAATTGGAGAGAGAGAAAAATAAATGAGAATAATGATTGGAGAGAGGGGTATGAGTAAAAAGAAAAATGTGATTGATGATTTTTTTGAGGCGGTTTCCAGGCCAGCCCAAACTATGGGTAGCAAGGGTACAATAGAAAATTCAAGACAAAAGTAAGGGGAGTTCCGAAACATGAGGTGAGGACTGCAAAACCACGTGCTGACGAATTGGTGGGTGGGACGAGTCAAAAGCATTGATTTACCCACCAAAAAAAAACAAGAGGTGAAAAAGGGCCAATTTCACGAGACGGTTATATAAGGGAAATCCTATGCGTACAGAAGATTGGGACCAGAAAATGTACCAACCTGCTTGGGGGACCTACTTTTGGGTCCCACACGAGCGATTCGAACCGTTCATTATTCTTAAAAACAATTTCCGAGGGTCCCCACAAAATTTCAGCTCAATCGGACGGTTAAAAGTGCGTAAACCAAAGTCCCACCGTTTCAATCGAAATTTTTTTCAATTGAAACGGTGGGACTTTGGTTTACGCACTTTTAACCGTCCGATTTAGCTGAAATTTTGAGGGAGCCCTCGGAAAAATTTTTAAGAATAATGAACGAGATTGCCGTTGTTACCCAAAAGTGTTTTAAGAATTTTCCATCCCCAAACTTCTATACCCCTAGTCGGGTTATAATTCACTAATAGTACATTGAAAAAACAAAACAAAAAAAATAGATGGGTTTGCATATACACAATTGACCAATATTGAATCATTGGGTCACCTCGTAAAAGAACAATTTCTACCCCTTGTGGGTTTGTTATTAATTTTGGTAATAGTAATGATTGAAAAAACAAAATAAAAAAAAATAGATGGGTTTGATATACACAATTGACCAATAAAAATAATATTTAAAAGTCACCTCGTAAAATTGAATAATTTCTCACAACTCCGTTAGTCTTGGTGTGGATAACATGCCTTCAACCATGTCGGTAAAAAGATTATTCGAAATGCGAGTGTCTAAACGCTCATAACCGTCGAAACACACCAAAAAAAAAAAAGGCACACAAAAACTAACCCCACCAAAAATATTAGAACCCACAAAAAACCCGTGGGGTGTAGAGTGAGTTTAGCTGGAAAAAGAAGAAAAAGGGATGTGTGGTTGGTGGGAAGTGTAACCACCAGAATTCAGAGCAACGCCTAAAACAGGGGTGAGGTTGATTTTTTTATTTATTTTCCTTCCGATCAACAGGGTTAGGTTTGATGATTAGGTTCGGCAACTACTTGGAGCGTCTTCCTCTCGGCCTTGCAACGTGTGATGCGCTTTGGTGACACCTGCCTTTCTTTCTTTTTTTGAAAATTCAAATAAAGAACTTCGTTTATTCTGAGGTTTTATTTTTTGCGATCTTACGTCTCCGTTTAGGTCACAACTTTTCTGATTAGTCTGGATAATATAATACAATTGAGTATTGATGAAGAGGGAAAATTTGATTTCGTAAACAGGTTTGTACTTATTTTATTAAAATGTTTAGCTTTTTGGGTCTTTTATGTTTGTTCAGAAAAAAGAATATCCATAGCTTTTGACTATTCAGTTCCTTTGGGAGATTAACCAAAAAAAAAAAAAATTTTAACTCAACTTTTAAGAAAATGTCTCTTTTTTATGGGGATGAAAATGTTTCTCATGATACACTCCCTAGTGAGTGGAAATAATTAAACCCAATGCAATTCGGTTCAAGCCACATAAAAGAACGAACAATGCACAAGCCACATAAAGAACATAAAACCCCTCTCTCACATGAGGGACCCACCACACCCACCACCCCATGAGAGGAGGTGTGGCGAGTGTTCCCGTAATGTTCCATATCATTTTTGTAAAAAGAACATGGCGCCCAACACACCGTCCCTCCATGTTCCTATTCAATTGGGCTATTCAATCGGGCTGGACCTTACATATGGGTCGCGATTGGGAGCAAGATGGGTGGGGGGGGCTAAGGATCAAGAATATTCGTCTCGGTGTAGGAGCGTCAATCTGCGACCAACATATGGTTGGACTATACCGACCAATTGCAGTATGATATTTAGAAATCGTACGGGGCTAGATACGTGGCATGGGTCTCCCCTCAACGCATGTCTTGGTCGTGCATCATACCCCTAGGTTGGGATCATCCATAGTGCAATCCGACCACTTGGAACCTCAAATCAAGATACACGCGTCTCCAAGATTAACCCAACCAACACATAGTGCTTGCTGGCTATTGTGCGTGGTGTTAGACAAGGAGTGTTGGTCAGGTGCTGATTCAGCACTAGAGGTGGCAATTTCCAACTCAACCCAACTTGCCCACTTATAACCCAACCCAACCTGCCCGTATTATATGATGGGTTAACATGGGTTGAACCCATATTAGCACTGCTATTGTTGGGCAGAGGATGTCGGCAACGTCACCTTGTCACGAGGGTGGCCCCTGAAATCCTAGCCCTCATGTCTGAAGTCACTCATATAAATACTACAGTGATAAACCCTAACAAGTATTCTATTTCTTTCTTCTTGGAGCTCTACTTTCCCTTCTCATTCAGGAACTGACTTAGCCATACTTCGATCAATGGACACTAACGTAGTTTCTTATTTTGTAGAGTCCAAGGAAGGAAAGCTAGTCACAGCCAAAGCCTCATCAAAAAAGTGGAGAGTAAAATTTTCCCCACACACTCTTTAAGAGTCCTCTTGTAAGACTCACTCAGTTTTGTCAAATTTGGATGCATTCCGAAAGTAATTAAGAAGTTATGATTGTTTTGTATTTGAAAACCAGTACTAGATTAATCAAAAATTAATAACTTATGACTGCTAGAAATAACACTAAAGATTAAAAATAAGTCAAAACATGTCGATTTAATTTTACTTTGTTAAAGGGCTTTTGAATTTTGACCAAAATGAAAATCCAAACCGTTAAATGATTTCAAAAATTTTTCCTTAGAAAAAATCACCAATTGGATATGAAAAATTGCCTGCCGATCCAAAACTCCATGTTTTCAAATCATTTAACTGCCCCATGGATTTTCCAAACCGTTAAATGATTTCAAAATATTTTATGTGCACTTTTGGGGGTAATTTACATCACCCTAAGCTTAATGGAGAAATTATATTGCGCCCCTAATCTTTCAACTTATTATAAATCTTTTAGGAATAACTTACCATTAGATTCGTGGATTCCAAGTTATTAACCTTTAAAAAGAATTTTGTGTAGCGTCCATTTTGCGCTTGAGTTTCTCCCGAAAAATCTATACAAAGTTTGCACTTGAGTTTT
Organism: Vaccinium myrtillus; assembly: GCA_016920895.1. Classification (NCBI taxonomy): domain Eukaryota; kingdom Viridiplantae; phylum Streptophyta; class Magnoliopsida; order Ericales; family Ericaceae; genus Vaccinium; species Vaccinium myrtillus. The sequence goes on from CM029270.1 coordinate 23,679,267, forward strand.
TACTAAAAATCCATACCAAGGACTTAAGACTTTCAAATTATTATAATTCTTTTTTCTTTTAGCCCTTGGGATACACAAATAATGAACTATCGAGTAGATCACTCCATTAACAAAGTTATTCTCATTTAAAGGAGATCAACGAATAATTTGAAAGATTGAAGCTTCCAAATTAACCTTAAAAAGAATTTTGTGTAGCGTCCATTTTGTTTGTCTTTCCCCAGGAAAATCTATACCAAGTTTTGAGTTTTTACTAAAAATCCAAATATACCAAGGACTTAAGACTTTTTGGGACCAAATTGGTAAGAGAAACTAAATTGAATTCTTTTTTTTTAGCGCCAGTAACTTGGGATATACAAATTTTCAAAATTATAAGAACTATCGAAAAGAAAATGATCAAATGAGATGAAAAAGTTATTCTTTTAAAGGAGGTCAACGTAATAATTTGAAAGATTGAAGCGTAAGATTAGTATTTATTAGAAACCTCCGGGGAGGTTAGTGTAAATTACACAGAAACAGAAGGGAATAGGAATATAAATGGTTTATACCTTTAGATGTGGTCCCACTGCAAAAAAATAGCCTACAAATTTGTTCAAGTGGGTCCCCGCATTTCAGTTCAGAAAGCAAAAAGAGTGGGTCCTCTGTCACCCTCACCTACTCCTCTCGATCCATTCCTTTCTGGGCAAAGTATTTAAAAATCTGCCGATCAAAAAAAAAAAAAATTGTATTTAAAAATCAAAATTACGAAGAGGTTTAATGGTAATTTTTTGTCTCCTTCGATATCAATTCATGGAAATGCCAAATAAACCAAATTTTTAATGGTATTCCATGTCTGTCTTCTTTTTTTATCAATTCAAAAGTTGGAAAAATTCCAAATCAAAGATTCTCATTTTGCTAAAGGTTATTCCATGTTTGTCTTGTTAAATTCAACGACTTAATGTCAAAATACACGAAAGCGTATGGAAAGCGCAGGAAAAACCAAATTACAAAATTCGAAAATGAAAGACAAAACACAAAAGAAACAAGAAAAAGATACACTCCCTTTTGCTTATTATATCTAATTCTACCGGGGGCCTAAGAAGCCGCCGAACCCGTTTACAAAGGAGGAGCAGATGCCAACGATTGGCAACCACATTTCTTGGGATTATCCTCCTCCCCCGCCGCCCAAAGTGTGTGCAACCCAAGGGGAGGGGAAGGAGGGGCTGTGAAGAGTTGAGATAGAGAGAGCGGCTCCTAGGGTTTTCAAAGTACCATTTGACTTTAATGTCTGTCTTGTTAAATTATTGAAGTCTTACAAAACAAATTAATAGGAAATTCAATAACTTGATATGAATGAATATGAATAGATATTACCATTTTGCTTATTGTAATTATAGTTGCGGCTTTTATTTTTTCTCTCAACTTGCACTCAATCCAGAAAAGAAAAAGAAAATAAATGTTAAATATATTTACGTTGTTTTTTTATTACATTTCTTGTGAATCTTGTTTCGACTTCGACTTCACATTGAATCGTTAATAAAACAATACAAAATGAAATGTGAGTGAACATTAACGGTAGAAAGCTATTTATGCTAATGAAATTCATAAAATAAATTATTTATCAAAAATTAACAAACAATTGACTATAAATTTAATCCTGTCTTAGACCTTACCCTACCCAGCCAGACTTCAAATGGAATGTTGATTCATTAGAACTATGTAAACCGACACCCAGAACTCTGATTAAGAACAAAATAGAACCTCCTGTATTTTCTCTAACATTAATTTCTTGGCTTAACCAGATGATACATACTCCCGGTGCACAATTTCAATGGTGTGAGGTTATATTTGGGGCTTCATAGAAATTATCTGAGCCGTTTATTAATTAGGCAATTGGATTATACACTTACATTTATTTAATTGAGCTTAGTTTTTGTAGGCTAACTCAAAAAATTCTTTTAAGCCAATGGGTGTTTTGGCTAAAAAATTATGCAAGATTTTTTTTTATTTGTATTCAAAAAAAATTCGCATTTATTAATTTCTAGTCAATTTTTTTTAATAGATTATTGCTTCATCTCAATGAGAGAAATCTAAAAAGCAAAAAATTATTAACCAAACTATATTTTTTAATAAAGACAAAAATAATTCATAAATTGTTTTACTTTTTAGATTTTCTCATCAAGACAAACTAATAATTCACAATAAATAGACGCAAAACAAAAAATGCAGGAAAAAATAATAATCTTGATTAGTTTAAAATAATAAATGATTTGAATAATTTATTTGGGAGCCCACACAAAGTCACAAACCCATCTCCAAAGAACTTATTCACCGGGTCGTACACATTGTCGGTCCTGGATGTCGCGCGTGATGTGTGATCGAATCATCAAACTTCAACTCGTTCAAGTAGGAAATTATCCAAACTTATAAGTTTGACTAAAAACAATAGACATGGTAGTGATGTAATTGGACACACGTAGAAACAAAGATTGACTAACATTTTATCCATTTAATACATGGAAATGACATTTTATTTTATTTTATTTTATTTTATTGCTCATGTTATATAGTATATGTTTTAAACCAACTGGCTTTTTAATTTTTAAGATTCTAAATGATCTCAACTTGGAGGTCGGGAGTTGAATCTCCCTTGCCTGCGTGCATGGGCTTTTCCTTTATTTGTTTCTTTCTTTGTTTCTACCCTGTAACGGACTTATTTCTTGTGTTGATTAAGTTGTTGGGCTTGGTTGTCTCGTTGACTCTCACAATTCATGTAGTGTCCCGGGTTGGTACTTTGTACTTCATATGTGATGTAATTGATCTTTCTTCTATCGATTGACAAAAAAAATATAGTATATGTTTTAAACATTAACACCCCGTTTGGATGGGGATATGCCCCCCTCATATATTTTCACCCCCTCTTAAGATAGGGGCCCCACCGTTGTCCCTTTGTTGGGAACCCTTCTCCACCTCCCTCATTTCACTTTACCCCCGCTTGAGATCTACGCCGCAGAGCTCTTCTCCCTGATAAATTTTGGGCTGCCTCCACCCTGCCCAAAAGTTATCCCATTTTACGACTCCATCGTACATCTCTGTGCTGAGTTTATGGTGTTTCGAACAGACGAAGGGTTTGGTCGATTTCTGGGCGATTTGTGCGCGATTTGTTCTCATCACTCAAGTATGGCTTCAACCGTAGCATACTTATACTGTGTATGTTCATTCGATCATTGAGATGTCCATTTCTTCAGTTTTTCCGATCTATTTTGGTCCAATTTTCTAGATCTGTTTACATTTTGTAGTTGTATAGCATAGATGAAGGGGTTTTTTTAGGTTATATGTTATATATACAGCTATATATACATTTTATATACATATTACATTATATATACAGTATATACAGTTATAGACAGATTTTCCAGTCAGGGACCCCTGACTGGAGGATTTTTTGTGTTTTGAATGTTTTAAAAATTGTTTTTGCAAAATCCGAACTGTTCAATGTGTTTAAAAGGTGTTTTTAAGGGTCCCCGCGAGAAATCATCAAAAAAAAAAATTACGTGGAAGACCTTGATCCGAGCAATTTTTCACAAAACTATACAGTTTTTGCAAAAACTTCTCGGATCAAGCCCTACCTCGTGTATATATATATATTCACCAATGATCTAATAAGGGATCCCTTAACCAAAATTTGGTGCGGACCTCACCTTTCCGAGCCAAATTTTGACGATCCAAACCGCTCAATGTTTTTAAAATGCATTTTTAAGGGCCTACGCGGAAAATCTTCAAAAAAAAAAAATACCCGGAAGGGCTTGATCCAAACAATGATTTTCGATAAAAAACTATACACAAAAAATCTTCAAAAAAATACTTGATTCTATTTTCGATAAAATCTTATGTACGATTTTATCGAAAACTGCTGATCTCCTTCCCTGTTTTTTTTTGAAGATTTTCCGCGTATGCCTTGGAAAATGCATTTTAAAAACATTGAGCGGTTTGGATCGTTAAAATTTGATCTAGAAAGTTGAAAAATGCCTTGGTCCGCACCAAATTTTGTATGAGGGATCCCTTAAGAGATCGGGACTCTATATATATATATTTTTTTTTTTGTTGATATCTCGCGAAGACCCTTAAAAATACCTTTAAAACACATTGGACGGTTCGGATCGTCAAAAAAATATCGGAAACCTGGAGGTCCAGAAGTCCTGACTAGAAACGGAGCCTACAGTTATATATACACATTATATATTGTAAAGGTAGTTCAAAAATTGTATATACATTACATTATATATACATTATTATATATATACAAGTGATAAAAATATATACATTATATATTAGTATTATATATATACAGTATTATATATACTACTAACAGGTTATAATTGGAGGAAAAAAATTATACAGTACATTAAAGAGATGAAGTGATATATGTAATATATATATATACATATATATATATATATATATACCGGCGATCTCAAGGATCCCGATTTCCGATTGAGGCCTTTTCGGTGTTTTGATGCTTTTACAAATTGTTTTGGGAAATCAAAATCAATGTGTTCAAAAGTTTTTCCAAGGTCCACGCTGGAAATCTTCAAAAAAATACGGAAGGGCTTGATCAAGTAGTTTTTCCCGCTTGATCAAGCCCTTCCCGGTATTTTTTTTTGAAGATTTTCCGCGTGGACCTTGGAAAACACCTTCTTTTGGACGGATCGGATCGTCAAAAATATCGGGAAGTGGAGTCCGGATCCGGACTCCCGGACTAGAACCGGACTCTATATATATATATATATATATATATATATATACGTTCTACAATCCGGACTGAGGTCCGGCATCCCGGACTCTTTTTTGGTGTTTTGAAGCTTTTAAAAGATGTTTTTGCAAGATCCGAGCCTCCAATGTGTTCAAAATCGTTTTTGCTCTCTCTCCCTTCTCCTCTCTGGACCTTGGAAAACACATTTTGAACACATTGGATAGCTCGGATCATGAAAATTTGATCCGGAACTATGAGTTCCGGACCGAAGAGTCCCGGACTAGAGAGTTCCTCTCTCTCTCTCTCTATATATATATATATACTAGCTATATAATGTAAATTCTTCAACCAACTCGGGTTTTGTTGGAGAAGATGAAACACCACAACTTAAAAATAACATTATAGCTTCATATGAGTTGGGTAGGATAATGACTTATCATGAAACCTTTTTGAGCTATTTAATAGGATGACAAGACTTAACAGAAATAATTACGAAGAAAAGAAGAGCAAGAGGCAATGATAGCATTAAACACCTTCATTCAAGCTGCAATGGGGGTGTTTCGCCTTTACTTGTTCATCGTATCCACGGCTCAGTATCCTCGTCCAGAATGTGCCCAATCCAAATTTCTACCAGACTCAAGTAAATGCTGTCAATAGCCAGGTCAATTGTAATAAGATTGATTGTCACGATTAGTTGAGGGTAAACAGGCATACATTTTTAAAATTGTGATGTTTGTTTAGTTCGAAGTGTTGGCTTAGGGGACTCTCGTTATGTATGTGTTGAGGAGAGGGTAGCTATTTTCTTATGGATACTTGCGCACCATACAAAGCAAAGGCGTACGAAATATCGTTTTGTAGATCCACTGAAACGATAAGTAGGCATTTCAATGTCGTACTCCAAGCTGTGTTGTGCCTTTATAGAATGCTCTTTGTAACTCGCGAGCATGTACCTGCGAATTACGATGACAGTAGATGGAGTTAGTTTCAGGTATACCTCCGATAAAAAGTTAGTACATAATCAATTCTTTTCATTCAATTCAACCATATGTACTTGCAAAAACCTACTTAAATTGTTGTAGAATTGTCTTGGGGCGTTGGACGGGACCTTCGTGCCAGTTAATCCCCCGAGAGCCGACAAGCCACGCTATAGGTCAAGGAAGGGTGAGATTGCCACAAATGTTTTAGGTGTTTGTACCCGTGACCTAAAATTTGTGTTTGTCTTGTCTGGTTGGGAAGGGTCAGCCACTGACTCTAGAATCCTCAGAGATGTCGTCGCAAGACCCATGGGTTTGAAAATCCCCTATGGTATGTTCCAAATCATCACCTTTCCATTCAATCCATTACATTTGTAAACCCTCCCTTAAACTATTTCAATGTCATAACTTCCATTGGTTACATGACATTATTACCTTGTGGATGGCGGATACACAAATGGGGAAGGTTTTCTAGCACCGTACCATGGCCAACGATATCATCTTAACATTTGGAGGCAAGGTCACATGCCAGCTTGCAAAGAGGAGTACTTCAACATGAAGCACTCCGCTGCTAGAAATGTCATTAAGAGGAGCTTTGGGGTGTTAAAAATGAGATTTGCAATCTTGAGGTCTCCCACATATTACCCCATCCAGACTCAAACCAGTATCGTCACGGCATGTTGCCTTCTACATAACCTCATTAAAAGAGAGATGCCTAATGATCTGGTTGAGTTGGAGTACACGCAGTGAGAACAAGATCACCTCCACGATGTCCAGGTAGATGATGACCGCATTACCACCATAGACGCTTCTAATGAATGGACTGCGGAGAGGGATGCATTGGCTACGACCATGTACAACCATTGGCTAGCAAATGGTGGGGGACAAGAGGTTTTTCCACCATGATTGATAAGAAAATGTTTGAAGAATTTGTATTAAGAACTATGTTTTAAGTATTTGTATGAAGAACTTATTATTAGGAGTTTGTATTAATGACTTGGTTTCAAGTATTTGTATGGATTGTTTGAAGAATTTGTATTGTCAAGTTGGAAGATATTCCAATTAATTATAAGGTTTTATAGTTAACAATGTATGTTGTACTTTAAATTTGGTTGCAAATTTTAATGCATTTGTAGCAATGGATACCCAAGAAGGCCAAATGTCTACCAAAAAGACACCAAGGAGTCGTAGAGTATGGAGGAAAGTGGAGGAGGATGCATTAATGAAAATAATGGTCAATGAAATTTGTGACAAGTGGAGTGCCGACAATGGCATCAAACCCGGTTTCTTCACCTTGCTTGAGAGGGAGTTGGAGAAGGTGTTACCTTTGAGCTCCACACCTAGGGCATCCACACACCCCCATGTCCACCCCAACGGGGACAGCCAACCCCGGCACCTCCACCCTGACGGGTTCCACACCGTTGGCCGTTGCACGTCGTATGACAATCCCAACGTCCACGACGCCTCCGACCAATGCCGGAGGTAACAAGGGGAAGAAGAGGACAAGAATGGGTGATGACGTTAAGCTTAATAAAAGCATGGGGAATTGGTACACGGAGAGCTTGGTGCACAGGGGGAAAATGGCAAACTCAATGGGGTATGAGAAGGAGTTATCTGCCCGCCGCTCGACCATTCCGGCTTTGCTAGAAAAACTTGACCTTACGTTGGGGGAACAATTCAAGTTGGCTGCCATTATTGGGATGAAGGACGAGAGCGTAGATCAATTCTTGAACGCACGTGATGAAGTCAAACAAACTTGGGCAAAGGCCGTCTTGAAGGCTGAAGTATTTGGTCCGGTTTAGGCAATATGGGGAAAAATGCCTTCCTTTTTGTAGTGGCCTATCTCATTGTATATTATATGGCCCATTTTTGAAGTGGTCGTTCTTTCACGTGTTATACATGGTCCATTTGGTGGTGTAACTATAGACTTTAACATCTTCTTATGTATGGTTAGTACAAACTCTTGTAATATGTAATTATGCATCCTATTGATACATTTGATGCATCTTTTTTGGCCAAATCTGGAATGTAATAGTGATTTTATTGGCATTAACAGGTTTTGGTGTTTGTATGGGTGCTTCTTTACTGTTAAGTGGGCGATGATGAATGACATTTAATAGTTAATTCAGGTTGTTACCTTGGCGGGGCAACATTAGTTATAGCCATGAGTGACCCTTTATGGATAAAATTTTTTGTCTGAGCCCATTATTTGTTCTTATTTCCAGCCATGATTAGCCACTACTTTGTGTGTGTATGTGTGGGTGTGTGTGTGTGGGGCAGGTTGGGCAATCATTTTCTGGGCTGTTATGTGATTCAAATTGTGGGTGATTGCATTCTGGACTGAAATTCTGGGCACATGTGACTGAAATTCTGGGCTGTGAAGATTTGTAATATCTGAGCCAGTAGTGATATAATTTCAGGGGTTTGATGATCTGAGCAGTGATGAATTCCTGAGCTTCATGTAATTATGAACTAGTTGCTGCTTACTGTGTAGGTTAATCCTATTATGATGAGTTTAACTGTTGTAAAACTTGGGGGTTTTTGTGCTTCCGTGATAAATGCTGCTACAATATTACCATTTTTGCTAGTTAGTTGTTGTTTTGATGGAGGATACCTGATATGAAATGTGTAGTGATGACTAACCTAAGCCTATGTCAATTCTGTGGCAGCGTGTGCAAGTGCATGGTTATGAATGGGCAGTGATGACTAACTTGAGCCCATGTCAAAATTGTTGGCATTATGTGCAAGTGCATGGTTATGAACTGGGCAGTGATGCAGAACCTGAGCCCATGCTTTGTGTTAATCTCAAAACCTACTGAAATTATGCTATTATTTGTGTTTGGAGTATTCTGGGTAGTGATGTGGTACCTGAGCCCATTTCTGATGCCTGTAATTATGGACTAACCTGAGCCCATGTGAATTTAGAGGGGCTATCTGTGTTATGCTATCTGTGTGTGTGGAGAAACGTGTTATGGGCTATATGTGTTATGCACTCATGGACTGCACTCACAAAACAAGACAGTGCATATTTGTGCCAGTGGGGGCTATCTGCCCTTGTTTGGTGCTGTTGTTACTGTCAGTGCAAGTGAAGGTGTGTTTAGTGCAAGTGCAAGTATGTTTAGTGCAGTTTATGTGTGTTTAGTGCAGTGCAAGTGCAAGTATGTTTAGTGCAGTTTCTGGTGTGTTTAGTGCAGTGCAAGTGCAGGTGTGTTTATTCCAAGTGCAAGTGTGTTGTGTTTAGTGCAAGTGCAGGTGTGTTATATTGTATTTGTATTTGTGATTGCATGGAATTAGTTAGTTTTTGGGTATGTTTGTGCTGCTGTCTCTATTTGTGGTTAACTGGCCAGCAACTGCTGGTGATGTTTTCTGCATTGTATTCATTGGGCAGCAAGTGCAGGTCTGTTGTAGACACCCCAATCCGGGCCTTCGAAAATTCACGGCCTTCCCAAGGATGAAAATGCCCGATAAAAGCACGCGAGACTTGATTGTGAACTTGGAAACCCCTCTAAAACCTCTTCAAAATAAACCCAAGCCTACACCACCTTTTAGTACATTCAAAACCCTCTTTATTGATATATAATATGTCCTAATCCAATTTGAAATGAGGGAGATATGCCTGTTTTACCAAAACGACTTGTTTTCTCGACCTTTTGAGGGTAAAATGATCATGGATTTTGATATACAAATCATCTTGGGTTCAAACCACTTGGGATAGAGAGTAGACTTGACAAGCTTTCCAACGCTTCAAACCATGCACAAAACGGAGTTCGGTAGCACCCGAAATGGCCCCGCGAAGTTTGGATTGTTGTGCAGTCTCCCAGTCCATGCGTCTGGATTATCCTATTCCAGGCGCCCATACTCAATCCAGGCGCCTGGACTCCCCAATTCCAGGTGCCTGAACTCACTCCAGATACTTGATCCCCAAGGTGAAATGGGAGGGAAGGAGCGTCTTGTTGGACTTTGAAGAGGATTTTTGGAGGGATTTTTTATAGTGAGTTGGAGGGAATATAGGGTACCCTACTGCCCCCTAACCTTGACCCCTAAGGGTTCTGATAGCCCTCTTTGAACCTCTTCAAGCCTATATATACCCCCTCCTCTCCTTCATTTTGAGGAGGAACAACTCTCCACTCCTCCCAAGTTGTTATTCTACCCAAATCATTCCAGAAACCACAACCCTAGTTAATCCCTCTTTGTTTCCTCACTTTCAACCACCAAACCCACTTCTTTACTACCTCAACTCTCTGTATCTTTACCTTCCACAATCAAACCCTAACCAAAGACCTACAACTAGTCCTATCTAGTACCAAAAGCCAGAATCCAGTTCCTCTAATCACAAAAAATCTCTCAAATCAACCATCCAAGTACTTCAATCAAGCCTAAAAGGTAGATTTTCTACCAAAAGTGCTCAATCGGGCCCTGAGGGGACACCACCTAACTTTTTCCAATTCCTTATACTAGATAAGAGTTTGGGTAGGTTTGAAAAACAATCAGAGAGATCAAATCTCAAGGCACCCGCATTGAGTGTGGGCGCCCATACTTTCCAAGTATGGGCGCCTGGACCCCCTTTTTCTTGCTATATTTTTCTCTTTTTCTATACACTCCATTTAGTCATCCAAATCATTTATATGTTGTTTGTGTTCATTATCTATAATGCGTGGTCATGAAGCTCGCTTAAAAGTACATTCTAGTGGCATTTTAGGAGAAAAATCAAGCTTATAAGGGTACAAATGCATCATCCATGGTTTGAGTGGGGTTTATTGTTGATTTCATACATGATCAAATGCATGATAGCAGGATGAGACAATCTTTGAGCTCACCCAAACATATTACATGCATCCTCAAAATATGCATCATAAATCCATTTTGTCCTTTTTCTTTATTTCAAGCATAAATCATTTCATCAATCGATTTTTGGGGTTATTTGGTTCAAAGAGACACAAAATACCATTGTGTATATAATGGAACAAACATCAAAGTCTGATTTGGTTTGCTGATCAGGGGCCTGGAATCATGAAAATGTATGTCTGGTTCATACTCCAGGCGCCTGGATTTGATCCTTCTGGGCGCCTACACCATGTCCATGCGCCTGGACTAGGTCATTATGGGCGCCTGGACTAACCCCAGGCGCCCGGACTTGATTGATACGGGTGCTTAGATTATAGTTCGGGTGTGCATAATAAGATGTTTGTGAGTTTGCTTTGTGGCCTATCTGAGCTGTTTAATCACATTTTCAAGCATTTCAGTGGGGAGAACATCATTATTATGCATTCATAACACATCGCACATGTATCCATTCATTTAATTTTCGTCTTTTAAATGCATTTACATGCTCTCGTATAAATTCGTAATCAAAGTCCATTCAAACGACATTTTCAAAATCCTTTGAGCATTGAGTAGAGACCGGTGATTGTGTCGGACGAGAGGGGTGCTTTAAATTCCTTCCCCTCTCGTAACCAAGCTCCCGGACCCGAGAAATCTCGTTTAAGCTCCCGGACCCAAGAGTCATTTTTCAATTGGTTTCTCGGGTACGGTCCTCAAACTCGGGTGGCGACTCCAGTCAATCAATCAAATCATTTTTCAAATCTGCGATCATTTTCGTGAACTTTCGGCGGGGTGTTCACATCTGTATTGTGCTAGTCAGTGCATGAGTGTAGTGCAACTGTTGGTGATGTAATCTGCAGTGGCCAATGATGAATCCTGAGGCAGTGCTCTGCTTGAAATCTGAGCAGTGTATTGGTTGATATCTGTGGACTTTGATGTGTTCAGTTGGTCTCATGTTTGTACTGAATTTAGTTGCTGAATTGGCTTACTATAGGTGCTGAATTGACTTACTTTGTGGGCATGGTAGCCATGCACATTAATTTGACTAAATGTAATTAATTTGTAGGCTACGATGATGCATTTGAGACAGTAAGACAGAGATTTACAGGCCAGGCAACATTAGAGGGCCAATGGGCAACTAATGTTGCAGGTTGGATCCCGTGTCAATCCAAAATGGTGAAATACAACCAAGTGTGCCTTTTATGGTTAACCTTATTTCATGAATTTCCTGCCAATAATGTGTGCCTTTTTATTGTATTTCGTTCATCCTTTCCTTGCTATTAGTAGTGATGGCAGGGAAAAAGTCATACTATGTTGTATGTGTCGGGAGGAGACCAGGAATATATGAAAGTTGGGCAAGCTGTAGCCAACAAGTCAATGGTGTGTCAGGTGCTATATATGAAAAGCATGCTTCATGGGAAGAGGCCAACTCCGCTCTCCAAGCATATTTTCAAAGGCTTGTTGTGAGGGTGCCGAATGTGGAAGAGAAAATTTTGGAAGATTGCGCACCATTGCTTATCCCAATGGAAGCAGTCGTTACCAAACAACGTGTCTCAAGTTGACTTGGTTCTTACTCGGTGCAGCTATAGCAAGTATAATCCAATTTGTCGTGATTACTATTTATTAGTACCATGTTGTACGTATAACTTTTTATCCATTGCCAATGTCGTTGAACTGATATTGCAAATGGGGGTGTTCCATGTTGGGCATGGATATTTTGGTTGTAATGAATGGTTGTTATTTGAGAATTTGGATTACGTATGAAATTTTATGGGCCTACAATGTGGGGTATTGTCAATTGATTGCTCTGCTTGAATGGTAGATAACATGTGTATGGAAAAATAAATGTTAGGTGCCAAATAGTCAATTATTGAATGGAAAGTAGCCATGTTTGAAAGTTGAAGGGCAAGTATGCAATATTAGCTATAAATAGGAATACGACTCTATTTGATTCAATATGTCTTTGCAACTTTTTGTCATGTCAAAGCCACGCCGGACTTCGACCAACCCACGCTGGAGTTGGACCTCTGATGAAGAGCAAACCTTACTACAATGCCTTACAGGCCTTGTCGAAATGGAAGTTTGGCAATTAGATTTCGGGTTTCGTCCCGGGTACCTGCGCGTGTTTAAAAATCAAATGGCTAAGTCTTTCCCCGAATGTGGTATAACAGAAATTCACATCGAAGGTAAGATTAAGACATGGAAGTCTACTTATTACACCATATTTCATGAAATCCTTATATATGAAGGGTTTTCTTGGGATGCAAATGAAAAAAAAGTTGTTGCGGCAGACGAAGTGTGGACTAATTATATCCAAGTAAGTACTAACATTTTTCATATTTACTTTTATCGTAATTTTTGTAATACTCATTCAATTTTCCCTCCTCTTTATGTAGGTTAATCCACAGGCTAGGAACATCAAAGACAAAGAATTTCCCTTGTTCGATGGATTGAGCTTTTGCTTTCAACATCAATAGATCCAAATTCGTGGAAGTTTATTAAATAAACTCGTAGATAGTGCAATTTACTATCCTTATAATAAATCTCAAATAAATTAGTATATTTATTTGAGAGTTGAATAAATCATTTTTTTTTAGCCCTTTTAATTTTATCTCAAATAAATTTATATAATTATTTGAGAGTTCAATAAAATTTATTTTTTTGCATTAGAGACCATTTAATCAATATGTTAATTTGTTCATTTGTTATTCTGTGTTGAGGTAATAATAAATAAATAAATAAATAAAAAGACATGCCAACAACTAAAGGAAAAAAAATTGATTTATTTTAAAAATAATATAAATTATTTTCTTTCGGTGAAATAAATTAAATTAACTTCAAATTCTCCAAAAATAATAAAATAAATTAAGTCATGTAATTATATAATTAAATTAATGCATAATAACGTTTGGTACACCACAAGGGCAAACAAGTCATTTGACATCTTCTTCCATCTTCTGCCCCCTCTTATTTTAAAGTCATCCAAACCATGTCAAAATTTATCGCCCTATTTAATCCCCCATCAAAACCATCTATTTTTTAATCCCCCTTCCATAAACATCTCATCAATGTGGGTCAACCCTCCAAAAATAATACCCTCTCTTATCTTATCCCACCTCTAAAACTTATCCTTCTGAAAATAATACACCATCCAAACGGGGCATAAAAGATAAAATATTAGAGTGTGATTATCAAAAAGTGGAGTGCCACAATCAATGACCTTAATATCAAAGGAATTGATTTTGATAACGACATTCTATTTTTTCGTTTTTTAATGGTCAAAGTTATATGTATTTTGAACACTAACAGATAAATATTAAAGTGTGATTCACAAAAAGTGGAGTGTCACAACAAATTACCTTAATATGAGGTATAATTGATAATTTTTCACAAAAAAAAAAAAAAAAAAAAGTATAAGCAAGAATATCTATTGAATTGATTTTCGCAATCCACAAATTATTATTTGTGTTTTAAAAGTAGGGTGCAAAATCAAATACATACAAAAATTTATTTTCGCATTCCACTTTTGGAGTGCGGATATTTATTTGTGAAGTGCAAAAATCACTGTCAAATATCAATTGCCATATCTTTTCGAGAAAAATCAATTGCTAAAATTTTTTTTTAAAAGAAATTTCAGTATTTAGGAATCGAATTTTTTGTCGGGCTACAATTTTTTCAGGACTCCATTTTCTAGCATTACAATGCAATAAGTCGAAAGTATATATTTCAATCAACAATTAATTAAAAATAGTGATCTCTATCTAAAATTCCTCCCTCTTCTCTCTAAACTTTTACTAGGTCTTCATTGTTGCTGCTGCCGCCGCCGCCAGTCGGTGCTGTAACGGCCCGATTTTTATTAATTATATTAATAGGCTTTTAATCATTTTTTTTATTCGCAAAACAAAAGATATTTATAATTTGAAATTATCCTTAACTAATGGATAACTATATAGTGTAAATATAGAGATAATCTTGTAGTGTATCTACTTGTGATTTAATTTGAAAAGAGTCCTATCTCTTCTCCCCACTTTCCTAGTCTCCCTAAACTTCTCTACCGATTCCTATCCTAATTGATTCTTATTCTTAAGTCAATTGAAGCCCCTAAATCTCTCCCTCACTTTCTCGGAAATTCTCTCTTCCACGGGTAATCAATATTTTTTCTTCTTTCTTCTTTCTTCATTCTTTTTCCTTTGGCTCTCTTTCATTTTCTCTCACAAAGGGAAAAAAAAAATTAATCCTTTGGATTATATCTCCTCCACATCGGTAAATTCCTCTCTTTTTCTCGCGGAGTATATTTTCTTTTTACTCACGCGGATATTTAATTGCCTTTGTACAGATTTCTCCTCGAAGTTGTGATTTTTCGATCCTACCGTTTCGCTAGCGTGCTAAGTTTGTCGGAGGAGAGGTAGGACACCTTTAACCTAACTTTTACTTTAGTATATTTTTTTTTGTATAGTTGTGTGTACGTGAAAATAAGTAATTTAAATTGTTGGAAGTCGGATCATTATCGTATGGGTAGTAGAAGTAAACAAGTGATGATGTCGGAAAATAGAGATTTTGCGCACAGTTTCGTTTCTGCTATTTTTCGATTATTTCTGTTCAGTTTCAGAGAAAACTCAAAACAGTAAGGGTGTAGATCTTGAAAAATTAATTGGAGTCCATGTAGAACTCGTCTTAATCCGAGTTAACGTAGAATTTAGTATGATTTTTCGAAGTTTCTGCTGTAGTGGAAAAACGAGACTGAACACGATTTACTTTTAAAACCCGTTTCAACATCTTAATGAGGAATTGGAACTTGAGTAAAACACGTTATATGTTCGTATTGTGAAGTATAATATCCCTCTAAAAATTCGTGATTTTTAGAGTTAATTTGTTATTTTTAACAAATCGAGGAAGTTGCCCGTTTTACATGCCGTATTAAGTTTTTCTTTAACCTTGTGATTATTTTATTGTTATGTGAGACTTATGTGAACAATGACCCACGTGATGCATGAATTCACTTATTAAGCACGTTTGATCGAAACGTTTTGTGTGTAAGGACAAATGAATATAATCGCGATATTTGGGGTTGGGACGCGTCCGGTATGGGTCATAAGCCATGCGCAGTTTATACTTTTAGGTAGCTTTGCTGTGTGATCGGGCGCCGGAAGTATACTTGTAGACACCCCAATTTTGAACCCGAGATACGCCCGAGCTTTTCCAATGATGAAACGGGCCAATCATGATTACCTGGAACTTGTGAGTTTGACTTGAACTTGATCAAAATTAACCAAGCAGCAACCAAAACAGCTCAAACCAACCCAAACAGTGTTGAACCAAGCCAAGCCAGCAATTTGCCATCAAGCACCTTGAGCGCTCAAGCCCCTGGCTTTGAGCGCTCAACCCAGGGAAAGCTCCTTGAGCGCTCAAGCCCATGGCTTTGAGCGCTCAACTCTGATCCAGTCAGCAACCTGCAGAATATCTAATCATGAGATTTTCTGCATGGGAGCGTCTGGGGATGATCTTATACGATCTCTATACGTACAATACACCCCACTAACTCCAGAAATACACAAAAAATACTCCCAAATACAAAAACCCACTCTTTCTCTCTCCTCTCTCCTCTCTTCCCTCCCACTGACTCTATAAAATCCACCCTCCACCCCCGGTTTTGGAGGTGAACCATTTTCATACTCCAACCCATAAGCCTCTCAAAAAGTCGATCATCTCTCTCTCTCTCTACAAATACCATTCTTCTTCCATCAAAACCGCTTACAGATACCACTCTTCAAGTCCAAAATTGAGTCTTTGATCATCGATTAACCATATACATTGTCCAATTCGGCTACAAAATAAGCCATATCATTCACAATCTTCCATCGACAAGTCCTGAATCAAGTTTCAAACCACAAGTATTTCCGAAAAGGTAGTAAACATGTGATGAATTCACTGTTTTGGTTCATCTAAGGAGGACCAGTGAGTTCAAGCAAGTTCTTTGTACTTGTATTGAACTCACAAAGGTCTAAAATGGTTTAGAAAGAGTTTTCAAAACTGCAGTTGCAACGGGGGTTGAGCGCTCAAGCCTTATGCCTTGAGCGCTCAAGCCCAGTTCTGAACAGTTTCTGTTTTGCAAACTTCTGAGCTTTCTTTTGGCTTTGATCATTGTTTAAAGGTTATCTGTGTTTATGTGATTCTTAAAACAGCCTATCTTTATTTCTAAAACACATGCATGAACATTTATTAACTACATTATGATGATCAAAGACCAATATCTTTGTAAAATTCCATTTTAAATGCAAAACAGTGACTAGTTCTTCTTTCTTTACTCTTATTCGAAATGTTTAAGGTCCTGAGAATCATCGATCATCCTTTCTTTTTAGTCAGAAATTGATAAGCCAGCTTATGGCTTGAGCGCTCAAGGTCAATAACCTGAGCGCTTAAGCTGTTGTCGGGTATTTTGTTGATCGTGTGTTGTTTCGATGATGGACCATGGTCTGGCATGCTAATAGTGTGTGTGTGTTGTTATCATAAATGTTCATAATCTGGATTTCTCTTTTACTTCTCTATTCAAAACCCTTTTATTGCAAATCTTTGGGGATTCCTCTCTTTTCCTATTCTTTCAAGGATCAATCCGTTTATTTTGTCTGATTTCCTTAAAAAAATGTTTGATCAACGTTGATCCTGTAAAGAATGAGAAGAGAAGCTGTTAAAAGAGATTAAAGTCACAGAAGCCTGGAACTGGATAGAGCGCTCAAGCCATGGGCCTTGAGCGCTCAAGCTGGTTTGAAGGGTTTGAGCGCTCAAGCCCTTGTCTTTGAGCGCTCAACCCCTATTCTGGAATCCAGTTTTGCAAAACAGTTTGTTGGGCCACAATGTTTGTACTTTCTGGAATTGTTGTATAATTTCTGTAATTTCGCATTTCCTGTAAATATTTGTAATCATTTCACTTATCAACATCATCATCATTCATGTAGATCATGTGCACAAGCATCCACTTTAAATTTATATTGTCATGCTTTATCGTTGTTTACGTGATTCCCCTCCCCGTTTCCTATTTTGTGAATAAATCAGACTTCAAACATTTTCAAAATCCCACAAAACATTGAGTAGAGACCGGTTCATGGACCGGGCGAGAGGGGTGCCGTAAAACCCTTCCCCTCTTGTAACCAAACCCCCGAATCCGAGAAATCTTTGGTTTCACATTGGCTAGTAAAATCTTTTTTTTTTCATGGGCATCGAGTCATATTTTTTATCGGTTTCTCGGGTTCGGACCTAAAATCCGGGTGGCGACTCAAACAATCACAATCTTTTCGAACGCGAATCGCGCCGAATCCCGGTGGGCCGTCCACAATACTGTGGGTGGGAGCCGATGCCGGATGGAGATTGATCAATGTGTGATCAATCATGAGCCTTGCACAATATACCCCGAGGTGGCTTTGCTGTGTGATCGAGCACTTGAGGTATATTGTGAATGGAGGCCGGTGATGGAAAGTATTTGTCAGAAATGAGAATGAGAATAGTGGAATTTTGAGAATCGATGTGTTGAGTAATGATGATAAAAATCTGAGTATTTCATTCAAATAAAATTTCAGTTATGTGTGTATTTGTTGCATGAATATCTTTAGTAAAGGGGTGGTTTAGGGCGCCCTACTAAGTGTAATTTTACCACTCACGGTGCTACTTTTACCGCTTTCCTCGCCATGCCATGTTGCATTCATACATTTGCATTGTACATAGTTGTCGCGAGCGTTCGTCCGTTTTTTTTTGTTTTTCAGTTCAGATTTTAGGGCCTCTGCGGCTAGTAGGAGATTGCCCTGACCCGATGATGAGTCGTGCATCCCATATGCACGTTGTTCTTGCGAGTTGGTCTTTAGGGTGACCGGACATGGGAAACTTTGGATTATCAAATTCCTAAACACTGATCTAGCCAGGTTTAAGGGACCTTGGCCCGAGAAGGATCAATCGCCCTTAGGCTTCTGATCTAGATCATTGTCGGAATTAGTATGAATCAGAGATTCCCAAATTCGATTATTCAATTTTAAGGACTTTATTGCTTCAAAAAGAAAACTTGAGGATTGGGGCAATCTTCCAAAACTGTGGAATTCAGTCTAGGAGACTTTAAATCCACGGAGTTTGAGATACCTCCGGTGTTGACCGTGCCCAAACGGTCACCCGTGTTTCGGACTAGCCTTGGAATCGATTGTAACTGGATGACGACACCTCATTGCTCTGTCTCGGATGGTCAAAGAAAGGATAACGATTGCGGTTTCGACATCTAGGCTGTAGGTTGAAGCCGTAATTGCCGAGTAAAATGACTTACCCGTGGTGTTGGTTCAATCTGCTGTGCGAACGATTCCAAGTGAGTTCCGAAACCGGTAGGCTAACTCTTAAGGCTAGAAATAGGGCTAACTCTGTGAGTTGAGTCGCGGCGAGACGATTGAGAGCATTTGTAAGATCATTCTTTTTGTGCATAGTAGACACGTCGAGTGCGCATCTGAGTCCGGCTTTTGCTTTTGATCAGTTCTTGAATCATTGGGCCCGCAAAGAAGAAGAAGACCTTACCTGTTTGGACTCGACCTCCCGGACAGAGATTATCTAGATCCTTGTCACCAAAGGTTGAGTCAGTTATGGCGGCAGAACAAGAACAGGATCCCCCGAATGAGCTTGAACAGATGAGAAAGGAAATGCATGATGAGAGGGTCCGGAATGATACCCGAATTGCCCAACTCATGGCAATTATGGTAAACATACAGAGTCGACTTCCCCCACCTCAGCAGCGTATGCCCGAGGGTGATCAAGAGATCCCTAATGATGAACATCCGGAACAACCCCCTCCCCCTGAGAATCCCCAACTGTCTGAAATGTTAGCCAAAATACTCAAGTTAGAAGAATCGGTTGCCAAAAGTGAGAAGCGAGCCATTACCGGTTTTGACATGAGTAAGCTATGTATTTTCCCGGGTGCTAAACTCCCTAAGAAGTTCAAGCATGTGGACTTCGAAAAGTTTGATGGGACTGGGGATCCGAGAGGGCATGTTCAGGCATATGTAAGCTCCCTCTCGTTACAAGAAGTTGACGAGATAACCATGGCTCAGATGTTTCATGAAACCCTAAAAGGACCAGCACTTCAATGGCTCTTGTCTCTTGACATTTCGAAGAGACAAACTTGGGAAGAAATGGTGGCTGCTTTCATTAAGCAGTATGAATATAATGTGCAGCTCAAGGTCACCACTCGTGAACTTGAGAGTATCAAAATGAAGGAAAGGGAATCATTCGCCGATTTTGTGAAAAGGTGGAGAGCCAAGGCTGCGCAAATGACCGATCGTCCCAGTGACAAAGATCAGATGCGCATTATAACCAAGAACCTACAGCCCGATTTGGCTCAGTACATGGTCATGGCCCAAGCACATAACTTCGAGACCTATTTTGAGATGGGTCTTTCAATTGAAGAAGCTCTGCAGAGCGGGATGTTGAAAAAAGGAGACTCCTTCCCAAAACCCAAGCGAAACTACATCGGCAACACCTCTTCCCTATACGCCAACCCCAGTTACACAGCCGGTACTTCCTCCAACTCCGCAAATCACCAACCCCATAAAGCTGAACCCATAAATGCCATCCTATCTCAACCAACCCAACCAACTCAGCCACTCCAAAACCAAAGAGGACGGCGTATTTTCACCCCTCTTCCCTTACCTCTACCTGTTGCTTTCGAGCGACTCGTGCAACAGGGAAAAATCAAACCCCTTCAGCCAACTCCACCTCCACAAAATCCCCCACCAACGTATAACCCAAACACCTTCTGCATATTCCACCAAACACCCGGCCATCCCACTGAAAGATGCCAACGCCTGCGTCATGAGATTCAAGATCTCATTGACAACAAACAAATCCGAGACCCCACTGAAAAGCCCAACATCCTCACAAATCCTCTGCCAGCTCACAAAAGAAACGGTGACATAGGCCAGATTACCCTTAGCTCCACTCAAAAAGACCCAAACCCCACTCCATTTGACCCAAGCCAATACATCATACCCGAAACAGATCCTAAGCCCATTGTGCCTATACCAGATGAGTGCGAGGCATGTTTTCTTGATGTGCACTTGAACCCTAATGTGTGGCAAGAATGGAGTGATTTGATAATGGCCATGGAAGCTCACGAGTATGAACAGTTGGTGGCCAATAACGTAGCAAATGGAGAAGTTTGGCCGCAAAACGAACAGTTAAATGGAGGACCCCCGATTAATCAGTTTTGGGATCCAATGTTGGCAGATCCGCTTGATGGATTTGCACTTCCTAATCTGTTTGAACCATTGCCAGTCATACAGCCAGTGGAAGAAGGACAAGGGCAAAATTGGCAAGAAGAAGATGGGGCATTCTATGGTGCGCAAGAAGTTGAGTGGGATCCCACACCAAACGAGTGGCAGCTCATGGACCCTAACGATCCTTTGGATGGGTCCACGCTCCCCATGTTCTTTGATGAGTCTTATTTTCCAATGCCACCACTGTGGGAGGGTCGCCCCGATTTCTCCATGATGAGTGAGCAAGCCATAAATCGAATGACGGAGGGAATTGAGTTCACACCTTACGATTACATAGTCGATGAAAATCTTCCGGCACCTCAAGTGCAAGTCCCGGAGGATTGCAATATTATGGTGTTGAACAAAGGCTTTGCCGATGTTTGGGAGCAAAAATGGAGGAAAATGTCATAGCAAACATGTGGACCAATCAATGAAGGCATAGCACCGCTATGGGTTGGAAATAACGAGGTCTGGGCTGTTAACGAAGCCGCCATAGAAAATGGAGATATTTGGAGCGAGGCGACTGTCGAAGGGATTACCAAGGGTTTGGAAGAAGCGAGTATCGCAAAAGGGAAAAGAAAAGCGGAGGGGGATCTTGTTGACTTCTACACCGACTACACCGATTTGTGGGGGGATGATATTGACTCGATTCTTCACCTTCTTCGAGTGGTCGATTTTACCAACCACCCCGATGTTCACCGGTAATACATCCAATCCACCACCAAATATCGCAAACCAACCACCTTTCAACCCAGCTCCACAAAACAACCCAGCTCCACCAAATAACCTAGCCATGCCACACTACCCAAACAACCTCAGTGACCCAATTGCTAACCCAATCGATTTCCAAAACCTCTTTAACCCAATAAACAACCAATCCCAAGCTACTTCCGCGGCAAACAGTCGTGTCACTCGTCCAAAACTTCCACCAACCAACGAAGAAAATCCCATCCAGAAACAACTCGAGAAAACCCCAGCCGCACTTACCATTTGGGGATTGCTTATGAGCTCCAGTGAGCATCGCCAGAAGCTCGCTCAAGCATTATCCTGTATGGAAGTTGCACCAGACATTACCCCTGAAGCCATGATGGCCGCTATTATCGCCAAACCTACCATTACCACCAAACCAACCAAGCACGTTGTAACCTTTACCGAAGCCGATCTGCCGCTCGAGGGAACTGACCACAACAAGCCTTTGCATGTCACCATGAAATGCATGGGGAAATGGATCCCGGTTGTATTGATAGACAATGGATCCGCACTCAATGTATGCCCTCTCAGAACAGCTCTATGCTTGGGGCTTAAACCAAAGGATTTCACGCCATCTAGTCTCACTGTCCGAGCTTATGATAACACCCGCCGCAATGTGCTTGGAACTGTTGAAATGGAAATCGCTGCGGAAGGGTTCAAATCGACAGTTGAGTTTCATGTGCTTGAGATCCCAGCTTCATTCAATTTGCTGTTGGGACGTCCTTGGATGCATCGACCCGATATCATGGCAGTTCCATCTACTTTGCATCAAAAGGTTCTGCTTGGTTTGGAAAGTGGGACAGTCGCCCTCTATGGGGATACGGGCATTCGCCCTCATGCTGAAGATAATGCTCCTCTGTTAGAAATCATGCACGACGAAAATGATGTTCAGCTTGGGGGCTTTGCTTTTGATACGTCCGGTGGTGTGTTCACGCTTCGTATAGATGATGATTTTTCAATCAGCACCACAGCTCTCGAGATGATGAGGAGGATGTCTTATCTGCCAGGCACCGGTTTGGGTCGAACTCATCAAGGGGTGGCTCAGTTTCCCGAATTCCCTTCTCAGCGAGGCCGTTTTGGGTTAGGGTATGAACCTACATTGAAAGAGATGCAAAAGACAAGAACCAATCGAACAAGCAGCAGTGCAAACCGTCGGATCCGCTTTGTTGGGGAAGGGTCAAATGCACCATATCACGGCCAGCCTGAGCCGTTCGTAAATGAAATAAGTGGAGAGGTGCACCCCGGGTTCGAGATCTTTGCTAATGATGCTTGGGATAGTGAAGACGAACATGAAAAGGTCGAGAAATTGGTGAAAGACCTCAAAGCAGATTGGACGGAAGCCTTGGATGGTGGGATCTTGATGTCGATGTTCGACGAGGTCAGTCTAACAGGTAAGGATAAAGAAGAGCCAACAGTGATGATGCTCGGACAGGAAACCATTGAAGATCCCAGCGTGCTAATAGTGGATGCAGTCGGTGAATACAAGAATTGCACTTTCACTCCTGTTGTAAAATTTACTAATGCATTCACTAAGCTAGAATTCGAGTCTGAGTCAGGGTTTGAGTTTGGCTATGAGTCGGAGTTTGTGCCTCATGGCCCTCCACGTCGTCACTTCTATTTCGAGTTTGAGTCTGATGCCATGTACTGTGCCCCGGGGGGCTTTGTTAATGAAATAAATGATGATTTCGCTTACTTTGTCAGTTCCCGAAATAAATTGTGTAGACCAGACAATGATGAGACCGAGTTCGAGGGAGAAATACCCAAAGAACTTAAGTCCCTAATTGAAAGGGAAAATGAAAGGCATGCTCAGCCAATAAAAGAAGAAGTAATTTCTATTAAATTGAGAGATGAGGAGAATCCTCGCATGGTTCAAATCGGTTCCGGGCTATCTTCGGAGGAACAGAAATTACTCGTTGATTTGCTCAAAGAATTTGAAGATGTTTTCGCTTGGTCCCATGCAGATATGCCCGGAATCGATCCTGAAATCGTGCAACATCGAATTCCCTTGTATCCCGATGCAAAACCAGTAAAACAGAAACTGAGGAAAATAAGGCCGGATTGGGTTGAAAAAGTCAAAGAGGAAGTTACCAAGCAGTTCAACGCCGGCTTCTTGATGGTAACTGAATATCCGCAGTGGGTAGCAAATATCGTGCCAGTGCCCAAGAAGGACGGAAAGGTCAGAGTGTGTGTAGATTTCAGAGATCTGAACAAGGCCAGTCCGAAAGATGATTTCCCTTTACCTCACATTGATGTACTGGTGGATAACACGGCAGGGCATGCTCTATTGTCATTTATGGATGGGTTTTCGGGATATAATCAGATTTTGATGGCGCCAGAAGATCGAGAGAAAACAACCTTCACTACTGAATGGGGGACGTTTTGTTACAGGGTCATGCCGTTTGGATTGAAGAATGCAGGGTCAACTTATCAAAGAGCTGCCACGACCCTGTTACATGACATGATGCATAAGGAGGTCGAGGTATATGTGGATGACATGATTGTGAAAGCCAAGAAGAGAGAGGGACATCTCCCGGCGTTGCGCAAATTCTTTGAAAGAATACGGAAGTACCGGATGCGTCTCAATCCGCAAAAGTGCACATTCGGAGTCACCGCAGGGAAAATGTTGGGGTTCATGATTACCACCAGGGGGATCGAAGTCGATCCATCGAAAATCAAGGCAATATTGGAAATGGAGCCGCCAAAAACGGAAAAAGAGGTTCGGAGTTTTCTTGGAAAGATCCAGTTCATCAGCAGATTCATCGCTAAGTTAACTTCAACTTGCGAGCCGATGTTTCATTTGCTCAAGAAAGGAGTGCCATTCAAATGGGAAGACAAGTGCCAGAAAGCCTTCGAATCGATCCGGCAGTATCTTCAAAGTCCTCCGGTACTGTCACCACCGACACCAGGAAAGCCTTTGATTCTGTATTTATCAGTGACACAGTCTGCAATGGGCTGCATGTTGGCACAGGAAGGTGAAGCAGGTATCGAAAAGGCGGTGTATTATTTAAGCAAGAAGATGGTCGGAGCCGAAGAAAGATACACACCTTTGGAGAAAACATGTTGGGCTCTTGTGTGGGCCTCTAAAAAGCTAAGGCATTATATGTTAGCTTATTCGGTTGTGTTAATTTCTCGAATGGATCCCCTCAAATATCTGTTTGAGAAACCGGCACTCACCGGAAAGTTAGCACGATGGTTGCTTCTGTTGGCTGAATTCGAACTCAAGTATGTGACGCGAAAATCAGTAAAAGGCAGGGCAGTAGCAGAATTCTTGGCAGATCATCCAATCGAAGGACCAGAAGACACGGAGTTCCAGTTTCCCGATGAGAGTGTTATGACAGTAACAGAGGATGTTTGGAAATTATACTTCGATGGAGCCGCAAATCAGAAAGGATTTGGGATCGGCATCTTGTTGGTCTCACCAGAAGGACCTCATATTCCTCTCTCTTTCAAGTTGAATTTCGAGGTTACCAATAACCAGGCGGAGTACGAAGCATGCATTGTTGGAATGGAGGCTGCTTTTGAAATCGGGATAAAGAAATTGGAAGTGATTGGAGACTCGAATCTGGTGGTTTCCCAAGCCAACGGTGATTGGAAAGTACGAGAAGAAAAGTTGAAGCCATACCACAAAGACCTTGATGATCTGATTCATCGATTTGAGCAAGTTACCTTCACGCATATCCCGAGAATGAAGAATCATTTTGCCGACGCTCTTGCAACTTTGGCATCTATGGTGGAATTGCCCGTGGGAGTAAGAATGAGACCAATCATGATCGAGCAAAGGAATAGGCCAGGCCTATGAGTATGTGATGAACGTTGGCGAAATTGATGATGGTCTGCCTTGGTATTATGATATCTGGAATCTGGTTGAGAAAGGGGAATATCCGGAGGGAGCAAACAAGAAAGATCGGATAGCGTTACAAAGGTTGGCGTCACAATACATCATCTGTGGTGGAAGGTTGTACAAAAGATCATACTGTGGCATGCACAAGTTGTGCATCCATGGTGATGACACGAAAAGGGTAATGGAAGAAATTCATGAAGGAATCTGCGGTCCCCACATGAGCGGATTAATGATGGCAAAGAAGATTCTGAGGCAAGGGTATTTCTGGTTAACTTTGGAAACAGATTGTGTTCAGTATGTGCGGAGATGTCATAAGTGTCAAGTGCATGCTAACCTCATGCATGTACCGCCGTCTGAACTTCATACAATGGCAACGCCCTGGCCTTTCTCAGTATGGGGAATAGATGTGATCGGGAAAATCACGCCGCCAGCTTCAAATGGTCACAAATTCATATTGGTGGCGATTGATTATTTCACAAAGTGGGTGGAGTCGGCTTCTTACGCTACATTGACTGCAGTACAGGTGGCCCATTTCATTAAGCA
Source organism: Vaccinium myrtillus (assembly GCA_016920895.1). Lineage (NCBI taxonomy): Eukaryota > Viridiplantae > Streptophyta > Magnoliopsida > Ericales > Ericaceae > Vaccinium > Vaccinium myrtillus. The sequence goes on from CM029270.1 coordinate 23,705,199, forward strand.
AAACATCATTTACCGATATGGGGTTCCCAATGCCTTCGTGTCGGACAATGGTGTACATTTCAAAGGAAGGGCAGCAGAAGTACTTGAGGAATTCAATGTTCAGGTTCACAAGTCAACAGTATACAGGCCCCAAACCAATGGAGCGGTGGAAGCAGCCAATAAATCAATCAAGAATATCCTGGAGAAAACCATCGAATCATCTAGGGATTGGCATGAGAAGTTACCATTGGCATTATGGGGGTACCGCACTTCGATCCGAACTCCAACAGGGGCAACACCGTATTCTTTGGTTTATGGTATGGAAGCGGTACTTCCCATCGAGCTTGAAGTGCCCTCTTTAAGGGTGATGATAGAAAATGAAATCAATGAGGCTGACTGGCTGAGCGATAGATTTTCAGAGTTGATGTTGTTTGACGAAAGGAGATTACGGGCATTGTATCACATTCAGGGATATCAGAGAAGAATCGCACGCGCATTCAACAAGAAGGTGAAATCCAGGGATCTGATCGAAGGGGACATGGTGGTGAAAGAAATTCGGGCACCAATTTTTGATCCACGAGGGAAATTCAGACCGAAATGGGCAGGACCATACATCATCAAGACCATTCTCGATGGCGGGGCAGCAGTGATCCTTGATCTGGATGGTAACGAGTTCAGCAATCTTGTCAATTTGGACCAACTCAAACGATATTACCCCTGAGAGATGCTCGTTGGGCGGAAAATCGCAAGGGCGAGCCGACCCAAGCAAAAATTAGAGCAAGCCTGCTAGTCTGAAAACCCACACTGGGCAGTCTAGGCAAAATTTTAAGGCAAGAATTCAAAAGAAGCTCGCTGGACCGAAAACCTGAAAATGCGGTACTTGGCAAAATTTAGAGCACAAAAAGGACAGTGTTAATACCCGAGTGAACCTTTTCTTGAACTACGCCATGACCTGATTCCTTGAAAAAAAGGATACGTAGGCAACCCTATCCTGGGGTTCGGTCTAATCTGTTGAGTTGGTCCATGTTTTCGCAGCTTTCGAAGGAGATAGCATATGAAACTGAATGAACCAAGAGGGGGAAACCCTTCATCGTTCAATTTTATTTAAAATTATTTCTTCAATTACATAAACTGAGCAGCCTAAAAAAAAAAAAAAAAAATGCACCATTTATTTTGGGAAACAGCTTAGTAAGTCGAGAGTCGAATTACGCCGATTTCTTCAAATATCGTGTTTCCATTTGCCCTCTCATCCAATCCCTGTAATGTCCATTCAAATGAATAGTTGGGTAGGGATCAGGAGCCCAAAGAACCCTGTCTCTCCAAGAAGTACGATAGTGCTCGAGGACGGAATGTCTGAATGTAGGAAGACTGAAGGTGGCAGGAACTGAGTACTCCACTTCTTGACGGATGCGATATTGGCGGAGGATGCGTTGTGGAAAATAGTAAGCATACCCTTGTAATCCCGCCAGAATCACCCATGTGTCGCCCATGTGATTGGCCGTCATGTCCGGCAAAGGCAACCAATGGCACCGCCAAGTGATATGATCCTCCCCCAGTGACCTAAAGAAGTCAAACCATTCATCTTCGTCAACCTCATCATGCACAAATGGCCTGCTCACCCAAGTCCGCGGATCATAAACCCAGTCACCCGCCGGCTCCCTCAAAAGCCCAATTTTGTCACACAGCCATACCTACAAAACCAAAACATCCAAGCCAAAGTCAAAACCAAGCCAAACAACCACAGTTCCCAAAACCAAAATACCCAAACCAAATAAATCAAACCTGAAGCAAAAGCGGACTTCCGGCAAAAGTGTTCGTCCTTCCAGCCTTAACCGCATCCAAGCCCATAATCGTCTCAGCCAAAACCAAAGGAACCACATCCCTTCGCTGTTCAATCTGAGCAGCAACCCCGACAATGGCAGAACTCGGATGGCCATCACTTGGGACCAACAAATATAGTGCCAAGAGGCACATGCAGAGTGCAAACATGCGTCGGTTCTGAATAGTAAAATCTAGAAGGTCGCCTGTTGGACCGTAATCCGCAAAGAGACGAAGAACATTGAGGGTCTCGTTGCGAATCAAGAAGCGCGCAGCACCATTCCCAAGACCAAGCTTCCTACTGAGGATGTCGGCATAGTTTTGACGAATGGGTGGAATGACGGGATCGGCAAAAGCACGACCGCCGAGATAAGCTTGAAATTCCTCAACGGTTGGACAAAGTTCTTGCAAGCCAAAACGGAACACATGGAGCTCCGAATCCCAACAACGAACCGCGGCATGCAAGATGTCTTGACGAACGGGAAATGTATGGAGGTAGCGAAGAGCGTTGAGGCCTAGACCCCGGAAGTTGAACCAATCGATGTTTTCAAAGCTAGCAACCCAAGTGTTGATAACGGAAGGGTCGAGGGCAGCCATAGGAAGCTATAGAAGGATTGATAAGAAAGATGTGTGGAGTAGGAAATGAAATTTGATGTGAAAATGGTGTGTAGGAAAGGCTTGATCATGGATGGTATTTATAGGGGACTTGGGAGGAACCTTACAAATTTGCCATGCAACATTGGAAATCAAAGATTACATTTTCAAGATGGTCAAGCATATATTTCCAAAATGTTTTTGTTGGAAAATTTGAAAATGCATTGGAAATACATAGCATTTGTGGGGAAAAGGTGAAAGACCTTGGGAAGGTGATGTTCAATGGCTTGGGAGATGTTATAGCAGAGCAAAAAGACATTTGGGGCAGAAGAAATCATGCAAAAGGGTCCAAAAATGCATTGGGAAGCAACATTATTAATCTGCCCAGAACAGACCTTGAGCGCTCAAGGCCCATGGCTTGAGCGCTCAACCCCCTGAGACCACCTTGAGCGCTCAAGGTGCTGAGCTTGAGCGCTCAAGCCCCATTGAGCGCTCAAGGCCTGCAGAATAGCAGAAGCAGCAGCAGACAGCAGCAGCAGTGCTTTGGCCCGTTCGATGCCCGAAACCTTTTCTAAGCCTTCCAACCCTTAACCAACACCCAGGCCAAGTCTCAATGGACATTTGTGACTTCACGGAGCGTCTCATTTCACGAGTTAACAAGCCGATACGTGCACGGACACGGGATACGTATATGAAAGAGTTTGGAACAATAAAGCGGCCATTGGACATCCAGATCATTTTCTTGGCCTTGTTAGCTATTTCCAATCATCAAGGCATGTGTCAACGAGTGTTTGTGACTTGTCGGGGCGGTTCCCGAGGCATTTCTTTGATCCTGCAAGGTTTTGGGGTATCAACGGTCAACTTAAGCATTGGAATGGTGACCATCACCGTATCAAAAATGGCTCAGGGGATGCCCTTGCTAAATGGAGATGATCGTAGGGGCATTTATGTCATTTGTGACTTGGTCAAGATGACCGCGTGGCAATCCATCACATCTAAACAGGCTCGCGAAGCATTTTCATTTTCAGATATGCCTTATGAACATCAAATTCCGTTCAAAGGTTGTTTTGTTCAGTTTGTATAGTTTGTTTACATACGAGAAGTATGTCAAGTCATGCTGTATATAAACACTGTTTCCGGTTGAACATACACTCGAATAATCATGTTTCGTCCAAATTCTCGAACATGTGATCTTTTCTTTAAAGTCAAGTTTTAAGCTTTGATCTTGGATATTTGGATTCAAAATTTTGTGGATAAGTTATGTACATTATACAACAGGTTTGTTCATCTGAAAATCAAAAGCAGAAAATAATACGATGAACAAATGAAAGTACAAATCATGTATAATCTGATCAAAATCCACGAAAAGCAAGACGCCGAACCAAGTATCATCATTATCATACCAGGGCACACAACGCCCAATCAAAAAATCTGTAGCCAGGGCACGCAGGCCCAATCCACCTGTCTATCAGGGCACGCAGGCCCAATCAAAAGAAAGGAAGAAAAGCAAAAGCAAAACTCTAAAACTACTCTATGTCTACTATGTACTACTCTGACTCATCCATCGTCTCGTCCGAGCTCTCAGTCTCGTCTCCCTGCCGCTGCTCCTGTCGCTCCTGCCGGGAGGCGGGGTAGTTAGCGTCATCGACGCTGTCATCGCTCGAGCTCGTCTCTACTATCCCCTCAGTAACTACCTCCACTCTCCGGCGGAATGATCTCCGCGGTCTCTCCTCTTCAGGGCTCGCCGCCGCCATCTTTGAACGCCCGAGCCTCACAGTCATATCTCCAGGGCCGTCCACTCCAGCATGGGGCCTCTTTCTGTACACAGGCGACTGCATCATCAAGCAAACAGAAAAAGGAATCAGTACACGGTATAATCAAGAAATCCAAAATGCAAGCAATATGAATTACATACCGGTGCAACTCTTGGGCGAGAAGGCCCAGGAGCAGCGGGAGGTGCCGGCTCGCCCTCCCGGCGGATAGTGACTTCTTCCCCGGCAATAAGGCGGCGAATCAGGACGCGTAGCCCTTGGTTCTGCTCGTGTAAAGTCTGCGCCGCCTCCTGTGAAACCTGCAAGCAAGTCAGAAGTTTGAATCATCAGTGCATTTGGTCATTCATAATCAAAACATGCAAATCTGAATAAGTGGAGTGTTTCTTACCGGTGCCGAGAGTCGCGGGAAGTCGGCTGGTGGCCTCGGGATGTCTATATCCCCTGCCTCTCCGCTGCACGAAATAACGTGCACCCACCACTTGGGGGTGCCAGCATCCTCGCCTCGGCTACCCCTCCAGCTGAGGCCCGCGCCTTCGCGGCCTTCTCCTCCTCAACCTTGTCTCTCCACTCCTCCGACTCCAGCCGAACCGGCCAAGTACTTCTTGAAGTAATCACTGTAGCTCAAGGCCGGACGCAGTGCTGGCTCAAGTCCAGTCAGGCGTCGTAAAACGCTCGATCTCTGCCAGGTGTATACCAGAGACGTCATCAGCACTCGAGGAGGAAGGCGTCCTCGGCACTGTGGTTCTCCAGCCCGTATCGACTGGCGTACTACCCTGTCACCAAGGTACCGAGAACCAGCCATCTACTGGCACTCAAGCAAAACCCTCCCCCTCGTGAGCTTCCGGCTCAGAGCCAAGTAAGGTTCGTTGATAGCATCCCATATGTTCCAGCGGACCTGTGAAAAGTTGTTCAAGCATTAGTAATCAAGTGCATGATTAAAGCAAATTGAAAGCAAGATTGAATGTGCGTGAGAGATTGATTCTTACTAGAGAAGCAGGAGCAAAGAACGTGGATGTTCCCTCGCCCGAGCCACCGTGAAGCCTTCACCCCAAAGACAAAGGTGCTCGGGGATGACGTCCGGATCTGGGTGCCGCGTCTCGGGGTGTGCAACCCCGACACCTCGTAAGCCCAAAGTTAAACGAGTCAGTCAATCAAGCGTGAACATTGAAATGCATGCATGTAATTTGAATCGAAAGCATTTGTGTTTTACCTCCCAGACGCTCCATAGCCCTGATATGCTGGTCCCTTTCCTCCTAGAGACAGCGTTCATGAACGCGTAGCAACTTCCGAGCGCCGCTCCTCCCCAGTTGTATCTCGCCGCAACCGTGAAGTCTCTCAACCCTCCCGGTAGGAGAGGTGCACCTGTTACGCTGTTTGGGTACAGTGAAGCCCCAAACAGGTATAGTATAACAGTAGCACCTCGCCTTCTTCTGCATCCTCATCATCAGTCGGCTCGCCCAATCCCTTCAGCTTGAATTGGCCATATGTGGCCGTCTCCCCTTCCTTGTTGGGCACAAAGCCCAAGAACCACCGCAGTGCAGCGACGTCTCCGCCAATCCCCGAGTCGAACGGGATCGGGTCTCCTCCTACCCTCAACCCCGTGATCGCTGAGAAATCCAGCGGGGTCATCGTCGCCTCTCCAATAACGAGATGGAAAGAACTTGTAGAGTCCCTCCACCTCTCGGCTAACGCCGTTACCACGGCATGGTCGTGCTGTGTGCTCGTGAGAGTCGGGATGAACCTCCCGAATCCCGCCAGATCCACCAGAGTCCTCACCGAGACATGCAGCTGCTGGTAGATCTCCCAGCTGGAACCCATTCCCCCGTGAGCCTTCAAACTCAAGTTTCTCTGCACACAATCAACCAACAAACAAGCAATCAAGGTGTTAGTCCGATCTATCATTCAAAACCAGTCATCAATCATGCAGTAATTCAATCATTCAATGCAAATCAGGTTTGTTGATTACTAAAGGTGCGCAAAAAGCAATAAGCAAGAGAGTAAAGCAAGTGTACCGTCAAGCAGTCAGTCGAGAGGTGAACCTTGGGGTCCAGTAGCACCTCCTCTCCGAAGTACAACTCCCGTTGGGGAGTATAATCGTCTGCAGCGGAAGGCACGAAGAGGTGCACCGGTGGGGCGTAAGTCGCCGCGTCGAAAGCCGGCCTCCCTCTCCTCAACCAGTGTCTGGCAGCCTGGACCACCGTCACTCTCCGCCCAGCTGCCCTCTCCTCCTCCTCGGCTTGTCGCCTAGCCGCCTCCGCCGCCTCCTCCGTCTCAAACTCCTCGCAGAAGGCCCTCGCCGCCTCGTCCTCAGCGGCGGCCTCCCGTAGCATCGCCGCCTCTCTCTCTCTAACCTCCACCACAGCCGCCCTGGCCACATCCAAAATCCCTGGGGCATCTACTGCAGCCGCTATCACTACCTCCGGTGGCGCGTGCTCGAGATAGTCCTCCCGAGAGATCCCAACTGGACCCTGAGCCGACGGCCTACTACCCTGCCCCTGAGTCGCTGGCTCTCCACCAATCATCGCCGCCTTCCCCTTATCCCCCTCGCTAGGCCGCTGACTGGATCTCGGCTCTATCCTCCAACGAGCACCCCCGGCCGTCTCGTCACTGCTGCCGTCGCTGTCCACGTCATGGACCTCTACCCTCTCCTCCACCAACTCCTCCCCCCTCTCCTCTACTCTCTCCGTCACTGGGTCACCATCACCACTACCACTATCGTCACCATCATCACTACCACTACTACCACTAACATCACCACCGTCACTATCATCATCACCACCGTCACTATCATCATCACCACCACCGCTATCATCATCACCACCACCGCTATCATCACCCTCACCGCTACCACTATCATCACCACCACCACTACCGCCCTCATCACCACCAGTCACCGTCGCCTTGGTGGCTGGATCCACACCGCTGCCGGAGACCTCCGGATCACCACCACCACTGCCGTCTTCTTCTCTTTCTTTCTCTCTCTCTCCCTCTCCATCTTTCCCCGTCGCTTCTGTGATCGGGGGTGGTGTGGGACCCGCCCCAGTTCCCTGCAAGGCACCTTGAGCGCTCGGGCTCAATGGTGGTGGCACCACTGTACTGCCATCACCCCTCTCCGCCGTCGGCGAAGCCACTGGAGACCGTGATTCACTGGGTTCTTCCATGGAAACCGATCAAAAGCTTTAAATCGAGCCCTAATCGAACCGAAATTGACCGAGAGTTGTACGGACGAACCCTAGAATTTGGGGGTTTTTGTTTGGGATCGAAATTGGAATGAGAAATACTTGGAGTTGATTCGGAATCACGAGAGAGGTTTGAGGATTTGATCTCTGAAGTTTTTGAAACGTTTTGAGAGTTTAATCGGTGTAAATCGAAATTAAATCGAACGTTACGTTTCTGAACCGTCGTCCCCGTTCAGGGGTTCAAGCGCTTAAGCTGACCCCTTTGAGCACTGGAAGGCCATTTCGTGGTTTGAGCGCTCAAAGCTCAGTGATTGAGCGCTCAAGTCAGGTTGAGCGCTCAAAAGGGGCAGCCCTGAGCGCTCAAGGTCAATTCCGGCATGGGTTTTTGGCTTCTCTTGCAAGCTTTGCAGGGGACATTTCAGGCATCCCTTGTGTTTTGTTGGTGCATCTTGGACTCAGTAGTCCCCAATCAATTGAATACTCATTTATCCATGAATTTTTTTTTAAAAAAAAAAAAAAAAATCTCGGTATTTGATCGTGCTTGATCGAAACGTGTTGCGTACGTATGTTTCGCGTTAGCGTATCCACGAAGTATTTTAATCATTTTGAGAGCCACATGCTCGTTTAAATCATTTTGAGAGCTACGTGCTTGTTTAAATCATTTTCTGAGAGCTTCGTGCTCGTTTAAATCATCCTGAGAGCCACGTGCTCGTTTAAATCATTGTCTGAGAGCCGTGTGCTCGTTTAAATCATTGTTTGTTAATTGTGTTAGCGTACGCGCGAAGTATTTCAATTGCGTTCTGAGAGTCACGTGCTCGTTTAAATCATTTTGAGAGCCACGTGCTCGTATAAATCATTCTGAAAGTTTCGTACTCGTTTAAATCATTTCCTGAGAGCTTTATGCTCGTTTAAATCATGTTCTGAGAGTCACGTGCTCATTTAAATCATTTTCTGAGAGCTTTATGCTCGTTTAAATCATGTTCTGAGAGTCACGTGCTCGTTTAATCATTTTCTGAGAGCTACGTGCTCGTTTAAATCATTTTTCAGCTTGAAGTGCATTACAGGGGACGAGTTGGGCTGTCTTTATCTTGGACGTCACTCATACCAAATCAATGGCATCGAGTCTCATCCAAGAGGGGCAACTGTAGACACCCCAATTTTGAACCCGAGATACGCCCGAGCTTTTCCAATGATGAAACGGGCCAATCATGATTACCTGGAACTTGTGAGTTTGACTTGAACTTGATCAAAATTAACCAAGCAGCAACCAAAACAGCTCAAACCAACCCAAACAGTGTTGAACCAAGCCAAGCCAGCAATTTGCCATCAAGCACCTTGAGCGCTCAAGCCCCTGGCTTTGAGCGCTCAACCCCCAAGCTCCTTGGCGCTCAAGCCCATGGCTTTGGCGCTCAACTCTGATCCAGTCAGCAACCTGCAGAATATCTAATCATGAGATTTTCTGCATGGGAGCGTCTGGGGATGATCTTATACGATCTCTATACGTACAATACACCCCACTAACTCCAGAAATACACAAAAAATACTCCCAAATACAAAAACCCACTCTTTCTCTCTCTTCTCTTCCCTCCCACTCACTCTATAAAATCCACCCTCCACCCCCGGTTTTGGAGGTGAACCATTTTCATACTCCAACCCATAAGCCTCTCAAAAAGTCGATCATCTCTCTCTCTCTCTATAAATACCATTCTTCTTCCATCAAAACCGCTTACAGATACCACTCTTCAAGTCCAAAATTGAGTCTTTGATCATCGATTAACCATATACATTGTCCAATTCGGCTACAAAATAAGCCATATCATTCACAATCTTCCATCGACAAGTCCTGAATCAAGTTTCAAACCACAAGTATTTCCGAAAAGGTAGTAAACATGTGATGAATTCACTGTTTTGGTTCATCTGAGGAGGACCAGTGAGTTCAAGCAAGTTCTTTGTACTTGTATTGAACTCACAAAGGTCTAAAATGGTTTAGAAAGAGTTTTCAAAACTGCAGTTGCAAATCTTTGGGGATTCCTCTCTTTTCCTATTCTTTCAAGGATCAATCCGTTTTATTTTGTCTGATTTCCTTAAAAAAAATGTTTGATCAACGTTGATCCTGTAAAGAATGAGAAGAGAAGCTGTTAAAAGAGATTAAAGTCACAGAAGCCTGGAACTGGATAGAGCGCTCAAGCCATGGGCCTTGAGCGCTCAAGCTGGTTTGAAGGGTTTGAGCGCTCAAGCCCTTGTCTTTGAGCGCTCAACCCCTATTCTGGAATCCAGTTTTGCAAAACAGTTTGTTGGGCCACAATGTTTGTACTTTCTGGAATTGTTGTATAATTTCTGTAATTTCGCATTTCCTGTAAATATTTGTAATCATTTCACTTATCAACATCATCATCATTCATGTAGATCATGTGCACAAGCATCCACTTTAAATTTATATTGTCATGCTTTATCGTTGTTTACGTGATTCCCCTCCCCGTTTCCTATTTTGTGAATAAATCAGACTTCAAACATTTTCAAAATCCCACAAAACATTGAGTAGAGACCGGTTCATGGACCGGGCGAGAGGGGTGCCGTAAAACCCTTCCCCTCTTGTAACCAAACCCCCGAATCCGAGAAATCTTTGGTTTCACATTGGCTAGTAAAATCTTTTTTTTTTCATGGGCATCGAGTCATATTTTTTATCGGTTTCTCGGGTTCGGACCTAAAATCCGGGTGGCGACTCAAACAATCACAATCTTTTCGAACGCGAATCACGCCGAATCCCGGTGGGCCGTCCACAATACTGTGGGTGGGAGCCGATGCCGGATGGAGATTGATCAATGTGTGATCAATCATGAGCCTTGCACAGTATACCCCGAGGTGGCTTTGCTGTGTGATCGAGCACTTGAGGTATATTGTGAATGGAGGCCGGTGATGGAAAGTATTTGTCAGAAATGAGAATGAGAATAGTGGAATTTTGAGAATCGATGTGTTGAGTAATGATGATAAAAATCTGAGTATTTCATTCAAATAAAATTTCAGTTATGTGTGTATTTGTTGCATGAATATCTTTAGTAAAGGGGTGGTTTAGGGCGCCCTACTAAGTGTAATTTTACCACTCACGGTGCTACTTTTTGTGGCCCTGGTGTCCCCAACGCCAGGTACAGAAGGAGATGAGGAGCCGCCTGCTGATTACGAGGCGATGGAGCAGCTAGATGAGACTCAAGTGGTGGACTCATGGCTTTATCAGTAGAATTAGCTAGATGGCTCTGTCATTTTATTCCCATTGGATTTTTTTGAATAAATGTTTAAGTTTTTCAGACAGTGTTTGAATTCAATTTATTTCAGTTGTAATAACTTAGTTTACTTTAGTTTTCGCTAAAAAAATTTATTAAGTATTCTTTGGAATTTTAATGAAGTTGGTATTTTTATTTAAATAAATTATGAAATTTATTTATTAACGTACCCAATTTTCGGGGCGTTACAGGTGCCCCCCTACCTCTCTTTTCCTCCCATTCTTCTTCTTTCTCCCACCCTTTCTTTCCCACACCCCCTTCTTCCCTTCCAGCTTCTCCCTCTCCCCCCTTCGATCTTCTCTCTCTTCTTCCCTTTCCTTCTTCTTCCATTCTCTCCCCCTTTTCCTTCTTTTTTGCAAAAAGTTATCGTCTTCACTTTCTTGGCTCCATCAAGACTCCCTTCTGAATCTCTTTTTCTTGCAAAAATAAGAAAAAAAAAGACCCTTTCAATTCTTAATCAGTCTGCATCGTTATAGTAAAATTCATAATGCTAGAGGAATCATTAACGAAGGGCGTAGAGTGTAAAGCTTCACAACACATAGAACCATCGAAGGGAGAGGGTGGTAATGCCTTTCCAATAATATTGGAAAAATGGCAGCGTAACAACTAGTATTGAAAGTTGGTCGCCTTTTAAGGGGGTTGTAATGCCTTTCGAGTGTAAAGCTTCACAACACATAGAACCAACAAGGGAGAAGGTGGTCCTCAAATTTTGAAGTTGGTAAAAACCATTCCCTTTCTATCTTATTAGTAAGGCGCTCAATGCCTTGCATATGGGTAGCAAGAAGACGCTTATGCCCCGATGGTGGGGCCTTATGGGGAAGGGCCCAGACCAATAGTGAACACATGCCCCCCACTTCAACCACACCTCTGAATTTATGAAAATCCGATATTTTATTTAAAAGGTTGATAATGTTAGAAGACGTCAGTATCTGACCATCAAATACCTATGGCGGGTATATTATATCTTTGAAAGTTCAGATGGAGAGAATAAACGGACTTCTGTCATGAGTTAGGATGAATGCTCATTCATCACTTACGCAATAAGATCAGAAAAAAGCTAGAAACTTATTTTTGAGTTGAGCTTCAAGTTGGTTATTCGTTCTTCTACTTCTCCTGTTGTTTGATGTTAGGATCTGCAAGATACGACACAACTATAGAAGCAGTTTCGGATCTCCAGTTGAAATACGGGAAAACTCCATTCAGTTCTCGATGGAAACAGAGTTTTGCAAATTCTCCCGGAACTGAAGATCATTTCGAAACAGTCCAATTAGTTCTCCAGGTAAAAAACATCGTACTAATGCAAGAGCAACAAATGCAATTAGTTAGTGCTTTCTTTCTTTTATACCTCTATTTTCAATGTGCGGGCGCGTGGTAAGGCGTCTGGTCCTCCTTCAATTAGAATTTATGCTGACTTTTTCTTTCCTTTACTTATTTGATCTTGACTCTTTACGGATCCTCCCGGTTGGATTTGCTATGTATCGGGGAGACACATTTTGCCAATTAACCAAACAGACTTTCCGATGTCCTTCCATGTTCCCCCACATGAAATTTCTGTTAAGTCTAAGAAACCTAGACTTCATACCAGCAAGCAAGACGAAGGGGGGTTTCTCCTTCTTCGTTTTGTCTTTTTTGGGAAAACCGGTCTTCGGTGGTGCTGTCACGGTGTTGGATTCTAAGCGGGTGGGTGTTTTTGGGCATTTGTGGGGTCCAAGATGGTCAGATTTCGACGACTGGGGGTGTCCGGCGTTTTAGGTTCTACAACATGCAGTTGGCTTTGTGCCAAATCTGGTGGGGTTTGACTCTCTAGTTAGGTCGCCGTTTAGCGAAGGTGATCATATTTGGTCACTACCGATGTGGGTCTGATTGAAACTGAACTTGCTTCGGATGACTGCCGTGTTGGGGATCAGCAAGATCTGTTGGAGGTGACCGAAGATGGGCTGCTTGAGGTGATGGTTTCTTCGCTGGAGTTAATGGTCGGCCATGTTTCAAGGAGGTAGATCTGCATGTGTACGTTCGAAAGACGGTGTTTTGGGTGTCGGCCCCGCCTGCAAATGTGGGTCTTCCTACCTTGTTTGTGTCGATCTGAGTCTATTAGGTTAAAAGATTGTGTTTGGGTTTTGACCCCACTTTTCTGACAGGTGAGGGTTGCAGATATCATGGGTGTTCTCCATTATTGGGTTTCAATCTTATGGGTGTTTTTTTTTCAACCTTTGGTTGATTTCCCTCCCATTTCCCCCGACTTGATGTACCCTTGCCAGATTTCATAATATATTTGTTGTCGTTTCATAAAAGAAATCGACAATCAATTAAAGTAGGGTAAATTTCACTGACCTCCATTGAGGTTTCTAACAAATACATTGACCTCCCCTGTGGTTTCTTAAAATGCACTACCTTCCCTTACTTTTAAAAATATTCCCCACCTTCTCCCCTCTCTTAACTTCAGTTAAGATTTCTGTTAGATTTCAAAAAAAATATGTTTTAGAACAAATATAAAAATGTTCACTTTTTTGAAAAAAAATTTTACAGTTTTTCTGTAAAATATTGAGTTAAAAAAATTTCCGAAAAAAATTAATAGTTCCTTTTTAGAAAACGTTTTCTTAAAAAAAATATCAATTACAATTATAAAAAATACTTTATGGAAAATATTTGTCGCAAATTAGTTTTTTGAAGAAAAAAAACCATTTTTAAACAATTTTTTGAAATAAAAAAGTTTTGAAAACAATTTCTTGGATAAAAAAACTATTTTTTTAAAAACATGAAAACAGTTTTTTTAAAAATAATTTAGAAAAGATAAAGTTTAGAAAATATTTTTTCCAAAACAATTTTTGTTGTTTTGTTTTAGATTTTTTTTGTTGAAAAACATTTGTTCGAAGACAGTTTTTTTGAAAAACTTTTTTTTTTGAAAAAAAAGTTTTGAAGACTGTTTTTGGGTAGTGCTAATGCCAAAACCGTTTTTGTTTGTGCCAAAATTACAGTGCTTAAAAACTTTGTACCATGTGCAAGATACAAGTCTTTTATGCACTACAGTTTTGTCACAAACAAAAATGGTTTTGGCATTATCATTTTCCCTTTTTTATTAAATAAATTTGAAAATTAACAGAAGTTAGGAGAGGGGGGAGTCTGGAGAATAGTTTAAAAAGTAATGGAGGGTAGTGCATTTTTAGAAATCACAGTAAAGGTCAGTGTATTTATCAGAGACCTTAGGGCTTAGGGTAGATCAGTTAAATTTCAAAAACTACAGGGGAGATTAATGTATTTATTAGAAACCTCAGGATAGGTCAGTGAAATTAAATTGGTGATAGTCTATTACGAACTTAGTATACTATTTTATACGGAATTTGGGATCGTATATCAGTTCCAATAATCGACCTCCCCTGGACTAATGAGTTACGGTTGTGATCATGGTAACCCAACACCTAAAATTCTGATAATTTGGGACAACACAAAATCTATACGTACGCGTAAGTCCAAATGGCAATAAGTAACAGAATATGACCAAATTCTATTGCCCGGATTGTTAGAGTTGTGTGAGAGAGGGTGTACCTATCATTTTTTGAATTCATTTACCTCTAGTTTTGTGAAAACAATGACCGCAACACGTGCACGTATCATGTGGTTGCTGCTTATCATAAATTACTCAACAGAAAATTAATGTTGATGTACCACTCACTAAAACTCAATGTATGTCATTGGGATGAATTATTAAGTGAAAATAATATGGTGCTCCGGTCACTAAATCGGTATTCATTTGTTTATACCTTGCATGCCAAATCGGTCTCATGTGTGTGTTTTTACTGTTTAGAATTAGTTGACTTTGACTGTAGATTTTTTCTTGAAACATAAAACTTTTAATTATTCCCTCTTTATTATGTTTTTCGTCATCGTGACTTTGTGAAGAAAAAATCTCTCTCAACATTTAGGGGCTGTTTGATAAAGCTGAAAACTGAAAACTAAAAATTAAGTACTGAAACTGTATGCTGAATTTATTAAGCTAAGAAGCTGTTTGATATGTACTGAATTTTAAGTACTGAACTAAATAAGTTGTTTGATATGTACAAGAAGCTGAAGTATCAAATTCACCAATGCCTTTCATAAATTCATACTGGAATGAATAAATGAAAAAAAATTAACATTTATCAAAATAATAAAAATATACAGAATATTGGCAAGATGGTGGTATAGCGGTTGTGATGGTGGTATAGTTGTGGTGGTGGCGCGGTGGTGGTGTAGTGGTGATGGGAGTTGTGGACTCGTGGTCATGGTGGTGGTGATAGTTGTGGTGGGAGTGGCGGAATACTGGTTGTGGTGGTGGTGTAGTGGCGGCAGTGGTGGTGGGAATGGCACAGTGGTGGTGGGAGTGGTATAGTGGCAGCGACGGTGGTGGAAGTGGCATAGTAATGGTATGAGTGGTGGTGGTGGGTGGCGGCGGAGTGGTGATGGTATAGTGGCGGCAGTGGTGGTCGGAGTGACAGAGTGGCGGCGTGGCGGTGGTGGTGGCGGCGTGGCGGTGATGGTATAGTGGCGGCAGAGTGGTGATGGTATAGTGGCGGCAGTGGTGGTCGGAGTGACAGAGTGGTGGTCATGGTGGTATGAGTGGTGGTGGTGGAAGTGTCGAAGTGGTAGTACTGGTGGAGTGGCGATAGGAGTGGTGGTAGCGGAGGAAGAGTATTTGTGGTGGTTGTAAATTCAGTAAAAATTAAGTAGCTCAAAGCTACTTAATTTTTATCAACATTTTAGCTTACATTTTAAGAGTCACTTAATTTTTTAAGTAATGTAAAATGTAGTTATCAAACCTACTTAATTACTTATTACTTAATCAATTCAATTTTAAATGTTGAATCTGTGTTATCAAATAAGGCCTTAGCCCAATTATTAAGCAAATTAATCTGGATTTGATTATTTACTAGTATGTTCTTAGATTTAGACCCCACATCAACATCAAGCGTGCTACTTATCTCTCTCATTGGAACTAGTGCTTACTTTAATACATATAGGAATACTAAGTATTTCTTTGTATATTTGATTGTAATGGTCAAATGGTGCCAATACTTTGTATATACACGCATGTAGGATAGTTGGCATGTTAATGCAATAGTCAAGCATATATTTGCGTGTATTTCTTTTTCTCCATTGGACCCACAGAGATGCCACGAAAAGAAGTCAATGAAATGCAAAGATAATAAAGGGTTGGTTTGATTAACAAGAGAATGCCATCGAATGATAAAAAGAGAAAAAATATCAACTCATCAATGGATACAAATTTGTTTCTTTTCTTTTCTTTTCTTTTCTTTTCCTTATAAAAAACACAAGGAAATCTCAAACTTTTTCATGAAAGTCGTTACCTATAAAAAGAATTTCAAATTTATCATCCATTTCCATTTATGTAAGGACCCGTAAATTCAAACTCCGTTTTAATGTATGATTGGTGTAGACGAATTTTAATTACTGTTACAGCATGTTTTCGTGGATGTATATGTATAGGGCCGGCCCTGAGTTTTTAAAGGCTTGAAGCGACAATAAAAAAAATGGGCCATTTGCGAATTATTAAGATAGGCATAAAAAAAACTAAGTACTTTCCCTAAACAAAAGAGCATCAGGGTGAGTTCTCCAATGGAGTTTATCAAGATTTTGATAAAACCAACCCATTGATTTTATCCATTTGAGAAGACATTTGAGAAAATTTGTAGATTTTTTAATGCAAAAATTCAAAGATTTTATCACATGTCTTCACGAATGGATAAAATCAGGGGGTTAATTTTATCAAATGTTGATAAAATCCATTGGAGAACTCAGCCAAATATAATAACCGACTATTTCAATATTTCAAAAGCATCATTTAGATATCAAGCAATTAAAAAAACCCAAAAGCGATTAAATTTTTCACTTGATTCCCCTAAGGTCCTACCAATAGCATAAACAAATCTACTCAGTCAGTCATCAAGCCCAAATTAAATTAAACAATGCTTCTAAACCTCATAAACAAAACAATTAATTTCAAACCCTTAAAAATAGAATCAATACCTAAAATTAGCTTAAGATTTGTGAGAAGGAATAACATTTAACACTAATTGAGCCTTGATTAATTTCACTATGCCACTCGGCCCACTCTATTTTTCTTCTTGACTGAATCTGAGGCGAAATTCTTCTTCATCTTCTCGTCGCTCTTAAGAAGTCTCCATATTTCCAATTCAAATGGAAAAAAAAAAAGGTGTTGTACGTGTATAATGGTTGGGAATTGGGATGTCCTTTCAAAATGAAAAAAGGGGCCTTATTGATTGCAAAACTACAAGTCTGTCATTGAGATTTGGGCCTATTTCATTGGGTAAAAGTTTTTGGGCCTTTAAATTAAAATTAAGGTGGGTTGGGCTGTTTTTTTTGGTTATATACACATAACACAACTACCTATTGGGGGCCCTAAATATTTGTTAATTTTGGTGGGCCTAAAGCCCGGGCACCTTGGGCTTTAGCCCAAGGCCCATGTTGTATATGTATGGGTGTACGTGTATCTTAGTATACTGGGGGTTCGGTCGATGGTGGGGATATGTATTTTGAGGTGGGAATATGTAGTTTAGGGGTGTTGAAAATGTGTTACAAATGATCGAGGGTCGAATCGGTGAAGTAGAATAAAATTCCAAAATTTTCCAGGAGATACCAACATCCATGTTTTACCACTATTGGTACCCATAGATCAATGTCGTTTTCTACACGTTAGATACCAATATCAATACCCATATTGATACCGGTATCCAAAGCCCTTTTCTGCGCATTTCTGTGTGGGTTTCAGACAGCTATAAATAGGGGTCATTGGGTCTTTTTCATTTCAAACACGACCCCAAGCCCTTAAATTCGCCCCTTCTCCTCCCCCTCCCCATTACCACTCAAATCTCATGATCCTTATGCAGTGCCGGCTCATTAGTTTGGAGACTTGAAACGGGCTCATTAAATGAGGCCCTCTATGTAGTTTTCATAATAAAGTTTTTCAACACATCTTCATAAAAAACTATTAGAAAATATTTATCATTGCACAAATTTAAATATATGGTCATCCAAAAAGCAAGATTACAGCAATATTCTCATTGTTTTTCTTATGCTGATGGAAAGATACATGCTTGAAGAATTTAAAAAAAAAATGATGAAAAAATATGAAATATGTGGTTTTTGAGATTATTGCATTGCTCATGGGAATTTTAAACTCTTCTTGAGAAGTTTAATATGAAAAATTGCAAATCGGTTGTTACACCTTTAGTTGTAAATGAAAAACTGACTAACAAAATAAAAGAAAACAAGTTGATTCACTTCTTACAGAAGATTCTTACAGAAGATTGTTGTATTTTACAAATGATGCTAGACAATATGTATGCTACAAGTTTGTTATCTAGATTTTCGCACAATCCAAGCAAATTGCCATCAATCATCATTTTATCAATGGGAGTGTGGAAGGTGATTATATTGAAGATCAAGTGGCGGACATCTTCAAAAAAAAAAAAAAATCCTCTTTCAATAGAAAAGTTTCAACATTTCGTATCTTCTCTACAAAAGAAAACGTTTTGTATCTTTTCGTATTTGGGCTCAAATTTTATGTTCATATATGTTGGTCATGTTTGGCCATTTTGTAAAAAGTATAGGTCCAACTTGTAGCTACGTTGGTGCAAGTGATTTTCTAGATTTAATGAACCCTGGTGTTCTTTGCATCTGTTTCCCAAAGTGAACTAGCTAGAGACAAACTTTGTTCTCATTGGGCACAAAATTTTCCAACAGGTCTAGACAAAATTTTCCAATCGGAGAGCAAGCCATCAAGTGGGCCCGGCCCATTGTCTGAAAATCTAATTATTAATGTGCATGGGTGCTGTAATTTGTCTGCCAAAAAACAAAACAATACTATCATATAGGAGTACAATAAAATAATGTGTTGCACAAGCAACACGATACGCTGAATATATTTTTTGTTGAAAGTACTTTTCTTAAGTCAGCCAGCCCCTTTCGGTCTAAAATTCTGGCTCCACTACTACCCATTTGCATGTTGCCCTGTTGGCAAGTTGTGGTTCTGATTCGTTACAGACATTGTGAGTGTCTTTGTCCGTTTCTTTCTTTTTTTTACACGTCCTAGTTTGTTTTCAATTTCACCCATAAATTTATCATTTTACCCGAATGCACCTTCGAGACCTTTTCCAACTAAAGTTAAAGTAACGTGGTTGGGGCCAACTACAGGATCCCACGGAAATTATTCAGTAATTTCTCTTGGGGTGTGTTTTCACGAGTATCTAAAAAGCAACAAATATTGGGATATTTTTTGCCGAGGTCGAGTTTGTTTTCACATCACTAGCGACTTCACAAACAATTAGGCTAAGGAGGATTTACCAAATATTAGGAAGATGTTGGTGAGAAGTAAGGAGAGGCTATTCCAAATCTCTCTGTGATATCAATTTCACAAACACCACGACAAATAATCTCATCTATCTACCACACCTGCACAAAGTAGATTTCCATCAAGCATCATTTTCTGTAGAAGGCCTCGGAAGATAATGAGATTTTGACTCAAATATTGCAAGATTGAGGATCAAGTATCAGGAATCTTCACAAAAACTCTTCCAAAGAAAAATTTCAACATTTTGTATCTTCTCTCTTAAAAATGAAAATAAAATTTGTATCCTTTTGTATTTGGGCTCAATCTACTTTGTGAAAAAAAAAAAAAGTTATTTTGTATTTGGGGCATTTTGTAAAAAGTGATTTTCAAGAACTAATAAATGAACTAATTTGTATCCTTTTGTATTTGGGCTCAATCCCTTTTTCTGGACTCCAATCAAACTCCACCAGCAACAGGCCTGGCCCAAATATGCCAATCAGTGAACAGACAGTCATGTTCCCAGGCCCATTTTTGACAATCGACACCCAGACCTGGGTTCACAAACATCTCTTCTTTTCTCCCACGCAAGGAGAGCTTCCCAAACTCAAGGCCACCAATTTTAAAAGATCTTTCACAATTTTTGTGAAAAACTGCTTGGATCAAGCCTTTCCCGGGATTTTTTTTTTACGATTTCTAGCGGGAAGCTTTAAAAACAATTTTTGAACACAATGAACGTTTCGAATCAAGCAAAAACACGTTTTAAAAGCTTCAAAACACCAAAAAAACTCTAATCGGAGATACCGGACCGGAAAGTAGCTGTATGCCAACAATCACAAAAGTAACGCACGTCTCCTGTTCTACTTTACTGTACCTCTTCATTTTGTGTTTTCCCTGATCGAGCAAAAAGTAGAAGAAAAAAAAATACATGCTACTGCTTTTTTAATTCAATGTAATTTTGTTTGGTCAAAGTAATATATTTACTAATCTATCAGTAGGAAAAAAATGGTTGTTCTCCGTCATAGCCAGCACGATTGATTTACAACATTTGATAGAAGAGTACTTAGATATTAGATTGTGAAAAAATAGGAGGCGGCGGCGGCGTTGTTAGCATGGGGATCCATATATTATTTGATTATGTGCAATTTGTCACAATATATTGCTTACTAAAACATATGTTACTACTGAAAAATAGAGTGTGCAATGCACACACGATCAAACGATATGCTGGATACTTTTGCATATACTTTTTGGTAGGGGTGTCCAGCGGATCATCCGATCCGCTCGATCCGCCCAAACCGACCAACCCGAACCATCCGTTGATCCGCCCAAGGTATGTATGGATGGATAACGGATCAGATCTACAACAATTTTACGGTTTCGGGTCGGGTTCGGTTCGGTTCCGGTTAAAACCGAACCGCCCGTTAGGGGAAAAAAAAAAAAAAACTTTATAAACTAAGACAGAACACGTTACCCATCAGTGGCCATCACTATACCCAATTGAATTACCCATTAGTCCATTACCCACCACAGTCACCACTAGGGCCGGCCACTATTTCAAAAATTTCCAGATCTAAAACTCTCTTTCACTCTCAGTCACTTCCAAATCTCCTCCGCCAGTCCGCCTCCATGCTCGCCGGCGTGGCCTCCCTCCCTCCCTCCCTCTCCTCCTCCACCGTGGTTTGTGAACAGTGACCAAACTGGTACGACTCTCTCTCTCTCTCTCTCTCTCTCTCTCTCTCTCGCGAATAACATGCATTTTGGGCCTTTGGCCGATTGTGTTCAGAAAAACAACAATAAGGAGTTACCTTAATTTGTTCGAATCCTGGCGGAGACGATGACTGTTTACTCGATCCAGGAACACAATCGGCCATCGAAATGTTGAATCACATTATAATTATACACAATCGGCCATCGAAATGTCGAAATGTTGATTTGTTTTCCTCCTGTTAAAATGCGTGTGTGTATATATAGTTATATACTATATACTTATATTGAATCATATTTTAATTTTTGTGTCCTGATGTAGTGATTGTTCTTTGTCATGGATCTAAGTATCTAACCTAGTAACCTTCATAGTTATATACTATATACTTATATAGAATCATATTGAACGAAATCATTTGTTAGGCAGATAGGACAAAGTCTGTTGAATTGTTGAACGAAATCCTTGGTTATTTTCTCTGAATTTTTTTCTCTGAATTTTTAAGAAATCCTTGGTTAAGAAATCCTGTTAGTTTAAGAAATCCTTGGTTATTTTCTCTGAATTTTTTTTGTACTCTATATTCTGTACAGGTTCATTGCATGAGATAGGCGATACTCGATACTCGATAGCACTTGGTTCATTGAACAGATCATAACTTGTTCCCTACTTCACTGATCAGATCCCTTGTTAAGCTCCAAATTACAAGAACAGAAAGGTATATTGCTTAAGCTTCCATTCTTTGTGCCTGATTGTTGTTGGTGTTAATTTGATACCGAATTTGGGTGTATTGCTAATTTGATTTACAACTTGTTCTTTTGTTTGCACTTTGAATTTTGGTTTTGCAGGTTTGGACTAGAGTACGAGGCTGGGAGTGAGAGCACTTTTGGACTTTGGAGAATTTGGAGCACTCTTGAAGATTTAATTATGATTTTATTTTGGATGAATGTAACTTAAAGTATTCTGATTTTATTTTGGATGAATGTAACTTATATTTTGTGTTTTTAGCTATTGTTGTTGTTGTGTGAAAAAAACAGGTTGAGTGTAGTGAACTACCAAATGGGGTGGAAATAGGCTTGAAAAATAGTCTTGTGTGACTGAAAAAACAGGTTAGGTTACTGTGAACAGCCAAATGGGCTGAAAAAAATTGTCTTGCGAAATGTTTGGTCCGAAAAATGGGCTGAAAAATGATTTCAAATTTTTTCTAGATTGGCCCAATAAAGAAGCCCATTTGATAGCCCAAACCGATAAATCGATCCGGAACCGATCCGTTAAATCCGGAACCGAACCGATCCATCCGTTTAACATCCACGGATGGTTCCGGATCATGAAAACTGAAATCCGTTATTACCGGTTCGGGTCAAATCCGGAACCGATCCGGCCGGAACCGAACCGTGGACACCCCTACTTTTTGGTCAAAGTCCGACTTGCACACATTGATTGGTGCCAAAAGCACCCATTTAATTCTCTCTCCCGGCTCTCGACCTCCCTTTACCTGCTCATTTCCTTTTACGTCTTAAAAAGCTCCTTTTTTTTGGGTAAATTCTTTGGCTCCTTTTACTTTTTTTTGGGAATTTAACAAATTAACACAAGAAAGACAATTGATCCACAACACGACACAAGAATGGCTATAGGGTCCCGTTCCTCTCTAATTGTAAAGACGAATGGGACCGTGTAGTTTCTTGATTTTTGGGCTCATTCCAAGACCGAAACCCTTAAAAATGGAAAGAGAAACGCTTAGTGTCAAGAAAAACCACTCAAAAAGTATTCAGAATTTAAAATTTAAAAATGAGTAGCTCAGATTTAGGGCGAGCCAATCCTTTCTGCAAATGGGATAAGAATGAGGGGCGGCTGCTTATTGAATATTCTACGGAACGCAATTATACTCCATTAAGGAAATGCCTGGACCCCACATCCACCACCCTCACATCCATCATGCAATTGGGATTCGGGAATCAGCTTTCATTCACTTTAACCCCCTTCAAAATATGTCATCCCTTGCGTCACCTTTCAGAAAGCTCAATTGACCTAAAACTCGCAGCACCCAAATCCTTATATGGGCCCACACCCACTTCTTCTTCGGCGTACCCAGCCACCCCTCTCTTCCTACTCCGCACCCTATACAATACAAACCCAACAACCCCTCCAAATACCAAAACTACCCCGCACAGCAACCCAATACCAATCCCATACCCCACGCCCACACCCTTCTTCCCTGCACTTTCCCTCACCTTAAAATACCCCACCCTGCTCAAATCCCTGACTCCCACCAACGTCTGTACGGGGTAGTCTAGCATGTAGCAGAACCCAGATGAGTTAGTGTACACCGCACCCCAGCAAGTGCAGTTGTCCTCGCATGCACTCTCGCATTGGGCCAGTGACCCCATTTTCTCGTACCCCATTAGCTCTTTGTACGGTAACTCCACACCTTGTCTTCTCAATACCCAATACTTGTTGTCGCCGTCACCACCGCAGAAGTCGCCGGAGTTATTCACCTCCGGCGAGATGCAACCGCCGTTGTTGTAATCGGTTCTGTTGTCCAGACAAGAACAGCCCATACCACCCGGTTGACACAACCCGTAAGACCCACATGCAGAAGGTAACTCACAGGGGTCGGATATTGCTTCATAATCCAAGATCCATTTCGACCCGGTCCAGTAATACCCTTTGAGGTTCCCGTTGGGTTCTATCCGAACCCGCCGGACTCCGGATCCTTTCTGTTGAAAGCTGTTGAAAGACTGGACATCAACAGGAGTTGAGCTGTTTTGATACATACCCAAATACCCGTCTGAGCTGAGAACGAGGCGAATCGGTCCTCCACCCTCAATTACCTCTGCCTTGGGCTGTAAAGCTCTGTGCTTCCAGTAAATCTGATCCGGGTAGGAGCCTCGATTGAACCTGGCATATAAAGCCATGAAATCGGATCCTAACCGCATTGAGTAAAGACCATTTGAAGAAACCAAGGACATGGCACTAGTGAAGTTTTGGTTCTCCACAAGGGTATCTGAGGGAAAATCAAAACTTTGCCAGACAATAATCGAGCGGGACCCATCAAGCTTCTCTATTTCGAGATTAGAGGTGTTTGATAGGGAAACCCGGTCGCCTTCGGTTCCAGTTGTTGACCAAAACACCCCCGAGTGTGGGTCGGATATAACGAGACTGCCATGGAAGAAGACTCGAGTTTCTTCAGAACATCTCGCGGGGCTAGTCGGGTTGGCGACCCATAATGGTTGGGAGGATTGAAGATGGATAACGGAGAGAGCGAGTTGGACCTTGTTGACTCGGAGGAAACCCAGTGAGTAGTTTCCTGATGGATCAACGAGTAGGGATTGGAAAGTGGAGATATCAGGGTTTGGGGTGGCTGTGAATCCCCTGAGAAGCTCCTGTTGGGTACTGGTAGTGGCAGCAGCTGTTGGTCTGAGAGACAACAACTGAATACAGCAGAGAGAGACAAGAAAGTGGGTCGAGAAATTGATGGGTTTTCTCTCCATGTTTGCGAAGCTAGCTAAAAAAGTGGAGACATGGAATCCCATATGCAGATGAATCCCATTTAGCAAGGGCCATTCATATATAGGGTTTGTGAATATATATATATATATAGAGTCCTTCTCTAGTCCGGGAGTCCCGGATCCGGGACTCCACTTCCCGATATTTTTTTGATGATCCGATCCGTCCAATGTGTTCAGAAGGTGTTTTCCAAGGTCCACGCGGGAAATCTTCAAAAAAAAATACCGGGAAGGGTTTGATTCAAGCAGTTTTCGCAAAAACTTTATATTTACAGTTTTTGCGAAAAATTGCTTGGATCAAGCCCTTCCTGGTATTTTTTTTTGAAGATTTCTCGCGTGGACCTTGGAAAACACCTTTTGAACACATTGGACGGCTCTGATTTCCCAAAAACAATTTGTAAAAGTATCAAAACACCGAAAAGGCCTCAATCCGGGAAATCCGGGATCCTTGACAGAATCGCCGGTGTATATATATATACATTTATATATATAAGTAGGTAAATCAATGTGCACACACATACAGAACAGTAAAGATACATATAGATAGACCTGCAAAAAGCATAGTATTTAATTAAACTGGAAATGATTTGTTTATAGGATTGGCAGATGGTTATTGACATACACTAAAAGAGTCTTGTAGTAGATTTAGAGCATCTCATCAGGGGAGGCAAATCCACCCAATGGGCTGATTATAAGGCTTAAAAAGTGTGAGAATGCGTGAAGAGTGTATAGGAATGTGTAAAAGTGAATGAGAAAGTAAAAAAAATACATTGAAGTATGTATTTTTTTTGTTTTGGGCTGACAATAGAAAACCCCAAAAAAAAAGGTAATTGATATTCACACACCCCAAATTGATAGCCACACCCCCTTTCTTGTCTTTTAGTGAAGATTTTACACATAAAAACTTCACGAAAAGACAAAAAAGGGTGTGACTATCAATTTGGGGGTGTAGAAATCACTCCCCAAAAAAAATCTTTACTAAAAGAGTCTTGTAGTAGATTTAGAGCATCTCATCAGGGGAGGCAAATCCTCCTGATGGCTAAGTTGTTAAGTGAAAGGTGGAAAAAAACCCCCAAAATCAGACTCAACAAATTTTTTGTAAATCTGCAAAAGTTATAACTTTGCTACAGTAACTCGGTAAATCCTTTGAGGCACTGTTCACGGGTTATAGCAATTCTCTCTCCTGACTTCCTGAATAGAGAGTTTGATTTTGTGAGTTTTTTTAAAAGTGACTTGTTAATTTATAAAAGGTGTTTTTTAGGTTAAATTTGGCCCAATTTTTGTTGAGCCTGATGAGGATGCTCTTAGATACGGATATGTTTGAAACGTAATAGAAAATTAATTATGGGTCGATAATATAGTGCAAAAGACAGGCTTCCTAATTTAAGGAGCATCTGAATACCACAGCTAAGGGCATCTCTAGTGCACTACCTAAAATCACTACCTAAAGTGCGCTAACTAGTGAGCTAAGAAAAACCTCAAAAAATGGTCTCTAGTGCACAAAACTTGGCTCCCTAAAATCCTAGGTGGCACCCCTCACTACCTAAAGTGCCCTAAGTGACTACCTAAATTTGAGGAGGGACTTAAGGAGAGAGAAAGAAGAGAGAGATAGAGAGAAAGAGGAGAGAGAAAGTTGCTTGCATTTATAACATTGAATCTGCCATTGTTTTTTTGGTTATGAGAACCACTTAAATGGGTCTCACATACACTTTAGGGAGTATTTTTTGGGAGCCCTAAAGTGAATTTCTTCTTAGCTAGCTAACTAAGTTCTTAGCAAACAAAATTGGGTCCCACATGTGTTTAGGTGTACACTTTAGGGAGTATTTTTTAGGTAGTGCACTAGAGATGGCCTAATGTGATTGGTTTCAAGTTGTGCTGCTACTCATGTCAAACCTTATTCTTTTTTAATTTATGGAGCGTCCCAATATTCTGTAACCATTTGTACAAGCTCGACTCTGTTCAGCTTATTCGCAACCGTACCCGAGACCATGCACTGGTTCATATTTCCTCAAGTTAGGCAGGAGAAGTTGGGTTTGGCTACCGGTATGTGTAATTATTTAGTATACGCTAAAAGAGCAACTTACATTACATATAGTAAATACATTTGCATAACCAAACCTGCCCATGCTAAAGTCAAACTATCACGCTACCTATTCTTGTACACTCGTTACCAATTGAATGACTTTGAATTTAATTTCTAGTTGGGTATTTTTTTAAGTAATAAAGAGAGTGACTTTCTTGTTTGGATCAAATACGACTTTCGAAAGGAAATTAATTATGAGAGAGAGAGAGAGAGAGAGATGGACCTGTATGGGGAGCATTCAAGTGGAGGTTTGACTAAAAAGGATCGAGAAGGGACATAAGAGTCCTGTTTGTGTGCACCTTAATTATTTATCTCTTATTCAATCTGGTTAAAAACAAATCACCTATGCTAAAATTAGGAATTCGTAAAAAAAAAAAAACTACATCCTAACCCCAGGATATTACTCCCATGTTTCGAATTAAAATGTATGGGTTTACATATCGTTGCCACTTCAACGACGGACCCGGGGTGGTTGTTGTCCCTTCAGGGATAACATGGGTGCTGGTTGATCACCGCCGTCTATGGTCAGTCGTGGGCGAACTTAGATGATTGGCATCATCACATCATATCCAAACAATGAATCGTCATTCTGAAATTTAGAAAAAAAAATATTCATATTTTATTCAACCACGACAACCGTGATCGGCTCAGTACCCATGCGGTCGCCGAAAGGACAACACCATCCCCGCTCCCACTTCCCTTCAACTACCCATTTTTTGTTGCCTTTCTTTTTAAAGAACGCTCCAATGATAGTCCAACCAAACACTCCCCCAACGGTCTATGTTTACTCTCCTCTAAGGCTTTGACTTCAACCAATTTATTACGGTTTCTCTCTCACCTCTGGAGTCTGGACCATCCTTTGTTTTTTCTCTAGTAGTTCTCGTATTGTCGGACGATATCTTTGTTATATGCTTAATTTAGTACTATTTACTAGTCGTCTAGTTTACTTAACTATCCATTTTTATAATGCCAAAATTATTTTTAATTGTGTCAAAATTTTAATACGTAAAAAACTTGTACTCTAATCATGAGTACAAATATTTTACGCACTTGAGTTTTGGCACAATTAAAAACAGTTTTAATATAATCATTTGCCTTCTTATATTCTCTAGTAGTACGTAGTCCTCATATTTCAAACTATAATTTTATCGAGGAATGCTAGAGGCATTAAATAACTTACAAAAACTGTTACAATAAAAGTACAAATGTCATTACCATATCAATGCATGATGCAATACATGGATGCACTCATCTACTTAAAAAATGTCACATGTACATTTAATACATTAGTTAGTGTCTCTAGCATTTCTCATTTTTATTGTGACTCAATAAATATAGTAGTGGTCCAGTTACCAAAAAAACAAGGAGTAAAGCCCGCAATTTTAGTTTTTTTTTTACGAGTCTTTTTAGTTGTTTCCTATTAATTTTTAATAGACACAAGTGAAAGATTGCTCGTCTCAATGAAAGAAATCGAAAAAGTATATAAATACAGACCAACAATTAAGCTCTTTTTTCAACTTTGAGCTATATTTATATACTTTTCTGATTTTCCCGTGAGACGAACAATGCGATGTATTGTGACGAAAGCTAAAAAAATGTAATTAAAATTTAAATAATACCAACTGTCTTCAACAATAATTAATTTAGTCCAAACGCACGCTAAGTATTTTGAAGAATGCTTGTTTTTGTCATTGTATCATATAATTTTATCTAAAATACACGAGTTGAAAAAAACTACGAGTTGAAAAAGTGTGAATTTAATTTTTGTCCCTACAAAAATTAATTATTTACGACCACTTTGAACGTGCAACTAAATTGTAACTATTATGGGCAAAACACTAACCATTTATAAAACCACTCATTATAACTGTAAGAGGGGAAAAACTCACGAAGTTATTTCCTTGCTCTTATGAGATCAAATCCTCTTCTAATGGAGCGACCTCAATCCTGCAACACGAGCAAACCGTCAGAGCACCCCTGTCTCTAGGCGGTAAGGGCCCTCCGATGGCTAAGTTAGTATTGACGAACTGGAGGGTGATTGAAACGAGTGTGTCAGTCTTAGAATGGGTTTAAGCATACCTCTAGTATTTAGGAGTCATCTGCTTATATAGGCGATTAGTTTGCATTTACATTCCTTGTGAAATTCTCCTCTGTAAGGAATCCTTCCTAGCTTAGGATTTTTTCTTATTGGGCAGCGTAGCCTGCATGATTCTGTATCCTTATTCGATAAGGATTCTTGCCAAGATGGTCGCATATTGCTCGTTCGGAGCTTTTCCCTACATGGGAGTTCGTTTCTTGTTTAGTATGTTGACTGGCTTTCCATCTCTGAGTAAGATTGTGCTTATCTTCGCAAGCTCAACTGATTCTGGGAATATCTTCGAATATTCCCTCATTTCCTTATCTTCGCAAGGTAAGTCGGTTGCTAGGGTTTATCCCACATTGGGCCGTTCGACCTGTGCCATACGACGAGCGGGCTGATTTGGTTTATTACTGGATTATGGGCGTGGTGGTCGTCGGCGTACTACTCCATGTTACTTTCCTCGTGCATGTCACGTGGTAGCTCTGGACGAGCTATTTTGTTCGTCTTTTGTAGCCTTTGGAAAATACCCCACACAATAACCACCACTCCACTATCCCTTCCCATTCTAAAAACGTGCACCCACCATGAGATGAAGTTATGCAACTATCCATACATTTTCATGGATAGGGCAAATTTTGTATTTTAACTATATTTTTGCTAATAGTGTCAAAAAATTTAAATGAATATACTTACACGTTTAATATAAATACTTTTTAATCACAGCAAAATGCATGTTTAGTATATAGGAGTATTGTGTGGCATTGTTTTGCTACATACCCAGCCTATTTTTCCTTGTAATCTTTTTTATCAAATTTTTACCGTCTAAAATGTAGTACTCCAAGTTGTGTCTATACATTACAGTTTCAAAAGATACAGTCTGCGAATCAAAAGTTGATCAACAAGATCTTATTAAATAAAGAACTCAATTTGAACAACAAAAAAAAACCTCTATCTGATTGATAACACAACAGTTAGTATTATCTTATTAATAAAATCTATCGATTTATTAATTTGAGTATTTAATTTTTGATATCACAAATTGCAATAATTTAATATCTAGTTTAAATTATTCTAATAAAAATTCATTTATTTCTTTTTATTTATTTTTCGCGCTGTAAATCAACGCGTGCACACCGGGTACTACACCGTTTCGCGTCCGAGAAACCCTACTAATCCCTCACCACACATTTTGTCCCCTTAAAGCTAGCACCACCTCATATATTGCCTAAATTAGAATCTATTCCATTTTTGGAAACCTATTTAGCCATGTGACTAATTTTGACTTTATCTTTCCAATTTTGACTTAAAGTACACCATTTTTCCTACATCCTATTTTGGCATTATGTGACTTAATGAGAGGGAGAGGGAGGGGACGGTTGGGAGGTAGAAAGGGGAGGGAAATTACTTCCCTCGCAGCGTAATTTTACGGGCGTGTTTCCGTACACACATTCGCACACATTTTGCCGCCGTTTTCTTTATAAAACCCTAAGTCTTGTATTTTTCTAAACCTCCTAATTATTAGGAAGACTATCTAGGAGTTTTCGAACACATTCTTTTGTTTCCTTAAAGTTAGTAACCCTATATTTATTTTTGTAGTACACTAGTTTGTATTTTTA
This sequence comes from Vaccinium myrtillus, assembly GCA_016920895.1. NCBI lineage: Eukaryota > Viridiplantae > Streptophyta > Magnoliopsida > Ericales > Ericaceae > Vaccinium > Vaccinium myrtillus. Next base: position 23,735,147 of record CM029270.1, read on the forward strand.
GCACACAAAACCAACTCTAAAGTAGTTGACTTAATATATATGTATGTATAATTATAACACCCGATGACTAGTTTCGTACGTATAACTAGTACCCAAAACTCCCCATAACAAGTTGGCCATGCACAAACCCAACGAACCTAGACACTTTAAGTCACTTCTTATGAACCTAGAACCCATTTCTCATGGACAAAACCTAGTGAGAGTTGACTTTATCCTAAAATACCGATTAAAGCCTACATTTTACTATTACATGAAGTTTTTTTGGACTCTTGTGGGAAGGTGGGAGGCCGGCCATTGATTTTACCTATAAATAGCTCTCATTTCCTCATTTGGAAACTCACACTAAAACCTCTCCAAACTCTCATCCTTTGTGTTCTAAGTGTTCTTGAAGTTCTTCAACCATATTCAACCTCCAAACCACCCCTAGATCTTAGAAAAGTAGAGAAAGTTTGCAAGAAGTAGTTTGAGCGAAAGTCAAGTAGCTATTACGCCGCCGGAATCAACCTAGCTTATCGGCTTCCGACTAAACATCGGAATTAAGGTAGATACTTTATCTTAACCCTAGATTAGCATTTTATAGTTCATTTTAAATATGTCGTTATTATGCTTAAATGTGCTTAAATATGACTAGACGAGATTATGTTGGATGATTAGCGATTTTTTGAAAAATTAGACTTTGAAAATCACACGTAGTCGTTATAATGCACGATTTGAGATTGACTTTTGAAAATACGCTGTTATAATATCCGCATGAAATCAACTTTTCAAAACCACGCAGTTATAATGCCCGAATGAAAACCGACTTTTTGAAATTATGTTGTTATAATGCCCGACTGATTTTTGGAAAGTAGCCGACTAAACTTTTCTTAAAGCGACTTCAAAATGTTTTGACTATATTTGGACTGTGAGATAACCCAAGGCTAACACCCTTGCAGCCCGTTTGGATGACGGAGAAGGGACCCTGACTATTCAATCCGGGGGGATGAGGGGTTTAGCCCATGTTTTGGCAACCAATTTCGCCCCCCGACTAAATAGCCGCCGGCTAATTAATCAAGGGGAGGCCGGACTAAATACAAGTAGGGGGTGCTTGTGTTTAGTCATGGGGGATGAGGGAGGTCGAATGACTTGGTTACCCCCAATCAACCAACAAATAGAGATCAAAATTATTAGATCTAGAAATTTCAGAAAATACAAACGATTATAGGGGAAAAAAATACATATCTCGGTGACGGATTTGTCGGCCACGCCGTTGTTTTCGCCGGACCCTTGCCGTCGATTTAGTCGGATTTGCACCGTGGAGTCGTATGGTTTCTGGGTGGGTTTCAGGAAGCAGAAGAAGAAAGGAAGAAGAAGAAGATAGAAGATGAAGAAAAAGATGATGTACGGCTGTCTTTTTATGATATGGGTATTTAGTATAAAAATTACACTTTACCCCCTATTTAATTTGGTAATGCTCCGAAGCCCTAATCAAATTAGTAGCTATAATAAATATATATATACTTGTAGGGCAAAACTTGCTATAATAATAAAAGAGAGTGACTTTTTTTTTGTTTTTAATAGGGCCGGTGGGTGCCTATACATATACTCCTTTTAGTGATATATATATATATATATATATTAATTTTTGTTAAGTATAACAAATTAATTATTTTGAAATTATATAATTAATTTAATTAATTATCTAATACGAGCTCATGAAGGGCAAATATGTCATTTAATAGTTTTTTTTATATCATTCACCCTTCTTATCCCTCCTTTTTCATCCCTCATCCAAACCATGGACTATTTAATCCCCCATTCTTAACTATCACATCAATGTGGGTCCACCCTTCTTATTTAATCACCCCTACTATTTTATCACCCCTTACTATTTAATCCCTCTCAAACTAATACGTCATCTAAACGACCCGTTGAGGGTCTGTAAAAAAAGATGAGTTTCGCGCTGTCTAAGAAAGGAATGGTGACAGTAACTGGATTCGTCCGACCATCCAGTCTGGGACTCTCCTGGTTATCTCATTTGTCTAAAGAAGATCACCAAGGATATTTTTACTTAAAGTGACACGATTTTCGAGAAACAATTTGAAACAGAAGATTTTTTACGAAAATCATGGCATGTGCAGTTTCACAAGACGATATGACACAACACGTTTTTCGAGAAAATGAACGATTGATTTCACGACAAGAAGTAGAGATAAGAATGAAAATGATGATGTGATGAATGATTGATACAGTAGTGCCGTTTGAGTTCCGCCCCCGTTCCGCGAGGAGAACTTGGTGGTCAAGACTTAGCGGTACAACACGTAGTGAACAGAACTTATAAACAAACTGGTTGAGTTTAGTGATATAAGATGACCGGGACTATGTCGCGTGTGACGCGAAGTGGTCAGACCTTATAAACAAACTAGTTGAGTTCAGTGATTTAAGCTAACCGGGACTTCGAGCGGAAAGATTGGTGACCGTTAGAAAGGGGAAGTAGAACGGGCCAATGACTTTCGAGTGATGGGAGATGAAATTTGAAGAAGAATGTTGTTATGAAAAACTGATACGAGACACTGATTTTATTACACTGCACTCTAATTTGATTGAAACTGATATTTGGACACACTTGATTTTACTATAATATTCCGCCGCCTACTATATTGTTCTAGAATTGCTCATCTAAGGTCAGGGTAGAACTATCTATTGAGCGTTCCCGCTCACGGTGTTGCACTTGTGTGACCCTGGCATAATACCACGATGTTGCTTTGCGACTCTGACGAATTATGCTAGATTATAGAGATGAACATGAGGAGTACTATGGCTGGAAGGCCTACGGAGCAGAGCAGGATACCGCCGGGATGGACGGCCATGCAATGGAGTAAAGAATCCCTAGTTAACCCTGTAGAGAATAAATGTAATAGCATGGAGATCTATGTAATTTCCTTTTGGGGTACTGTTGTGAACCCTATTTGTCATTTATGTATTCTTTATTAACAAACCCAATTTTTGGGGGCGTTACAGATAGAGCTTGGGATTGGATTACTAATCCAGTTGGCCAATTAATATCATGTTTGGTGTGCAATTGGTGGACCGGACTAGCAGTCCCATGAGACTAGCAATCCCCCAAACACGAATCAAAATCCTAATCACATCTCCTTGCCAATCCCACCAAATCTTTCTCCGTTATCAAACAGGGACTTAATGTGTAGACACCCCGATTTTGACCTGGGATACTTATCAAGCATTCCTGATTATGAGGAAGGCCACCCATGCATACCTTGAGGCTAAGAACAAGGCTTGAACAGTTGAACCTACCCAAATCACCTCAAACCACCTTAAACCTTTTCCAAACAACCCTAACCAGCCTAAATGACTAAAATACCCCTTAAACTACCAGAAAAACCCAAAACAAACCTTTGTGCTCAATACACATTGAGTTTGAGCGCTCGAACTCTGATCAGATAACTTTTTGCAGAGCATCTCATGATGATATTTCCTTGCATGGCGTGCGTATTAGCCGTCATATTGTTGGATGTATACGTATATTGCCCCCTAAAACGACCCCTAATAAGCCTAATCTCTATTTCTAATTCAAAAACTATTTTCCCTCCCATTTTCCTCTATATAATCACTCTTTCACCTCTTATACAGAGGTTACACTCTGATCCTGAGCCCACTCTCTCTCTAAAACACCATTTCCAGAGCTCCTCAACCCATTTCATCCATCAATTGAAGCCTAACCACATTCAACCAACAAAACCCACTTAATCCTCTCTCTCTCTTAAAGCTCAAGTACATCATCATCTACCCAAGCACCTCTCAATCCAACCCACATTGTCCATACTCTGTCCAAAACAACCCACATTGCACCCCCAAATACAGTCATTACCCATCCTTTCATCAAACATCCAAGTTCAAGCCTTGATCAAAGCCAAAAAGGTAGAAAATCCATGTAAAAGCTACTGGTTGGTGTTCCTGAGGGAGACCAGAGAGTTCATGGAGGTCTACTATACCTTCTATGAGCTCACATGGTCTTAAATGCTCATAAAAAAGACTTTCAAAAATCTCAGCTCAAGGTAGTTTGAGCTCTCAAAGTCCGTATCATGAGCGCTCAAACTATGTTGACCTCTCTTATACTTTTGTAGTTTCTGGTCTTCTTTGTTGCTCATACCATCTTTCCATGGCTTTTGATCAGTGTACATGACTCTAAATCATTCTGCATTTCTTTGATCGTTGAATAATAAGTTCAAAAGCCATGAAAATGGTATACATCTTGAGGTTTTGATCATTTTTGTGTTGATATCATTTTCTTAATGACTCGTGGGGGCTTAAATATTCCTAAACCAGTTTGTTTTGTCTTTGATCATTGATCAATGAGCCTAAGAGTAATTAAGATGGTGTTTCATCATCACCAAACCTAAAATAGTCATGTTTCATGAGGAAAACAGATGGGCTCCATGCTTTTGAACAATGATCAGAAAGTCTAAAGCTCATACCAACATTAAAGAATGGCCAGAGAACTGCAAAAGCTCATAGACTTTGAATGGGGTTTGAGCGCTCAAACTATAGTCATTGAGCGCTCAAACTCTGTTCTGCTTTGCATTTGTTTTATGTTTATCACAGTTCTATATCATGTGCTAAGTTCCTTTACAGCGTGTGTGTTGATGTGAAACAATATCAGTCCGATTCTCCCCCATTTTCTCACTTTAATCATGCTTGTGCTTGGTTCGATACTCATCTCTCACTCATGCAAGCATTTTGAGTTCATTTTGTTAATGTTTCTGGAATACCAGTACCTCTTATGTCAATACAGGTTGTTTTGAAGCCTTTGATGATCCAAATAGAGACAGCTAGGCACCAGAATACTCAGACCTTGAAGAGAGTTTGAGCGCTCAAACTATACACATTGAGCGCTCAAACTGTTTTCTGAAAAATCAAAGGTTTTGATCATCCAAACCTCCACATTGTGTTCTAAGTATTCTGAGGGTCGTTCATCTGTTGTTCAACGCTTATTTTGCTTTTATTGTCTTGTTTGGTTCATCAACGAGCTTTGAGACCATGTTAGTATGATCATTCTGTTCTGTTAAGGTATCTAAACATCATTTCCAAGCATTTTACAATGTATAAAGCATGTCTCTATTGAACCAGAAGATCATGAGCATGTGTGAGTGAGAGGGGTTTGAGCGCTCAAACTGTCCTCTGTGAGCGCTCAAACCTCTGTCAGAGGATCAGACTGGTCTTGTTTTGCATATGTTGTTTCTATCATTCCTAGTCTCTTGATTCTGTTTATTATGTACTAACATGGTTTTCTGCTGTTTGTTATCATTCGTAGCTTATATGTGTGTATAATCATCATCATCATTCATGTAGGTCACGACGCACATGCATGCACTGTAACTTATTGTCGTGCTTATCATTGTTATTTGGCTCCCATCCCTTATTCCCCGTACTTGTTTGAGGTTGAACTGCATTTATTTCATATGATCCCACAAAAGTTAAGTAGAGACCGGTCTTCGAACCGGGCCAGGGGGTGCGGTAAAACCCTTCCCCTCTCGTAACTGAGCTTCCGAACGTAAGATAGTATGGTTATGACGGGCCAGTAGCCAAACCTTATCCAAAAGATGAGGTACGAGTCAATCGAGTTCGGTTCCTCAGGGACAATCCGCTAAAACCCGGGTGGCGACTCCGAATCGATGAGAAATCTCCGGAGGGGCGTCCACATAATGTGATCAATTTCTATTGCTTGGAGAAATATTACTACAAGTTTTATTCGGATCAAATCTATATGACAAACTTTAAACCTATAGGTGAAATGGAGATTAAAAAAAATTAGCACTTGTTTTTTTTTTCGCGGCCCATGTTACTACTCCACCAACTAGGGGTGAAAATTGAAAAAGGAGAACCGGACCGAACCGGAATTTTTTTTCGGTTCTTTCCTTTCCCGGTTCGGTTCTCGGTTCGGGAGTGTTGAAAATTTTGAAAACCGGTTCGGTTCTCGGTTCGGATGATTTTTTACATGAACCGAACCGGTATACACAAGTAATACCCTCAAAAATATTACGAAAGGTATGAGGCGGGGATCGAACTCCCCACCTTACGCCTGTGGTGCCAACACTTAACCACTAAGACAACAAGCATCTTCATGTATTTTTATGGGAAATAATTATATTTATTACCAATCTTGATTTAGCACTATATATACAAATTATCGCCAGTAGATAGCAACCTTATCTCATTTTTCCCCCAACCTTTGACACTCCCTCTGCCTCTCCCTCTCTGCGGCGTAACCTAGATCTCATTTTTTCCCCAACCTTTAACACTCCCTCTCCCTCTCCCTCTCTGCGGCGATGATGGGCCTCGAATACTCCTCTTCTCCAATCGACGCCGGCCATCGTCTTCTATTGCTTTTCTCCAATCGACTTCAAGTTCACAAGAGATCGATTCGATTGAGACTTCGAGTACTCCAATCGACGCCTCCGTCCGTCAATCGTCTTCGTCGTTGACTCTGTCTGTCTATCTGTCTCTCTCTCTCTCTCTCTGTCTCTTGTGTATATGTGTATGTATATAATTATATATGTATGTTTCTGGTTTATTTGGTTGATTTTTGTAACCCTAAATCCCAGATGTGTATATAATTGGTTGATTTTGATTTTGGTTCATTGTTTTTGGTGGTTATAATCGTATATGCGTATATTTGGTTGATTTTTGAGGATGATGATGCAGATCTGTATGTGTACTCTGATTTTTTTGATGATTTTTGTTTAGCCCAGACCATCTCTTCTCTCTCTCTCCCTGACGAACCGAACCGACATGAAAACCGGACCGAACCGGGACGAACCGAACCGACCTTAAAAAATCGGTTTCGGTTCTTTGATTCTCCCGAACCGATTTTCCCCGGTTCAGTCAAATATGCCGAGGAACCGGACCGGTTTCACCCCTACCACCAACGGAGCAGGCTCCTGAGGCTATCAATTTTTAGCTTAAGAAAGATACAAGATAAAAGTCAAAAAATCACAGCAAAAACAGTTGGCAAGCCTTGGGAAAAGAGAACCATAGATGGAAGATTAACAAGCCCAAATCTACTCTTAGAAAAATAATACGCGTAATGCGAAATATCTGTAGCAGATTACACCAATATAAAGGATCGAAAACTTGATTTGTGATCCTCTACCAATACGCACTTCATGCACGAATTTAAATTAAACCTTCCACGCTAATGGAGCGGCTACTAGAGTCTTCCACTAATCTTCACGCGTTTCAAATTCTCAAGGTTCCATAATGGAGCCTTAGAGAGAACTTGGGGAGGGAGAGATTATGTTGTAATTGATATGAGATGTATTTTTCTATATTGTGCTATGTGAATTTGTGGATACCCCGCCTGTTTCAGGGGCATTGCCACACAATCCGGACCGATTTAACACAACACTGTCTGAACTCTCATTTATGTTGAGGTACCTGTTGTAGCATACCTCGTTCGATTTAGAGTCGCCACTTGGTCTTGGAAAACCAAGTAAACAAATAGAGATTCCGAATTTGAGGAAACAAGGGTACGGTGAGGGGAAGGTGTTAGGCACCCCTCTCCGTCTAGCCACAAAGGGCTAGCCTGTACTAGTTTGACGTAAAATTGTTTTACCATTTTAAAAGATCTCACAAATAAACCAATTAATTAAGCCATTAATAGATATGGGTGACATGAACAGAAAAGTAAAATCGCACAGGGATAGGGAACAGGGGGCACGCTATAGAAATGAAAATACAACAAAAATAGAAATTGTGTCAGTACTTTGATCTGTGGCCGACCAATGAATTTGGCGACCGGCAGATCACACTAATTTATATACCGGCCAGCACATAAGTGCGCCGGCCAGTGTTCTTCCTAACGCCAGAAAATACAAAGTTTAACTACTTAAAATTGAACGCTAAATTGAACAGAAACACGAAATTAAAACAAACTGAAGGCCTTGTAGCCTTTGTAACTTACTCCCTCAGAGGTTAAACTGCTTTGATTGCTTTGGTTTGTGGTTGAATTCACAGAACCCTAGGGGTTTTGCACTCGAGTATTTTTACTCTCTGGGAGGTTATGGCTTTTAAAGTTGGTTGTAGGGGTGTTTGCACAAAATTTCGACGTGTGGGGTTGATGAATTGTGTGTCGATTTTGAGAAACAAAAGGTTTTATTTATAGGCTAGCAAAGCGGGTGTCCCAATTCGATCTAATACTCGAATTAGGAGAGGTTTGATATGGGCTAATCTCTATCTATAAGAGTCATGTGCTTGTTTGCTAAGCAAATCCGGAGTAATCCGATTAACGGGGAAAAGGTAGAGTCTTGATCGGGCTCTGGTTGAAAAGCTTCTGGAAAAAATTGATTTGTCGGCCGATTGATGCATGTGGCTGGAAGGTTTTTGGTTTGTGATAGGAGACTGGCTTCGGCGGCTGACAAAAAGATATATCGGTCGGTTAATGAATATATTGGCCGATATTTTGGTTGGGTTCTTAATGGTCCTGACTTGTCTACAAATCCTCACAAAGGCTCTAAGATTTACGTGAATCCACCTAAAGCATTCGGGTGTCATTTTCATCATTGGGAGTCCGCTTACGGCGGTACTTAAAATATCTACCGAGTCAATTTAGGATGTCTACAGTATTTATAAAGGAGAAAATACTTACTTATCTCTATCACTTTGGTAGTCCAAAATCTACTTAGGACTCACCACCTGAAGTAGTTGAATCCACTCAGGACTAATACAAATAAATATTATCCTATGTGTACACGCACAAAGGGCCCCATGCAACAATATGCATAATGAAAAATGAATAATGAGGTATATATAGAGAGAGGGAATTTGTTGTGGAAGGTTAATTACTTGAGTAAACACTTGATATAAAGTAGTTCCGACATACTATCCGGGATAATAGGGATAATAGAATATACGTCCTCTATATCCCGTCAGCAAGTAGACGGTGAGATTGTTCTCTTAGGATTAGTTGAGATACGCAAAAGTTGGCTCAAACACCTCGTTATAAAAAATAATTAAAAAGGCGGGGCCGTAAAGCGGATGGGGGTGTTACCCCCCCAAAACAAGCCCCACCCCCCTTTCCCCCCAATACCCTTCCCACCCTTTTTTGGCCCAGACTTCCTTTCTTTCTTTCTTTTTCTTTTTCTCTTTCTCTTTTTTCCTTAACTTTATTTATTTAATAACTTATTTAATTTAGTTTACTCAAATTACATTTGCAAGTAAATTATTTTTTTACATTAACATTTAAATTTGACTTTATATTTAGAAACTTTATATTATTTTAATTAGCTTTATCTGACGCATGATCCCACCACCACTAGAGGCTGTACATGTAGTTCTCATGGTCACATGACCACCCAAATGTGAATGAACATCCAGTCCAAAATTAAATGAACACTCACTCAAAAAATTAACTCACAAATCAATCATCTTTGAACAACTCAATATTACAAGGAAGTGGAGTGGTGGCCAAGTGGAGGACGTCATGTACTCTCATGCATTTGATAGGGGTACAATCCTTACTTGCTACAACTAATGATGCTGACTTTTAGTAAGAAAAAATAAAAATTCAAATTACAACCCAATCATAAACGGCTCCACATATAAGAAAATGCGGTCAATTGAATAATTTTATTTCTTATTTTGTTGTTCCATTATATGAAGTGATGTTATCTTAGATTTTGTTTGGAAATTTAGTCTTACACTATGAAACACCGAGTAATTAGGTTATTCACTTAGTGACAAATATTAGAAAAATAATCTATCTTTTCTCATAATTACAATCAACTATTATCTCCATAAACAAGAGGATATGGTTTAAAAGATTTGTGTAAATAATTAAGAAAAAAGAGGAAATAAACAATATTAAATAAATAAAAGAGAAAAGGAAAAAATATAAATAATTAATTAAATAATATTAGAGAAACAAGATATTAAATAATTAAAAAAGAGAAACAAGATATTAGAGCATATTAAAAGGATAAAAGAGGAAAAAAATATTAATAAAAGAGATAAATAAATAATTATATAAAAGAAATGAATTAAATAAAATAACTGAATTAAATAAAATAATTGAATTAAATAATTAAATGAATTAGTAATATAAAGAAATGAATTTATATAAAGAAATTAATTAATATAAATAATACTATAAATAAAGGAGGGGGAGGGGTAAAAGGGTAAAAGGGCAACATAAAGGCAGTGGGCCCGGGGCGGAAATGTCAGGGCGGGGCGCGTAGTAGTTTCCAAAGAAGATAACCAAGTATACAAACTGACACGTTTAAACCTGTCACTTCCCTTCTAGATGTAGTTCCTCATTCTATGGGTCATTAATAGATGTTTTATTTCGGTAATTGATATTCACACCCCCCAAATTGTTATCTACACTCCCTTTTTGTCTTTTTGTGAGATTTTTACACATGAAAATCTCACTAGAAGACAAAAAGGGAGTGTAGATAACAATTTGGGGGGTGTGGAAATCATTCCCCTTTATTTCTACACGATACCTTGAAAAGCTCCAGTTGTGATCCGGGGTGCATGTTGTCCCTTTGGGGACATCATGCATGTTGTCTGATCTGGGCCGTCCTTGCTCGGTGATGAACGGCTCGGATCACATCTTGTCCAAACACATCTGAACCATCCTCTACCAAACAAATCCGAGCCGTTCATTGTCGAGCACGGACGGCCCAGATTGGGGACAACATGGATGCTTTTCCTCCACTGTTGTTCTTCTATGCGAAATTCATAAAATAAAAAAAATGCAACAAAGTGCAATTGAACCTTTCCCCTGTTTATGACAATGTGAATTACTATAAATTAATACATGTCCAAGGTAAAAGGCCAAATTTGAGCTTTCAAAGTAAAAAGAGTTCATGGGTGGATTTGCTCTTAATTCTGCTTCCGTTCTAAAATACTTGAAACCCCCCAATTCGCCTAGGTTATAGATTTGCTTTGTTTTGATCTCTTCTATTTCCCGCCAATGAAGGAACGGAAAGCAATAAAACAGGTGAACATATGATAACGTGAAAATAGGAGTGAAAACCACGAGAATGAATCAGATATTATTTAAATCATTGTGCGATTACAAAGGACCTCCAGTGTATTCATCACCAATTGACCCGAAATAGATTTGCCGACTCCTCATTCACCACACCAATTATTTTATTGTCTCTGCCTTGAATCCTCAAGTCTTCTAATATCCTTCGGAAATCCACCGAAGGCCAACTCAAGTAAGTTGAGTCAAAGTTGTAGAAACCTCTTAGATTGCATCTGTACTCCAAGATTCAAAGCAAAAAACCCTATGGGATGTTTCTATGCTCCAAAACGAGTTTACGTTGTTGTGTTGTGCTCTGCACATGTTCTGACCGCATGTATTTGAACATCGAATCACGTAACTAACTTCAAGCACTCGTTATCTTATTACATGACACAACAATTCCATTCCACATTCATAAACAAGCACTCTAAACAAATAATGAAAAAGAAAGTACAATCCGATAATATAGGATACCCCAAAAACTAATGTGTAATTTGTCAATACTAGCAGTAAATTTGGCCTGACCAGTGAAATTTTTGCTATTAAATGGATTGCGTATCTTGGTACTTCCAAGGATGGGGCAGTTTATTGGTGCGACGATTTCGACAGATTGGCTAACTGTCACATTCGGTGACCGCTTTTTGGCAGTTGCATTGGAGCAGCTCAAAGCTAATATTAGGGCGAAGTATGGCTAATTGGAATTCGGGGGAGGCGCTATGCGGTAAGTGTTGTGCGCCATGTTGTGCGGCAAAACTACGTCGTTTTGCTCATTTTCTTAGTATATCCAAGGGCTCTGCTTGGAGAGTTAAGTGTGGGGTTTAATTTTGGGGTTCAATTTTAGGGGATTTAGGCTCTTTGGGGTAGGGTATAGTGGATTTAGGCACTTGGATTTAGGCATTTTGGTTTAGGCACTTCAGGTTTAGGATTTAGGCTCTTTGGGTTTAAGCACTTTGTAATGGTTTTTTCTTCCTCCAAACAAGGCCCTTGAAAGCTTTGGAAGTGTGCACAAAAATCAAGCAAAATGACGTAATTTTGCCGCACAACACGGCGCACAACACCTACCGCATAGCACCCACCCCGGATCCGGCTAATTGGCTATACAATAATATAGGCAAAAAGGTCGGCCTAGAACAAGGACGAATATACATTAGTAGTATATAGTATATATATATATAAAGACCTAGGTTAAGTGAAAGTCAAACCATCCCTAATTAGAGGATCCAATATGGATATTATAAACTAGGTTTTAATGTTTTATTATTATGAGTCAATTACACTGGTTGTGTTTGGTTAGATAGTTTAATTTAGTTTTAATGATATCAGCAGATGCAACGAGTGGAGAGAGAGAGAAATGAGGAAAATGATAATGTCATCAAAACTAAAACTAAAACTAAACAGGGAAACGAACAAGGCCACTACAATTCTAAATTTGGGGAGAAAAAACTTTGGTGCTGGTTGGGTAGCATGTATCTTGGCCGTCTAAAAGTGTTTTGGACAGTCTAGGTTTTAGAGAGAGAGAGAGAGAGAGAAAGAGAGGGAGAAATGTAGACCATCCAAAACACTTTTGAACAGCTGAGATGCGTGCTCAGGCACCACGTGTACGATACCTTTTTTGCACCCAAAATTTTCTCTAATTTGGGAGAGGATCTAAGAAAGATTTTACGGGTTTGAGTCAAGTTTCGATTTAGTCATGGTTAATTAGTGATAACTGGTACACCTACTGTTTTTACCATGATTACTGGTACAAGTAGCATTTTTACCATGAATTTTAGTAAATGTATTTTGTTGACTGGAATAACTAATTTACTTGTTACCATGTGTTGTACACTTTTTTGTTAAAAAAAAAAGGAATTTTAGTAAATGAAAAGGCCGATGTTTACCATGAACCCAAAGTTATGTTATCACAAGTCCACCATAAAACATGGTAAATTTTTTACAAATGCTACCAAACACGCGGTAGGCATTTATTTTTATCAGATTACTAGTACAACTATAGTAATTTTTACTATAATGGTGTATCAAAATTTATCATAATTCCTGACGCATATGTATATCAAATTTTTATGGTGTACAGTGGAACCAAAACTGGGTTTCACTGTTGAGAGAGAGACGAACTAGATGAAAACTAGGGTTCAGTGTTACTTTGATGTGACGAAATGACTTTGAAGTTCTCAAACAATGCTCCTTAATCGCAATGACCTTAGTTGCTCCTCAATGAGCTTTTGACAACTTATTTTCGCAGATTAATCTCTTTATTGACTCCATTCATCTTTTTCAGCATTTTGAAGAGCGTAAGGAAATTCAGACATCTGCAACCAACTGATTATATGATTTTTGTGTTCTCTCTCAATCATTTCATGTTTGCAACACAAGTCTAGCTACTTCTCTCAAAGGCAAAAAGTTGAGACTAATTTTGCAACTTTCTCAAGAACACATTCAGAAACCAACATACTTTTCCATTCGACAACATACAGAAGACAACTGTAACACACCCATCGTTGAGTCGCGTCTACAGGAATTGTACACCACAAGGAGCACTGAAACTCCTCCAAGTATGTAAGGAAAGCCAAAAGATCAAATCAAAATATGCGAGTATGTAAGCAAAGCCAAAAGAACAAATCCAGATTCATTGCTGGCAGTGCAAGACAATATATAAAACATCAAAAGCTGAAAGAACAAGGCAAATCGATTTAGGCAGAGAAATAAACATAAAGCCCGAGCTTATTTGCTACAGTATTATTATGGGGACGCATTGGTATGCCTTCTGTCGATTGTAGTACTCCATACTGAAGTAATTTTCACTAGGCCTCTAGCAAAAGATTCTGGACACAAGCCAAAATGTTGCTTTATCTAGTTAAAAACAAAAAAAAAAAAAAAGATAGAAAAACACATCAACCAGATTAGAGAATAAAAGTGGTCTTTGCAACCCATCTGGCATTTCTATATATGAATGATAAAAGAAAACTGAGAACAGACAAATAGCAGCTCTTGGCACCATTTCAAACATGGGTACTTTGGCAGCAAAGGTTGACACAAATCTAAGGTACAAATGGTATTCTAAATCAGTTTGTTTACCGTTCTCGCGCATTATGACGGTCTCCTTTTCCAGCCCAAAACATCATACGTTGTTTTCCTGCCCACAAAATAAAGAGATTATGAAATCCATCCAAAACGAGCCGAAAGATTCTGAGTAGCGCCGGAAGAAAACAAGAGGAATTTAGAGGAAAAGAGAAGGCAACAAGCAAAACAATAATTAGCATATATGTTCCCAAGTAAACGTCATTTCTAGCAAAAATGATAAAGCAGCATAGTCCTTGCTCTCATTTGCTTGTTTCTATAATTGTACAACTATTCCTCATCCGAGCTATAGCGCAGATTCAGAACCTCTTGGCGAACTAACTGTGACCATGGTAAAAAATTATCGACTGTACCAAGAGACACGATACTTTAAGCCCATGAATTATCATGAACCCTTTCACAAACCCTTAGAAACCCGAGAGAGAGAGAGAGAATGCAAGGACTAACAACTGTATTTTTTCTTACAAAAAAAAAAAAAAAAAGAGGAAAAAAAGTAAAAAACATTATAGAAAGGTGATGTCTGTAACGAGATTTTCAAAAACCATAACACTATCAACAGCAGCCAAGAGATCAAAAGTCTTACGAATTAAACACTGCTAGCCAATCCCAAATCCTGGGCTGAACTCTCTGATATACAGTTTGCATGGACAATGGGACCCTGAGTGGCACTCTTCATTGAAGTTCCAACCTCTCCCACAGGGATGGTCATGTGAACAGCACCTTTGAACATCCATTCATCTCTTTCGTAACTGTAGTAATCTTCAAATAGCTCACCACACAAAACACACACACATTGAGTTTCATCTGCAGCAACCATCTCCTCGTTCCTCTCAATTCCCTCACAAGGCGATTCCAACACAATGGTGGGTTGATGTCCGGAAGCCATTCCAACCTTTCCACAGATCCAATCCGCCGAGTTTGCATACCAACCTCTCCTTGAAGCCTTATTAGAACAGTTCACAGCTGGTTTTCTCAATTCATGCCACTCCAAGTGTCTCTGAAGCCGTTCTTGATGTTTAAGTCCAACACCACAAATGCTGCACCGATGAGGAAGTTCATCAACGAGTTCAGTGATCACAGATTGATGCGACTGCCGAATTACATCTGGCTTAAACTCAAACCCAATGAGAGGTTTGATATCTACAGGGGCGGGTTGAGATAAGGCCACAGAACTCTTAGCCGCAGGTTTGGAAAGCTCATCCATATTGGATGAAACTGTGATAGCAGAGGTAACTGGAACAGAACTAGTTGAGGCAGTGCTTGCACTCTGGTCAAGGAGTTGAGTAGGCATTTGCTCTGACACAGATGTCGGTGTCTTCATTTTTGATGAAGATATCAATCCCTTTGCAACCAATGAATTAATAAGACTTGACACTGGATCAGAAACGTCACTCTCCATTGAAGCTTTTGTTAATGCATTACTACCCATAACTGAAGAAGGGGGAGGGCCAGACGGCAGTGGCGGCTGTTTGAGCTTTCTCTGAGAGGAAGTCATGGAAGTTGACGTGTTGTCATGGGAAGGTATAGTTGGTAAAGGTCCTGATGCTACTGTGGGGCCCGAGAATGTAAATTGAGTAGATGGAGGGATGCTTGGCAGAGGAGGCTTTACAAATGAGGGAGATGATACTGCCCCAGAATCCTGGAAACCCAATTTAGGAACAATATCAGAAACAGAATTTGTAGTGAGTATTCCACTTTTCACAATGGACGCCAATAAATTAGAAGTGCTTTCTGCTGCAGGAAAATTTGCATTATCCAAGGAAGAATTTCCAGAAGTTGAGGGATTTCCAGAAACTGTGATCCGAGGCGATTGCAATTTATGGGATTGGCCAGAAGGTTCAGACAGAATAGGTTCTGGCGGTAGGTGTTGTGGAAAAGGAGTATGCTGTCTTGGTTGAATAGCAGGCACAATAGGAGTTGAAATCTGTAAATTACGGGGTTGCAATATTTGCGATTTTCCAAGAGGAATTTTCTGGGGATGCGCAGGAAAAGGTTCCTTAGAGAGCTGATTATGTGGCCGCATGTTTAAAGGTCCTGAAAGTTGAGATTTCATCAAGTCTGGACGAGGAAGGAGTTGAGCCGGCAGTTGGTCTTGGTCTGCCAAATTGTGCAATACTTGATGGGATCGGTGTGGTAGAGAAGGTGAGAGAGGCTGGTACATAGGTGACTGTCGAGAAGGTGACTCAGCTCCTACAGAGTACCGTTGGCCTATTGATCCAGTGGAACCTGAAACAGGATTTGTCAAAAACCCATAACTTGAGGAACCAATATTTGATGGCCCCATCTGTGGCTGGAATGAGCCTGAATGGCTGAGCCCATCTGTTGAATGAGGCTCCTGTGTCCACGATGATGACATGCGATGACCTAAAGCTTGATGTTTCTGATTTGTGGACGGTAAATCAGTTGAAGCTTCTGTATCAATCCTTGAACCAAAGTCGGTTGTATTTCGTATTTTACGAAGGGAGTTTTCATTGCCCTGCACATTGGACAAGTAAATCAGCCAAGACTAGTATATCAATCACTTGCAGGAGTGTGAACGGTTACACTCAACAACCGTCAAAGAGAAGTCAATGGAACCAGAGAAGTGAAAATATAAGTTCAAAAGTTCGAGGTTAACAAAATATAAGTGTGACACGCCCCATGTTTCCATATGGTCTGATATGATCTCAATGAAGTTAAAACTAAACCAGGGCAAAAAACAGGCGGTGACAAATTAAAATGTCTAGGATTTGGTTAGTGGCATTACATTAGATATACCCAGCAAAATTCTGAGATAATATCGTCATGCAACCTAAATAATCTTGAAGACGAACTAAAAGACACTAGTGAAGAGTTAGTGAAACAACTAGACTACATTCACAAACAAGGATCATGTTGTAGCAGCAAAACATCGGTTAAGGATTTTGCTATCCTCCATCACATTCATTAAACTACAGACCATGCATGCGGTCCACAAAAATGTAATTCATGTCAGAGAAATTCACCAAAAATTCATGTGAACAAAGGAAAACGGCCTTTATCACATGATGATCATGTACCAGGATAAAGAAAAAATGCATGAGTTTCAAAAAAAACTAGAGTGAAGCAATCCACAAGTACCAAAAATAGACCAAGTTTCAAATCAATCCCAACAACAATTTTGAAGCCGGAAAACTAAATGGACTGCACTGTTCAAGTTACCTATGGGATGAAACTTCATATAGACCCATATCCGCATATTCATATGCTATATCCAAGACTCACATTTAACTCTTAACAATAGGACTTGATCTTTTTCTAAAACCTATTGATCAGAAATAAGATCACGCATTAAACAGAAATCTAGAAACCAGAAATCGACCCTTTTTCCCTCCCCAAGAGCTTACCAATCTTTCAGAATCATCAGGGGTCCAGTAATCTTTCCTTGAGCTACTGATTGCAGCATGATCGCCTGATCTAGAGTTCATGTCATCCCACATGAATTCCTCTTCATCAGAGTTCTTCCAGCTCCTGTTCATGCCACTACTACTGCTTTTACCCGAGATGCTCTGTGTAGGAAGTAGACGCACGTCAGTGTTTGTCGATCTGGGGTTTAAGTAACTTGGAAACCCTTGCTTGACATCAAAACCATTCTTTTGGGTGGAAATCGGCTCCACCATACCACCGACACCTCCATTCCAAGATTTGTCAAACCCTCGATCCGCATCCCTCTCACTAGCTCTTCCTATTCCCAAGCCTGCCTGCCTTGAAAGATCAGAACCATATTCATAATCTCTGAATGATGCAGCATCTCTCTGAGGACGCTGAACATTCAGCAAAATTCAAGTTAGTAAGCAACCATCAGAAGGAATATTAGCATTTGATATAAAATTCAGCAATCAATTTCCATACACACACCTTAAGAGGAGGATCTGCCTGTGGCCTCCCAGAACCAATACTAGTCGCCCTGTCCACTCTCTCTGCATCCTCTTGTAAGTTCACCATGTTTCCAGTACCATCATTCGCAGCACCTTTTACCTTCAGCATGGGAAAGAAAGAGAACTATTCAATGCAAGAAACTAATTTTTTGATAAATATATCCCAAGTTTGTATTTATCATAGGATCCATCCATCATTTTATATGCCAGTGTGAGCTTCTTCTGCACGTAGCTATTGGAGCAAGAAAGCATTAACCCATTACTCAGTTTATGAGTTGAAAAACCTTGAAATGAGTTAATTAACCAGTAGCAAAATTAGGCACATGAAGAACTTAATTATTGAATTAAGGCAAAAGCCCAATCATCATGATTCATGACCAAGTGACCTGAATTCACTTGTATTTAGCAGTAGCTCTTTTCAATTTATAAGAGCATCTCCAACCACATTCTTCATTTTGAAGAACCAAAATAATGTTTTTTATTTTTGAAGAATGTTACTATTCCTTTTTACTCCAACCTAATTCTTCATTTTTTCCTCCAAAGCTTTCCCTCCAAAGCTTTCCCTCCAGAATGTTACTATTCCTTTTTGAAGAATGAACCGGTTTCCATGGTTGAAGAATAGAAACTATGGGGAAAATGATTTGAATTTCCGTTGAACCCAAAAAAAAATAATAATAATTTGGGAGGAAGACTGTCAAAGATTTAAGCTACAATTTTTTTGTTTTTGAATATATTGAATATTGGTCTCATTTTAAAGGTATTTTTAATATCTTTTTATTGGTACCATTTTTATAAAAAATTGATCAAAAATTTAAAAGATAAATACATTTTAGATAAAATGAATAGTGCAAAACTCATTTGAAGAATGTTCTTCATTTTTGAAGTGGTTCTTCATATAATTGATTCTTCAAAATGAAGGAGTGAAATGAAGCATGGTTGGAGCTCCTTCATTCTTCAAAATGAAGGAATGAAGGCATGGTTGGAGATGCTCTAAGTATATTACTAGTAGCTTTATTCCAAATTCCGCCAATTACTGAATCCATTACTAAACCCACAACTACGAAATATGATTCAGGACACCTCATTAAAGAACATGAAATCCATCCATTGAAGAAAATATTAAACAACTTAGAAGGCCACTTTTTGTAAATGAACACAACTTTGCTCACATTAAAATACATAGTTATGGAGTCCGGTGGCAAAGATAACATTTCCATTGAGTTGGACCTAGAGCACGTTAGGTGTTCGGTTACACTACGCTGCCCAAACCCAATCCCAAAGTAATACAAAATTCCAAAACAAATTACGTGACAATTTCTGGTCTGAATCAATTGGCTTGAGGATATGGGTGGGTAAAAGTGAAAAAAATCTTTATCAAAACACTAATCCGATTTCCCCTATAGGTGATGTTTGGCCGTCTCACAGGAAGCTTGAATTTCCCAACTCCACAACGAGTAAACAATAAAATTCATTTGTCAATAAAAACACAGTCAAACTATTAATGATATCTATCAAGTTATTTTGTTGGGATGGGGTCAGTGGAAGAGCCCTAATTAGCCATTTTCAGATGATGCAAATCATCGTTAAATACAAAATGTATGGAATTCCAAAATCCATTATACCTACGAGTGATTTGTGTGGTTTGTCAAACTCAACTAGTTAAAAATTACTCTGTTCCTATTTGTTTGTCCACTACGAAAAGTCGTGCCACTTTTCAAATAAAAAAATTAAGTGTTTTCGTATATCATTTTTTAAATTTTTTTACACCAAATTAAAGTACTCATCGAGTAATCGTGTACTTTAGTTCGGTGCGAAAAAATTTGAAAGATGATACACGGAAGCACTTAATTTTTTGATTTGAAAAAAGGCAAGAGAGAGTGTGGGACAAACAAATAGGAACGGAGGGAGTATTAGATTGTTAACCGCCAACTCATCTAAAAGCTATTAGAGAGAGATGTAACTTGGTTATTTGTATCCTTAACATGCCCATCAAATGTAGCCAGGCTCCATAAGCGGGCTAAACACGTGCAATTATTTAATTATCAAGTAGACGGTGAGATTCGAACATAGGATCTATTAGCTGCTCTGATACCACATTAGATTTTTCACCAACTCATCTAAAAGCATAAGGTGTTAGAGAGAAGGGTAACTTAATTATTTATATACTTTAAGAATTACCATAACCCATGAAGGTAAATTTCTCAGATAATTGATTTTTTGCAATCACAGCCATTCTACAAACATATACATTAACTACACTGAAAGCTTTTTAAGAAATTGACAGAGGCTAGGTACATCTATATAATCAGAACACAAAGATGTAACCAAATAGAAGCCGATATTAAAGAAAAGACGTGGCAAACACTGTGCTTGACTTCTTTCTCTTTTGTTGGTCCAAAAAGAGTTCAAAATTGAGATACAGATGGCACATCAATATACCCACAACATATAGATGTAAGAACAGATAAAGAAGGATGATAGATAGCACATACCTTGTTGGACTGTTGAAGACGTTGTCTAGCCTCCAAATACTTGGGATTCACATGAATACTGTGAGCTGGACGTTGAGACTGTGCATCAGGCCTGGATGTCGTAGATCCTGAAGATAAACCATTGACAGCAGGGGGGAAACTGAGTTCTTTTTCAATCAGCTGAAGTGATTGAGGGGGGAAGACTCCTTTCCATGTTCCAAAAAGATGCCGCATTCCAGGATGTATAGAAGAGTCTACCTGTCTGTATGCCTTACAGAACACCTAATTCATGCACCAAAACAAGGCAACTATTAACAAAGTAAACAATGGGACCGCCTGTTCAAAAAAAAAAAAAACAATGGGACCGCTATTACAGTGCAACTGAATCACATTAGTGTTAAGGGAAAAGCATCATCATCGAGACTTGAGAGGGAAACAGCCAAGAGGGAAACTAAATAAACACATGAATAAGTATACACAAATGCATCATTTATTTGAAAGGATACCAAAGTTATCAGAAACATCATGCGGAATAGTATCTGACCTCAGGTAATCTGGCGGCGAAGTATTTTATATAATCCCTCCCAATATTCTTCACAATACTGTCTAAAAGATAAAGCGAAGGAAGCTTCTGCTCACTTGGAACCTGTAGAAAATTTCTAGGATTAGAATCATCAGATACAGGAAGCCAAAGACTTCACATGCAAGTAAAAAGTATAATGGCCGATACCATCAGAGTTACTGCAACACACGATTCCTTTTAGTCTTATGACAAGGAAAATGCACACACACAGAAGTGAGAAAAAATAACACTGCAGCTAAAGCTGTATCCACAATCAAATGAAGCCGCACATTGCAGTCCTTCGAAAATCCTCTTTACATGATCAACTCATAGCAGCTGCAAGTGAAACTATCCAATTGAGCTCAACACCAAACACTAGTGAAACTGTCTGAGTTTAACTGAAAGGTAAGAGCAGTTTTCCAAATTCTCTTTACATGAACAACAAACATAGCACAACACCAAGGAAAAGACAATTGATGCACTCGCCCAAGATATCTAGGGTAAATTAAATTTCCCAAAAAAGTTAAAATCTTAAATTGAAGAAAACTAGAAACCTATTAGTTTTCCAAACATCATAAACAAGGAATCACCACTTCAAAAAGAAGGGAATGCAATTTCTTTGTTGAAAATAATAAATAATTCTCGTTATGATAACAACCAAATAGAAGTAAACATCATTGAATGTTGCTTTCCTGCAAACAGACGCCCACACGCATCCATTATATGATTCATGGTTCTGACCTACAATTCATGTCCTTGCAGGAAGGTTAGCTTTCTCAGAAAGCACACTCGAAAAATTGTCGCAAAGATGTGTGGTTCACATCAGGAACAATATTGTGACCGTCAGTTGGAAGACCAAATTGAGAATAATCTGATGCAATAGCTTGCATTACACTTAAAATAGGTCATCGTGTTTGTGTTAAGTTTTAGCCAACAGATTGCATGTATGAAAGCAACCCATTCCCACCTCAACCATTTCAGTTAAATAAGGATTTCATGAGATTAACAGAAACCCAGAACAAGGTGGGAATCTATGTAGTACGGACACGGACACAGACACGGGAAAAATAAATAATATTTATTTTATAGCAATGGAAATATAGTTACATATATAAACATGAAGCTTCAATATATATAAACAAACATCATATATACATCATATTATACTTTCAACACCAAATATTTGAAGTAATACACGTTTACCCCGAAAAAATTTAAAAAAATGCATATTTAACCCGTCATGTCCCCAAACGCGTCCCTTCCGTTCTCCTCGTGTGTCCCTGCCGTGTCCCCACCGTGTCCTCCTAAAAAATTAATTAAATTTATGGGACACGCCTGAGCCGTGTCCCCGTGTCGGACACGGGGACACTCCAGCCTCTAGGAGTGTTAGTGCTACATAGGTGGGAATATTAACGCACAGAGATGAAGTTAAGAAATGACTGATTATGCACCAAATATTTAATATTAGGCATATCCTAACATTCACTCAGGAAGTGATAAAGGACATGTATTTACTTGTCTGCGAGAGCGCAAAATCATAAATTGCTTGGTTGATAGACATCCCATGTTGACAATAACAGAAAACTCACCAACAGAGAGAGCATAAGAAAACAAAAGCATCCATTAGTGACAGTTATATTTACAATTATACTCCTGCATTTCACTTGACGGCATAAGGTCATTATCATAATACTAATTCATCTCTATCAGAAATAATAAACCCACCAAATAATTAAAGCAGAAAAAGAGGTATCTGTTTTTATTTAATGCTGCTTTTCCTCACAATCCAACCACCATATCACTAAATTGAACAGGCTAACAGTTGCACAGTGCAATAGTACTGGCACAAATAATGGCCTTCGCGCATACAAGTTCACAAGAAGCACCCTATCAACAGACAGTAAAATAAGTTGCAAAGAATCCATTAACACCACTTTACGATTAAGTACCGTAATTCAGTAAGTTGTAACTCGTAAGGCACTGTCAAAATCCTTGGACATAAATATCTACCACCATACCCCACAAAAACCAAAAAAAGAAAAAAAGGTATGAGCTAGATAGGCGTGAAATGACTGCTGATATATTCAATCCGATGCTGATTTCCCTTGCAATTCAACCAACATGTGCCGAATTGAGCGAATAGTATTTGACAGGATAAAGAATACATCAACGCCACTTCTATTTACAAAAAGTGTCAGCATTTCGCTATATGCACAAGGCACTGATCAAAATCCGTATTCATCTTCACCCAACACGGTACCATATAAACAATAAGAAAAAACAAAAAGAGCTATCTTTGGTATCTGAAGTTGATTTGCATTAGAATTCCATCAACAGTATCACCTAATTGAACAGACTACCATCTACACAGCTTTAACCAGTAAAAAAGATGGAAGTGCTAGTGCAAGAAAATAAAAATGGGAAGCATTACATATCTTAACCAGCGAAACAGATAATGATATTATTGAATTTGAGAGGTTCCAAACCTCCCAAACAAAGGGAAAATTAACTTGGAAATGGTTAAATTACAGTATTGCTGATGTTCAGCGTCCCAAAAAAGCATTAAATTGGTATAAGTCAGTGCAAAACTACAACTTAACTTGAGTGGTAGACACCCACGTTGACAAGAGGCATACAATCAGCAGACAGAATATAGGAAACCGTAAATAATTCATTAGCTCCATTTCTATTTACACTTAACATAACTGCATTTCACCACCACTGATCAGAACACTAATTCATCTATCCTACCACAATACCCAAAAAGAAAAAGGGCAAAAAAAAAAAAGATAAATAAACTGGTTCAATTCAACCAACATATCACTGAATTGAACAGACTAACAATCACCTCAATGATATTAGCGCAGACGGTGGCTACAATGGCCTTGGCGGCATGCAAGTTTTCGCCCGCAATGATAGTCAAGTTAGTAATGATGGGTTTTGAATTGAATGTCAGCTCCGAAAGTGCAGCCTTGTACTGACTAACTAGCTCCTGTTGTTGCTGCTGCTGCTGATATGGTGGCCCTCCTCGCACCGAATCACTACTCTCTGAATCTCTCTCTCTTTCTCTATATTCAGCAGCCAATCTGGGTTTCTTCAGACCTGGTTCTCTCGATCTGTCCAACGGTCTACGACTACTCTCCATCTCCATCACCGCACCGCCACAAAATTCACAAAAATTGAACAATTGAAAATCCTAATACTTCACATAATTCTAATCCAAATCAGAAAACATAAGCTCCAAATTAATGCCATCGACTTTAGTGTACAAATAAAAAAAAACCCTAACCCTTATATATACGCAGAGAATCGGAAACAAAGAAAAAGTTACAAAGTAATTATTGACTACAACTTTCACAAAGACGATTACACTACAAATTGTGCGATTGAGGGAGGAGTTCGGTCGGATTGATCGAAGATGCTAGAGAGAGATTGGTGTGGATCGAAGATGCTAGAGAGAGATTGGTGTGGATCGAAGATAGAAAGAGAAACCGCCCCCACGAAGCTGTCCCGAGTCTTAGAATCGGGCGATAGGGTTTTCACTGATCAACCCCTTTATATATGGGCTCATCTGTTGTTTTGGTCCCCAAAAAATATTAGAAACTACATTTTAGACCCTAATAAATTGGAACATGTGGAAGGGAAAAGAAGAGAAAATGTTTAAGAGGGAATATATAGAGAAAATGGGTTTCTTTCTCTTGTTTGGTTCTAGAAAGAAATGAGAAGAAAGTAAAGAGAAAAATACTTTCCCTTGCTTGGATCCAAAAGAAAAATGAAAAGTGAAATTTGCGAACTCTACTCTGAAAAGAGAAAATATTACAAGTTATGGATTGGTAGTTTTGTCAAATTGCCGTAGACAATTTTTCAAAATTTTCTGCATCGATTTAAAGATTTCTATTAGTAGTTTATTTTGATGCAAAAACAAATAAATAATTATGCGCAAAAATACTTTATTTTTTTATCCGAAGAACATAAGGAAGTGCTAAAAAACAGAGGTTTCATGAATGAGTTTAGCATTTTTTATGTTGGCACATGGCCACCTGTGTGCACTAACCAGGGACAATGGGACAGAATGTTATTTTTGGCGCCCTCTCTTCTCTCTCATTTTTTTGTCCTTTTTCTAGACATTTCTTCTTAAAATTCCATTATATTTTTCTCTCCTCTTCCTAACCTAGGATCCAAACAACCAAGAGAGAACAAATTTAATTTTCTTTTCCTTTATCTCATTTTCTTCAACTTTCAAACAGGCCCTAAGGAAAGCTGATCTAACGGATTTACGGCGTTTGAGAAGCTCATTTTCAGCTTTTTATTTTCAAATTTTTTGACTTTTTGACTTTCTAGATTATAGTCAAAATGTATTTTAAATCCGATAGAGTGTTTGAAAAAAAATGTGCAACATGTATTTTCAATGCCGGTCCCAATATTTGGGTTGCCCAAGCCCAATCTTAGCTTGGTTGCCCACTTGGTATTACGTCATAAAAAAATAAAAGACATAATCAAATAACAAAACAAAAACAAAAATAAGGTTACATTACGCTTTTAGCTTGAATTACATAAAATTTAAAAATTCAAAATTCACCCCGGTCGTTGTGCTTTATGATTAGATGATACGATTCAAAGAAAACAACTTCTTCTAGCATTTTTTTAAGCAAATTCTTCAATTAAATCATCGTTGTTTAACTTATCCAAGTATTCATTTTCAATTGAAATCATAACCAATCCATTTAATCTCTCATGTGACATAGTAGTCTGAAGGTAATGTCACGCCCTCATTTTTAATAATCGAAATGCATTGAAATCCACGTAGGACAAATCATAAGCCACACATATAACCTTTGAAAAGTCAAAGCCAAGTACATAAGTCCAAGTCAAGGTTTTACCAAATCTCAAGTCAAAGGCGTACCCGCACCCAAATACATGAGTGATGATCTAAGTAAAATTATCACTTGTAAAAAAAAGGTAAAAGAAATAGTATTTACATAATCATTTCTCCAAAAATACTAAGTATAAAGATGATAAAATAACTCCATGATTCATGTATGCTTCAAATCATGCATTTACACTCCAAGCATCCATCTCATGCTCCTTGTCATTTACTTGAAAATGATAGGGTGAGCTCACTAGCCTAGTAGGAAACATTTCTACTAACGCTAAGGGTATAAAGAATGAAATGTGCATACGGGTATAACAATCAAGAATGAAATAACCAAAGGGTACTAAAAATGATCAAAATATGTAGTAAGTGTCCACAAAGTGTCCAAAGATAAAAAAAATATAGTTGAATGTCCACATAATACCCACATGTGACCTCAACGTCTCCAAGTGTGTCTCTAAACTAGCCGATTGTGTCTCCGTGTATCCGTGTGTCTCACAAGAGTCCACGTTCAACCATTTTCACACTTAAGTTCTCAATCTCATTAGTACATCAATCTTAAACTTTAGAATATTGAAATTCTCTTCCGAGTCTTTTGGGCCTCGTGGAACCCATGTCTGAGTCTTTTGGGCCACGTGAAATCCTTGTCCGATTCTTTTGGGCCTCGTGGAACCCTTGTCCGAGTCTTCTGGGCCTCGTGGAACCCTTTTCCTAGCGACTCACTGAGTGGTGGTCCTAGTGCCTCAACTTACATTTCATTCAAGAATCATCAAGTATTTTGCACTTGTCCTTTTTCATTCCATGTAACGTACTTTTTTCCTTTTTCATTCCATGTAACATAAGTCGCCTATTTCTACAAAGTTTACATGTGTCAAAGTATGTTGGAACACTAAGATACATCATAAATCATGCCAGGATAGGCTAGGGAGGAATATTTCAATCAATATTGAAGTGTAAGATACGAATAAATCAAGTACATAACCAAACAAGTTGATCAGAATCAAAATAAATTTTTGAGCCATTAAGGGAGTGTGTATCGATACACCTGAAAGGGTTTTAGATGTATCGATATAGGTTCACCAAGAGCTGAATAAAAGGATGTGTATCGATACACTTGAAAGAGTGCATTGATACAAAGACCATTACAAGCAAATTTTGACAGATTGTTCCGAATAGAGGGGATTTCAACCCAAGCCAAATTTTGAAGTTCCAAACAACAACTAAACATTGGGAAATGATAAAACATCAACTAATTCGAGGATTTAGCAACCAAATATGTGGAATCAAGCTCAACCAAGTTCAAAAACCCATTTCAATGGTGGTATCCAAAGTGACTAGAAGTTTGGGAACAAACCAAGAACAATGCATCAGTTCAACAATATACCATTAAAGGGAGTAGAGAGTTGTCCCCTACCTCAAAGATTAAGCTTCCAATAGGTGAGAAATGAAACCCTGACCCTTGTTCTTAAATTCCAAGCAAAATACACCTCCTCCAAGCGAAACCAAAGTTACCCGGACTCCAAATAATGCGTATATATAAGAAGGATCTTGGGTTGGATCTTGAAGTGGTGGAGTGTGGGAGATAGATTTGTCAAAGGAAATAAAGAATTTTTTGGAGAGTGGAGGAGGGGAGAGGGGCCGGTTGTTGTAGAGAGAGAGATGTTTTGTTTTGAAAAAAAAATCAACCCCACGCATATGTATATCTAATTGCACATACACCCCATACGTTTCTAATGTATTCTAAATGCACTCACATGCAATCACCAAGCTCACATTGGCCCACTTTACATTTTAAAACATTCCTCACACTTCCCCAATAATATTTTCGGAAAATCATTTAAAAACACGGGTCCTCGCAGGTAAGTTTTTATCAATTTCAACTACAAAAAGCTCCTATACGCCAGAGCAACTGTGATCGGAATAGTAAACAAAATTTGATAAGCAATCCAAACCATTTAGAAACCGCCATCTTTCCGACAAGACCTTGTTAAATCAAGGATGCCAATCAATTTTGTTGCTTCTCTCGACAATATTGTTTTCAAATGTCTAAGTTCTTGGAATAGCTCATCCCCGTAAATATCACCATGTTGTTTGTATTTCAAGAAACTTTCTAGTTTAGTGCAATGCTCCACCAATTGCTCTTCACTAACACTCTTGAATTTCGTGTTAAACAAAAATTCAAATATTGCTTCATAAAGCTCAAAGCGCTCAAACCGATCCTTAAGTGATGTAAGAGCTTGATCTATGATGTGGAGGAAATAGGTAACTCTAAAACGATCTTCCGGTGATTGACTTCCATTGGCATCCCTCCCACAGTAGATGGCATTAGGCTGACATGCCCCAATTTCAGGTTGACTTGCCTCCACAGATGATGAACTTGAAATGTTATGGTGAGATCTTTGGAGTAAGGGGGTGTTTGGGAGCCTACTTTTCAGCTTTTCATTTTTAACTTTTGGGTTTTTTCGCTTTATGGTCAGAACGTGTTTAGAAGTTGAGAGGAGTGTTTGAGATAAATGTGTAGAATGCATTTTGCAAGATGAGTAGTGTTTGGAAGAATAATAATGAAAATGAGTTATGGATTCGTTGTTTACCATTTTGCCCTTGTTTATTTATTATGGTATTAAAAATGTGTATAAATATTTTTTTTAGCAATTTTTTTAAAGTTATACTGGGAAATATTTGTGTAAATGAGTCCCGGCCAATTTTTTAATTTTTTTTGTATTGAAAATATGCTATCTAGGCCAAAGAAACTACATATACACCGAATAATATTTCCTATCCTTCGCTGTACGTTTAAGCTTTGCACCCCATGATCCCACTAAAATATTTTCCTAGCCGTTGGATTCAACTTTGTTGATGTACACTAGTCTCATACCTAGAGACTTCTTTAGATCCTGATCTAAAACCCATTTTCTCCTCTCTCACTCTCTAGATTGGCTTTCACCTTCCACTGGAAATCTCTCTCCCTCTATCCTCCCGATTTGTGCCTCTATCTCACGCTCGTCGTTGAAGATCAAGGCGCTACAATGCTCTCTGTATAATTTTAATGATTTCGGGCAATAATACTCCTATCTCCTTGGTATTTGTAAATAAATTCCATCTCTATGTATTTCTCCTTCTATCAATTTGATTATTTTTTATTTTATGGGTTTTCCTGTATTTTGCCCCTTTTTTTTTGGACGGGATTTTGGACCTGATTTGGGAGAAAAAATGTTTTATTTATTTTTTATTTGGGAAGAGAAAAGGTAGGGAAGAATGTCTGAACTCATGAGGGCATCCTCATCAGACTCAACAAAAAAAACACCAAATTTAACCTCAAAAACACCTTTTATAAATTAGCAAGCCACTTATCAAAAAATTCACAAAATCAGACTCTCTATCCAAACTTTACTATTCCCCTCAAGTCTCATAAAAAAAAAACATTTTTCTTAAAATATTGTTTTCCCCCGATTGGGGAGCTGTGCAACAATATTTTAATGTATAAAATATTATTAAAGAGAGAGAGAGAGAGGGAGAGAGGGAAGTTTTTGTACCGAAACTTTAATGTGGTGGGGCCGGCATGGGAATAACGGCAGGGAGGGAAACGAGTTACTGTAGCGAAACTATTAAACTATTCGGTAACCCGTGAACAGTAACCTTACCCAACTACCGAGTTACTGTAGCAAACTATAAATTTTGCAAATTAGCCAAATGTTTGTTGAGGCTGATTTTGGGGTATTTTTTCCACTTTGACTCAACAAAATACCCATTTGGCTAAAATAGAAAAGCTGATGGGGATGCTCTCAAGAAGAAGAATAAGAAGAAGAAGTAACGTAAACAAGGGGTAGTAGTGGGAGAGAGAAATTGTGGGAAAAGGAACATGAGAAGTAGAAATCGAAAAGTAGGCCTGAAGCTCTTTTTGGCTTTTGGCTTGCAACATAAAAAATGAAAAATGTGTTCTCAGAGAACAAGTTTTTAGATTTGTCGTCCAAACAAGCAAAAAGAGAAAATGAGAATGAGAAAAAAAAGAAACAAGGTGCCCAAGTAGACTCTAATTGAATGAAATTATGGTATTTTCTTATTGGATAAATGTTTATTTATTATGTTGAAAATTGAGGGTGTGAAATAATAAATCAAATGAACAAATGAAAATTTACACTTACTAAGACCAGATAGTAGGTATTTGTTCTTGAGTGCTGAGGTCTTAGTGTAATACTATGATTTTTTTAAGGGACTCAAGTAGTATAATAAGGAACCTAGGGGCCTGTAGAATGTAGTGAGCTCCCTCGGCCGTCCGATTGGGCGTCTGACGGTCCAGATCACAGTACGTTTTTAAATTTTTTTTGTTTAATTTAACCCAAATTTATCGGGGTCATCGGTCGCCAATCGGACGGCCGAGGGAGCTCATTACACGCCCCCGATCTGTATAATAAGGGCTTGAAAATAAACAAACTAACTTCTGGTGTCAAGTCTAATAAATAACAAATAGATGAATGGTAAGAGGATAATTTATTCTATATAGATCCGGGTCTAAATTGAGTAGTGTATACTGTATAGGTCGGTACAGATATTTTTTTAGCATAATAGTACGACATTACTACGCCCCATTAATTGCGCGCCATTTCAAACCCGAAACCAAAAAACGGAGGGAAGACCAAAAGCGGTCAGGCGGCAAAATCTATACCAACAAAATTGCTCCTCTCCCTCTCTCTCTCTCACGCACACAAACTCAACAAAACCTACCAAACAAGCTCTCTCTGTTGGCCAGTACAAGCTTTTCTCTGTTGGCCAGTTCGCTCATTACCTCGCTTTCGCATATGATCTCTACAGGTGCGTTCGAAATCCCGTTTTGCTAACCAGACTTGCATCCTGTATATGAATCGCAAACTACATGTATAATATGTGTCGGTTATTGAGATCGACGTATGTTTGACTGCTTCCATTTAAATCATAGTATTTGCCTCTTTGTAGTTCTTTTGGTTAATTTTGTGACGCAGTTGATGCCATTATTTTTAATTTTAAAGTTCTTCACGCGTTCATCATCGCTAGTGAAGCTTGATTTGAGCTCCTCAAACATAGGACGAATTGATTCACACTTTGATTTGAGTAGTTGGATTTCTGAATTTTTCTTTCACACTTGGTACCTGATTTGGGTCATGTGTTTAGGGCTTGGTACAAGTTGAACTCATAGCCCTTCTATTGGCGCTCTATTTTGAAGTTCTGTCTACAGGGACATAACCTTGGAGTAACAAACTACAAAGACGAAAACAAAAGGGTACAAACCCCAAACACAAAAACTACCCAATTGAAGCGGCGTAACCACTGAGAACTACCAGAATCAGAGCTCGACTTATAACACTGTATGAAGCAACTGCCAAATCTCACAAAGTCTCCTATTAGGCTATTTACATTTAGGGTGGAATCCTTGAATGAGTGTCAGCCACTCAGGTTAGCTATGCCAACAGTGTCTGCATCCCTTGTTTTCCCTCGGAAAATTCGATTCTTATTTTTTTGAGGGGGGGTAAATCAGCTTGAAATATAAAAAAGGCTAAGCGAATATACAGCCTACAAGGGGCATACCCCATGAGGAAATAAAAGAAAAAGAAAAAGAAAAAGAAAAAGAAAAAGAAAAAGAAATTGAAATGCCTACGCCAAATGGCTACATAGGACTAAAAGAAGAGCAACAAATGTTTCTCATCCATCTTTAAAAAGAGTGAGGAAAAAGAAGAGATGTGTATCTTGAGCTTCAACTTTGGAAGGGAGGCTTATCAAATCCCCAACAGTGAACTTGGAAGTTGATCCTTTCGACTCACATGACTAGGCCACAATACTTGCTACATTGAGATAATTGGGAAGCCCACCATGCTGGTTGTGAGAAGAGCTTGAGACTTGGGCCATTGGATTTAGGGATCCGAATTGGCCCCGAGTGGATCTCCTTCAAATGTTTTCTTTCCCTATACAGAAATTTAGATTGTTGCTGCCAATGAAAGCTTTGAAATATAGCAGCTAAATTGGCTTGGTGGTCCTGGTCTTAGTATGGGACTTAGAAGTTTGCTTTCTTATAAGGTGTTAGGTTTAATTCTCCTTGCCAGTAACTCTTGGGGCCATCTCACTACATGCGTAAGCATGTGAAACAGCTCTAGGAGGGGCTTTAGGGGTTAGTCTCGAGCAGGGCCGGCCCTGATGTTTAGGTTACCCAAGTCCGGCTCAAGTTTGGTTGCCCTCTTAATATTGTCATAAAAAAGAAACAGACAAGTAAAAAAACGTATCAACGTTACATTGAACTTTTAGCTTGAATTATATTAAAAAATAAAAATCAAAATGTAATCCCGGTTATAGTTCTTTATGATTAACACGTTTCGATTCAAAGAAAACAACTTCTCTTTATGATTAACACGATTCAGTTTTAGTTTCGTAATTTTACTCAAATAACTTTTAAAAAAAATTATACAACTAGAAAACGGCTCGGACAAGCCCTTCCCGGTATTTTTTTTTGAAGATTTTCCGCGAGGACCCTTGAAAACACCTTCTGAACACATTGGACGGATCGGATCGTCAAAATTTTTTTTGGATTAAAAGTCCGGAAATGAAAAGTCCAGATGTGATCCTTTCCCTATATATATATATATATATACACCGAACTTCACATCCAAACTCCCTGATCTTCTTAAGTTACGGACCTCCATCTTCCCAATGTTTTTTTGAAAATCCGAACCGTTAGATGTGTTTAAAAGGTGTTTTCAAGGTCCAACGCGAAGATTTGGCAAAAAAAAATACCCGGAAGGGCTTGATCGGAGCTGTTTTTCACAAAAACAATTTTTAACACATCGAAAACACCATTTTTTCTTCAATCCGGGACAATTCGGGATCCTTGACAGGATAGTTGGCGTATATATATATACGAAATCTTTCCCATCAGGACTCCCGAAGCCCATCAGGGACTCCTATTTCCCGATCAAATTTTC
The DNA here is from genome assembly GCA_016920895.1 of Vaccinium myrtillus. Lineage (NCBI taxonomy): Eukaryota > Viridiplantae > Streptophyta > Magnoliopsida > Ericales > Ericaceae > Vaccinium > Vaccinium myrtillus. The sequence goes on from CM029270.1 coordinate 23,768,000, forward strand.
ATGATCCGAACCGTCCAATGTGTTTAAAAGGTGTTTTTAAGGGTCCATGAGAAAAATCAGTGAAAAAAAATACCGGGAAGGGCTTGATCTGATCAGTTTTCGATAAAAACTGTATATATGCATTTTTATCGAAAACTGATCGGATCAAGCCCTTCCCGGTATTTTTTTTCACTGATTTTTCACGGGGACCCTTAAAAACACCTTTTAAACACATTGGACGGTTCGGATTGTGAAAATTTGATCGGGAAATAGGAGAATTGGAGGGCTCCCTGATGGGAAGCCCATCAGGGAGTCCTGATGGGAAGCTCACTGTATATATATATATCTTCGGGTTTTTTTTTTGTTTTTTTCGCCCCAACCCGGGGGCTTACTGGGCTCATCCGGGGGCCGGCTCTGGTTTTGAGGTGTATGAAGTTGGCCTGGGACACCATGCATTCCTAAAAAAAAAATGAAGAGGTGCAGCTACAGCTCTTCTCCTTTTTCCGATGGATAGCCCAATTTATCAGCTGATTCACCTGAACCAAATGTATGGGCCCATTAATGATAAGATACTGCAGAAGCACTGCTTTCCAAACCTCTATTGAATAGGAACACTCAAAGAAGAACTGGTGGTGAGTTTCTGAACCATTCTACACAACACTTACGAGGTAACCAAGATTATGCCCTATCTAGCCAATCTATATCTGGTTACAAGTCTCCCCCATGTCGCAGGCCGTTCTATGATACTCAAGCTAGGGACGTTTTGCAAACCAAACTGAATTCCCTGCTTGACTCTTAATGTGTGCCAACCTGATTTTACTACGTAAATACCATTTTTTTAGAAGGCGCATTCCTCGTGGTCCTCTATATCAGGATTGGGATTGAACTTTGCAGGTGTGCTTGCTGTAATCTCCATCCCAAGCTGATTAATTTGTTTTTATATAAATACAATGCCCATTGGACGAAAAAATGCTTTGAAAATGTATACCTTTTTTTTTTTTTTTTGGTAAATCGAAAATGTATTCGCGTCAAAGACCCAGCATAGATATGAGACTGTTGGATGGAAGATATTCACCACCAAATCAGAAGACTTCCTCTCCTATGTCGAGGACCGCCAGTAGAAGCTGTGGTTTTAGACCTTACTCCCTCGACCAAACTTCCAAAACTATCATTACCATATTTGACAGAGTCGGTCTTGTGGCAGCCTTAAAGATTACACAGGAACATAAGACAGTAGAACAGCAAAAATTCATTTGACGACAAAATGAGGGTGTGACTGGGTGTCTGCTTCTATTAGTTTTGGCCCGTTTGGGATCCTGGTGGATTTGATTCTAGGTACAGGACAGTTTTGAAGGCACTTGTAGTTAAGGAAGTGGAACAAATATTTGATCAACAAATGATATGAATGTGATCCTTTCACTGCGTAGCTTATATTATCTCCTATTGCCGTTGGTGGTCAGATTTGCGATTAAGGACAACAGTCTTGTAGATAGTTCTGTCCTTCAACTTTCAAGAGCAACCAACATACTGTGTTTGTGGTACATTAGCATATTGCTACTTTCAAGTGACAACCCACAAGTATTCGTGTGAATCCCAATAAGAGAAGCTATACTTAAGGGACTTTCAAGTTTGCCTTGCTGGTTCTGTTTTCTGCATGAAGTTCTGTTTAAGTTTTGATGTTTCATTTTCTGGCATGTTTTTCCTCCCACGTCCTGATGCTATACCTTTGGAAAATAATTTTTTGGTTGTAATTCTGGCCAAGGTCTTTTCAAAGGGGATGGAATGATAGGAATTTCTAAGCTCGTAAAGAAGGGAGATGATAGGTAAATAGCAAAGAGGTTGGTATTGAGTTTGTGGGCAGTGCAAGTGGTTAGAATTGCTGAGAGGGGAACAGTAGAGGAGGATAATAGAGGGCAGTTATCTGTTAGTTATTTACTCTAAGTTACGAGGAAAAATGGCTATACATAGGCATGGAATGTCGAAGAGGGGGTGTTTAGATTTGTATTTTCTCTTATATCAATATCATCTCCTAAACAGAATGGTATTGTTATGCTCCTTTATTTTGATCTCCACAATGAAACTAAACCCTTTGTTCTTTATTTTTATTCTTGGGAACTTTTTTTTTTTCCACTGATGTTGATGGTCTCGCTTCCCTATTTGTATACCTTCTTTTGTTATGTTTCTAAGAAACCGCTATTATTCTGCTGGAATCTCATTGCTATGAGCTTTGCAGTTTGACCTACATGCTGTTTGTCCCTAATGCACATGCAGTATTTATTTACATGTTTTAGTTGTTCTTGAATTTAGTACAGGCCATTGGAGTTTGAATCTTTATTTTATCAAACGGATAAATATAAGTAAACTACTATCTCTACCTTCCACCAAAACAAGTTCATTTGCTTGAATTCAGTTTGAGCACTTAAGACCACATTTCAGTTATTTCATATTCAATTTTTGAGCCATCATCTATGCACAGACAGTTCAACACCGCCTAACAGCAAAAAAGGAAGGAAGAAAGGGCAAATGTTGGTATCTAACTACTAATGCCTGCATCTACAGCTCGTAAGTCGTATTCTACAAAATGTCAGGTATGGATTATACCTGTAAAGTTGGCAGTGATATTTTTTCGCTTGATTTTTATTGGATCAATTAATTTGCTTACAAAGATAGGAGTTTTCGGTATGTCAAAAGATCAATCATCCAACTTGTCCACTTTCAGTTTCCTTGCTGATGGAGAAGTTAAATATTAGTCAGATGGAGTGATTTCCAAGAATCACAAGTTATGTACATAGCATAATTGCTTGAGCAGTTCAAACATTCATCTTAGGCTCATAGTCCCTCTTTCATCATGTAGTTCTGATCTTACTCTCTGCGGTGTATATGCAGAAAAGATCAGACAATAAAAACAACGATTGCAAGTAATTACGCAACCAGATGATCTATTTTGGTGTTAGTTTCCTGATTATTGAAGAATGGCTCAACCTTGAGCATGGAATAAATAACTACAATTAGGCTAATATATATAAACTACATGCCATTCATCCTGCAATAAAGCTAGTGGACTAACTCTCGCATCAACAAATTCACTCGTCTCATGCCACTAAATGTTAGTCTAAAGCTGCTATTTCTGCATTTCTTTTGGCATTTTCAATCCGGTGTTGCATTATTCTTGCCTCTCGTAAGTCTTACCTTTTGTCTTTGCTAATTTGCTAGCTGGAAAGTGGAGTCTCGCCATGAGAGGACGGGGTGCCCTTGTCTTTTGGTCGAATCCCCTTACACAAACAAAACCTGCCAGAAAGATATATCAGCTTTTACATGCCTGTCAATTAAGAGAAATGTCATCATGTTTCTGGTAACTTAGTTTATTTTGTGACGTATGTTTCGTATGGCCATGAATACTGATAGTTGAAATTCTGTTAACTTTGTAAGATTGATGGACTATGACGCTGTGCTTGCAGCTTGTTTTTGTCCCTTTCTTTTAGGGTGAGGGTTGTTGAGTGGTATCAGGTATCTTAAGTTATAGCAATCAGCTAGTCTCAGAAGTATATAGTGCCTTTGTCCAAGTAGTTAATTAAAACCTCTAATTCTCAGTGTGGTTTGCAGCCATAATTGTCTACCTGGTGGTTGCTTCTTGTTAAAGTATCCAACTTAAACCAATTGACAATGAGTGGAGAGACCGCCTAGGCTCATACACTAGTTTTAGAGGTTATAATTAACTAATGTGGGACAAGCAAAAACACTTGTGATTCTGTGAATCTATTTTGTTAAACAGATACTTGTATCCTAGAGCTAGCATAGGAGTTGATAGTGAAAAAAACCAACTTTTCCAACTCTTGATATATAATATGTATCCCTAGCATAACAATCGTCACAATCCAATATATAAGCTTTGATGATCACTGCGATGGGAAAATTGTGTATAGCTTGTCATGCCCAAAAGAAGGCACAAGTATCCCACCAGCATCATTTTTAAACAGTGATTTTTGCAAGTTAGCCATTGGATACAGTGTTATTCCCATTTTCTAGTTTCAAGGTCCTCATTCCTCACTTGAGTTTTGAATCTTTTTGAGGCTTTGTAAATTTTAGCGTAAAGTTGGCATACGCAAAACTTGGATTTGTTTTTTTGTTGTTGGTTTCATCCTTCCTTATATACTAGTCATTGTGACGAGAGTAGAGCGGCTACAATAGACTTATGTGAAAGTAAAGTGATGTTGATCTTTGCAGACTTATGCACAAATACTGTTTGTAATTTGAATATGGAAAAAATTAGGCGCATACCTCTCCAAAAGCAGAATTGAATACTTTCCGTTGATAGACCTAATATGAAAAAGAGAATTTGTGAACTTCATTTCCGGATTGAAGATCATGAACAACAACCAAGTTTTACTATTTTGTACCTTTAAATATTGTTGGTATGGAGGTTCCAAAGAACACCGTGCGTCTTGGCAAATTCCAAAGCCACGACCTTGGAACATCAATAGGGCTAATGCTAGATTCATGGTCAGCAAATACCTGCATGAAACAATTCTTCTTTACTACTGCTTAATCTGAAAGGCGTGTGGCAGTATGAAATAAGTTGGATTAGCTGGAGATAGGTGTATTAGTTACCTCATTAACTTGAAAATATGTACCATTAAGTGGAAAGCTCCCTCTCATAGCTGTTCGACATGGTATCTGCTCATGGTGTGTCATATGTGTTAGAGAGTTTGTAACTAGCTTGTTACATGTTACATCTTATTGCTCAGTCAGTAGTTTATGCATATCCTCACCAGAAGGGTCCCCCGAACAGTTTGAGAGTTTGCTTCTCGAATGCTACTGCATGAAGCACATGTCTCCTCAGAACATAGATCGCCAAATTCTTGGGAGCGGCAACTCCTTTCTGGTGGTTGAATTGAATTTGGAGTTTCACCTTATTTGACATTTACACATTTAGTAAAATTAATCAGCAAAACCAAAGAGCCACATTAACTAAGAATTAGCTAATTGGCTAATTTTCCATGTCCATCACCCCGCCTAGTTACAAAATGAGCTGTCTGAGAGCTTCAGCGGGCTGTTTAGATGCAATAAAGGGGAATGAGATGACTATCCAATTTCCTTTCTTCCGATCGAATAACTTGTTATCTTTGATAATTTGTGTATGTGTTCTGTACTTACCAGGTGTCCATATAGCAAGAAGATATGAGCATGGATCATCAGGTTCCCGTTTGTCTAACTGCAAATTTTAGCAGGTTCAGATCACTAGAACGTGCATTTAGACATATGACAATCAAATAATACCACTCGAAATCTGGATGAACTATACTCACTCCTTCCAGTAGAGGATGTGAATCTGGGAGCTCATAGCTGCAAATGGGAAGAAAGAATTGGTATTTGTTAGCATGATTCAACATGTCACTATACTCCGGATAAATTAATTAATTGATAATCATGTTCTTTAATATTGTATTCCAGATTATATATCCCTGGTTTGCTACAATAATTTATTTTCTCCACATGGCTATGTACATGGGTTTAAGAAATAACTTTATCTTCTATTGGAGATGCAACAAGAGTCTACTTACACTCGGTGTTCTGTTCTTAGCCGGCTCACATTTTTAAGTTTAGGCATGGGGAGTGAAGCAGCTTCTGGAGTTAAAGCTACTAGAGCCTTTGACATTTCGGCCTCCTGAAGTTCCATGTTCTGTTGCATGTAGTTTTGCAAATTTTGAGTTAACTCTTCGATGTTAAGTTTGATCGTAGGAATTTCCTCAGGATCTTCACAGAATAAGTCTTCTATGTCTTGTTGTTCAGGCTCTGGTGATGCTGGCATTTCAACAGTAGGCTCTGGTGTTGCTGGCACTTCAACAATAGGCTCATAGCGGTTGATTTGAGATTGCACTTGCAGTTGTTCATTAGCCTGGAGTAGAGGAAGCTGCAATGCTTTGATACCCTCCACCGGGTGCTGATTAGCTCCTATGCTTTTCGATGCAGCCACTATACTTTTCTCTTCTGGCGCCGGTAGGGCGAGCCTTGCACTGCATTGAAAATGGTTTGTTGCTCATTCTTTACATTGTAATATTTGAATCCACTTAGTTTTGTTTTAGGTTTTCCACCCAAAAGAAGAGTTATGTTTTTTGTGAAGTTATGGTATATGACTCTTTATGATCCTGAGTAACATGCAATAGATAGATATCCCAAATGAGGCCATTTTACTTAATGGAAACAGATCGTAACTTTCATATATTGCAGTTTGCAAACATAGCTTAGAATCAAATTTGGTATTGTTTCCTTAGAAAGGAAATCTGATGCTAATTTCTTTTGTATTGATTTATTTTCTAGTATCTCAATGTGTTATTCGCAAACATATGCATGCTTACACATTATGTAGGTGTGAATGCCTATAAATACGTCACCTGCAATAGTTTTTGTCAACCTATGATATTTTTTCACATCCCATGTCTTTTTGGTTGATCATGGGACAAGAATTCTGTTATGCCCAATGTAAAAAGAAAAACATGGAAAAGAAATACAAATAAAGGTGTGCACACAGAAATATCAAAATTGATACTGAGATAATTGGCATGTAGTGCTTAAAGTTTAGTCACACGGTATAGAATATGTGCAAACCTTGTAAATGCGCTTGCAAAATGCCGGCATTCTCCTCTCATTGGACATGCATTGCAATTTGGTTTGCTTTTTGTACAGAAAACCTGCAAAATTAAAATGAATGCTTGTCAATCTTTGTTTTCACTAATCATGAGTTAGGGTAAATCACCTCATAGCAGTTGGAAACAGTACATGCCTTTCCAAATGTTATCATCTGGTAATGTAACTCGTATCTGTGATGAATAGCATTCCAAATGAGAAATTCGTTAACCTTCTAAGCGATTCATATGTATAGGAAACAGTACTTAGATCATTTATGACACCTAAAAACACATAAATAAATGGATACTCATCGATATTATATGTTTGAAGGCAAATGTCCACTCACAATGTTCTTTGGTCAAGTTTGCAGAGTCGCGGCCACAGATATCTCTGAATTGATTCCAAGACTGGGTACCTACGTTGGAACATCAACATTAGCTTTTTCTGTTGTCGACGACCAATTGTACTGCTGTAAATCTGCTGGGACTTGGTACTCACAGTTCTAAAAGGTGCAACTGCAGTGACTCAGGCAGTGGCTGAAGGGGTACCCATCCTAGTCTGACAGCTATACGTCCAACATTCGTGTCAACCTTATGGAACATTTACAAAATGTAAGTTGTGTAAGATGTTTTGACATTATCATGAGATATCTTCTACTTTTAACTCATAAAACTTACTGGGAAAGCAAGATGGTGAAGAGTCAGAAGCCGCACACACTCCACACTTTTCAAGCCCAATCCTCTAAAGCTCAATAGATATTCTCTACAAGCATAAATTTGGTGTAAATAGTTGTTTCGTCCTTACTTTCATCATATGGACACACTAAATTTTTTGGGGTAAATTCCATGATAACATTATATTAACAATGCTATATGATATACTTCAGATTGATCTGTAACTTAAAGAAATGAGTTGAATATTTGTTTGTGCTTACTTGGCCTTGTCAGGTGGAACATCCCTTAACCATTCAAGATCAATGCTTCCATGTTCTCTAACCAGCCGGTTCAGGAAATCCTGCATTTCCTCAATCGTCATAACTCAAGGTTTCTTTGTATTAAATAAAGAAACTCCTGCATTTTCTCAATTATCATCGGTAATTCTTCTTTGTATTGAGTGCTAATCACATAGGTAGGCTGTTCGCAACTCAAAACAGATGAATATTGGATAGTCTGTAATGTACGCACCTTAATTCTCTCTGCTAGCATGTTGTTCATTCCCCTTTCTCTGATAGTGTAAGCAATCTCATCAACATCTGCGCACCGTATTGCTTCGTGGTCCAGTGAGTCCATTGTGTTTGCTGTTCTATCTCTTTTCCCTTTCGCTTGTGCCTGCAATCTTAAGCTGTCCCACTCGACCGATATTTGTTTCTGCTTTCCAATCCTTCCTCTCTTCACTCTAGAAGGATCAGAACTCATCCCATTAATTGCCTTTCCAGGAAGATATCCATGGCTGTTCAATCTTGACTGGTGCTCAGTGCTTTTTGAGTTGTCAAGTATACTGGTGCTATCTGTAATATCCAAGGTATCTCTTGAAAGGTTTTGGGTCTCCAGAGCTCGATGCATTCTATGAGTTTGCTCTTGAACCTGTGAGTGAATGTTGTCCATGGGATTCCCAACTGGTCTGTTGTGCATCGGGAATGCCTTATAAAACTCTTCTTGGAGGCTGCTGCAAGCATGATTGTCTTCACTTGGAGATTTCTGTGATTCTTGGAAACTCGCTGACATGTTATTCTGAACAGCAGCCTGGTTTACAGATTCTGCCGTTACTGCACTTTGTTCGCTTACACAATTTTCTTCGTTTTTAGCAGATGAAAACAGGCTTTCTTCCGTCAACGTTCCCAAGGATTCGGTTTCCAGTACACCAGCGTCGGAGACCATTTGGAAATGGTCATTACTGGAACAGATGATGGGTTCAATGGAGGTGTTGGGAATATCTGATCTCTCCTTGTTCAGATTCTTCACGTGACATTCTGAACCTTCTATGCCGGTGTACCCGTTTTCTTTGCAAGATGATGAATTTCCAGTTTTGTGGTTGTCAAGTGCATGTGAGGTTTCTCTCTGTAATAGTTCCAGAAATGAAGTGCCAACAAGACTCTTGGGGTTTGACCTCGTTTCAGGATCTCCTTTTGAGTTGTCCTGCAAGGATGGTCCTATTCCTTCATTTGTCTGAGCTATTGACGAGTCTGCAGAGTTTTGAGAGGAGCCAGCAGAATTCTGAGAAGAGAATAAATCATCACTCTCTCTTTTATCTCCCATGAAAATTTCCACGCATTTCTTGTATATCTCTTGACCCTTCCCAGAAATATCTGAGGATTTGCTAATCAAATTCTTGGTTGACCTTACACCACCGCTGCTGCTTCCGAGTAATTCGCTGTGGTAGGTAACTTCTTTTTCTATACTAGAGTCCTGGCCATGAATTGTAAGAGAACTCCCTTGGTAAGCTGGTTGATTTGACTTCTCTTCATGCCATTTGTTGCTATCCTCCAAATCCAGTATGCATATTTCTGGTTCTTTAACACATGTACTTGTCTCTTCAAAACACGGAGTGTCATTGCTCTCAGACTTGGGGGGAAATCGCGCAGCAAGAGACATGAAGGCAGAGCTGCAAAGAATAATATAGAATGAATACGTCCGTTACAAATGGTTTCAATTTCCTTTCCAGTTAGAAAACCTCAACTGACCTGGAAAGATGGTCTGAGACGTTTTGAGTGAGGAAAACACCAATCACTGAGTCCACAACTGATCCTTTCCATGGGGAGAAGCGTCTATCTCCTGCAAAAAATAATTGGACAGTAAATGTAACATTGCAAAGTTTGATGAAGGACCTAAATAGTTCCATCATTTCATCAGTTAGAAAAGCAAGGGGTTGTCTTTTTGCTATTAAAAAAAAAGTAACAAAAGCTAGGGGAGTCCCTGAAGTGTTTGTGGAGGTACAAGAGTTTTACTTTAGGAGATTTTCTTATGTGAGGAACTTTGGGAAAGGGTATGCCAGGTGTTGATGTCCTGTGATTTAGTGATAGGTTTGTGAGGGGAAAAAATATTTTAATCGAGTTGCTTACAAGTTATAGGCCAAGGGTTCAGGTCTGCATAGCTCAAGTTGGAATTGTAGCTATCACTGCTATCTGTTCGTATAATTCTGAGAATCTCTTACGTTGTTTGTTTCTTGCCAAGGAAGTATTTTCTGGGTACTCTTACTCTTCTGGTCATTATTATTGTGCTTGTCAAGATCATTAATTCAACATTTACTTCAGGAAAGAATAAATCAAGAAGAAGGAGATATAAAGCGAAGGATGCCAATGGTAAGAATTTTCTTATCTCACTTCTTGAGGGTAATCAGTATTTAGTTAAATGTCGCCTTACAAATGATAGGTGGAAGTGATTGATGTCCCTATAACACAATTAGCTTTAATTTCAAGTCTAGTATTCATTGTTGCTTCATCTCACTTCTTGAGGGTAATCAATAGTTAGATAAGTGTCACCTTACAAATGATAGGTGGAAGTGATTGATGTCCCTATAACACAGTTAGCTTTAATTTCAAGTCTAGTATTTGTTGTTGCTTCCGTAACAGTAGTTTGATTGAAACCTTAGTAGCAATGAGCTCCTAAAGTGGTCTTGCTCCCACCTTAGGAGCGTGATTCTGCGCTCCCAACTAAGGAGCTTGATGGGAGCTCGCTCCTTACAAAGATAGGAGCTTTTGTACGAGACTGGTATAGGAAAAACGTAATATATTACTTAGCTTTATATAAATTGGTCTTCGATTTAGCTCATATATATAGCTCAAGTCATGATATCTTGGAAATAAGACCATACATTTTGACACTAGCCATTTCTTACACTTAAAGTAGACTTGGCCCATATTTTTTACTCCCCAAAATTATTGTAGTTTGAAAGTGTATATTCCATACTACGTTATTTTCGTAATATATGTACACGTTCCTTTCATGCTACCAATCTTGGAAGCTTCTATATTACCCCCCGCTCCCGTTTCTGCTTCTGCACCCACTCCTGCTTCCTGCAACTAAGCTCGTTCCCATCCAAACGGGAACCTGCTCTAAATTCTCACTTTTCTTTCCAAATATATCAAGGAAGAAGAAAAAGAAAAAGAAATAAGAAATAAGAAGTAAGAGAGATTTATGACTCTCTTTCTTGTATTGTATTCTACTACTTATTTACGTGTTTAGTCCATATATCTGGCATAAAAAAATCTATTGGGATGTCATTTTTTACTCGTGTGTGTGTGTGTGTGTGTGTGTACACAGACCAAGTTTCTAGTACTAAGGTATTTTTGGTATTTTTTAGATTTTTTATATTCTTGATTGTCTTCCCACTGTAGCCATGGTATTTTCTCCTCGCATACATCGCAAAAATACTATTTAGCTAAAGCAACACTCACTTTTAATTATAGTGGGAAGACGGTATTTTTAGTGGAAACTGACAGTAATTTAAAATAACATGGAGTATAGAACATGACCCATAACTCAAGTTCAATATCCAGTACATAGCGATAGCATTTGTTGTGTGTCTATAGATACTTCTGAGGAAAATAACTTTTCTTTGAAATACATTGTACATGATCTTCAAAGGCAGAGAATTCTAGGCGAGAGGCATTTGAAGAAGATGCCAGCGACGCCATCCACAGAGTAAACTTTTTGTTACTAGGCAGTTTGTTTCCTTTCTTTCCTATGATGAGTTAGTTTCAGATTTTGAATATGCAATGAGGTGTTGTTTTCTTTTCAAAGATATCCTATATCCAAGGTAACAAAATTATCCTATATCCAAGGAAACAAAATTAAGAAGACAGAATAGTGATGTCTACCTATTACTATGTGTCACATATAGGAGAATATCATTCATGGCTAGATTAAAAATTCCAACATCACACTAAGACCAATAATAATAATAAGTACTACTAGTAGTAGTAGTATTAGTAGTAGTATTACCTCGCCGCTCCCAACCTAGGGAGCTTCTACATACGCCCCCACTCCGTGCAACTAAGATTGAAACACCTTTAGTTAATTCACAGGCAAGCCCCTTTGGAGGTCATAGAGCATTTGCGTAACGATTGTAATGGGATCGGCAGAATCAGATCTGAAGCTGGTAGTGTTTCTGGCGTTTAGGGCTTGGGCCATTTCTTCGTAACCAAAAAAGAAAAAACCTTTAGTTGAATAAGTGTCGCCTTCCGTTCTGTGCCCGTGTATGCATGCTGTGCTTTTGTATGATGCTGGTTCAGTCGTAGCCTTGTAGGTATTGCTTAGGCAATCCAACAAAAAAAAGTTGTTTGGTAACATCATCTGTTTTCTTATTCCTACTAACCTGTATCATTTTCTTTGTTTCTGAGCAGTATCTATACCATTAGCTACTCAGACGATATTGTTAAGGCAATGTGAATGGTTGAATTCAATTGGTACCTTGGACGAGATGCATCCGTGCAATAAATGAATCTGCCCGCCCTTGGAACACTCGCCGTTCTTCTTCCCACCATTTTGCTTTCTCCTCGTCCGTCCCATCAATACCTTCACTGTCTATACTCTCCAAAAGAAGCTTCCATACTTTGTTTGTCTCTTCATCAAGGTCAACTTTAGGCCGAGGTTTCCGTTTCCTGACTGGATTAAATGTACCTTCAAAAGGGACGACAGTTCCATCGCTTTGATACAGAACAAGTGCATTTGTCCCTGCATATCGGAAGTTATATGGAACAAGTGCACGTTGCTCTTCGTATCTGAAGTTATAAGGTACAAGTTGACCCTGCTCATGATACGTGACTGGGATGCTTTCTCTATTGATGTCTAGACGACGTAAATACTCAACCATTTTATCCATAGTGGGCAATCTCTTCTGTGTTGCATCTGGAAGAAGAAATTGATCAATTAATGTGGCGTTTCTAGAAAATGAAAGGAATCACTTTAACAGAAAGGGGGAAAAAAATTTCCGCACATATACTTCCTGAGGGAAGTACCTATTAGCCTACGAAAGGATAGAGGTGATTGTATATACCAGTTGCAAAGGAGTTTCTTTTTGTCCGCTTCTTTGTTTTCATTGTTGCATGAGAGTCTGCAACCAGAGCTTCCATGCATGTGTAAGGGTTGTGTGAAGTTGTATACTTCTGTATATCACCAGTTATGGGTGCTCCTTGAGCAGGATAAGTTGGAAATTGATTGCACCCTATGATTCCAATCAGTGAGGCAAAGTCCCGTACCCTAGTAGGACCTTTGGATCTCTTCTTTGTCATCCTTCCTTTCTGGTCCCAAGCCAATTTACACTCCAAACCTTGTTGCTTCCCCTGGGCATCAATAGACGATGGACTTTTGGTAGAGATGCTGCTAGTATGATTGCCCTGATCATCAATAAACGATGTATTTTTGGTTGAGATGCTGCTAGGGTTAAATTGAGCAGCAGGAAACCTGCTATTGGGTCCAACTGTAGGCAACGTGCTTGATGTTGTTGTACAGTGCCCTTTCTCAGTTCTCTTCTTCTTGTAAATAGTAGGAAAAAGCATGCCTGGAATTCCATGATTGTTGCACGCATTTGCTGGAAACATGGGCACGAATTCGTGCAAAGAACTGTAATGGCCTCCAATCATATTTGTGCGGATGTTTTCTGCTTCATTAGTTGTGCACGAATGTACCCTCTTTAATCCCCTCGCTCTTTCTTCCTCTGTCAAACATGCACTGCTGCTGCTGCAATTGGAATCGTTGGGACTCCTTGGAGCTGATGGGAGGTCAGTATTCATTGTCTTTTGCATTTGCATGGTGATTCCCTGTTTATCATGTGTCTCATTGGAGAAAATTATCTGGCATTTTCCTCTTGCGCTTTCTTTTTGGGCATCATCGTTCATTTTTTCCAGTGGGGGACCGGTTTTTGCAGCAGTCGGCAGCGATAGGTAATCTTCCAGCATTTTGCTCGCTGAACGTGTTAGCGTATATGCAACACCAACTCGTGTCTTCTCAACCATTTCTTCCATCCCTTGGCCAAGTCTGGTACAAAAGTTTTGTGCTTGTGATTCTGCATTCTCATTAGCCTCTGGCCTGCATGTAGAGCTTTCTTCTCGTACTTTGCTTGGTTCGCAGTCAAAATTTAATGACCTCCGGACGGATTTTTCTGAAGGCAGCGGTGGTGAATTTGGATCAATTCTTCCACTTGTTACTTCTACTGTGGGGGTGACAGGGTTTTTATCAAGCTGATTTCTTCGCACATACTTCCTCTTACCAGTTGTGCTTTCCTTGGGGCCTGCTGGCGGCTTTGGTGGAGTTTTTTTGGGCTTGCCTTCTACAACGACTTTAGGCCTGTGCTTTTTTCTTCTCGGTTTCTGTTGTGGAGTTATGTTCAGGTCAATGCCGGTGTTGCTTCCCTTGTCAGGGTTGTGATTCTCTGGCAATTCTGTCAAAACAGCAGTACTTGACGAATCTGTCGTTAGTTGTCGCTGTACTTTATCACCGTTGGCTTCAACGCCTGTGGTTGCATCTTCATTCACCTGCCTATTCTCTTCCTGATGGGCTTCTTCATCCACGCTTGAAGAGAGGAAATCATGAGCCAGCTTGTTTTGTGCTTTCTTGGACTGATCTGGTGTTATGGGTGCATACTGTGTGGAGAAGTTCTTGCTCGAGAATGCATCTGTAAATGCGCCCGGTGGTGAGTTGAGATCATATGTGCGTCGGGAAGGAAGAGGATTTTCACCTGTAGGTTACAGGCATTACATTTGATCAGCTGGAAGAATAAAATATCAACAAAATCTGAGGTGATGCTCTTTATTGTCATTTAATAATGTTCATCATAACATGGATAGAATTATGGTTCTAATTAGGGGTGGAATAAAAAACTTTTAGGTTGTGATTGAGGCAATTTTAGGACTTCTCATTATTGGGATTGCGGTGATTTAGGACATCTCGTGATTGGCAATGGGTTTAAAATTGGAAAAGAAGTGTGAAAAATGCATAATGCTTGGGCAATGTTGACGAGAGTCGGCCCCCTGATTCCAATGCGATAATTCAACACAAACTCGTTTTCCAATGGGCAGACGTCCCCAGAAATGGTTTGGTGCATCTATGTGATTACTAATGAAAGACAATGTTGAGAGGAACATTTCAATATGTGGATAAGAGAAGCAATCAGAACGGCAAGGTAAGGTGTATCATGCATGGCAGACATTGAATGGGGGAATACACATTGATATTTACATAATCTGTTCTGTTGTAAAATCCTACCACATACATTTTGTCTAACTCTTATATTGATGGTGTTAAGATCGTACATTTTAGTTCTTTTTTTTTTTTTTTAATCTAATGCACAGGTAAAAACCAAGTCATTATAGGTGCGGAACACTACATGACCATGTGCTCGAACACGGATGGCCCGCCATGTCCCACTTTGTCCCCTTTCTTCTGGACCATGTGGACACATGGCGGAATCTTATTCAGGCACATGCCTCGTGGTGTTCCAGATTTCTAGATATTTTCTGTTTAATTTTGTTTCACATATCCAAGTCCAACCTCAGTGAGGAATTTACTGACCTTACACCTATTAAATGAATCTCACTTTGCACATTGAGTATTACCTATCTGAGATATCCAATTGTTCGTTAAATATTTCTTGCTTCAATGCCTTTTGACACCAACAGCGCCTTTGGATTGCGAGAAAGTGCGGGAAAAAAAGGAAGGAAAATCCTAGCACTTTCCTGAATAACTAAAGGAGATGAAAGATATTGCGAAAGGCTGTGAAACAAGACACCGCAATTCACAAGCCTTTCTTTGCTCCTTTTTTTCTCACAATCCAGAGGGCTGCAATCGTTAGTCAGCCAAAGTTTTGAAACACTCACATAGATACGTATCTGGTGCACAACTGCTCTTGTTCCACAAGTTTGGTGCAAATGAGACATCTTCCTTTGCAAAAGGTGAAGCTGTGAAATTGGACTCGATCCGATCCACTTCAAAAGGAGTGTTGAAGATGGTAATAAAAGGATTAGAATTCCGTTGCCTGGCTTCGTTCGCAGATCGGGTCGATGTAGCAGCGGCATCTGCTAGGGCCATGAGACTTCTGAAAGAATCCATTGATAAGTCCCTTGAAATTCCGGCCCCACCTTGTGATTTCCAGGCCAAATTCTCAAAATTCCCCCCCTTGGAATTTGATGAATCAGCAGAAAATGGTTCTAGTCCATGGAATTGAGTCTCCTGTGGAAACCCAGATGAGAATCTCTCTGGTGGAAACCAATTCCTCTTTTCTAGCTGATTTTCTTGTCTGTCTGCGTAGATCGGGTGCTGTTTTGGCAGATTGAGCTTATCTGGGGTTACTGGAGCCCAAGAACGGGGAATCTGAAAACGAATTTCTTCTGGATTTGAGGGTTCTTCTAGGAAACCCATTTCTTCAATGGAAACAGGTGAGAATTCAGTCTTCTTTTCCATGTCGCCTCAACACTGTCAAGCTATGGTTTCTCTCCTTGAGTTGCTCAAAAAGGCCTGATTTCCTCTGCAGTTGGTAAATTACAAAGGAAAAAGAAAAAATCAGCCCTTTTACTGAAAATCTGTCTTCATTTTCTACCCATTCCCTGGAATTATTTTTCTGGAATTAAACATGTTGAAAAAATTAGATAAGAGAGGTGCAGAGTTAGAAACAGAGAATCAAAATCATGAGATCAGTGAAAGTGGAACCTATCCTCTTCAAACTCCTGAAATTCAACCCAGAAAAAAGCACTTTTAATCAACAGATCTCTTGAAAACAGCCACAAACCCAGTTTCTCTCTCATGGTGGATACTGTGAGGGTGCTGTTGAAAGTGGATTACATGCATTGAAAATCCGGCAAAACCATCCATTAATTTGAACTTGGAATTAAAATTTGAAACCTTTGAAAAGGAAAAATACCAAGAAAATCTAGAAAAACTCTGATCTGTAAACTCTATCCCACTTTTTTTTTTTTTTTTTGTAATATGCTTCTGATATATACATGCCGACACCCACATCTTTTTATGGTTGTGCAAACACAAAAAGAAAAAAAAAACTGAGATTACATGTAAATTAGATGGACCTTGTAAATCAGAGTTACCGGAAAACTGGGTCATTGCCGGAGATCTGTTTCACCAACTGGACGGCAAGAGGGAAAACAGTGGAGTTGTTTTGATAGAGGAGAGAGAAAGTAGGAAGAAACCAAACAGAAAGACTTGCAAGACCATAGCTTTTTATTCACATTCATTCATATCGGTAATAGAGATAGATAAAGAGTATCTCTTTTTCCAACTTCTTTTCCCGGTAAATCATCCATTGACCCATTAAACTATGCTACCAAAGCAAATTATTTACTAATATTAAATTACCTCCAAATGACATGTAAGATACGGATGCTTACATGTGGGCTTTGAGTATTTACTAGTGCGTGTACAGGGGTATTTTAGCCCAACGGGTCCACTATTTGGTGCACACTAAATATATTTCGGATTGTATGAGGCTCGCCTCGAGTTTTACTCTAATGATTGAGTCTGTTTAATTTGTTTAAAATACTTATGTGTAGAGGAGTTCTATAAACAATTAGATCAGTTAAATATCAGTGAGGGCTTATCAATTCATTTAACTTTTGATTCTCGTACAAAAAACTAGCACATTGATCAAGTACTTATCAATATTCGATAAGTTGAACAAATTGAAAACTCCGATGACTTATACTCCTAAAAGATTCCGAATTGCGTCACACGTCGTCCGATATATATCTGGCGTACATCAAATGGTGTAACCATAATTTTTTTGGAGGGCCTTTCCGTACATTTTGAGTGGATACAATGAAAGCGCCGGGTTAAGCGTCTCTAAAAGCAGGACCCAAACACGTGATTGAACTACGACCCAAGAATATTGATCAAAAAAAAAAAAAAAAAACTACGACCCAAGAAAGTTTCACTTGGCCAGCCGGCCCCGACGCTTGGCACGTGTGAGGCGTGTGATTAACGCCGTTATGGAGTTGTTTTTTTGTGGCGGGAGCGTTACGTTTGTTTATTTGTGTTTTGGTCCGTTCCGTCGATGATTCCCAAGGCTTGACGGTGCCTTTGGTGACGTCGTTAGTGGTCCCCCACTGTTTTGGTTGTTGGGGATATTAATAAATTGATTTTTTCGCGTTCAGTAGTTGGAATTTACGATTACTTTGATCTGACGGTTCCTAGTACTTTGCTGGTTTTTTATTGGCTACTCTATGGATAAGGCCAGAGAATTTAGTGGGGTCACGTATAATTTGACCCCACTAAATTCTTTTCAGTTACACTTTGCACTTTTCCTTGTACATCAGTTAATTAGATAAAATAATAATTGTTGTCGTTGTCGTTGTCGCCGCGTATATAACTGTCGTATCTACCTAAAAGTTTGTGCATCCGCCTTTGAAATCTCAGAGTAGGTTTCTAAGGTGTGGATTGGAGGGACTACATTTGTGTGTTGTGGCTTATGGGTCCCTTTCTATTTTCTTTTGGATTATTTGCTTGAAGTAGGATTGATGTGCGTTACTAATAGAATTCTAGCCATAACTTGTAAAATGTGCACGCAATAGCGAGTTGAAGGGAAAATTATTACTTGTTCTTGGAGCACCGCTACGTGACGTTTATGAGACCTCCTTATCACATTTTTGCGGGTATCTGTATAAATATGTAGTGGAAAAGACTCATGTAAAGCAACGTGACAGTGCTCCAAGAACATTGAATAATCACTTGAACTCAAGGTTTGTTGAATTTTTTATTTTTATTTTTCTGTCGCTTTGACAAATGAATGTTAATTAAAATATCATCGCATGTGGAACATATTTTCCAAATGAGGATCATTGTAAATTAATATAATATTTCATTTGATTTTCTAGGCTTCGTGGCATGATGAGTTTCAATGTTGCCGACATATGTTTGATTGATGTGAGTATACATCTTCGTTGTTAGAATCGTATAATTCATGATCTTGTCTTATAAGCCTCTTGTCACTTTATCCCTGTTACATTTTCTGATTTAAAAAATTAATAATTCACGATCTTTGTTATACAATTCCATACAATATAAAAAAAAAATTTGAGTCGGAAATAACTATAAATTGTGGTGAATGTATAAATCGAATCAGTGAAGTGTGAAACATTTGATTTACTTACGATTAGCTAATTTTGATTTTCGGCTGTGAAATTTTCTTATGGAAAAGGGTTCAAAGTCCAAACTACTCTTTCAAGGTTCCTTTTTTATATTTTTGTTGAACAGAACTCTTTCAAGGTTCTTAGAATAGTTGAATTAATTATTTTTGTCTTTTTATTAGTACTTTGGAAAATAAGTCATAACTCATAAAGTACGCTAAAGTTTCCCTCTCAACTCCCATTTGCTAAAAGCACCAAGGTAATTTTGGCAACTTACTTTTAGTAGGAGTATATGAGAGAAATTTGACTTTTAACAACTTAGTTTTTAGCTAATTGAAAACATAAGTGATTTTAGGCTCCGTTTGTTTTGGGTGAAAAACATTTTCTGTGGAAAACACTTTCCGCTGTTTGGGTGCAACAAAAAATTAAAGTCAATGGAAAACCTTTTCCAAAGTTAAAAAGTCAAAAGAAAAAATGAACAATACCTTTGGAAAATGTTTTCCGTTTTTAAGACACGGAAAACATTTCCCCTAGGCGTGTTGCTCCCAACCTCCCACCCCCGACATAAGCCTCTTCCCACCCCCCGACAATGAGCGTCCTCCCTCGCCCGACGATCAAGGTAACTATTCATTGCTCTCTCTCTCTCGCGTGTTCTTCCAACTCTATTTTCACTCATGATTTACATGATAGAGTAGATCGATAACTGGTGTGGTTTGCGCGCATTAATTAAGCTGATCGTGTTGGTTCTTTCCGTGTTCACAAAATTGAATAATTGTGTGTTTGTTAAGAAATTCCGCAATGCCACAAACACTACCTATTTTACTGCGGTTCGATTCACAGAATCTTGTCCATATCTCACTTGGTGGGTTCACCAAATAATGTGACAACTGACAATCTGTACTCAATTTTGGAGGAGGCAGAGGATTGTCTTCCATTGTTGTTACTCGTCACGACCATCAAAGTTTGTCTGGATTTGATTGCTTAGTTGACTTGAGGATAATCCTTGCCTTATCTTGTGAAGGAAATATTTGGTTTATGTCAAAGTCATTCAAAGGAAATTGTTTGGTTCAAAGCGGATAGAAATTCAGTTAATTGCTATCTGCATTGAAAAGGAAGTGGATGTTCTCGTGGTGAGTTCTATGAAATTAAAACGTTTTTTTTGGATGCCATAACTCTATTGGTGAAATCTACTCTACTCAATAACAAGATGAATTTCTGAAATGTAATATGTGATCAAGAAAATGAAGAGAGAGAAGAGAGGGAAAAGTGAATTACGTATCTCATTTCTCTTCTTCGTTGGTTACAAAGAAGAAACCCCCTTTCCTTTTTATATGAAAAACTTAATCGACCTAACTCCCTATTGATACTTAACCGACTTAACAAAAATGCTTAGTTGTATGCTTAGCTGTTACATCAGACAGAAAACAAGCCACGTGGAATGCCATGAATGCCATGAAGAAAATACAGAATAAAACACTATTGCTACTAGTGTGTTTTCTTCACATTCCCCCGCAAACTCATGGGTGTTGAAACAACCATGAGTTTGGTCTTCAAACAGAGAAAACGATCCACAGGTAAGGACTTGGTGAAAATATCGGCCACTTTAGCAGAAGAACCAACATGATGAACAATAATCTCCTTATTTTGAACCTTCTCTCTTATAAAATGATAGTCAATCTCCACGTGCTTAGTACGAGCATGAAAGATAGGATTATGAGCCAATGCAATAGTAGATTTATTATCACACCAGATTATATGTGGAAGAACCAAAAGAATATGAAGTTCTTGAAGAAGATGATTTACCAGGTCATTTCAGCAGATGTAAAAGCTAGGGCCCTGTATTCGGCCTCTGTGGAGGACCTAGCAACCGTAGGTTGCTTCTTAGCACACCAGGAAATGAGATTAGGTCCCAGAAACAAGCAGTATCCAGTAGTTGATCTTGTGTCAACAAAGTCACCAGCCCAGTCTGCATCAGAATAGGCTGACAAAACCAAAGGTCCATGAACAAACAGCAGACCCTGATGTAGTGTGCCCTAAATGTACCTCAAAATCCTCTTCACAGCTGAAAAATGACTAGTGGTAGGTGAATGCATGTGTTGACAAGCTAAATTAACAGCATAAGATATCTCTGGACGTGTAAGAGTGAGGTATTGAAGGGAGCCAACTATAGTTCTGAACCACTGAGGATTCTCAAGAGGAAGATCTGTATCAGGAACAACAGGTTTAACTGAAGAAGGTGTGTTGCAGGGTTTACAATCTTCCATCCCAGCCTTAACCAAAAGATCAGTGGCATACTTAGTTTGTGTGAGCAGTAAACCTGAAGCACTGTGCTGAATTTCAATGCCCAGAAAATAACTCAATGATCCAAGATCTTTCATAGCAAACTTAGAACTAAGTTTGCTTATAAGATCAGAAATGAAAACAGGACTGCTGCCAGTAATCACTATATCATCCACATAAACAAGCACAAGTGTCATATCATGATTAGTCTTGAGAATGAACAAAGAGGTATCTGACTTGCTATTAACAAACCCATGATGAAGAAGAAAGGATGAGAACATAGCAAACCAGGCTCTAGGGGCCTGCCTCAAAACATAGAGTGCTTTGTTGAGCTTGCAAACAAAATGAGGATGTGCAACATCCTTATATCCTAGAGGCTGTTTCATATACACCTTTTCATTAATAACCCCATGAAGAAAAGCATTTGTGACGTCCAATTGTCTAATAGACCAGTTATGATGGACAACCATGCTTAGAACAATACGTAAAGTAGGTTGCTTTATTACAGGGCTAAAAGTTTCAGTGAAGTCAAGTCCCTCATACTGTTGGTTGCCATTGGGCCACCAACCTGGCCTTGTATCTTGCTACTTTGCCACCAGAATTCCTTTTAAGTTTGTATATCCATTGACAACCAATAATATTGGCATGAGATGGTGGTGGAACCAGAGACCAAGTTTCTTGTTGATCTAGAGCCTTGTATTCCTCAGCCATAGCCTGCTGCCAAAAAAAGTGTTTGATTGCTTCATGGAAATTCTTAGGTTCAACATCTGGTAGTGTTAGAGAGGGTAGAATAGCAGAAAGACTGATGGGATGCTTGGGTTTGAAAATACCATTCTTGGACCTTGTGGTCATAGAATGAGAATGACCAGATGATGGTGCTGTAGATGGTGGAATAGATGTAAAACAAGGTGGATGCACATTGCCTAATGAGATCTGGAGAGGAGAAGAAACTTGATTCTCTGGATTTGAAGTTAAACTATGTGTATGCAAATGTGGTGAACTAGGTCTAGGTGAAGAAGAAACAGAAGTGCTAGAGGATGAAATAACAGAATAAGACACAGGATGAGGGACATAAATCACTATATCATCAAATAAAGTCAGAGGAACATTGAACTGTTGAATTTCAGTAGGAGCAACAACAGACTTTTGAGAAGATGAATAAGGAAACTCATGTTCAACAAACTTTACATGTCTAGACAGATATACTTTGCTAGTGACAGGATCATAACACTTGTAACCCTTAGTTGTATCATAATAACCCAGAAATACACATTTTGTAGATCTGGGTTGCAGGTTATTAGATACATAAGGCCTGAGCCAAGGGAAACAAGTACAACCAAAGGGTTTGAGAGCTAAGTAATTGGGATTAGAATTAAACAACAAAGTATATGGAACTCGAAATTGAAGAGATGAATGAGGCAAGAGATTAGCTAGATAGACAGAAGTAACAAGAGCTTCTAACCAAAATTTAGAAGGAAGACCAGATTGAATGAGAAGAGCAATGGTGGTTTCAATCAAATGTCTGTGTTTTCTTTCCACAACACCATTTTGTTCAGGTGTGTGAGGACAAGAAGTCTGATGAATTACTCCATGAGTGAGAAACAAATGAAGGAGATAATGATTGACAAACTCCCTTCCTTTATCACTTCTAACACATTGAATAGAAGAATTAAACTGAGTATGCACATAGGCTTTGAAGTTTTCAATTTTATACTTGACTTCAGACTTATAGTGTAATGGAAACAACCAAGAAAATCTAGAAAAATCATCAACAATTAACAGGTAATATCGAAAACCTTTATTAGAAGGTACATGGCTAGGCCCTCAAACATCCATATGCATCAACTGAAAAGGTGCAGTAGTATGAGTAGTAGACAAAGAAAAGGGCAATTTGTGGCTCTTGGCCAGACTACAACAACCACAGTTTACCATAGAAGAAGAACTTAATGGTAACTTTTGTTGCTTTATTAAGGCAGAAAGTAAAGGAAAACTTGGGTGTCCAAGTCTCTGATGCCACAGCATAGCAGGAGAAGTAGTTGTACTAACAAGAGCTGAAGAAGATGAGCTAGTGGATGATGATGTCTCAAAGGAGTTCAGTAGAGGATATAGACCCTTGTGACAAGGCCCCTGGTACAAAATGCTGTGGGTTATCTTGAAGATGATGTGTGATATGGTTAGTAGCCCCACTATCAAAGTACCATGGCTGAGTTTGTTGTGATGTGGTAGTAGATATATCACCCAAAGGAGCAGTGGTATGAAGTGCAGATCCAGAAGAAGAAAAAGAAGAACCAGGCATCATATAAGTAAGCTGATAGGCTTCTGTGAAATTAGCTTGTGCAGGTGCACCATTTCTGAAAGCACTGTTTGAAGATGATGTAGCGGATGGCATAACATTCCCATAGTTGGAGGAAGGACTCATCTGAACTGAAGGCATAGTTGATGGTCCTAAAGTGTAACCCTGCTGTGTAGGTATCCATGGACTGAATGGAACACCTCCAGAATAGCCATATGGTTGTCCAAACTGAGGAACAAACTGAGGAAATTGTGAACCAAATCCAAATTGTGGAGTAAATTGTTGTCCAAACCCAAATGGTGACATTCCCCCAAACTGTTGACCATTCTGAGGCCCAAAATGCTGAAACTGAGACTGAGTTATTCCACCATTTTGTTGACCAAACTGCTGATTTTGTCCTTTATAAAAGCAATATTGAGTCAAATGATTGTTTCTGCCACACACAACACAGGCTTCCCTATACAACCTGGAATTTCTACTTCCTCTTCCTCGATCAAAACCCCTATTATACTGTTGAGTTGACTGATTCTGAGGCATAAAGTTGTTATAAGATTCTGTAACTGGCTGAGATGAAACCGTAAATGGTTGTGAGGAGCTTATCTGTGGTGGAACAGACTGTGGTTGTGAGGAACCAAACTGCTAAATGGTATTCATAGGTCTTGTCATATTCCCATGCATTGGATTCTGTGTCGCAATCAGCACAGATGTGCTATCACCCTCAGAATCTTGAAGATATTGTATATCTTCTCCATTCAACATTGTCAACAAGTCATCAAATGTAATCGTATTACCCCTGGTCCTTACTGCAGTCTTAAAACCATTAAACACCTTTGAGAGACCCCTAAGAGTATGGAAAATCAAATCATCATCTTCCAATTGTGAGCCAACAACAGCCAATTTTTTAGCATACTCTTTGATTGTGTCTAAGTACTTTTCCCTAGTAGAAGTCTTGGTCAAAGTATATAGCCTACATTTCAATTCCTGAACGTGGTTCTTAGACAAAGAGTTATACCTATGTGATAGAGAATCCCACACTTGATAGGCATGTGTTAACCCTAAGACATATGGAAGTGTCGATTGTGACAGAGACGCGGTAAGACAAGAAAGTAATTGTGTATCAATCAACATCCACAGAGTGTATGCAGGATTAATCGATGTAACTCCTCCAGTGGTGATTTCGACAAATGGACATTTGATCGATCCATCTATATAACCGTAAAAACCATTCGCACTTGTGACATTTTCAACCTGAATCCTCCATAACAGGTAATTGGCTCCATCTAACTTGATATTCACGAACGAATGGAAATGTGCTACCAGAAATGCTAGCGAAGACGGTAATGTTACCTCTGTTGTCGTCATCTTCTCAAAACTAGGGTTTCAACTTTTGTGGAAGACCAAAATTACTTCAGGATCCTTCAAGACTTTCGTCCTCAATGCTCTGATACCATGATGAAAAACTGAAATCTACGCTACTCAATAACAAGATGAATTTCTGAAATGTAATATGTGATCAAGAAAATGACGAGAGAGAAGAGAGGGAAAAGTGAATTACGTATCTCATTTCTCTTCTTCGTTGGTTACAAAGAAGAAACCCCCTTTCCTTTTTATATGAAAAACTTAACCGACCTAACTCCCTATTGATACTTAACCGGCTTAACAAGAATGCTTAGTTGTATGTTTAAGTATTACACATCAGACAGAAAACAAGCCACGTGGAATGCCATGAGGAAAATACAGAATAAAACACTATTGCTACTAGTGTGTTTTCTTCACAGACAATGCCTAAGTATAAAAGAATTTTATAGCTCATAACCTTAGCTTACATAAGCAGAATGGTGATTCTTAACATTGTAGGTTACTCCAATTTTTTTTGGCTTTACTTTGAGTTTGCTTGCGTAGGTGTTTGAACATTTGGGTCTTTTTTAATTTTCACTTGTTATTTTATGTCATTCTTTTAAGACCCCGGCCTTCTGGATCAAGCCAATAAGTTACCTCTTTTGTTTTTGGCCCTTTTTAACCCGAGGGCAAAAAGAGCATGCCATATTGCCATGTATTTTGTTCTAAAGCTTTTTGGTATTTTTGATTATTTAAAAATCGTGTCAGGAGGTTCTGAGAAACATGAGTTTCGATGCTTTCGATTTCCGATTTTAAAGACTCCAGCAGGCAGTTTAGTTGCATAGACATTCTAATACAAATCTAAGGGGGAAAAATAGGATTCGGGAATGTCGTAGTGTGCCTTCGCACTACGAGGCTGTAGGGCGGCCAAATTACGTCGTTTTGGGTGTCCAAAAGTTTAGAATCTACAACATTTTCTCTCTCCGTAGTATAATAAGTTTTGTGAATATAAGATTTTTGTTAAACGTTAAACGATAGGAGAGTACAAATATGAATTATATCAAACTGGAAATACCCATATGCTCACAGGTGGAGAGATTCGATAAAAAGTCTTCAATTTACTATAACACCCACTTAACTAGTCTCATTAAAGAGAAAAATAACCAAACAGATAAAAAGAAAATAACACACAAAAAATGGAAAGATTCGAACCCCTGACCCTCCTCTTGAATATAATATTTTAAATACCCAAATACTGTACTGTTGTTGGTGTAATAGGTAGCTTAAGAATTAGGCGTTTGACTTGGTTTTGCTGTGGCTAGCTTTTTGGCTACATCATTGGCTTTTCATGAATGTTGAGGAGAGCATTTTTACAATCCACCTTTTTACTCGAATATTAGCCCACTTTGGCAAAAACTAGATCAATTTATTTTGGGAGATTTGGCCTAGTCCATTATTCCTTTTTGTTTCTAGTTTCTACGTCTCTCGTCAAAATAAATTTAAAAAGTTAAATATTCAAGCCGCCGCTCAATTTTAATCCTTTGACTTTTGTATTCAATCATTGTCTAGGACGCTTGCGAGAATATTTTGTGATGTCCGTATCTTGTGATGTCCGTAGCCTTATTGTTTGACCGCGAGTCGCAGTTTTTACAAATATATTACTATCTCACCAACTTCCATGCTTTTCCTAAGCTTTAAGAATAAAAACGGTGCCCATTTGGATCAGGTCACGTGCATCGCCTCCACCTTTATATATTGTGGTCTTTTTCTTAAGCACCATATTAGCTACACTCTTGAGTGGATCACTTTGAGCCTTTCGAAAACACTGGAGTAGCATTTTCCCTAGCTCAGAAGGTGGGCCATTCGAGTAAAAATTATTATCGAAATTAATTAACTTTACTCCTTCCGTCACGAATTTCTTATTTATTTACGTACATCCATGTCGTTATTATTATTTTTTTCATGTTTTTAATTGTCCCTTTAAGACCTTTGACGTGTATATTGCTCATGCAAAATATTAAATTGATTGCACATCAAAATTTATTTTGATGACCTACATTTTTCTTAAAAATAGTAGGGGTAATTGTTCTAGGGTCCAGAAGTGGGGACTTATTGGGTCATTTAGTCCATGTTAAAGTTTTACAAGGTCTAAGGTCCACAAATTTTATTTTTTTTAAATTTAAGTACTTTCAAAGGGTACCCTAGGGTTTAGGTTTTAGGGTGCACTTTCCTATTATAGGATTTTAGTGGTTTAGGCACTTTCACAGGGTACCCTAGGGTTTTAGGCACTTTCATAGGTTACCATAGAGTTTTAGGCACTTTCATAAGGTACAAACTTTTTTGGCACTTTCATGGAGGTACAAACTTTTTTCGATAAAAAAAAAAAAAAGATGCCAGCGTTAGGACTGGATAGATATAAACTTGTTTGATGGATTAATGAGATTACAAATTCTTTGTTTAGGACTTTTGAACAAGTCCCCCAAAATAGTAAACAGTCATTATTTTGATGGTCTATCTCAATTCAATAATTCTACATGGACAACATCGGACGTAGCATCGTATGTGGCACTACATGATTAGTAATGTGAGAACAAACATTTTCAAAAATGTTGTGTTTGGTGTTATATCTTAATATTAGCATTATTGATTTCCATTCTGACCGACTATTTCACTTGAGAAAAATATGATTCGATCAAATGTTTAGTGAGATTTGATTTACTTAATTTCTTACATGATTAATTCACTCATGGGACCCATTAACTAGACGCTCGACCAGATCATCTAGGTCGTATGGATTTTATTTTTACTCATACGATTTCTACACTAATGATTTCCCCACCCACCTCCATGAGCAGATCATCTAGGTCGTATGAGATTTTGTTTTTATTCTTTTTGGCAGTTTGCTTTGTTATATTTTGATTTATTAGTTTTTCTCATGTTTGCTAGGACCTATGAGTTAATTTACCTGTATTTTATTGTTTCTTCAAAAATATGTACTATATATTCTTATGAAACTAAGAAAACATTATTTGCACGGCGCAAAAAGTTTTCATTTATGACAAGAATAAAAAAAATAAAAAAAATTCAATAAAAAAATAAAAGTATTGAGATACACTGCTTTTTTCTTTTTTCACGAGAAAAAAAAGAGAATTCATTTCACGAGAAATGCTATTACAAACTATCGAATACAAGGACAACAAAATAAAAAAACAACATACGGGTTGCATGAAGAAATAAAAAAATGGGTTACGTAACTAAAAAACAAAGAAGGATATAATCCAAATGAGAGATTGTTTTTTTCTCGTTTGCTAGATGTCCGTGATCAATGTATGGTTTTGATTTGTTTCTTCAAAAATTCCATGTTGATTGAAGTTTTCATGTAACTTGTCCGATATAAAAAACAATTTGATGGATGTAGCACCTATAGTTGAGAAAAATACAATAAAAAAAAAGGACAACACTGAATAAAAAACAACATATTTCACGAGAAAAACATAAAACTACTAAAACAACAAAATAAAAAATCACATAACGAGAAGAACATAAAACAGAACTAAAACAAAGAAGGATATAATCCAGCGAGAGATTGTTTCGGTCGTTAGATGTCCGTGATCAATGTATGGTTTTGATTTGCTACTGTCACGGTAATTCCACTGTTGATGAAGTTTTCATGTAGAAATTGTCCGATATAAACCAACTAGTTGTAGCACCTATAGTTGAGAGCTCCGCGGCACGGTTAGGCGTCGTGCAACTAGATGGCCTAGGCCAAATACAGAACACCAAAATCGGGAGAGAAACTGTCAGAAAGAGTCGCAACGGTGGATAGAGAAAGAAAATTGCTACGGAGAATCCATTTCCATCTGTGGTGATCTCCCTTAGCTTATTCGTAGTTAAAGCAACTAATTTAATACCCCCTACCCAAACACCTCAGACCAAGCAAAGTTAAGAAACAATGTTTATTAATTTCTCAACACACAAAAAATTGCTGGTCCTCGACACAAAACATGGAAGGTGGAGGTGTGAACCAAAATTTTATTTTCTATTTCTTCTCCCATGATTCGTTGTATTACTTAATATATAGTTTTATTTCTCTTTTTTCCTTAATCAGTAAAACTTTACTTTTTTTGTTGAAAGGATAAAACTTTCCTTTCTCAACTACTAGGTTTTAGTGCTTTGTCAGTAGTGACTGTCTGGTGGAGGTTTGTGGTTATCTACTCGGGCTTCGTCTGGAATAAGTGACCAAACTTTTCTTGTTTTTCTCTTACGGTATCATTTGTGTGGGGAAAAGGTCTGACACTCATTTGACACTACTCATTTGGCTGTTACTATAATTCAATTAAAGGTCATTACTCCATTTACACTCGATGATCGATGATTATCTTATGGTCTATGAAATACAAGTGAATCAAGCACGTGAACTTGGGAAATGGATCCAACTGATGTTATTAATCTCGTACTGTATTCGACCGGTATGTCCGTACCATACAAAAAAGAGACATCTAACAGTCGGATCCCGCTGTGGTGCCCCAAAGTGGTATTGGGGCACCCATGCCCCCATTTTTTCTGAGCCTTTGGATCATCAAAGTTAATCTCAGCCCTCAACTAGTCACTCCCTTCTCTCCTATAACCTGCTACAACCAGTTGAAAATTTTGAAGTCTCTTGGCAGTCGATCTCTCAACCTTTTGCGTTGTAATATCCTTCAGATTAAAAAATAAAATACTTTCGTGTATAATTTTTTATTTTTTATTGCACCGAATTAAACTACTAATCGAGATCTTTAGGCTGTGTTTGGATGACAGTAATCTCAAGGGGGAATGAGAATGTGATGCCTTCTACTCATGATTTCAACGTTTGGAACAGACAAGAATAGGAATGTGATGCCAGGCTTTTTTTATTCCAACGTTTGACATAGACAGGAATAGGAATGTGATTCTTGTTGACATATTCAACCAGAAATCACATTCCTAGACTGAGTGGGAATCTGATCCCTCCCTTACCCCATGGGAATCTCAGATTCCTGACTCATTCATTAAGAAAATGAAATGTTGATTTTAATAAATTTCCAAAATAATTGTTTCCAGCGTAAGATTACCGAATTAATCCAAACACCGAAATGTCATTCCTCCAGGTATCAAATTCCTAGGAATTCGATTCCCAGTAATCATATTCCTATTCCTACCCAAGAAAATTCCCGGGAATTTGATTCCCGGTAATCATATTCCTATTCCTATTCCTATTCCTACTCAAGATTCCGGTCATCCAAACACATCCTAATTCAATACAAAAAAATTTGAAATTTTTTTATCCTTTAGAATTTTACATTGTTAGCTTGTTGAGTTACTTTGCAATATCCTTTGGATAAAAAAATAATATACTTCTGCATATAATTTTTTATTTTTTTTGTAAGTAGAGACCGATCCTCGTGTCGGGTGATGGGGGTGCGGTAAAACCCTTCCCCTCTCGTAACCTGGCTGTGAACCTAAAGGGCATGTTTGATACCAGGTTTTGTTTTGATGGGATTGGTACTAAGGTGGGATTAGGATTGGGATTGATAATGACGTGGAATTATTAATGAGGATATGAATCCTTCCTTCATGTTTGTTTTGCAGATGATTAGACTATGGGACTGTTAATAACGTGTTTGTTTTTCTAGAACAGGATAGGATTAAAATTACTTGTTTCCAATTTTACCCTTCCAATGGAAACACCATTTTGATTATTTTCCGTTCTTTTTTCATATCAAACAATCTGTTATGCAGAAAAATGATTACCTACATTAGCATCCAAATACCCACCATTTGAAACCAAGAAATGAAGAAAGGGAGACGGGTGAAGAGGAAGAGATCTCCCATTTGTTGGCTTTTCTATTGGGATAGTTGCATAATGTATGAGAAAACAGCAAAATCGCAAACCAAGATGGGAATAGCACCCGATTGAATGAGCCCAATCTAATTTGAACCCAAAAAATCAAAAACTAATTGAAAGCGAAGAAACACTTAATTTCAAAACCCCCCAAAACGAAAACCAAATATAGCACCACATAATCGAGTAAAGAGGGAAAAATTCTTCTTGTTCTTAGGGAACAAATTTGCTGGAATTCATTATGATTTTTCTGGTGAACCCAGTGAGCAAAAAGATGGCCTAACTGGTGGGTTTTCTCTTGGATGATGACGTTGTATGTGAATTGAGGACAATTGGGTCAATAGCTAAAAGGTGGGAGGTGATATTTGTCCTTCCACATTCAAACCCATGGGATGGGATTGCTAATAACGCACCCCCCATGGGATGGTTAATCCGGTGAAATGGGGGGATTCACAGTCCCATTGGACTAGCAGTCCAGCCGGTCAAAACCAAAACAAACAAGATTTTTGAGTGTCCCACCACCTTCATTATCCCATCCCACCCCTAAAACCTGCTATCAAACACGCCCAAAATGTTTTGGTTGAAAGATCAGGAATGAAAAGCCTTTTTCAAAACATGACGCAGAAGTCATTTTCAAAATAAGTTTCTCGGGTGACTATCCTCGAACCCGGGTGGTGACTCCAAATCAAAGTTGAGAGGCACGTGGCAGCGTCCACAATTCCGACAACGACGACGGAGGCGTGGTGACAACTCCGGCGATAGCTCCGGCATTTGTTAGCTGGTTTTTTGTTTGTTGTAGGCTGGTGGTTTTATTTTTTATTTTTCTTTTTTGTTGTTGTTGTAGTTGTTTTGTTGGTCGATGGTTGTGGTCGGTTGTTTTGATTTAATATACTTCAATCTCTTTACCCAAAAGAAAAAAAAAACGAGAATCGTAGTAGTGTCGAAGGCTCTGTTGGGCATCATAACTGTTTCAAAATCACGTCCGTTTTTCAAGATTTTATTCGGATTATCTACCACTGCGACCATTATTACCACCACCACCACCACCAGAAATAGATGACAATTATTAGTATAGTTAAAAGAGAATAATCACAAATGGGAATTGTACTCTCTCTCTCTCTCTCTCTATATATATATATATATATATAGGTGAATTTTCTCCAACTCCCTTAAGCCAAAAATAGGGTTTTTTTGTGACCTCAAATTTTTTTGGATCAAATTTTGAAGATCCAACCGCTCAATGTTTTTAAAATGCATTTTTAAGGGTCCACGCGGAAAATCTTCAAAAAAAATACCCGGAAACCGCTTGATCCACTTCCCTGTTTTTTTTGAAGATTTTACATATGACCTTGGAAAATGCATTTTAAAAACATTGAGCGGTTCGGATAGTCAAAATTTGATCCGGAAAGTTGAAAAAAAGCTTGGTCCGCATTAGATTTTGGCTAAGGGAGCCCTTAGGAGATCGGCTTCCTATATGTATATATACTATATATATATAGAATCCGGTTAGTCCTCCCGTCCGGGAGTCCCGGATCCGGACTCCACTTCCTGATATTTTTGACGATCCGATCCGTCCAATGTGTTCAAAAGGTGTTTTCCAAGGTCCACGCGAAAATCTTCAAAAAAATACCCGGAAGGGCTTGATCCAAGCAAAAACTTTATATTTACAAGCCCTTGCGAAAACTACTTGGATCAAGCCCTTCCTGGAATTTTTTTGAAGATTTCCAGCGGGACCTTGCAAAACATTTTTAAATGAAAACATTGGGATGGCTCGGATTTCCCAAAACAATTTGTAAAAAAACATCAAAACACCGAAAAGGCCTCAACCTTCAAATTCCCATCCTTGAAAATCAGATCGCCGATGTATATATATATACGTGTATATGTAGTTTTTTTATATCAAAAACTGCTCGGATAAACCCTTTTCCGGACTTTTTTTTTATCATTCCTCACGAGGACCATTAAAAAAACATTCTAAACTCATTGGACGGTTTGGATCATCAAAATTCAATCGAGAAAGGTGAGGTCCTGACTTTAAGCAAAGTCAGGGATCCCAAACTAGAAGATTAGCCTATATATATATACATATATATAAATCTCTCTCTCTCTCTCTCTCTCTCTCTCTCTCACACACACACATATCAAATATCGCATGTAATGTAAATTTTACATTTGTCCCACATAAAATATACACAAATACATTGAAAAATATTTTTAACCGATACACCACCACAACCACCACCATAAATAGATGGCAAACATTTGTATAATTAAAAAAGAATAACCAAAAACGAGAATTGTACTCTCTCTCACTCTGTCTCCACTCTCTCCACACACACACACACATATGGTATATATCAAAAGGGAACACTTCTAGGCCGGACTCCGGACTTCTGGACCTCTGTGATCCGAGTATTTTTTTGACGATCCGATCCGTCCAATGTGTTCAGAAGGTGTTTTCAATGGTCCACGCGGGAAATCTTCAAAAAAAAATACCGGGAAGGGCTTGATCCAAGAAGTTTTCACAAATTTTTTATTTTTACAGTTTTTGCGAAAACTGCTTGGATCAAGCCCTTCCCGGTATTTGTTTTTGAAGATTTCCCGCGTGGACCCTTGTAAACACCTTCTGAACACATTGGACGGCTCGGATTTTCTAAAAATAATTTGCAACACAAAAAAAATCATTTTTTTCTTACTTTTGGGAGGTGTGGACTAGAAGATTGGGCTATATCAAAATATCCCATGTAATGTAAATATTATATTTATCCTATGTAAAATATACATAAATACATTGAAAAATATTCTTAACCAATACAACACACGATTTTGAATACAATATAAATTCAATATTATAGATACATTTTTTTTTCTTAAAGGACTTGTGAGTTAACATATCTAGATACATTTTTTTATCTACAAAATAATATAGATACATAAATAACGGTGAATCTGAAATGGTACGCCGAAATGCACCGGTACCGGTATTTAGTATCATACTTGTAACGACCCGGATTTTAGCCCTATTTTTTTTTATGAAATAGTTTTATTACTAAAATTTAGTATTTGATTAATTTTTTTTTTTTTGTGATTTAGTGGTCCTAATCCCATTACACTATCCGATTACCCTAACCAAATGTTCCTAATTAGAATTCTAAGCCAACTAAGTTGTCACTTCCAACTATCTAATACATCATTCCCTCATGTCTTTCATTGCTTAGCCATATTTGGGAGGCCTTTTGGCCAACCAATGACCAGCCAACACCACACTCAAATGCTTTCCTTTAACCCCTACACAATTGCCACCTCAATATCCTATGGGTTTTATTGCAACTCCTAACCTCCTATATTCTACCTTCCCTCCCTCACATATTTGCAGAGAAAGGCAGAGATATCTCATCACCTTTTCACTCCACTACTTCCTCCTTTTCTATTTTTTTTTTTTTTACACCGAGAGAAAGAGAGATGGCTGGGTAGCAAAAGAAGAAGAAGAAAACAAGGGAAAAAGAAGAAAAAGGAATAAGAAGACGTTCAGTCCGTTCGACGCGGCCGAGGCCCATCCAAATCACTCCGGTTTAGCTTAATCTTCGGAAGAAAGGTAGGTTACATCCTACTGAACCCATTGGTATATAATAAGTCGATTTTCGTTGAATAGAAACAAAACCCGAGCATTTCGTTAGTTGCAAGGTAGTGTAAATTCGTTTTTGACATTCTGAGCTACTGGGTCCCACCCAAAACAATCCGAACCCAACTTTTTCCGTGATAGAAATGTAGTTCATTTCATGACGAACGTTTTGATATATAATATGTTGATTTTCGTTGAGTAGAAACAAAACTCAAGCGTTTCGATCGTTGAGGAGCAGTGTCTATGCGTTTTTGAACTTCTGAGCTACTGGGTCCCATCCAAAACAACCCGACCCTACCTTTTTCCGTGATAGAAATGTAGTTCATTTCATAACGAACGTTTTGATATATAATACGTTGATTTTCGTTACGTAGAAATAAAACCCAAGCGTTTCGATCGTCGAGAAACAGTGTATATGCGTTTTTGACCTTCTGAGCTACTGGGTCACGTCCAAACCATTTCAAATCCATCTTTTTCTGTGATAGAAGTGTAGTTCATGTTCCAACGAACATTTTGATATATTATTTGTTAATTTTCATCGTGTATAGACAAAACCCGGACGTTTCGATCGGGGGAGTATATGACTACCACCCCACTCGGTATAGTACACCGACTTGTAATCAAGTGAATAAATAGTTTGGAAAATTTTCATAAAGCTAAACCAAGTCGACCTCTGGCTCCACTTTATTCTTACCCCTATAAATTTATTTTTGTGTTCAAGGAATTAGGCGAGCATTTGATAAAAACTGTTGCACCTTCAACCAGTTTTGAGCATATTAGAATAGCCATATATTAAAAGTGTTAATTAGCATTTGGATATAATACTTTGTGGAGTAATTTATGAAAGTTTAGCTTATGTCATTACTCTGTCATGTCCGATCATGTTGTATTATTATTTTGCACTCGAGTTCTTAACGCATGTTTTAGATTATCTTTTTATAGTAATGTTGTTATGCAAATTTGTCATATCCCAATAACTTAGACGGACAATTGCTTCATGGGTGGGTTTACGGTTTGGAGATTTACATGTAGATGTAAATTGAAAAGTAATGAAAAATGAAAATGTGTGGAAATATTGTTGAGCTGACGAGCTGCAGATCCGGGGGTGACCGAAGGGGGCCCCGGACGGATGAACGTTTACAATACGAAATCCTAGATAGGACATGGTGGTGATTGACTCTCAAGAATGGTCGGGCTATATAAGGGTGGCATTGTGCTTGCGTCATAGCCCGGGGATGAGTTGTGGGGCCGCACTCCCGGTGAATCTCGTTTATCGTGCCTTGGGGTCATGGAAGTGGTACTCGGGTATATAACCCAGGTTCTCTGTCCGGATCTTCGCAAGGGGGAGTCGAATCACACCAGTTGGCCTATGCTAGAGGTTGGAGGGTAGGATGGATCTCGTGGTTGAGAATCCTAGATGACACGTAGGTAAATGACTAGTAATTAATCAGTAATGTTATTTTTTCTATCTCATGTTATTCGTTTATTATGCATGTTTATCTGTTAGATACATGGGGTTAAGTAGTGTAGGATATTCCTATTGGGCTTTTTAAGCTCACGGGTACTTGTACCGCGGTGATTTATCACCAGGTAATGAAGACGGAGCTGAGGGACCGTGCAAGCAGACAAATTTCAACATTGTTGCGGAGAAAGCCAACGAGCCTTGGTTTCCGTATGCTTAGTCGCTCTGAACAAAATTAGTCGACTACATTTTGAAAGCTTCAAGTCTTATTGAAAATTTTAATATTTTGACAGTTTAACTTTAATTCGATATGGTTGTAAAATTATAACAATTGCTTTCGGTACGGTTTTATGATGGATTATGAAATCTTTTGTGAAATTGCCTTTTAAATTTATTTTAACGTTTCCGAAAAATCGGGGCGTTACAATACTACTGACAAAAATGGTACGCTGTCCGATACAAAATTGAAGATGTTTGATGTTGAGCATAGTAACCAACTCATCAAAGGTAATCATATTACCTCTTTCTCTGACAACTCTCTTAAATCCATTAATTTTGGTAATCCCCTCAAAGTATGAAAAATCAAATCATCATCTTCCATAGGGCTACGAGCTACAACTAATTTCTGGGCATACTGCTTTGTTGTGTCTATATTGATTCCATCGTAGAGGTCTTAGTACTATTATACGTTCTTGAACACGACTTCTTGGCAAAGAATTATATCTATTTGATCCCAAACCTCTTGTGCATGAGTTAACCTTAACACATATGGTAGAGTTGATTGTGAAAGGGAAGCAGTCAAATATGAAAGTAATTGAGTTTTCAAAGAAGAAAAGAAGGATTTGGAGTTGCAACTCCTACATTATCTCGAATCTAATATGGTAGACACTCAATCAATCCATCCAGATATTCATAGAATTCATTAGATTCCATCACATTTTTCACTTAAATCATCCATAACAGATAATTTGTTCCATCTACTATGATGTTTACTTGACAATGAAAATTAGAGACTAGGAATGCAAGAGAAGGTGGAAGAGTTACCGCTATAGTTGCCATTACAGCTCTACTAAAACATACGATTTCTTGAACTTTTATACAAAGATTCTCTCCAATGAAATTGATTTAGGACTCAGGATATTAGGACTTCCGTCTACAACTCTGATATACCATACAAAAATTCATAATACAGAGATTGATAAGAATAGAGAAGATAAGAGAAGGAGGAAGATAAATTTTTTTTCCCCTCTAATTGATTCTTCATTGATAAAATACTACTCTAAGACCTCCTTATATACAAGCTACCAACTCAACTGACAAACAGAATTACGGTTACAACCAACTTTTAAATAGAATACAAAGCCAGCTGCTCTTCTTGGAGTAACAAACTCCTAACAGACTTCTCAACTACTTGACAATTACTTGGTGACCTCTACTCACATCTCTGTTTTTGCTTTCTCTTCTATTTCCTTCAAATAAACGAGTCTTGATTTTTTATTTTATTTTAACCTCCTAACATTGCGATCTTCGTCTCTCTAAGAGCATCTTTAATATATTCATAAAAATTATACTAGTGTTCAAAGGGTCATGTACTCATGTCTAAAAGGTCGATTAAAATGCTCCATAAAAAGTATAATTTGCAGGAGTTGGTAGAGTGGCTTGCTGCTCGGAGTTGGCCTTATCTAGTTATGTTTCCATATACTCTTTAATTTGCCTTCTCCACTCAGAGTACTCCTAATGACCACCATAAAGGCTTTGCACTTCTTGATCAAATTAAATGAGGGGAGTTCTTAGGGTGGTCTTCATTGATAAGGCCAACTCTATTGTAGGAAGTTGGTCTCTAATTTAAGGACTATTCGGTTGCTAGCTAAATCAAATGATTACCTTAATTTCTAGTTTAAAGGACCCTTGCCACTGTGAAAGAGAGTTTGATTAAAGTGCTCCTAAGACCCTTGCCCTTGTAATTGGACAAAAGAGAGACCAGGCTTTGGAGAGTTTGGGGTTGCCAAGTGACGTGTGACTTTAGAGAAACAGTGTCCCAAACCTCTTTGGTAAATGGACAATTGAAGAAAAGATGATCATGGTCCTCCTCCCCATTGCAGAAACTACAACAAGAGTAGTTTTTAATACCAAAAAGAGCAAGCCTATCCTCTGTGGATAGTCTACTCTGGATGGCAAGCCAGCTAATTAAGCTGCATTTGGGAATGTGGGCATGAAACCATACAACATGGCTCCACCCAACATTGGGAAAATGGGTTCTAAGATGTTCCCAGAAAGAGGAGACAGTAAACAGACCATTATTTCCATGGGTCTATCTACAGGAATCCTGCATAGGAGTAGAACTGTAAAGAACAGGAAGAGCTCTTCTAATTTCATTTAATTCCCATATCTGGGTGATGGGGAAATTCCACAATGAAGAATTCAACAAGATGGCAACTTGTACTCCTTAAGGAGTTGAAAAATTGTTTTCGAGGTTCAACAAGATGTACAATGTTACTTTGGTTGAGCAACCTTAATCTGGAATGAACAAAGATACCCTTAAACCTCTATAGTACTAATAAACCAAGAAGAGCAGAGTATCAGAAATTTATCTCTTGGAGAGTTAGTGTAATACCCGTCCCGGACATTTGATGTTTAGTTCATGTTTTAATATGAATTAGAAGAGTTTGGAATAATAATTATGAGTGTTGGGCTTAAGGCTAGTAGAAATCAAAGTTGGAGGGGGTGGAGGGTATTTTGGGCAGGAGATATTTTCTCCTTATCTTCTCCTTTGGTCTGATCCTAATCACAGAGAGAGAGAGAGAGAGAGAGAGAGAGAGAGAGAGAAGAGAGAAGAAGAAGAAGAAGAAGAAGAAGAGGGAAAAATTGGGGAAAAACCTAATTCAAGGTAAGATTATTGATTCTTGATCTTAATTTGTTAATCTTTGTAGCTTTTGGGTAGTAGAATCTGGTATTTTACAATTGAGAGGGATGATTTAGGGTTTTGTTTTTACAAATTCGTGATCAAGATAGTTTAGAGTGTTTGGTTGTGGATGAACTCGAATCTGCCATGGTTTTGAGTGAATTTTTGGATGTTGTTCCTGTACTCGTAATTTTATGAGATTTTTACAGTAGCTACCCATGGATGTCTTATATGTTGTGTTAAATTTTCAGAGTTTAGTTCGAAATACAGAAAATATGAAAAATGTTCTACCGAGCTGCTGTCGGGTTCGCGTCTGTGCAGACAGCACTGACACTCTTTGGGAAAAAGGGCATAACTCATAGCTCGAGTATCCGTTTTGCAAACCGCTTTTTGATTTGGAAACTAGACTTGAATACCTTTGAGAATATGTATAGATTGTGCCTTGGTTCCTACCAGGTTATAGCAGTTTTTTATTTGAAGTTGATGGTTGAGGATTTCTGGAAATCTAGGCAGCCTTTTGAGCTGTGTGTTTTTGTGAACTTTGTTATAGCTAAGTTTGATTAATAGATATGGGTCCTCATGAGTGTTATGTATTGATAAATTAGTGATGTTTTAGAGTTGGAATCATTGAAAAATGTTGAGTAGATGATTTTTAATGAATTGTTGAGCGCAGGCGGTTCTACAGAATTTGTAATCTCGTGATTTTGTTGTGTAACTTCGATTGAGCGTATCTTAGTCATCCGGGCTCCAACTAGGGTGAATTTTATATTGAAATCTATGTATTGGAAGTATACTTTCTAATGGTGGTGGTCTCATAGCCTAATTTCTAACATATAGAAAGTTGTAGCCAAAATACAATAGACTGTCTAGCTGGATTTTACATTTGTTGTGCTGAATTTCTGAGTTTATGCATGAATTCGACTTGGTTCTATTGCTTATAAAAATTCATGAAAAATCAGGAATTAACCTTGGCAAGTGATAGTGTTGTCTACCAAGTCTTGGCTCATTTTGATGCATATTCTAATTATGACAGATTTTACAAGTGTGTGTGTGTCCCTGTTAAGTTTTGTGTGTTTTAGCACATGGTTTAATTCACGGAGTTGTTGGTTGTTGATTAATTCCATAGTAGCCTTATATTTCCATATTTAAGCATTTGTATTAATATTTAAAGATGATCATATGCTGATATGGTTTAGCTTGTGGCTAGGTGACAAGTCGGGTCATCGGGAGGTGCCGAAACCGTAAGTTTGGCATACTCCAGTCGAATCAAAGGTGAGTGTGTTTGACATGTTTATGTTCAATAACATATAATTGTGTTGATGATGTATTGTTGTGAAGACGGATGTATATCATGTGATGATGACGTGCTGTTGTGAAGATGGATGTATATCATGCTAATAGATGTTTTAGCTGTGGATATGCATGTATGTTGTGTGTGAAAGTTGGTATCTGCGAATGGCTGTGGATTGGGATACACCGCGAGTACGTTGTGTCGGCTAGCTACCGATGACAACGAGCGGGGTGTGCTCCCACAGTGACCTAGGATACATAGGATGTGGCAGACGTGCCACTTGCTTGTGATTGGTTATATACATGTTGATAGTTGTATAACACTGCTGTGTTTTGGATGTTGATTTGGTTGTATCTTATTGAGCATTTCTATGTCTCACACACTCCTGGTTTTCCTTTATGGTTTTCCAGATAGCAGGGGCTGTAGAGGGGGTCCACTACCAGTCAACGTTTGGGGTGTTCAATTGGTGTCGTGTGAATTTTGGACATGTTGTCAACTAAGTACTTTTAATGATTTGTAAAAAGAGAGTACTTTGATCACATGTATTGTTTAAGCTATTTTTGAGTAGACGGTTGTTGGTGTTTGAAACTGAGTTTAACGTTGACACTTTTATTTATATGATGAAGTCTTCCGCTGTGTTTTTATTCTGAGTTTTTGTAAGGTGATGTTGGCTCTTGTATTGGAATGCCACGTAGCCGCACCGACTCGGGCCCACCACGGGTGCCGTTTGCGGGGCGGGGCGTGACAGTTAGTACTGTACGACATTGCACAATGCTATTCGGCAATAACTTGGAGATTTCAACTTTTTTTGTTTTGTTGATTCCTACGGCCAACTGAGCCCAAAACCAATATGAGGGATCGGTTTGAGCTTAGTGGCTCCCCTCAGATTACAGAGACAAGAAGCTCTTTAAGTAAAGTTGTACCTCTAAGGAAGCTTTGAGACAATCTCCTTGGTTTCGACTTGAAACACGGGCTTAAAATGGGTCTTTTGATTCGAAAAGCTTGACTTATGTGTGTAGAAGTTGAAATGCTTGACAGGAGCTTTGAGTGTATGGAGTTAGTTTCTTTAAAAAAAAAAAAATCTTCTCAAGAACAAGGCTGATTTCTCACACAATCACTTTACAAAAAATTTATCCTCTTCTTCTACACTCAATGGGGGTATTTATAGGGCAAAATATGCTTGGAAATCAAGCAAACGTGGTCACAAAGTAAAGGGAAGTCTGCCTTTAATTGTTGGCCACCAATTTTACTTTGGGAGCAAGAAAACGTAGTACCGTACGACATTTGGTGACCACCGTACGACACTAATGACTATCGTATGGTATTTAGCAAGGCGGTTTATTTTGTCAACATTCTGGCTGAAAATTTTGACCGAGCTGAGAGGTCGGATTCGACCGGGTATAGTGTTTTTCTTGCTTTGACCAACGGCTTAGAACTGACAGTAAAGCAAAAGCAAGCTCAGATGTATCCCTTCTTGTTTTTATAGAATAGTGTTTTATTTGAAAGGAAGCGTTGTGCATGTGTCGTTGTTGGTGTCGACTTGCTAAGAGGGTTATGATTCTAAAAAGGTTGCCCCGATCCTCATTATTTCTTTTGATAGTGCATCCTTTGTTTTAGGATGGCAGGATTTGGGAAAATTCAACTAACTTGGTTCTTGATATTTCCTTTTCAAGGGTCTAACTTTGATATTAGAGAAAATTGTCCTAGCTTGGACCAATTGTTCCTAATTTCTGTTAGGTCATTGCCAATGAACTATTAGGGATCACATAGGTTTGATTTTCACAAGTTCTATGATCCTAAAGACTATTTGATTTGGACAACGTGCATTGAAATGCATGACTCTTCATCGAGCAGGGCGACCTCCTAAGACCGCGGGAAAGGTGACAACCTAGAGTTCAACTAACCATAACATCTTTTCAAATGCAAGTGCATGTAGCAAGAGGACAATATATATAGAAAGCAGTAAACATGTAAACGAGATATATCACATAATCCTAACTTGCGGGTCCTGTCATAGGTTGGAAAGTTCTATGGCTTTCTATATGCCGATTTTGGTTCAGAGGGGTCCCCAAGACTAGATCCAATATTTGCCTTCTAGTGCCAAGTGTATTGCATGACAAAGGTCAAAGTGGCAAGTTGACTCATCCTGATCAAATGTTGTTGAGCATTTCGGGATGTCCTAACACCAGCAAGCTGGGTAGGGTAACCGAAACGCATCAGCGGGGATGTCCAACATTGATGCACGTTTAATGCAAAAGTTAAGCAATAAAAAGATTTGAAATCCCACAAGCATTTTTCAAGTTTGGCTCTCTTATTAATCCATATTTTGAGAAAAATTACACAAATGAAATAACCGAAATTCCCAGGTCAGATGGTCGGGCGAGGCCCAGTTAGAATCACCATTCCTTCCTTATATTGCGCGAAACATATCTTTTCGACAAACTTTCGAGAGGGTTTATTTTCACAAGTGTAATAATTCCTATGTATGGATTGATAACATCCCCAGCGAAGTCGCCATTTTGTGGACGTGCCACCCCCCGCTTTTGGTTTAAAATATTTCAGAGTCGCCACCCGGGTTTTTATTTTGGAAAAATGATTTAATAACATGAGAAACATGTTTATTTTGAAAACTCGAATAAGGAATTTTTCTTCTTTGGGGATCGGGAGCCAGGTTACGAGAGGGGAAGGTTTTTAAGGCACCACTCTTACCCGATGTGAAATCGGTCTTTACTATATGCTTGTGGGATTTTGAAAATATTTTATGCGTAACTTTGTTCACATAAATAGCAGGTAATTGAAAATGATAGAAATT
This sequence comes from Vaccinium myrtillus, assembly GCA_016920895.1. NCBI lineage: Eukaryota > Viridiplantae > Streptophyta > Magnoliopsida > Ericales > Ericaceae > Vaccinium > Vaccinium myrtillus. The sequence continues at coordinate 23,810,536 of CM029270.1, forward strand.
GGTACATTTACATGAATAAGGATAAACAACAGAGAAAAAAATTCTCAATAAACTATTATAGTCCTTTCGAAAGACAAAATTTTAAAGCACAGAAAACACGAAAAATATATACTACTCCCTCTAGCCCTTTTTAACTGATACTCCCTCCGTCCCATTTTAAATGTCCACCTTTCTATTTTGGGATTTCCCAAAATAAATGTCCACTTTTTATAAATAACCATCAAAACATACCAAACTTTCAATTTTACCCCTAAAAAGTACTCTTTCATTCCTACCTGATTTGACAGTTTTTGATATTTATATTGTTCTTAAATTGACAATATCTTTCAACATATAATATTTTTCATAATTTTGAAAACTTTGTATAATAGAATTAATTGAAATCTATCAAACAAGATCAATATTACATATTTTTTGAGATCCATATTGAAAGATATATACAAATTAAATACATATAATTGACTTCACAGTTTTTGGGATTACTTTTGGAAATTTAGAGCACAAATTTTAACTTCTTAAAAAGCTCGATTTCCCATAGAGGACATTTAAATTGGGACGGAGGGAGTACCTTTGAGAAACGTGCATTTTGTGGACGTTTAAAAATGTACTTCCGTAGAACGTTTTAATTTAATTTAATTTTTTTTTGCACCAAATTAAGTACTCAATGAGCACTTTAATTTGATGTAAATAAATTAAAAAATTATATAAAGAAATATGTTTTTAGGGGTTTGAAATTACACGTATTCCGATAGGGATCACTTAAAAATAGACGGAGGGAGTACTAAATTGGAATTCGGGGGAGGTGTTGTGCGGTACATGTTGTGCTTTAAAATTTTGTCTTCTAAGAAATAGTTCATTTAGTTTAGTGTTTTATTTTTGTTGATACACTTTAAGCCCCGGAGAGTTAATTTTGAGGTTCAATTAGGGATTTAGGCTCTTTGGGGTAGGATATAGTTGTTTTAAAACTTTTTTAGGACTTTGAATTTATTTGAAATCCATTTACTTTGGGTTTAGGGTTTAAAAAAAGATCTTTTTTGAAGTGATTTTTTCCTTCTTCCAAAATCTATTTTTTAAACACACTTTTGAACTACTCTACAAATTTATCAAATTTTACTACATCCGATGAACATGATTTTTCTGCACCTCATCGCACAACACCCACCCCGGATCCACTAAATTGCATGTGCTTTAAAATTTTGTCTTCTAAGAGGATTAATATAATAGTTCATTTAGAAATTAGTGTCTGTTAGCCCTTTTGTGGGCTCTTTTTGGACCTACTTTGGGGATTATAATTTGTTAGTTTTCGACTATTCCTTGAGAGCATCATGCACGCTAAAAATCCTATTTATCGGATACTGATCAGTACATATTTGAACTGGACAAAAAAAGATCTCTTTTTGAATACTGATCAAAATCTATTTTTTAAACACGAATCTGCTCTACAAATATATCAAATTTTACTACATCCGATGAACATGATTTTTTCTGCGACCGATGCTCTCTCAATGAACTTTAAAAAACGAACAATCCCAATCATTAAAGCGAGTCTAAGAAAAATCACAAAGTACCGAACGGGAATTTCCAATAACCGGCAAGGATCCTATTCCAATCACATGGACATCTCTCATTTGGGGCACTTGGGCTGCAAGCAACCATCAAAAGAGTCATTCATTCGATTGATTCCACCACCGAATGGGACCACCCTCTCTTTTACTGAGAAAAGCATTCAAAGAGTTGTTGGCCTGTCTCCCTCTCTCTGTAGACTGTAAGCATGCTTGTCCGTGTTAGCTAGCTTTTTTTGGCCTGAATATTGATAAAGACAAGAGAAAGCATTGATCAAAGGGAAATGCAATGACCGAGGACTCTCCCCCACCACCACCGACTCATCTTTTAATTTTTGTACATTTGAAATAGTGGGTTGAAAAAGCATTCACAACTAACGAAGGATTGATTACGATACGGATTATAGTATTATTTAACGGCTTCGGTTTATCACTTCGTGCACCATTTGCCTCAAACAAGCGGCATAAATAAATGAATTAGGACACCTTTGGAGTCGGGAGGCTGCTGTGCACTTCAAGCCCGGGCAAAACGGCACCGTTTTGTGGGCAACCCAAGTGGTTTAAAATAAGATCCTTACCGGGATTTTCCAATAACCGGCAAGCGATCTTGTGGGATCCATTTTTGGGTCCCACACAAATGATCCGAACCGTTAAATAGTTTTAAAATAATTATTCAAGTAGTCTTATGAAAAATCAGGCACATTGGATATTTTTACGTAATTGATCTAATTCGTTTAATTTTTATTCAGAATTCAGGACCCTATAGTTTAAAAGAATCTTCAATAAAAGATATCAAATTGTGCGCACGGTAATCCATTGATCTGAACCATAGATATTGTAGGGCTTCTTGAGATGAGCATCTAGTAAAAAAATTATCCTGTTCAGACATCAATAGGTATCAAAAAACTAAAAATATGAGTTTTTTTACTGGATGCTCTTCTTAACGAGCCCTACAACACCTATGGTTCAGATCAATGAATTACCGAGCGCACAATTATTTAACTTTTCTTGAAGATTCTTTCAAATTGCAGGTCTTGAATTATGAATGAAAATCAAACGAAGTAGATCAATTACGTAAAAATATCCAATGGGCCTGATTTTTTCCAAGACCACATGAATAATTATTTTAAAATTATTTAACAGTTTGGATCGTTTGTGCGGGACCCGAAAGTGGGTCCCACAAGATCGCATTTGGCCAACCACTTGGGTTGCGTGTGAGAAGTGCACAGCAGCCTCATCGCCTCCGAGTCTCCGACACCTTTACATGGAGGCGGAGAGGCTGCTGTGCACCTTTACTATACGTTAGGTTTTTTAAAAATTATGAAGAAAGGTTCCTTCAAAATTGTGCTATCAATATATAAGGCTAATATTTTTTTTTTTATAATTTGTGAATACAAGTGATTTGGTCCCCTATATTAAGAATCTTGCGTCCACCACTCGATACACAATAATCAAGATTTAGTGGTATGAGATGACAACCCTGGTCTACATGGTGTGGGCCACCTCTAGGATTTGGTATAAGCCTGATGATGTGATGTACAGAGGTAGTGCCACATCACAGCCACTAGGGAGAGAGTTGCTGAGTCAATGCAACTAGGACGTTACATCATAAGGTGGAGATAATGTGAAAGCCCACCTTGGACACAATGCGTCCCACATCGAAAGACGTGGGAAATAGCATTTTTTTAAATGGCAAAAAAGATTTTATTAATCATTGAAAATGGATTACAAAGATTAAAGGGGACCTAAGAGAAACGACATCACAACGGGAAACGAGCATCCTAACCAGGTTGGCACCCTCGCAAACCGACAATCATATGTCATTTAGGGCCCAAAAGAGAAAAAGCTAACATTTAGGGGCCAAAACATTTAGGGGCCAAAAGGGAAAAGCTAACAGAAGAGAAGGTTGGCAAGTTATCAACTTAACAACAATGCTACACACACAACAAATCCACACAACACCAACACGACACTCTCACATGTGGGCCCCACCCCTATGTGAGAGTGTTGTGTAAGTGTTGTATGGGATTTGTTGTGTGTGTAGCTTTTTTGCCGACTTAAATACAACAATCCCACCAAATAGGAGTAGATATAAAATCATCCCCAAGCTCCACCCTTGACTCCGCAGAAGCTCCACGAAGACAAGATTTGGGAAGGATCAGAGGCCTTGACATATCCACGAAGACAAAATTTGGGTAAGATCAGCAGGCTTGGCATATCCTTAGATGGTGAGAACTCAAGATTTAGCAATGAGAATTGTGAAAAAACAAAACGCTACTCAGCACTGTTACATACCCAAAAAACACACCCATAATTTACCCAGAATTTGAAAATCAATGGCCAGATTCACTCCCTTCCGATTTACGTTGTGTGAAATACTGGTTTACAAGCTTGTCTTGGTGAGATTAAGAATGACAAAGGGAGTGAACCCATTCACTTATATATCACTGTTGAGGCAAGAAGCTTGTCATTGGAACACTTTCTCCTGAGAAATTCCATCAACGACTATTTGGTGTTGGACAGAGATTTCGAACTAGCCCACAACTGGAAAAATGGCAGCGTCTGCTTCTATGGATGTGGAGCCAATCATCCACATGCTGAATGTCCGTTCTTATTTTTCTGTTTGTTTACCTTTATCTTCTTTTATGGACATATTATTTCCAGCAATTTTTTTTCAGCCCTGGGCTGGGTAGCTGGCTGAGTAGGATGGTTTGTTTGTTTGTTTGTTTTTTTTGGGTCACTGTCTCCCTTGACTTCCTGCCGGAAGCGGGATCTAATGTCCCGAGAACCCTGTCCCAACTCCCTATCCCGTCCATCCGGGCAATTGAGGGCTCAGATTGGCAGATGAACATGGATGGCTCAGTCCTGTCCCAACTCCCTATCCCTATCCCGTACAAAATGTTTTGTTGTTCAGGTATGAGATTGAAACATGCCCATTTATCTAGGCCAGAAAAGGTATCTCGACTGGGAAAAATGTCCTGCTTCTCAGAATCTTACTATTTTTTAGGCACGATACGATACTAGGTTATCTCTTTCATGCATTTGTCATCGTGTCCCCAATACAATCTCCAATTCAGACAATTTTGGCTAATTTTTAGCAAAACTCTTGGTTGTCTTTGGTTTGTATTTTAGCGACTCTGAGACTGTGGAAGGTGAGACTGAGTCTGATGATGACAAGGAAGAAGAGGCTCCTAAGAAGACGCTTCACCCCTTAAAGCAAGCTGGAAAAACTTCTGGTACTTATTCAAACCAGCAGGCTCCAAAATCAGCTGTATCACATCCTTGCAAGTCTTGTAAACTTGATCAATTTTTATGAAGTTGTGGAGGCGGTCCGGTATCTGAGGTTTTGTGCCAATTCTTGTAGGTCATTTACATAAGAGAATGGTTTGCAGTCTCATATATACCAAGGCCAAACACAGTGATGGAAAGTAAATGGAGTTTTAGAGAAGCTAGTTAGTCCTGTTTAGTTCGTGGATCATATTAGCTATAGGAATTGATGGATTATCTTAGGAGAGGTACCAGGTCAGTCTATTAGGTTATGCAATACGCAACCTCCAATACATACTCTATCATTGAACGACTTTGCTTTTGTTACTGTCAAATTTGGTGTGGCGATCTTTTATGTTGTTTGATGACCATTTTGTACACATTAGCGATCAATATTACTTCTGACTCTCTCTCTCTCTCTCTCTCTCTCTCATTAATGGGTTCTTTTTTTTTGAATTAGTTGTGGTGCCTCATTGATCTCTTGAACAGCTATGGCTGTCACTATCAGTTTCAATGGCAGTTTCACAGGACAATTTCCTCTTGAATCATGATCAAGTTTTGCATCTTTTAGGTTTATTAGAGTATAGTTTTTTTAAATGAAGAAACTTTAGCACACTTAGGTTGGGGAATGATATAATACTATGGATTATATTGGTAGTTGGGATCCCTTTATTGTGGATGAATATTTGTAATCCAGTACTGGCTTGTTGGCTTGTGCGTTATTTTGGCCTTGACGATGAAATGGAAGGATTGCTTCACAAAAAAAAAAAAAAAAAGAGAAGGTTTTTATTTTTTTTTTTTTTGAGAATAGAGAGAAAATTTTATTAATCACTGGCAATGCCGAACAAGTAGGAATTAAATGATGCAACCGATCAAAACGCAGGGAGACCTGCAACGCCATCACATCTATCCTACACAAACAAAACACTGAAACATGAAACTAGCCAAATACCATCATCGAAACAAAAACAGAAACATCAACAATGAAATTAAACTATATGCTTCCACCGAATACTCCCACCTCCGCCTCTTGAAACCCCACAACCACCACAACTTGACATATGAATTCCCAAACATGACATTTATCTTACTCCCGTCTGCTGCTCAAACAAACACAACTTTTACCTTACTCCCATCCAATGCTCATGCACTAACCTGGAAAGCACATAAAAAGAAACACAAGCAGGCTCGGCCAAGGAAGGGGAAACAACACAGGAGGAAACATTTTAGCAAAAGTAAAAACACAAAAGCAATTTTAAAAACAATTTAATAAAAGCATTTTAGCAAAAATAAAAACAACACCAAGTATTTAGAAAACGGGATGGCCAAGCATGCATAGAAGGAAAACGGCGACAGAAGTACGGGCCGGAGGCATAACTGTTGATTGTGGTAGATCCGAAACTATAGATCTAAAACCCAACGCGGCAAATAATGTCTATTTGGTGTCAGAGTTAAAATGTCAAATAATACTCTCGATTGTGGCTATTTGGTGTTTTCCCCTTTAGAAAATGTGCATCGTCAATCTTGAGGAAGGATTCACCACAGTAAGGGAAAATGGCAGGTGCGTGATTATCTTCTTATCAATTTCTGTAAAGTCTATATTTTCCTCCAAATGTCCCTCCAAATCTATACACAACACAGGTTCAGGTTTCTTCACGTGCTGCCCTAATTTAATTAACCAATTCCCACTGCATGCAAATACACCTCATTTTGATCAAAAGAAAGCAAATTTAGGGCAAAAGACAATCAGAGAACTTGTTCCTACCTAAACAAATGATTATTCAAAACCGGCTAAATTTGAGAAAACAAGACTTTGTTTGAAACAATGTAACAAGGTTTCAAATAAACTTCTGCAAAAAAAAGAAAACACTGTAACAAGGTTTCAACCTGCAACAGATATGTAAACCGTAGTCACAACGTTTAATTTTTGCAAGCGTCATTAGTTTCGTCTGCTTTTTGCTCAATGGGTAAATGTTTTCCAATTGTCACCTGGACATCTGGTCTGTATGGCTCACAAAACCAACACAACTAATAAAAAGTTCAAGTAGGGTTCTAATTTTTGTTTCTGACAACATAGGTAGCATAACATTCTTGCAAAAGAAACCAACATTGCTCCCCAATGAAAGCATCAAACAAACCAACCAGGGAAAACAAACGCCAAACACCATTACATCAACGTTTCTTCGTTCTGCAGAAGTTAACTAAAAAGCTTATGCAAAAAAGGTAGTTCACATTGTATAATTGTCGAAATAGAGAGACAAAGCACCACCGCAGCTACTGTTGAAGCGAGACACCAGAAGGACGTCATTACCTAATGAACAATAGATATTTGCCACAAAAGCTGAGCCGCTTCAGTTGTTCTGCCAGCCAAGATGTTAAGGTCCTGTAAACTTGCTCAGACAATTGTGATAGTGCACCTGTATATAAATATCTGGGTGAGCTGCCAAAAAAATGATGCTCAACCCTGGAAGCAGGAATACCTGAACCTGCAACACTCGCGAAATATATAAGAGCACATAATTGCGCAACAATTAAATAAAGATAAACCACTGAATCATAACCTAAGTTACCCTGCCTACTGCTGCCCGGGATAGAAAGATAACCCATAGAATCATAGCCCAAGTTACACTGCTATCGCTGCCTGGGATCACACTTGCTTTCGTTCAAAATTTGCAGATCAAAGAAAATAATTTGGACAAGTATGGTTAAGAAAGTTGAAAACCTAAAATAGCATTTGCCACTAACTTTGACACTGATTTCTCCCACCAAATGGTGAGAACTGTTTCCATTTGCTCTAAAGAAAATGAAAAGAAAAGATCGCAAGCTATAATGGCAGATTAAGTGTGCAGCATCAGTGTATGCTGCAAACTATATTGACGACGGATGTTGTGTGCAGGGTACATCTTGCAGTTGGACACATCAAACTCCTGATCTTAGGATACACAGACCGTAAAAGGATTCAAAAGAAGATACGGGTAGGAGGATACATCATCTAATAGGAATTTGTTTCTTCTTTTCTCCTTCTATACGGAAGAAAGATTTGTACATAGAGAATACTATATACAATGAACGATTATAATATTGGCATACAGAAGAACACAAAATACACTGATTATACCACAATTTTTGCAAATTGTTTAGCTTAAGATCACTGTATTTTATTTTCCTCAATAAATTTACAAAACTAATGGTTTGTTCCAAGACAAAAGCATTGTCATAAGACTCATAACTCGTGTCATGATGTGTCCATACACTAGAAAACTGAAGAATCCCTATAACGTTGATCACAAACTCACAATGGATATTACAAGACCAAAAATCCTTTTGCACAAGTTGAGGAAAAAAAGTGTCTTCAATGGGTAAGAGAAATGCCTATAAAGACGAGATGTTAAGAGCAACGACAACTTATAGTGTTCTTTTCACTATGCTTCAGAAGTCTATGTTTCCCTAATCGAGAGCCTTTAAGCAAGGCATGCGAAGGAAGTAGGTTAAGAATTCGGACAAGAGGCAATACTTTTTGGAAATGTATTTTGTTATTGGAGGAGGAAAAAGGATTTGTATTTTACATAAAATCCTCAATATTTTTTAGAGTACGAAAAATTGTCTCAAGAACAAAGGGGCATATAAAACTGCCAGATTTTTTTTTTTGTAGAATTGAAAGGGTTTTGGTAAAGGCATTGAAGAACTAAGTTGGTCCTTTTATGTGTGTATTCTCGAAAATTCTTTTTCAGCTTCTTTTAGAAGATAGCAGGCAGAAAAGGAGAAAGTTTGTTTTACTTTGAATATCATATGACATTGAACCTGTACTCCACCTGCACAGTGGAAAATGGACAGTTACTCTGTCTTTCTCAAAGACTTCATTTTTCAAAGAAAAATGTGTATCATTTACATTTTCAAGGCACATAACTCTATGAAACAACTAAGAAGGAGACCGGAGGACAAACCTGCCACTGCTTGGATCAGTAGTCATAGCCTCCATGTTCCTCCGGGTGCTGGTGCTCCACATGGGTGTCATTATGCTCTTCTCGATTCCCCGGAATGCCATTACTCTCAAATTCATTGTTACCATCACCATTCTTGTTAGCATCATCCACCTGTTCCCTTTCCCTATTCCACTGCTCAATCTTTGCCCTTCTCTCAGCACTGCCTTCCCTAACTGGGCTCCTATTTCTCCTTTCCCCAGGAGGGCTTCTGCTTCTTCCTCCCCTCCGTCCTGGACTCCTACTTCTAGGCCTCCTCCCCCTATGATCATGGTGGCGTCGATCTCTGTCATCACCTCTGCCACCAGAAACGCGGCCACCATGTGAACGCTCATCATAATTGCGATTCCGCGGTGGACTACGGCTATTCCTTCGCCGCCTATTCCCAAATAATTGCCTCCTCAACTCTCTATTTGGAAGGGAAAAAAGAATGAAATAATCTCTAAGTACAGGTGATGAGAAAAAGGTAGGAAGAATGGAAGGTGAAGAAACATTACAGAAACGAACCTGCTAATCTTCTTCAAATGCATGAAATTGCAGTAGCCACCCCGATTGCATACATCTTCATCATATTGCCTACATGTAGCTTCACGGAAATCCGTCACCGGGGAGTAGTCAACGATGATGGGCCGCCCTAGATAGTTAAAGAGTTAATAACGCCAGCTGGATCATAATTAAAGACAGATTTTTGCAGGATCACAAAATACCTCTAACTAACGGACGGGTGCAGGAAGGGGGGCTGTGGAATCCTATGTTATGTGGAACTCGGATCTTACCGGAAAAACGAACAGGAATTCGAATGTGATATGATATATTTACTAAATTGAGGTACAGTAGGGTAGTACTAGGCTTCTATAGTCTACCAAATTAGAATATAGTGATATACTTCAGTCATAATATCTGCTCTTCCAAAAAAAAAAAAAAGATGTACTTCAGTCAAACTAAAAAAAAAAAGATATACTATGTACAAACGACTGATGTAAAACACATTTCTAATAACATTATAACCAACAAAAAAAATTATATCTTCTCTTGCTAAAAATCTGATCTTGCTAGATTTTTAGCTTATTACGTAATTTTTAAACAAAACTTTAAGATCTCTAAATTCACCTTTTTGGAGCAAAGGTGTACTCAATTTCAGAGCGTGCACACAAAAATATTAATTGCTAGCGATATTCCAGGTGCCCTTGTCACACAGGTGGAAGTTGGAACTTGGAACCCCTTATTCTGGAAGGGTGGAGGATTTTAAACTCATGTGGGTAACACAGTAAGCTGCTTATTTTTCTATGTTAGGTGGTGTGAGGAGCTGGTAGGGCATGGATATGATTCCAAGGTGTTACATTCTCCATTTCTATGAGAAAAAGCCAAAATACCAATGTAAAGGAAAGAATGGAAGTGTGTCTCTTCATCAGCATGATGCATAGTTGCTAAAAAGTAACAAGTTTACAGCACAAAAAATAATAAATCTAGAGACTTCTGCCACCATGTTCAATTAAACACATTGCAATTGAGTCTGACCCTATTACCCCTATTCCACTCAAACTTCCGTTGGACTCCATGCTTAACCATCCTTACATGGTTCAGTACTCAAGCAACCTATATATGTAGCCTTCATAAATTAAGACCCCATACTTTGAATGCCTGGCAGAGGAACCAGGAATCACATATAGAGGAAAGGAAAGTCTCTGCCCATAAATTCGGGTATTTGAATATATTTACAAACTGGACATCAGCAGAATTGACCAACATCCAGGGGACCAAGTTAAGGAGATCTCGCAAGGTGAGAGTTGCCTGAATGGTTCTCAATGGTTTACCAAGTATCTGACTGCCAGCTCGTGGTTTCACACCTTAAAATTAACTCTGTTACTTTTACATTGCCAGTGGACAACAATCCTCTAAAAAGAGTTGACCTTCGACCAACAAGAACAAATTAAGAAACTGACAAAAGCACAAATCTATTATTCTATGCAGTTCACTATACTTGGTAGCCCAGGTGTCAAAGGATTTTGGTTGTGTTGGCAAGTCCTTAGGTTCACATCACCCAACCAAGGGCTTGGTATCAATTTCCAAGTCTTTGTTTTAAAGGGAATCTAGAGAAATGAAATGGAAGAGAAAATTCAACGTCAGAGAAGGCTAGTTGCAAAGTCTTGATTTTGTTCAGTGTTGATGCGTTCGGTTCTAACTATTCTCACTCACAGAGTGAAAAGGTCACCAAATAGCAGTAGATGATAATTATGGGTTTACTATTTGACCATGGGCATTCAACAATAACGGTTTCAAACACAGATTGTGGGTGCAGAAAAATTGAGCCATTGAGCTTCACTTTCCTTCCTGCTAGCAGTTCACATGGAGATCAATACACCAGACATAACAAATGTCATGTAATGAATATACATGGCCCGTCACTTCAGCACCTAGGCGAACACCTAAGACAATTTGATAGATGGCATCTCATGGCTGTATCAGTTTGTTTTGGTTTTTAGTGATATCAAAATACACATCCTATATGAGAATAGAAGTATAACTAGCCTGCATAAAACCTCCCAGTCAGATTCTGGAGTGCCTCCGCCGCATGTTCTGCTTCTCTAAACTGAACGTATACATTACCCACCTGCATAAACCAATAAACCAAATAACGCAACAATCAATGATGCAATGAGCCAAGTACTGAGATCACACAAAACGTATACCATGTGGTCAGCCAGGTTGTCACAAATGTTCAGGCATTCTATCTCTCCATATTTGTTCAGCTCCTCAAACAAGTCTTCATAGAAATCCTGCATTTAAATGCAACTCTTGTGAGAACATGTATGGAGAATGAAAACATCTTGGTCAGACTCAATTCACGCCCATAGACAACACATCAATTAGCTCAAGCACCACATAGGTAACTATTACTAGTTAGCCTTACCACATCTTAATTAGTCACAATTCAAACCAAATTCTCAAATGAAGCCAAATATACATCAAATCCATTCGCTCAAGCAACATAGGTAAAGATTACTAGTTACCCAAAGTCCCCAAGGGTCTAGCTAGATTAGCACTAAGCCTTATGCACAACACATGGGGCTGGAATTCGTGAAGCCCTTTCCAAATTTCCACTTGGGTTGTACGTTCAGTTAAATTAGAAAACAAAACAATTGATATAAATATTGCTTTCAGTTTATTGCTGTATGCATTTCACTCAAAGACAAGGGATCCGGAAGAAGAACCTTAATAGGATAATTCAAATCACTGACGATCAACCAAGGTTCTAAAAGACGCTAGTTAGTCCCAGGTCGGTTGGCTGCCAACTAGCAACTTTTGGGCCGACTAGTCGCCGACTTGACCAACTAATCACCGACTTTTGGCTAACTAGTCGGGTTTCGATCAAGTCGGGGGACCTCTGACTAGCGACTTGCGGCCGACTAGTCAGCCGACTTGACTGATTTTTCGAACATTGCAATCAACTTACACAATAGAAAAATGTAAAACATGTTAGGAATTTGTCAAACCTTAACACAAGATCACGGTGATAATAAAAGATCAAGGAGATGCGAATAATCGAAAGCTCAAATACACAAGAACATCAAATGAGCATGATTCACTCAATGTGAGCTACGTCCACCATTGACGCAGCTATTTCTGATGTAGGATGGCATTGGAATAAGGCTAAGTAAAAAAAAAAATAGTGGTTGTTTTTGGGGCTGTGAACAGTGCACGTGAATAGTGAAAGAAGAGAAGAAGGGTTTAAGAGGATAGATCTAGGCCTCACACCTAAGGCCTCTTTAGCATCACACCAAAGAAAACAATTGCATCACATAATCTTAAAGCATAAAGCTGCAGGACATTTTCTTATAAATTCAATCATACCATCATACTCTTGAAGTACATCAATTTATAGACTCCACAACATGTGTTAAATGCAAATAACTACTCCCATTTCCAAGATATTCCCTGGATGGTTGGATAGGATGAATGTGTCATCTAATGGTTGCATATATTGAATATGTGGTCAAACTTCCCTAAATGAAAATTCCCAAGGCTCATGAAAAGTCACAGCCTTAAATATTCCAGCCAATGCCTAGTTAATCCCAAGCAGGTCCATTTGGTGGCCAATGGACTACCTTTCCATTCCATAAGGGCCATAACTTCCAACCATATGAAATTACCAAATACCCGTGACCTCTTCTTATGGACCGCATCAATTTCCCTATGATGAAGATAAATACAGGAGATATAGCGGAGTTTTCCTACGCTGCAATATATAGCTACTGATAGAAATCTGAATACTAACAAAATCTCCGACGGCAAGCATAAGAGCATAACTATATGAACACTACCATAAGGCTCCACTCTGAAACCCACCTTATAATTTTGAATCCAAAAAAAAATATAGTAGATAAAAAGAAGATAAAATGTCAACATCACCAACACGTAATCAAAAACCAGATATATGGCTAGTTTGATTGGAATAGACCAAACTGAACAGAGTACTGCAATACCTAACTTTCCCTGAACCAAAATATACAACAATCACAAGTTGAGTCCCACACGAGTGCATAAAACATGTCCAATCATTCGGATGAGAAATACATCAAACCGAGAAAGAGCCACGAAACACAGAATCCATAAAGAAATATCTCTTGATAAGTCGTGTGATCGTGTCCATTTGACTCCAATTTTGGTAGGACTCCAAGTGACTTTTCACATAAGTCATGTTCTTTTGATAATATGTAACTTAATGAAAAGCCATATCTATTTAAAACACCCTCTGTTCAAATCTTAGATTTTTTATTTCCAACAATGTCTTTGCATGTATCCGCCCTCTATCTTGCACCCAGTCCAACTCTCTTTTGAGGCCAATATCCTGATTGACTTTCAAGGATGGAATTCACAATAAAGGAGATGTTCCCTAGCCAAAGGGTATTTTAATACAACCCCGATTTCTCAACAAGAGAGTCGTTTTGTTGAGATTTATAAAGTTCTAAATATATTTCCATTACCTCTACTAGAATTATAATTGAATCAAAGCAAGAGTATACAAGGAGAGAGACACATAAACAAAAAAATGAAAATATATACTACCTCAAAGTGGGATTGGATTTTGCGGGGGTCAATGGGCTGGCCCTGAGGATCGACGCCAGGGGTGACCATATCGGGGCGCTGGTACATGTTGGCGAGGACTAGGGTTGGGCTGATGCTGGGCTTGGTGTGAAGCCTCGAGCAACGATCGCCGTGCCTACATGCCCCGATCTTGAAGTAGAACGGGCAGTTGACTCTGTCCTTCTCCGTTCCGAATATCGACGCCAAGTGCTCCGCCATTACTGTAACAAACAAACCCACCACGATCCCCAAATCAATTTCCCGATTCAAATAACCACGCACAGTCGCACACCACACAACTCTCTCTCTCTCTCTCTCTCTCTGTGTTTATATCTCGGTCGGAGATCTAGGGTTTCTAATTAGCTCCGCGTTGCTCTAATTTGTCAATTTATTTGGAATTAAAAAAAAAAAGAGGCGGTGCCAAAAATAAAATCGTTTATATATTAAAATGAGTAACATTTGATCACAAACAGCTGGTTTGCCCGAGAGGTTAAGGGGGAAGACTTAAGATCTTCTGCACATAAGTGCGCATGGGTTCGAACCCCATAGCCAGCACAAAATTATCTTTTTCAATCGTTTTTAATATACGATTCGTTTTTAATCTTTTTGCTTTTTCCAAACATTTTCCACTTTTTTCAAAAGAGTTGCACGAGTTCTTACTTTAACTATGTTAAGCTCCTTTTTCAAATTGGAAAAAATTGGACTGAAGTTTCAAATAGGACTAAGTTTTTTTCGGAAAAACTAAAAGAAGCCGATAACTATTTTTTCCAAAACATTTTTCATATTTAGTAAACTCTTTTCGGTTCTTGGTCATAACTATGTTAATTTTATAGATCTGTTCATTGAGACAAATGAATATTCTTAAAACCATCGGTGCGAATCTGATAAAAACCGAAAAAAAATAACTTTGAGACACGGGGCCGCAAAAATTCTGGGAGCGAGACAGAGCATATCTTTCAAAGAGAGATTGAGTTATGGTCATGTGTTCTATACTAACAAAAACAACCATAAAACTTGGGCAAGATGGCCTAACATTTTAAAAACTACCATCATTAAACTTTTTTAACACTTAACCATGGGGAATTTGGAAAATATACTTTATATCCATCTCAAAATCAATACATTTATATAACTATATGATATATACATACAATAGTCAAAATATATTTTGAAACGGGCGATCTCTCATTCCAAATCATCCTATTTTCAGAATGGGACAATATTTTGGATTAACATCTCCTCTCAAATAGCATGCAGGATGGGGCGGGTATCCATCGGGTTTGGTTTTGTCCTAAGTAGGTCGTAAGAATCACACAGTGGCACAAATAGTTTGTTTGATTTTTCCACTTTTTTGAAATGTGGGGTGGAATGACCGGATTCTCGCGCCGATAAGAAACTTTATATCTTGGTCTCCAGTACTTGCAGGTCTAATTTGGCAATTTTTGGAAAGATGGCCTAACATTGGGTCATCTCACTCATTCCAAAATCAATCCAAAGAATGATATATATTTCTTAACATGGGATTTTTCCGATTGAACAAAGGAAGTGTTTCCAACAACAATTGTAGTGGGATTAACTGGTTAAGTAATTTAAACAAGAAATTTATCTTCATTTGGGGATTGAGATTGGCCTAACTGAACGTACCTGGACAGGCATGACGTTGAAGAACATCTAAAAATCAACCTGCGTTTCTTCCTAAAGCTTCTGTGTGGGTGTCATTTACCCGAATGGATAACGCTCGGGAATATTTAGTCTCGATTTTAGTTACTACTATATATTAGATTTCAACTAAAGATATAAATTACGATTTAAGAGCAAATATACGAAAACCCGAAACAAGTTATAGATACCAAACTCGCTTATTTATAGCATTTTGTTTTCAATAACACAAGGACTAGAAGCAGGTGAAATTTAGAGCACATATACACAAGCTACATAGAGTTTCAAATCCCCTGTTCCAAAACTCCCATGTTCATCAGTTGCACGGGGTTTGGGCCGTTGGATGGTGAATTTTGGTTTTGTGTTTTAAAAATTTGTGTGTGATTCAACGGCCCAAAACCCCCTGCAACACAGAGGAACGGGGGTTTCGGAACAGGGGATCTGCTTCCTTTGCCCGCTACTGGGAGTAGGTTATGAGATAATGTCAGCCTTTATGCGGTATCGCTACTGCCTTCAATGGAATGGCCTTCCTCAGCGTTATCCCCATCCGTTCGCTCATGTCCATCTCCGTCGGCTCCACTCCATCAGCCAAGACCCAATCAAATGCAAGCAATATTGAGCCCAAAGCCATCGGCAACACTCTAGAAGCAAGCGGAATAGCAGGGCACATTCTTCGACCAGACCCGAACGGTATGAACTCGAAATGGTGTCCCTTATAATCCACAATGCTTGGTTCTAAAAACCTCTCTGGCCTAAACTCTAAAGGGTTTTCCCATGTTTGGGGGTCTCGCCCGATTGCCCAAACATTGACGAGGATTTGAGTTTCCTTCGGGATGTGGTAGCCAAGCATTTCGCAGGAGTCCATCGCCATGTGAGGGACTAAGAATGGTAGAGGTGGGTGGAGCCTTAGGGTTTCTTTGATCACTGCTTTAAGGTAGGGGAGAGATTCCATGTGTTGTTCTTCGAGCTTTGTGTTGGGTTTGATAACACTCCTTAGCTCAGCCTGGAGTTTCTGTAGTGTTATAGGGTTGTGGAGGAGCTCGGCCATGGCCCACTCCAAGGTGCTTGTTGTTGTGTCTGTTCCTGCAGTGAACATTTCCTGATAAAAACCCAAACAGTTAAATCAAAAATGGTTGGTAAGATGAATATTGTTGGGCATTACATTGAGATATGAATTTTGGAACTAAACAATACGCGGTATGCTTTTTTTTCTTTGATAACCGGATTGTAACTCGGTTTTAATTTCTAATTCTCATGAGTGCAGGCCGTGGAGGTAACGACCAGGGATAACCCCAGTGGCAAAAGAGTTTTTCTTTGTGAGGAAATCGAACTCGAGATCTTGGTGGGAGCAAACTCCTAACACTATGCCAACCCCTTGGGGTTCGGTACGTTTTTTTACTCGGGTTAGTTTACTTGCATCTCAACTAATCCCGAGGAAACCAATCCCGCTGTCCACTTATTGGGGACGGAATTAATTAAAGTTGGGACAAAAGCCCCGTGTGGATACATAATAGAAATGCTAAATCTGAAAAAATGAAGATGACTTACAAAGACAATAACATTAATTGTTCTTGAAGAAAATCTAAGTGGCCCTTCCACACCATCACCTCTATACTCCAAAAGCACATCCAGAAAGTCTTTTCTCTTCTCCTCCCCACCACCAGCTCCCATGCCCTCCATCCTCTCTCCAATGAACCCTCCTGCAATGTCAAATGCCCGTTCAACGTGAAACTGAGTGTTCCTCCTTATTCCTTGCGGATCAAACCACCGTAGAATTGGCAAGAAATCCGCCACATTGGGTTTCCCGGCAAACTCCATGACTTTACCCGCGTGGTAGAAGAATTCAGCCCCTCTCTTCGATTTCGGGTCCAAGAGATCTTTTGAGAACATGAGGTTTCCTATTAGATTGAAAGACATCAAGAAGAAGAACCTCCCAACGTCAATAGGTCCGGTTCCTGTCACACTGACGTCTCCAATGAATTGCACCATTCGGTCAATGCACCGGCTACGCACACCTTAATAGAATGAAGACCTGGAATTTTAGTTTTGAGAAATCTAAAAAGGAAAGAGAAAACAAAGTTCTTCCTTCGGTAATTTGAAGTTGAAGCATCTAAAACACAACTCAATAAATAAAAGAATGTCAAGGGTAATAGGCAAAAAAAAAAAAAAGAGTCTTGTCTAAGATTGAGAGAGGTACTAAAACATTGTTCTTAATTTCTTCATATGAAAGTCTGAATAGAGCACAACTAGTGACAGAATTAGAATTTAATTAGTTAGGGATCCCGAACTTTAAAAGTTGTAGAGAAAAAATAAAATGCATGACGGATCTTAACAGATGGTGGGGACTGTCTGTTTTCCCGCCACGTTACTGATCCTTGACAGATCTTAACAAATGGTAGGGATCGTCCTTGTTTGGAAAGCGTAGGGTTTTAAATGCTGCAATTGAACATGGCTTAATATATTAAAGCCTTTTTTTTAAAAATGTAATTTGCCCAAAAGTATAAATATAGGTTGGGTATTTCACCTATTTTCGTGTTTAAAGGATGAAATCCAATTCTTGAGTTGATACATGTTAAAGACATGACTTGCTCAAAATCTATAAGTTAGCATATGAAACAATATATAATCTTTCTCTATAGTTTAAATTTGGTTTGGCCCTTGTAGAGACGTGCTGTCATTGTGTTACAATTTGCCCAAATTTAATAATAATTAAGAGAAAATAATAAAAGGCGAGTCAAAAAGTTAGGACAAAGGGCAAGTTCATTACAATTAAAAAAAAAAAGTACTAATCGCGAATGACAACATGTTTTAAATTTTACCCCCGATTTTCAAACGCACCTTGCATGGCATCGAGCCGGCTTGTGACAAAGAACTCGGTGGTGCACAACCTTCGCAACATTCGCCAGTGAGGCCCATATTGGGCTGTAATGAGGGATCCTTCATTCCCAAAATCTCCTTTCATAGCTTCATATATTTTCCTCCCAGCCAATATCACATCATGATTTTTGAACATTTCACGAGCCACTTGGTCCGATGAGACCACCACAGTGCTCATCGACCCGAGCCACAGGGTCATGATGGCCCCGTATTTATGGGCCAGCCTAGCAAATGACTCATGGGGTGGCCTGTAGCCCAGTTGGAAGATGTTTCCCACCACCGGCCACCGGCGTGGCCCCGGTGGCAACCGTCGTCTTAGCTTTTCGGTGGGCCGGTGGCGACGAACTTTTCTTATGGCCCACACTGCCCACAGCATCATGAGGAGAACCCCCAGTAATTCACTTTCCATTTTCAAAGCTTCGGCCTGTTTGGCAGCAATTTTTAAATTAATTTTTTTTTAATGGATTTATCAGAAATCATTTTTATATCAAAAGTTTAATATTTCACCTGTCAAATTTGTTTGTCCTTTTCTTTGAAAACTGATTTTTCAGATTACGAATTATATTTCTTCCAACACTTTTTTAAATGTACAACTTTTTAAATCCGATTTATTTTATGAAAGCATTATCATTGCACTTTAAAAGTCGTTAACTTTCAATAATTGCCCTTCATGGAAATATCATTATTATAAACCCTATAATTTATCAAAATTAAATCTACTCAAAAGAGCAAAATGAAAAGTGTATATATCAACTTTGTCCACTAACTTTTCAAAATGATACAACCTAAAATAAAATATTGGACCGTAAAAAAGGACGAAGAGAGTGTCGATGCCAACCTAAAGAGAGTGTCGATGCCAACCTAAAGAAGTAATTGAGATGTTTGAATTGGTGTGAGAAAAGTAAAAATTTATGCATGAAAGTGTTTTAGCTTTTTTACCAGAAAATGACAGTTTTTGGATAAGAAGGGCTACAAATGAACCGAGCTGCTCGCGAGTAGCTCGCCGCTCGGCTCATTATTGCTCGGCTCGTTTAGTAATCGAGCTGAGCTCGAGCTTGAGTTTTAGGTTCGTTTAGTGAATGAGCTCAGTATAGCTCGGCTCGGTTTGCAAAATTAAAGCTCAATCGGCTCGGATTGCAAAAGTTCATTAAGTAAAATACTCTAACTTGACTCGTTAAGGGCTCGGCTTATTTATGAGCGACTCGAGCTCGATTTTTGACTTGTTTACTAAACGAGCCGAGCTCGAGCTCTACAAAGCTCGGCTCGGCTCGGCTCATTTGCACTCCTAACAACAGACGATACGGAGAGGAAAGGATGGGTGATATTTTCTTTCAAATTGCACGTTTGCATGTTTATTACACTAAGAGAAGAACTAACAATTTAACAAAATGGTAAAGGCAGGTAATCGATCTGAAAATAGATGCATGCCTCACCTGATCAGCTGGCTAAACCAAGTGGTTTTGTGAATGTAGAAACCCTTATAACTTCTATTTTCCTTTCCTGAAACTAAATTTTTTCAGTGGCCAATCACGGTATTTATAGTGTTTTCATACTTCAAAACCACGTGAAATCTGCAGGCTATTTGCAATTCGAGTCAGTTGTGAGTGAATTATTGCGCTTAATTCATTGAGTATTTTTTGATTGTCGGTTTTGATGATGACAATTAAAGCATCTTTGATCGTTATCTGCAATTTTATTTCTTTATTATGTGACTTTTGTTTCTTTATTTTTGTTTTGTTTTTGCTATGGTTTACAATACTTCTTGTATTACATTCAAACAAATTGTTAACGTCATAGTGGTCCAGTTTTGTGCAAATTATTGCAGGAAAATATTATGGAAATGCCTACAATACACACCCCATATGCATCTATTGTATGGTTCAGATTGTGCCACCTCATTGGCAATCGTAACATTTTTTTAGTTTTTTGTAATTTTTCAGCAATATGATTCATAACATTTTCTATGATTCGTAATATTTTGGTGTGTCTCGTAACTTTTATAAAAAAAAAAACCGTAACTTTTATAAGAAAATTCGTAACTTTTATAGGGGTGTGTATGATACGGTTTATTTACCTTTTTGGTCCACAAAGTATTAGTGAGTGGCTAATTTCGTCCCCAATCTAAACATTTCTCCAATTTCATCCCCAATGTTTAAAATTTGTGCCAATTTGATGCCTACCCCTAACGCCGTCCATCTTTTCCGTCCAAACAGAGGGCATCAGTGGTATTTAACATTCACACCATCATTGCACCTTTTTCTCTAATCATCTCCCTCTTCCTCCTTTTTTCCTTCTTTTTTGAAGAGAAGGTATGAATGAGCACTAGCACTAGTGAGAAACCCAAACCTATTTCAGAGAATCCACCACAACCGTCGCCGCTACCCAATGTCGCCACCACCAGCTCACCATTGTCACTCGTCACCGCCGCCAATCGCCGTCGAGTCTAGCCGCCATCGCTATCGCCACCTCAACAGCCACACGAAAATCGTAGAGGAGGGGATTTTTAAGATCCCAATTTGAAACCCAAGAAATCGGTGGAGAGTTGGATGAGAGAGAAGAAATTGGTATAGTGAGAGGGGGTTTTGGGGACGAGATTGGAAAGAGTTGATCCAGAGAGTTGGCCGGACAAAGAGATTTCGGCCGGAGAGGTGGAGTTGATCGGAGGATGAGGAGAGAGGTTTTAGTCAGGTAGAGAGACAGTGCCCCTGTTCGTTTCCCAGTTTAGTTTTAGTTTTAGTTTTGATGACATCATAATTTCTCTCGTTTCTCTCTCTATCTCTCTTCACTCATTACACCTGATGACATCATCAAAACTAAACTAAATTATCTAACCAAACACAGTCAGTGTATTGTAGAAAAAAAATGAAAAATGAACTGATTCATGGTTTTTTTTTAATGTTTTTTTTTTTTTTGTTGAAGTGTTTTGGGTGAAATACCGCTAATGTCCTCCGTTTTGACGGACAAGATGGACGACGTTAGGTGTGGGGACCAAATTGACACACATTTTAAACTTTGGGGATGAAATTGGACAAATGTTTTTATTGGGGATGAAATTGGCCACTCGCTAATACTTTGGGGACCAAAAAGGTAAATAAGCCGTATGATACACACCCAAATAAGGGGGGTGTGCATTGTAGCCTTTTCCAAATATTATAATATACACTCGACACTTGTAGTCTACAACTGAACTACCGCTCCACTCCACACTTGCAAATTTGCACATAACTCCATAACATCATTAATCTTTACTTCGTAATATTCGTATGTTATCCTCCTTCCAAAATTGCCGCCCTCCAACGAAAGTTGCAATTTTGGGAACAACAAATAAAGTATTTGTATGCAGAATTTTTTGAGTTTATTTGGACAAAATTAAAGAACACTTTGTTGGATCTCCTCCACAAAAGAAGACCTAAAGAAATTCATTCCGATCTTCTGTAATTATTTCCACTCAATCTAGCAAAGGAAAGCTTCATTGAGCCGACTTGACCATTGATTTACAGAAAAAAAAAGGTTATACTGTATAATGAATAGGGTGTTGATACATACCCATAATTTTGTACCCAGCCACACACACTGCATACCTAATTCTGGGTACTTAGTGTTTTCGATAATGAATAAGGTCCCTTCATAGTCCTTGATCCTTTCAAAATCTCCTATAACCGGAATTCAAAGGAAGAAGAATGCAAGGCCCGGCAAGGAGCGTTTCATTCTCTTCGATCTTATCTTTGATTGCTTTTCATGAAGTCCCACTGGGAGCTAGCTTGCTTTTCATGAGCAACATTAATTTTGTGCAAAACAAAATCAAAAAAATTGCAGCTGAACTACTTTATTGGCTGATCTCAAAAGTGTGCGACTTTTTATATGGGGCAACCATTTTGGTACGGAGGGAGTATGAATTTTTGTCGTGATATTATGAATATTCCATGCAAATGTTACTATAAACTTTTACATACATATTCGTGCAAATGTTACTATTTAAATTGGCGGTTTCGATGATGACAATTACCATATCTAGATCGTCATCTGAAATCTAATTCTTTATGTGGCTTTTTGTTGTATTTTGTTTGTATATTAAGGATGTGGTTTTTAAGAAGCAAACATTTTATTTGATTTGCAGTACGGTTGATAATATATTATACCAAATTGTTATGGTCATAGGGTCCAATGTGCAAATTATTACAGGTAATCTATATATAAATGCAAGGCCCGGCAAGGAGCGTTTCATTCTCTTCGATCTTATCTTTGATTGCTTTTCATGAAGTCCCACTGGGAGCTAGCTAGCTTGTTTTCATGAGCAACATTAATTTTGTGCAAAAAAAAAAATCAAAAAAATTGCAGCTGAACTACTTTATTGGTTGATCTCAAAAGTGTGCGACTTTTTATATGGGGCAACCATTTTGGTACAGAGGGAGTATGAATTTTTGTCCTGATATTATGAATATTCCATGCAAATGTTACTATAAACTTTTACATACATATTCGTGCAAATGTTACTATTTAAATTGGCGGTTTCGATGATGACAATTACCATATCTAGATCGTCATCTGAAATCTAATTCTTTATGTGGCTTTTTGTTGTATTTTGTTTGTAGATTAAGGATGTGGTTTTTAAGAAGCAAACATTTTATTTGATTTGCAGTACGGTTGATAATATATTATACCAAATTGTTATGGTCATAGGGTCCAATGTGCAAATTATTACAGGTAATCTATATATAAACCACTATAAAAATATGTGTGACTATACATAACAATTTGGATATCGATATATTTACCTCCTATATATCTCATAATATTTTTATCTACATCTATATTATCGATCTTGAATTTATAATCTTGTGTACAAATCCATAACATTTCAACATAACTTCCTAAGATATATCGATCTTTAATTCGTAATATCCGCAGGATCCTTCCTCCTTCCCAAATTGTCCCTTACAAAAAGTAGTGTGATTTTGGGATCAACAAAATTAAGTATTTTCATACATAATTTTTTTGAATTTCTTTGGACCATATTAAAGAACTCATGAAAAACATTAATTTGGTGTAAAAATTTTATTTTGCAACAAAAGTACTTTATTTCATGATCTCAAAATTGCCCGATTTTTCATAAAGGCCAAACAATTTAAGAATGAGTTTTAGCCGTGTTATCGTCTATGCAAACATTATAAACTTTTACACAAATGCATATTATGTCTGTTAGGTAATACAATCCCACATTGCTTGGGTATGGAATGGGTGATCACTTAATAACAATTCAAAATATATTAAATTTAAGATGATTAAAGAGATGCGGACTGTATAATAAACTCTCTATTTTCATATTATCATTTTTGAAAAAGTTTTTTTTTCTGCTGTTCAAAATATTTTTTTCGCAAAAACTACCATGAAAACAGGTGAATGCAATTCTTTTTGTTTTGTATATATTGTGCATACACATCCACTGATTGTGGTTTTCTTTGGAAGTTGTCCCATGTAAAAGGACATTTTGTGCAAAGTGAAGATAATTGCTCTTGGAGTACGAAATAATCCCTCCAAGAGAGATTTTTAATTGGTGCTTTATTACTAATAAAAAAGTCATGTCGTTATTTTTGTAGTATTTGATTTGAGATTTCTACTAGCTTGTATTTTTTAAGTACAATTTTACTTCGTGCGAGGACCATGTACCTCGACGTTTGAGACCACCTCTATGTGGTCCAAGCCCATGGAATCATTATCATTTTCTTTTCTTTTTTTATTACTCCTATAATTCTAAGCATTTGAATCAGTTTATGCGCATTACGACTAATTTTTAGAGGACCAATCTTACCGTTGTACTATTATTGTTTTTTTAATCTGAACTTGTTAAATTTGTTTGATTATTGTTGTAATCAAAATTTATTGTTGCAATGCTTGATTAGAGGAATGAATGTTCGATATGTTGTAATGCTCGATTGTAGAAATCTAACGATCAATGGTACGTATCTTATGTGTACATTTATTGATAAATTTCAATACATATCTTAGATTCGTTCTGACCATGTATGAAACCAAAAAGTTTCTCTAATTAATCTTATGTATAGCAAATATTTTTGCAGTACCCATGCTATTCATTATGCGACATGTGATACACGACTCTATAAATTGTTACTATACCATGTCATATGGTTGAAGGCGTTGTGTCTTGTCTCATGAAAAAAAAATGGTATAAAGAATATATTTGCTATTTGACAATTGCTATAACTATTATTTTATCGATATTTAATCTTATTAATTAACATATCCTACAATGTACAATGTGTGTTCCAAAGGGAGATATAAAATGTAAAAAATAAAAATAATGCAAGCATGACACGTAAGCATGTTTAGGACGACGATCAACCACTCTGATCTAAGCGGTGAGTAGGGCTCCAATTAAACTTACTGAGTTGCTCACAACCAGTTCGTGGTTTGGCTCGTTAAAACTCGGCTAGGCTCGGCTCGTTTAGTAATCGAGCCGAGCTCGAGTTCGAGTTTTAGGCTCCTTTAGTAAACGAGCTCGGTAAAGCTCGGCTCGTATAGTGTAGACACTCCAATTTTGACCCGGGAATAATCTTAAGACTCCCAATGATGAGGAGTAAGTCAAGAACAATACTCAAGCTTGAATAAAGACTTCAACCCCATCAAAAACACCTCAAAAAACCCAAAACAAGAAAAAGTCTTGCTGGACCACCTTAGTGCTCAAGTGGACTTGAGCGCTCAGGTCAAATCCATCGGAGCGCTCAGGTTCCTTTAAGCACTCAAGTCCATTTTGCTACATTTCTTTATTTTGTTGATTATATTTGATGCTCTCGCATGTTTACTAATTTTTATGAATGTTGGTGCTAATATGAGGTCTTTTTGAGGTCTGATCAGCCCTTTTTGATGGACAAAGTTCATACTTTCAATGTTCATTTCTCTCAAAATGATAACAAAACCTCTGAAAACATGATAAATGATGGCTAACAGAGGCAATATTCTGAAAAGTATGGAAAATAAAGGCTGAAAGTAGTGTTGGTTTGAAGGCTCAAGTCAATACCACCTGAGCACTCAAGTCCATCTGAGTGCTCAAGTCCTCATTTTCTTTTATTCACTTACTGTTGATCCTAAATAAGCTCAAATCCTTCTCCATTTGTCTTTCTTATTGTTTAAACCCAACATGTGTCTATTTGTGATCAGATCTTATAATGCAAAAGTTGAAAATGAGTTTTTTAAGGTACATTTGTTGTGAGAACAGGGTTCATGAGTGTTGAAACATGATAAACAAGTATCAAATCTGAAAAAGGAAGGCAAAATGATGACAACAAGTGAAACGTTCACTTGAGTACTCAGGTCCACTTGAGCACTCAAGTCTAGTCCATCTGAGCGCTCAATTCAGATCATCTGAGCACTCAAATCATGATCAACAAACATATCTCTTTTTGTTCATAGCAGTCCTTACTTATTATGTCATGTTTAATGTGGCTCTATTCATAACTAAATTGTTCTAGCTCAGTCTGTTCACATATAGGTTTTCGCTCATCTCCTTCGTTTAGCAAATATGACATGTGATTATTCATGTTTATGTTCATTTTAAGCTTATGTAGAGTCATGATTTGCATACATCATACATATCATGCTTTCTCAACATATCTCACGCATCATAAATAATCATTTAGAACACATCGCACGAGCATCCACCGTGTCACGCACATCTTCATTTGTGATTTTGTTTATTTGTCTTCCCATTCCCCGTTCCCATTATATGAATAAGGTTAAATAATAAACATTAACAAATCCCACATATGCTAAGTAGAGACCGACTCCAGGGTCGGGCGAGAGGGGTGCCATAAAACCCTTCCCCTCTCGTAACCAAGCTCCCGAACCTAAGATATTTATGGTAATGATGGACTGGTTTACCTTATCCAAAACGAGGCACGAGAAATTCGAGTTCGGTTCCTCGGGGACAATCCGCTAAAACCAGGGTGGCGACTCTGAATCGAATTCCTCGGAGGGGCGTCCACACATAAGCTCAACTCATTTAAGGAGACTCATTAAGTAATTTACCCTGACTTGACTCGTTAAGGGTTCGGCTCGACTTGTTTGCACCCCTAGAACTCGTGAGTTGAAATTAGTTTTTTTTGTTTGTTTGTTTTTTCTTTTCCTTTCTAGCTACTTGCAATTTGTTGAGATTATTGTGGGTTGTTTATTTCAATTTGTTCTTTTCAAAACTGATAATTTTTTTGAGCAACAGAAACATATATTCATAGATGGGCAATATAAGATATAGTTCATCCAAAGCATACAAACTATAAAAGAACCCAAAGCCCAACACAACAAGCTAAAAGCCTAACAAAACATCAAACACACCCATCAACCTAAACCAAATATCTTAACAACGAAAGAAAAGCTCCATCAACAACCAACACAATACTACACCCCATCAAAGGAATATAATAACCAAACCCTCAACCCCGAACTATAAAACGTGCAAACCAAAGGTTAGGCACAAGATGACTAATAAATCATGATAAAGTATGATGATAAGGGCTACGATAAACATAAGAGTCAGCACAATGGTCCTCAATAACTCGCTCCCATTTACGCTTCCTTCGAGTGTAGCCTTGATTCGTCGTCACACCATTACCACAAAGCTTGTTGTTAGCAATAATCTTTCATGACCGCTTGCCAGGATCTTTAACAGAAGAAGAGCCAAAGTCCTCGAGCCAATGATGCCAAAGAGCCAGAATCCTTTTATACTTCAAATTCCTTGGACCAGTCAACATATCCTGAAAAAACCTCTCCCACTCTAGAGGACGGAGAAGCCTCAGAGACGATGTGATGAGATTCAGGCACAAGAGAAACAGACACACAACTAAACTACTCTTCGTCCAACAAAGGGAAACTAAGAGCTACAGGCACACCGACCAGAGAACCATCCTTATCATAGGTACTAAGACAAACCTCCAGAAACACTTCAGTGTCATGCAAGACATGAGAGTTGGCAATAGGGGCAGGCTCTATAACTTTGACCTCCACCGCCGAGAGACTTGGCCCATGGAAGAAATTAAACTTCTTTTCCTGGTTAGACAAAACATTGCGGTTAACGAGAAACAAATCACAATCCATAATAACCTTTTTCCTCCGTTGACACCTCTCCGAAAATCTAGGCCAAATCAGACCACAAGAATGTCCTAACACCGTGCTAGCCTCATTAACCTTCATCTGCTACAAAGAGGAGCCAGAGCCACCAAGAAAAGGAAAAGGGAACTAGGGTGTCTAAACACAAAAAATATGGTAAAATTGTTTTCCATGATCAGTAACATGGTTATTTTAGACGACTTGATACATTAAATCATGGTAAAAACTTTTTCACAGCATGTTTCAATGATTATGGTAAAAATATGAGTCAATAACACATAAAATATGGTAAAATTGCTTTCCCAGATCAGTAACATGATTCTTTCGGACAACTTGTTAAATTGAATTAAGGTTAAAAAACTTGTTCAAAACATGTTTTAATGATTATGGAAAAAATATTAACCAATGTCACAGAAAATATGGTAAAATGTGTTTTCACATCAGTAACATGGTTAACTCAAACGACTTGTTACATGGATTAATGTAAAAAAATTCTTCACAACAAATTTCAATGATTATGGTAAAATCTGTAACCAAATACACAGAAAATATGGTAAATTTTGTACATGTAGCAATGTGAGAACTATGACCCGCATACAATAACGAGAGAATCGACAAAAGGATTCTCAAAGGTAAAAAAAAAGGAAGTATATAGTATAGAATAAATTCTTACGTTGTCGTGCCATTTTACCTCTCCGGTGTATCCAATTACCAATTTTTTAAACAATACCCCAATTCGATGGAACCCATTCAGAAAGCTAACAAAGACATTTATGGAGCAAGGCATCGACGTGGATTTTGGACGGCGAGGGAGGACGATTTGGGATGGAGGACTGTGTAAGCTTGATAGAACCGCAAGGGATATAGTTTGGGATGACAATTTGAACCTCGAGGCATGAAATTTTGGAACTTCCATGGCTGACGCCTGACAAGTTTTTGCATTACATATTAGGTCTTTGTTGGATGAAAAGAGTAAAGAGAAAATGGAGGGATTTTCTTTTGTAACCACACCCTTAATTATAGTATAGGACCCCAAAAGTTTGAAAACAATCCTATTTTTTTGCACCTATATACTAAATACGATTTAGTCCCAAATCTCACAATATGCATATTGTAAATGGCAAAATTGGGATTATTTGAATTTGATGATGATAACATAACTCCAAAAAAAAGTTAGGATGATAATATAAGTCCAGGTGAGTTGGAGGATGATTATTTAAGTGCTCCTAAATAATTTTGTTGCACTTTATATTGAGCAATTATTCAGTGGTTTTGGAGCATTATCATGTAATGGCACAATACTCTCTTCGGCCATGTATTTATGTGGTGTCCATACAATTATTTTGGCCCTAGTCACCTGATTTTATAGGGTTTCGGCATAAGTCGGATGATAGTTCAACAGTCTGACGTCCTGTGATTTTGACGTGTCTTGGACCGATTGTTGTGCGGAAGTGAACAACATTAAAAAAACAAACAAACGTAATCTATGCTTTGCAAACAAGAAGAATCAAACCAAACCACAAAATAGGGAAGAGATAGAAATGCAAACAATCAAGAGACACAAGGATTTATGCGATTCTGTTTGCTAGGGATGCAAATGTAATCTACGGGCAGTTGCACGATCAAAGGGTTTCACTAATCACAAAGAAACAAAACTTAAAGAGCTACATTCTAAAGAGGGATCCGGGGGGCCTGTAGTGAGTGAGCTCTCTCGGCCGTCCGATCGGCGATCAACGGTTCGGATAAATTGGAATAAAGTTAATGTTTAAAGTGTAAAACGATCCGAACCGTTGATCGCCGATCGGACGACCGAGAGAGCTCACTACAGGGCCCCCAGTTCCTACAAAGAGTGTGTCTCAAACTTCTCTCAAATCTCCTTAGGCTGCTGTCAAAGTATATGACTTTCACAAAGCAACAAAATCCTAAATATATGCTTTAATAAGGGTACAAAATGACATGTCTCATCTGGACTAAGTCCTCGCTGGTCCGGACTAAAGATGTTGCAAACCTTCCTTGACGAACCATCGCGAGCTTGGTCCGAACGAGACTCGCTGCAAGCCTCCAAAACACTCAGGCTTGCTTGGTCGAGACCATCGTGGCCCTCGTCTGGACTAACCATACTACAAATGCTTGAAAATATAAAATTGAGCCATCTTCAACACTAATCTCTCAAGAACGTTAAAACAAATGCATCTGACGGTTTGGATGTAAGACTAGTCTCTCGAAAATAATAAAGTTAGCCGATTGACCAAGAATCGAACTACCTCGTGCTGATTTCTGATGGTCTAGTGGAGGGAGGGGTGAAGTACTTTTTAGAGAACCTCTCAACCCATTATTTTTTTGAGTCTTTCTTCGACAAGGACATAATATATGGGTTAATCATGAAAATAGGATATAAACTAATTTTTTAATGCCAAGAGGACAAATCACACACACATTCAAAAAATGCCCCTTCATGAAAGTGCCTAAACCCTCAAACCTAATGAAAGTGCCTAAATCCCCAAACCTGAAGAAAGTGCATAAACCTAAATCATAGGGTACCTAATGAAAGTGCTTAAAACCCTTGGATACCCTATGAAAGTGTCTAAATCACTAAAACCATATAATTGGAAAGTGAACCCAAAACCTAAACCCTAGAGTACCCCATGAAAGTGCCTAAACCTAAACCCTAAGATACCCTATGAAAGTGCTTAAAACCCTAGGGTACCTATGAAAGTACCTAAACCACTAAAACCCTATAATTGGAAAGTGCACCCTAAGTACCTAAACCCACCCAAAAAAATTGAATAAACAAAAATTACCCAGACGCATGTGAGAGAGAGAGACATGGTGGGTCATCAATTTCTGACTTGGTGGGTCAGAACATTTCGGGGAGAATTCCATCAATTGTCAGACGTGGTGGGTCAACAATTTCTCAAGTTTCTAACTTTTCGTGGTGAGTTGCTTTCA
Source organism: Vaccinium myrtillus (assembly GCA_016920895.1). NCBI lineage: Eukaryota > Viridiplantae > Streptophyta > Magnoliopsida > Ericales > Ericaceae > Vaccinium > Vaccinium myrtillus. The sequence continues at coordinate 23,841,032 of CM029270.1, forward strand.
AGGGTCAGATGTCCGCATTCCTCCCCAAACACGGTTTATTGCTCCTATTTCATTAAGGGTATTTTTGTCTAGTATTGTCCTTGAGCCCTCAAAAACTTTCCATCAATGTATCGGAGGCCTTAAAATAAATTAAGCTGGACTAAACACCCTTTAAAGCCCCAAACTTGGCCTTTAGACCAATTTTCTGTATTTTTTTTATTTATAGAATCATGCATTAAACGTACCATTAGTAGATATGGCCTAAGTGGTGGGGCCGTTGGCGCTACTTCTTGGGCATCAAGAAACTACTCCATGCCTATACTGTTGGCTTTACTTCTTGGGCATCACCAACCCCACGTCTATCAAAAAAACCACAGAAACTATACCATGTCACGTGTTTCCCTGCCCATTAAACGTATGGTCCTCGTGTCGAGCTACCCACCAGGCACCAGATAGCATCGTTACACTTGCACATGCGCTATTCCTTCAGATCTTAGACCTCGCGATGAAAATCCCACGCGGCTAAAGGCCTATAGTTTTTCAAAAAAATTTAGCAATTTAGTTGCTAAAATCATGGTATTTTCAAATCAAAAAATGAAGAGGTTCCGTGTATCGTTTTTCGATTTTTTTCGCACCAAATTAAAGTACTCCTCGTGTACTATAATTCGGTGTGAAAAATTCAAAAAATAATACACGGAAACACTTAATTTTTTTATTTGAAATATTATGATTTTGGCACATTCTGAACTCATTTGCTAAAATTAACATGATTTTAGCAACTGTGTTCCTAATTTTTTTTGGAAAACTAGGCCTAAGGGTTTTGTTTGCGAGAGCTATAAAATACAAATTTTAGATTCTTTTATCTTCAAATTTTGCGGATTCTATATTTTACTAGGTTTTAGTAGAAGCAAAAATAAATATGTTTATCATAGTGGTAAAATTACGATTACTTTGCGATAAAAAGCTAGTATAGTTTACTGTAAAAAGCTAAAAAGTCAACTTTAATAGAACTTAAAACCTAAAATTTGATATGAAAAGCTCTAAAAGCTACTCAAACCAAACTTTGAAATTAATGCATGTTTGTTTGGAAAACTAGTTTAGGTTTCAACATTGTCCATTATTCTCTAGTATTTTTAAATTATTTTTGGTAGTGAAAAATAATGGTTCGTTTGACAATCGATTCGTTTTCTCATTGTCCATTACTCTACTGTATACCCTGTACAAGATGGATTCGTGGGGTCTACTTTGAAAACTCATATAAATGATCCAAGCCGTCTATTAATTTTAAAATTATTCTCTGAGTCATTCAGAAAAAAATCAGGTCAATTGTATAAATTTAAGTACTTGATCTAGTTATCTAACTGTCTTTCAAACTTTTGTCAGAATTCAGGATCCTAAATTATGAATGAATAATTACAAGATGGATCAACTAGTTATAATTTTTAGAATGAGCTGATTTTTTAAGAGTAACTTCAAAATTTATTTTAAAAATTAATGAACGACTTGGATCATTTGTGCGGGTCTTCAAAGTAGACTCCACGGACCCACCTTGCACATATATGCACTAGAAAGTCTAGAATAGTATTTTGTAGAAATGTTGAGAAGAGAGAAAGTAAAGGGGGGCCCATGGGTAAAAGTAAAACCTTGGGGCCTGGAAACCCAATCGAACACGGTGTAAAACAAACAAGTTAATCCCGTTTGGTATTTTTTTCCCCCCTAGTCCACTATGATGTTCAAAGTTGCACCGAACAAATTCGGGCTGTGGATTTCGAGATCCAACGGCTGGCATTAATGTGCGAATTTGGTTTTTTTGTTCTTGGATCTGACATGCTTTAATAATGAGGACAGAAAGAGTGCATTAATCTGAGCCGAGCCGTTGGATCTGAGAATCTAGGGGTGTCCACGGATCAGATACGGATCCGATCCGCTCAGAGCGGATTATGGTTTTTAAGATCCGAAACTGAACCGAACATTCACGGATCGGATTGGGTCGGATTTGACAGATTAAAGAAGGATTATTGAGCAGATTGAGCAGATCCGATCCGGATCCAGAACCGCCAGATAAGAAATTCTCGATCCGGAACCGAACCGAACATTCACGGATGGATCAATGGATGGTTCGGATCGGTTCAGATTGATCAGATTGACGGATCGGATGATCCGCTGGACAGCCCTATGAGAATCTACAACCATTTTAATTTATGCCGGTTAAAAAGGAAAAAATTGAGTAGTAGGAAATTAATGGATTCGGGGGCGCTGCTGCGCAGCAGATGCGTGGCACGGTGCCATGCGCCCAAAACGACGCCGTTTCGAGGCTTAAAAACGCAGAAATTTTTTTTGGGCAAAACGACGTCGTTTTGCCTTCTAACCTTCAAAACCCCAAATCCCCAAATTCCATCGATCAGCAGAGCGGGAAACCTTCTTCCCCAAAAATGGAAAATCGATCTGCGTCTTGTCAACAACCGACCCCCATGGAAACTCTACCACCGACCGTCGTCGTGGCTAACGCTTTGTCAACTCCGGCACAGCCCACAACCAATGATGGCGCAACTCCGACGCCCATAACCAGTGATGGCGCACCGACCTCGCCTCAACCGTATGCTCCTATATTCGATCTGTGACTCTGTTGTTGCTTCAAGATTTGAAAAGCTGTTTTTATTTTTTCTTTTTCTTTTGCCTCGAGAAATCTGACTACTAAAAAAATCTAACTACTAAAATATGTTACAATATAGGAAGAAGTACGAGAGAATGAAGATTAGTATGTTTTTTTTTCCATATAATAATCTGGCTTGTGAATAAGATAATAAGGAAGTCATATTTTAATCTGTAATGGCTGTGTAGGGTTATGTGCACTTTGGTTTATTGTTTTACATAGGCCAGTGGTCAGTGCACTTTGGTTTATTATTTGTTATTGTTTACAGTGTCCATAACTTTTACAGTGTTCATGGACTTGAGGAGCCTATGAAAGAGTTGTCAAGTGAGTATGCTTTATCTCTTGGAATGGAGTTTGAATCGGAGGAGGATGCATATAATTTCTACAATGATCATGGAAGAGTTATGGGTTTTAGCATTAGAAGGGACTACTGTACAAAAAGCAGGAAAGATGGTGTTTTGATTAATCGAAAGTTTGTTTGTAGTAAGGAAGGTAAAAGATTAAAAGATAAACGGTCCCTAGTGGTGGAAATTCCTCGGAGTGAGACAAGAACTAATTGCAATGCGTTCTTGTACATAACGTTTGATCGTCAAAAATCAAAATGGATTGTGAAAGGCTTTGAAGTTAGTCACAATCACCCTTTGCATCTACCTCAGTGTACTTATTTGTTGCGCTCTCAAAGAAGGATATGTGAGACACAAGCTCTGAATATAGAGATAGCTATTGATAGTGGTTTATCGCTTAAGGCGTCGCATGACCTTATTAGTGCTCAATCCGGGGGGAAGGAATTTGTGGGGTTCGTACGAGAGGACCAAAAAAGTTACTTGCGTGCAAGAAGACAAAGGAGTTTACAATTTGGTGAAGCATCGGCTTTGTTAGGATACTTTCATAGTCACTCGGCTTTGAATCCTTACTTTTTTTACGATGTTCAATTTGATATTGAGGAGATGATTACCAATATCTTCTGGGCTGACCATGAGATGATCACGGATTATCAACTTTTTGGGGATGTTGTGTCTTTTGACACAACATTCAAAACAAACAAAGATTGTCGGCCTCTTGCTATTTTCACTGGGTTTAACCATTTTAGAATGACAACAATTTTTGGTGCGGCCCTTTTGTATGATGAAACTTCGGAATCTTATGAGAGTACCTAACATTTTGTTGCTGGGCATTGAATCCCACTATCATATGTATGCAAATTAAAATCTGATGCTAAGAAATCTGATGGTAACATTTTGTTGCTGGGCATTGATTCATTCTTGTTAGCTTGTTCTATAATGTTTAATATGGCATTGATTCATTTTGAAGCTGTATAGCACCATAGATGGTTTTTCCTGGAAAATTTTTGACAGGATCTTGTTGTTTCTTGGCCTAACCCGACGTCACAACGTCTCGATTCAGCAGCCAACAACAAAGAGCAGCAGCAAATGCATACTTAGTGACTCAAAATGCTTATCAAGTTAATCAAAATGCATAATCTAGCTATCAACAAATGGATACTTAGTGACTCAAAATGCTTATCAACAACAAAGAGCAGCCAACAACTCTTGAAATTCAAGTTAATCTTTAAAAGTTCAAGTTTTTGAAAGCAAGACAAACAAACTATGGCATCCACTATTTGAAAACTCACAAGTGAGTCCAAGCTTTACAAGCATATGAATGAGTCAAGAACCATTACATCCAGCATCTAATCTAGTCTTTGTACAAGCACAAAAAAAAAAAAAAAAAAGACTAATCCTAGTGACTTTTCTTAGACTTTTTAGATGAAGGTTGTGTGTCCGTGTCCTCCTCTTCTTCCTCACTTTCTTCTTCTTCATTGTCTTCATCATCATCCTCATCCTTCTCGTCCGTGTCCTCCTCTTCTTCCACCAGACTTGAAATGAGGCAAATCATTCATTTGCCAAGACCTCTTTACTCGTCCGCTCCACCAGTACGCATTGATCACCAATGAGTGCTAACTACATACTGGGCAGACCATTCCTCTTGCGTTGGAGAATGTCTTCGGTATTCCACACTGCAAGCACATCCTGCAGACAAAAACCATTTTAAAACGACGAGGAAACAAATCACTGCCATGAATAAACAGCCTATAAAATTTCCCATGGTAAAGTAAATAGGAAAGGAAGAGGAAGAAATATAAGAAGAAAAAATTTCCCATTCTTGTATTCTCTTGTTGGTATCTTTTCTTTTCTATTTATATGCTTGAAAAGTTCTATCCTAGTTGGGAGCTTAATGCCAGGTATCGCACGGGCCTTCATTCTTGTATTCTCTTGTTGGTATCTTTTCTTTTCTATTTATATGCTTGAAAAGTTCTATCCTAGTTGGGAGCGGGCTCCTCTTAATGGGAGCGATGTTCGTAGAAGATTCTGAGAGCATGGAAGCGAGGTTCTGTGCTGGATTTGCTGCCCCAATAGAGGATCAAGAGCAAGGAGCAAGAAGCTGAAGTTTTAATTAAGAAAAACCCTAATAATAGCACCCAGATAAAGAAAGCTCCCACATAGTTCTTCTCTTGACTAGAACAGTCGGAAGAAAAATTAATCTACATTATAATTAAATAAAAATTACCTTTTTATCCACTTAACAAGTAATCGACATGTTTAAACGAGTTATTTAAAAAGACACTAGACACTCCTGCACCGAGAGCCACACACAGAATTCCATCCCAAGTTTAGATGCACAGAGTGTGTGTTTAAAGAGTTTTGAAGCTGGATGGATGTTAAGAGAATAAGATGTACCTCAGAAGTTCTGCTGCATCCTCAGCATTTGGATTGGTGGCGGTTGCAATTCGCTTGACCCCTTGTGTCGTGCTCAATGAACCATTAGGTTGAACAGCTGGTGTTGGGGTAGTTTTTCCCTCGATATCACTTCTTACTCGCTCATGGATTCCAACAAGTTGGGGTTTGGACTCCATTACAGCACCTAAAAACAACATAACAGCAAATTTCAACATATATATGTATAGGCGAGGTCGGTGCGCCATCAACGGTTGTGGGCATCGGTGGTGCGCCATCATCGGTTGCGGGTGGGGCCGGAGGTGAAAAAGCGGTGGCTATGACGGCGGTCGGTGGCAGAGTTTCCATGGGGGTCGGCTCCTCCGTCCACCAGATCTCCCATTTGGAGTACAAGGGTTTGGGGAAGAAGCTGCTGCTCGATGGAATTTGGGGATTTGGGGTTTTGAAGGTTAGAAGGCAAAACGACGTCGTTTTGCCCAAAAAAAATTTCTGCGTTTTTAAGCCTCGAAACGGCGTCGTTTTGGGCGCATGGCACCGTGCCACGCATCTGCTGCGCAGCAGCGCCCCCGAATCCGAAATTAATTAGGCAGACCAGAAAAGGCAAATATTTTCTTTTCTTTCGCGAAAAGAAACCTACTAGAAGAGAAACCTCGTTCTATGAAAACCGGGTTCGAATTTCAAAAGTAAGGAAACGAAAACAAAAGCACATTCTCCTCGGTCAAACCTCCGTTCTGTACCTAACTCCCTCGTCGGTCGATTCACGCTACTCTTCTCTCTCTCTCAAAAACATCACAGCACTGTCACAGCCGCTCTCTTTCTCTCTCCAAATCTCTGTCTCTCTCGCTCTTGTCGGAGTCCAAAACTCATCGTCGATCGATCGTCATCATCATCACCAAACCAAAAATGCATGCCAATCACTTACTCCTCGAAGAGCCAATCCGGATGGCTTCCATCCTCGAGCCGTCAAAATCCGTAAGCCCCGCAATGTTTTCTCGTTTTCACAACTGGATCTGTTCATATTTTGTAGTATGTGACTATGAATTTAATTTTGTTTTTCTTGGATACGATGGTGGATTGAGCAGAGTTTCTTCCCTGCAATGACAAAGATCGTGGGGACTTTAGGCCCCAGGTCTCGATCCGAGGAGGTCATCTCTGGTTGTCTCGAAGCTGGAATGTCTGGTATTTATTTACTTACTCTTCTATATTTCAAACCGTTGGCGGCTCCAGTTTTTTTTTAGGGTTGGCAACTAAAATGCTATCAGTTTATTAAAATAAATAAATAAATAAACAACTTAATAAACTGGTATATTGCTAATATTTGGTTTTCCATATTTTTTTTCCTTTTTCACATAACATTTGAACTTTAATCTTCCAATTGCTTCTCTGAACTGGAACTTCTTCTTTTCTTTCAACAAGAATGGATTTGGATTGGGTAGTAGATAGGGGTGGGCGTCGTGTTGTGCCGTGTTTGTGTCGTGTCTGTGTCGTGTCGAGCCGTGTTCGTGTCAAATCAGGTTCGTGTCAAAATGATATGCTTAATTAATTGTGTCGAAAAATATGAACCCTAACACGAGCTGCTAAAACTCGTGTCGTGTTTGGGTTGACACGATTAATTTTTTTTTTTTTTTTTTTTTTCACGGTGATTTTTTTTTATTAATCCACAGTAACCATTACAGTGGATTAAATGGACTAGATATCAAAGAGAGTAAATATAACCTACCAAAATGATGTGTAATTATAGCCAGCCAAAACGATGTGTAGGACCTTAGCCACCATAACAGAACCTTGCAAATGTGAGAACATGGAGAGAATAACTTGATATCAGAGGATAAACTTCAGCTGCAGCAGGATTGAGCTTGAAAACTTTCATGCACAACTTCAGAGCATGAAAACGTCCAGGTTAATTTGTGTAATTTTTAGGTCGGATTCGGGTTACCGTGTCGACACGATGAACATGTTAATTCGTGTCATTTTCGGGTTATACGGGTTCAACCCGAACCCGACTTGTTTACTAATCGTGTTTTCGGGTCGTGTCATATACGTGTTTCGTGTCAGAAATACTCAACACTAACCCGCTAACTTCGTGTCGTGTTGTCGTGTCGTGTCATAAATTCCCACCCGGCCACCCCTAGTAGTAGACTATCAGGTGTTCAATTTTAAATGAGTTTGGTGTTTAAAGTTGATTGAATAGGGTGTTCAAATAATGAACTACGGGTTGAAATAGAGCTGCCAGTGTTTAACTCCTATTTGTTTATGAAGAACGGATGCTTCTAGTTCTAGAAGTTACTCGTATCGTATTCGTATCGTTTATTCATTTGTCGTATCGTATTTGTAACGTTTATGCATCTCTGGAGTATTTGAAATTAATTTTCTCTAATTTTGAAGAGTATCGGTTACTTTTTGGAATTGAATTGTCAGTTCTTGCACAAAAATGCCAGTATAAAATCTAAATGTATGACAGATAAAGGATACTTTTCTAACGCTTTGGTGAATTCTTGTAGAAGGAAATAATAATGTGATAAAAGAGACACTCAGAAATTGTCTAGCTGAGGAACCCTTATTAGCTCATAAACATGTCCAACGTTTGTATCCATGTTCAATAGATTTTGCTATTGTCCCTTAAACTGGTACCTACTTTTTGAATGGTTTCTCACCACTCTTGAAGTTTTGTGCAGTATCATTCTAGAGTTACAAAAAATAAAATCCTTACAAGTGCATCCTGGCTGTACCCATTTCATAGTTATTCTAGAATTTTCCCTGTCTGTGTATCCTTATCGTATCTGTCTCTATATCCATGCTTTATATCTTTTTGAATTGATATGTGTGAATGCACAAAGGCTGTTGATTGAAAGTGTGATTTATATGTGGCTCTACAGAGGTCTATGCTTTGCTCGGAGGAGTTTAGGTTTTAATTTTGCTATGAAGTTTGAGGTGATTTTAGTACTGACTATGAATGTGTCGTTTGGCAGTGGCTCGATTTGACTTTTCGTGGGGGGACCCCAATTATCACCAGGAAACATTGGAAAATTTGAGGGCTGCTGTGAAGAAAACAAAGAAGCTTTGTGCTGTATGTATCCATATATCTAGGGTTTCGTGCAAAAAGTTCAAATGATGCTTTGGAATGTCATTAGCATTCATTAGTGATATTTAGACTCATAAATTTTGTCTCATACCTTTTACAACTGTTCTTACTTATTTTGTTTATGTTGGCAATCTTTTTTTTGGCGGGTAATTGTCATCAATTTTTTTTTTAACTTATCAAAAAATGAAAAGAAAAAGGCTGTGTTTGGTTAGATAGTTTAGTTTAGTTTTGATGATGTCATCAAGTGTAATGAGTGGAGAGAGATAGAGAGAGAAATAAGGGAAATGATGATATCATCAAAACCAAAACTAAAACTAAACTGGGAAACGAACAGGGCCAAAGTAATTGTCGTCAATTTTTAAGTGGTCAGTTTTGTTTAGACACATCTGATTTGGTTGCAGAGAATACTGAGGGGGAGAAAAATAAAAATGAAAATGGATCTTTTTGTGATATCTTAAAATTTGAGAATTTGAATATGAATGCAGTTTTTGGTCTCTGAGGCAAATACATACTTCTTCTAGTCAACCGAATATTCTTTGGCTGCAGTTATAGTTGCATTGTTCTAAATGATGGCTGTTTTAAAAGTTGGCTTTGCGTATTTAGTTTTCTATTCCTACATATTAATAGTTGCCTGATTTAACAGCTGTGTAAAAATCTAAACCGAGGGTCTTTGGAAAATTTTCAGGTTATGCTAGATACAGTGGGTGCTGAGTTGCAGGTTGTCACTAACACTGAGAAATCTATCTCACTTGTGGAGGATGGTATAGTTGTTCTAACCCCTGATCAAGGTCATGAAGCCTCTTCTGAAGTGTTGCCTATCAACTTTTCTGGACTGGCTAAGGTATAACACTTGCTTCTCCCCATCATTATTCTCTAATAACAATTACTTGTCTTGTTTTTTTGAGCCTTAATAGATTATTGACATCATGGACAAATCAAGAAAATCATGTTTTTGAAACTATATCAGCTTGGCTTGTTCAAAAATTGTTTGCGGATACCTTAACCTTTAGCAATGCATTACGATAAGTCACTACTAATGAAGATTTCCATCCTCGGATCTAAATACTTCATCATCAGTTGAGATTCTTTCATGCACTTTTTGGTGGACGTTGGGTACTGCTCCAGGTTATAGATTGTTAATGTAGAATAACTATGTTGTCTCTTATGTGGCATTGGTACTTTTGTTGGGCTCCATGTTTGGGAGAGGGGGGTAATAAAATCAATTGCGCTTAGTTACTTGTGTGGAATGATGCTGTTTCAGCGTGCTTGATACTATCCATGTATCCCTCCTTACTGTTACGTCAGATTACTGGTATTTTTTTTTTAATTTTTATAATCACATCGTGACAACTGACAAACAATATTGTAACAATCCTTATGGTCATCGTGGTACAATTTCTATTCTAACTTTCTAAGAAATCTTTTCGATGTGCCTTTTTTTATTTTTTGCAGGCAGTGAAGAAGGGAGACACGATCTTCATTGGTCAATATCTCTTTACAGGAAGTGAGACCACTTCTGTTTGGCTGGAGGTAGGAGGCATACTCCCCACCCTGATGAATGGACTTGTTTCAATAGGTTTTCCGAGTTGTTTCTCTGTGCACAGGGGTGTCATTTTTCAGTGCATAGTGGTTGGGTCTGTGGATTTTTGACTTATGTCTGTGTGGTTCGACGCAAAACACAGCGTAATATGTTCTGCTGTAAAATGATTTTGCTCAAACAGTTTCATGTAAAGCATTTTACACTTTCCTGAGTTGGGTTGGCAAAAATATTTTCCAGAATAAACCAAGATTAAGATAAGAGAAAAGAGGGAGGGGAAGGTAGTCACTAATCTCTTCCGAGCCTCATCAATAGATCTGATATGGCAAAAAACACTTTAGATATATTTAGTTGATGAAAGGTTAAAAGCAAAAGAGAAAAGAAAAGAGAAGATGAGGGATGAAGACAACCAATAGCTCTAGCCTGTAGGATGGCTGCAGTTTCTACCTCCCCTTTCTCTCTTTTCTCTCTGTGTGTCAGTGTGTGTATTACTGCTCCTCTGTCTCTCTCTCTCTCTCTCTCTCTCACACACACACACACACACACACACACACATTCACACACCCACCCACCTGGTGCATGTTATAGTGTCGAAGAGCAATAACCACTCCAGGGGTCAGAAGCCTGGGTAGGAAAATACCAAAAATGACATACGGGTAATTTGGAAGGAAATCGAATTTTGCCTACATTTTATGTAACTAAACATATTACACACTTTTTGTCCACACCAACCAATGGAAAATGTACAAAACATTTTACAGAAATATTCAATATCGAAATAAACAATGCCTTAAATTGTGAATCTATTACTTGGCATAGTTAGCAGGAACTTGAAGTGGTTCAAGTGAACATAGTTGTAGTATATATCTACGATCAAGCAGACAGAGACTGGATACATGACTGACAATGAAATTGGTTGAGCAGGTAAATGAAGTGGAAGGAGAAGATGTGGTTTGTGTGATAAAGAATACTGCGACATTGGCTGGCTCATTGTTCACCCTCCATGTCTCTCAAATTCATATTGATTTGCCTACCCTCACTGAGAAAGATAAAGAGGTGAGTCCTGGTTTTAAACACTACGAAGTCTAAATTTGTATTTATATTCCTGATAAAGTTGAAGGCTGAAACATATGGGGGGCAATCATCCTCTGATAGCATTCTTGTGAGTTTAGTTCAATCCAACCCTTCTCTATCAATGTGTACTTTTCCCCCAATTTTCTCATGCAGGGTTTGCTATATAAGAGATATTTGGGGGCTCTAGGGTTCGTTTTAGGTGTTACACGGGTACGGTTGGCACATTGTAGTCTCGTCTTTCGTAATGAGATTACTCTCATTGTTTTGGCCTGTGGATGTAGGCTTTATGCTGAACCACTTAGATAGATTGTGCTGGTGGATAATCTGTATTCCATTCTCGTTTACGTATTCCGTCAACAATCATTGCAAAGGATTTCCTATCTTATGTGAATGAACTGTTTGTCATTAATATGAATCGGACCTCTCATTCCATTTATTGTCTGTTGACTTTGCATTCTTAAGCTTTGTATTTACTCATGTGTTTGGATCCAAATATTTGGTCATCAAAGTATCTTGTTATAAGCAAGATGTCATGATTAATTTGTAATTTGCATAAGAGATTTCCCCTGATTTTTGTTCCTCCAAAGTATCACCTACTGCCATGATTCTATTACCTAGTGCTTATGGTAAAAGTTTACTGTTCATTCAGGTCATTAGTACGTGGGGTGTAAAAAACAAGATTGACTTCCTGTCCCTGTCATATACTCGTCATGCAGAAGACGTCCGTGAAGTAAGGATTATTCAATCTTTGTTGCCTTTATTTTAGGTCTGTTTTCTTTAATTTTCCCACATTCTAGTTGTTTCAGACAACTCATAAAACTATTCTGTGTGCTAATTTAGGCGCGTGACTTCCTATCTAAGCTTGGTGATCTCAGCCAGACCCATATTTATGCAAAGATTGAGAATGTAGAGGTGAATTACATTAGAACGGTTGCTTGAATGAGCTTCACTTTGTTATCCAGTTACAAGTACGCAGAGAATTACCAGCAATTGTCTGAGAGTTTGAACTTATAAATATCATTTGTACTTTTTAGGGGTTGACCCATTTTGATGAAATTCTACAAGAAGCTGATGGGATTATCCTTTCTCGTGGAAATCTTGGCATAGATCTCCCTCCGGAGAAGGTTAGTTCATGTTATTGAATTGTTTTGCTTACTTTCTGCTCAACCAATGGAATTGTTATGTAAGATGATATGAGTGGCGAATTATGCATGCACAAGAATCGTCCTGCATAAAACTGAACATTTATGGCTTACGTCAAACACATGCATCCATATGTTGTGTGAGCTTGATATACATATTTTTCACTTATTTGTCAACAACTTGGGCATTTTTAGTAGAGGAAATATATGGCCTGCCAATAGAGTTCAGAGCTCTTTGAGTTTTGATAGGAGTTTCTTTCCTGCTTTGTTTAGCTGGGCAGTGTGTTCATTTTTTTTTTGCGTCTCTTGACATGTCAGAGATGTTTCACTTGTGAGGATATGTGATTTTTGGGAAATTGTTGAAATGGAAGTTTCAAGTTTTTGGCAAACCCCGCATGTAGAAGTCACCACTGGAAGGGTACCACAGAGAATGGAATCATTGTGGAGCTTTGGCCTTCAAACATCCAAAATCATAAAATTTGGAAACCGTCACCTCAACTTTTCTGTTGATGAAACAACACTATCCATAGGAGCCATTAGTTCACTGTTTAAGAGCCCAGGAATATGTCTGATGCAATGCTCTCTTGATTCTTGGCACCCAAGTGCAAGTGCTTAGTACCTGTAAATATGCTCTTACGTAGAGAGGAAAACTGTGATGCTGACAATGGAAAAATTGATTCAGATAATGTATAATCTCTTCTAATTGAATAAGCTGAACTATAGATATCTATGAGAAATATAATCCGAAAGGTCCTCCAATGAAGCTGAGATAAGGCTAGAAAGAAACTTGTATCTATGTCCAAGATTTAGCATCTTAATTTGGCATGTCATTCCTAGAATGAATGAAAGCATCGCTAAAGAATTGCTCTACCTCAACAAAGAAAGTGGTAGTGACAGTAATTAGGTATAAAAAATTAGATTAAAAATTATTATAGCCCGTTCCTAAAACACCATCTGATTTCAATTAACACAAATTTCCTAATGTTATAATGACTTTTAATTGTTGATTTTTTCCCCTGGTTAAATATGGACCTGATTAAATGAAAAAAAATAACAAGTAGTGTTATAAAAACTCAGTATATATTATGAGGTCCTAAGCAACAACCCTCTTGCATTCCTCAAAACCGATACTTTTGAGTGCAGAGGTGTCACTACTTGAAGAATAAAAGCATGAAAAATCGGAGCTAAACTTACCTAACGCTAACGCTGTCGAGCCATTCATTCTTTTAGGAGCACATTTGTCTCCATCACATGCAAAGTTTACGTAGAAATTGAAGCTTTGTAGAAGGAAAAATGGCGAAATTAATTTTGAATGTGGACTGGATCTGGCTATTCATACATGCGGACCTTACTACAGTCTATTTTGATGATCCATGACCCATGTAAGATCTGTATGAAGATCACTAAAAAAATCCTGATTGATACCATCTTCATCGGAATCATAGCTCTAAAAGAAGACCAGTTCATGAGACTTGCATACCCAAACAGAGGATGGAGTCAAGAGTTTTGTTTTTTTATCGTGAGGATTGGACCACCGGATTTCTTCACACCTGTCTGAAAAACTAGATGATGACTGATGAGAGCTTCTTTTTAGCAATTGATAATCCAACCTTTTTAAGGAATTGATTGTAATCGCTGGGTTGTGGTTGTGCTTGCTTTAAATTTTGGGATAAAATGTACTACTGTTCCTTAAAACTTGCTGCTGACCATCCAATCCATACCTATGCAATTTGCAGGTGTTTTTGTTTCAAAAGGCTGCTGTTTACAAGTGTAACATGGCTGGAAAACCTGCAGTTGTGACTCGTGTTGTAGATAGTATGACTGGCAATCTTAGACCTACTCGTGCAGAAGCAACCGATGTTGCCAATGCTGTACTTGATGGTGAGCTGTCTTTTTTTTTTTCCCCTAAAAAATGGAGCTAGTGCCATTTTAGCTGTTCATTGAGATCTTTTCTCACATCATAGATTGTGCATTTCATATTCTCTGATGAGGCACGTGATGTGATTGTTGACATTATGATTGTAGTTATTTGACACAACAATTTATTTATTCTCTCTTTTTGACGTTTAAGATTTCTACTTGCAACCTTATATTTCTTTCTTATCTGATTCTCATTGAATGTAGGAACGGATGCAATTCTTCTTGGTGCTGAGACTCTACGGGGATTGTACCCTATAGAGACAATCTCTATTGTCGGTAAAATTTGTGCTGAGGTAAAACTATCTCAACATTTCTGAATAAAATCTTTTTGCTTGACGGACTTTGTTCAACTGCGAAGCGGTATTACATGCAACCTTGATTAAAAGCAAATTTTTTTAGCACTTTATTCGTTTACTGTCTTAGGTCATTTTGCTTTGTGTGCTTTTATTGCCAACCTGTTTTAGCCTTGAAGTGAGATGGTTGGTACCAGTTTGTCCTGCTGACTTTTTTTTTTGGGTAGTTGTCCAGCTGATCTTTCTTATTGGTTGGGATTGTTTTCTGATTTTTTTTTTGTGTAACCTTTGCTAGTGAGTTTTTTTAAAATCTGTATTGGCAACGTTGTTTTACTTTGTTTCCCTTTCCTTTCAGCATTTGCAGATGTTATCTACTCCATGACTAGCTTCACAGATTTTTTAACCTTTGGCATGAATCCTTGAGTGATTCTGTTGCACCACATCACTTGATATGGTAGCTGTGATAAACTCGTGTAGCCTTTGAGTACGATATGATCATTTTTTAAATGGGTTGCAGCTTTAAATAATGGCTAAACTCTTGAGTGCAAAAAATCCTCATTGTTCTTTTTGGTGCAAATTATAATATTATTGGTCTTACAGCATTTTGTGCCTACTTTTTTCATAAATACCAATACTCAAAAGCTGCCATGGGAACTAAACATTTCACCAATTTATTTTTATTTTTATTATTTTTATTTTATTTTTTTTCCGTAAGGACATGCTTGTTTCTTGGTTGTTTTCTACTAATTCCACATTTTGTTGTGCATAGGCAATTTTTGTATCGATGTTCAATTTGTTCCGTATAATTGTTTTGGCAGCTTACTTGAGCTCAAATCATGCAGGCAGAGAAGGTTTTCAACCAAGATCTGTATTTTAAGAAGACCGTAAAATATGTTGGAGAACCAATGAGCCACTTGGAATCCATTGCTTCCTCTGCGGTACTTTATTGTAGATGTTCCTGCTGTACCTTTTTTTTGTTTTGTTTTGGGGGGGGCTACCCTATGATTATGCCATTGCAATGGTTTCTTTTGAATTTTGTTTGCTTATTAGTTCAAAATCAGATTACTTGTTGGCTAATATTCAGTTCTTGTATAGGTACGAGCTGCCATTAAGGTGAAGGCATCTGTTATTATTTGTTTCACCTCATCAGGAAGGGCTGCAAGGTATATAATGGATGGATATAGTAATACCTGGTTATTGTTAATTTTTGAAATTCTTAATAATCGATGTACGCAACTTGTCCACATTTGATGGCGTCTGCTAGACTTAAAATAGATCGTAATACATGCAGATTAATTGCGAAGTATAGGCCCACAATGCCTGTTTTATCTGTTGTCATTCCTCGGCTCAAAACAAATCAACTTAAGTGGAGCTTTAGTGGTGCATTTGAGGTACATGTCTCAGATTTCTTCTTCCTTTCTACCAACTAGTTAATGTTCAGGCTGATGAATCTTTGCTATTTACCATTTCTGTGAATGGTTAGGCGAGGCAGTCCCTAATAGTCAGAGGTCTTTTCCCCATGCTTGCTGATCCTCGACATCCTGTAAGTTCTTATCTGGTTGGCAATTTTTTTTTTATTTTTATTTTTATGTTGCTGTTTGGTGATGAATCCATGCGCATGCGAAGTTGCACCGCCATTACCTTTGCCATCCTTGCGCAAAAAGATGGTCGCTTTTTTTGCTGACAGATCTTTCAGTATTCAATATTGGATGAAAGTACTTTATGCCGACATTTCTTGTTGTTGAATACGAAGAACTACATAAAGAATAACAGAAACATCATTCTCAATTAAACAAGAAAAATGGTTTTGCACCACTGAAATTAAGCAATGCAAAAAGAGATCAAGAACCAAAGGGTGTTCTAAGCGTATCCCAAATAGAAAAAACAATGTCGGCTAGAAGTAAGTGGGGACGTATTCGCCTTGGCGAGGGAACTTGAGGTCGCTTGCATGATCCCAAGTCAAATGGCACCAACAGAATTTGGTAACTGACAGCTCAATCTCTCATTCCAAAGCAACATAAATCCACCAACCATGGGATTGACGGACAAATCTGCCTGACCACCAATGGGATTTCTTGTAAAAACCATAGAGACCGATGAATAGATGAGGAGAGAGACAATGAATGGTTGTATCGCGAGGTTGGCTGTGAATTAGGGCATTTTGTTTTTCTTTAAAGCATGGGACAAGGAGGGTTTTGAGAGGGAGAGCCAAGGAAGCATGTGAGAAGGTGGAAGCCATGAGAAAGCTGAGGGCCATGTGGGTTTTTAATGGTTATAAAGTTTTTCTTAGAAAATTAGAGATTGGCATTTGAACAACACATGCTTGTTGTATAGGATTGACACATAATATATTCTTTTAACTTCATATTATAGGTTATAAGACTTGAGCATTCCTGCAGGTTATTGCTGTTTAAAATTTCTAGGTCATGTAGTGAACCTTTTCAAAGAACTGGTAATTTCGGGTGTGGTTTCAAATTTCCTGTTGCTTTTTCCCAAGAACACAACTTGTTTGATGGATTGCTTCTGAAAAAGGTTTTCGGATACATTTTCTGTAAACAAACCGAAGCTTAACAAACACTAGATACTCTGTTTTCTATGTACTTAAATTTATATTCGACTGGTTTTCATATATTCTGTGGGTAACCACTTGACTTTGTAGGCTGAGTCTACAAGTTCGACAAATGAGTCAGTTCTCAAGGTTGCACTTGATCATGGAAAGGCCTCAGGGGTAATAAAGTCACATGACCGAGTAGTTGTTTGCCAGAAAGTTGGGGATTCATCTGTCGTCAAGATTATTGAGCTCGAGGATTAAAATCCTTGGCTTTCTGTCAAGAGCCATTCTTTCTGCTATTTTTGGATGTGGTTGGCATTGTTGCCATCCCTTGACTGAGGTTCAGAATTGCAGGTTTTGGACAAACAACTTAATATAATTCCATACAGGATGAGTGGAAACACTGGGCAATTTCCTGCTTATTAACATTTGCAGTGAGGGAAATTATGCCTGTGACTCTAAATTTTGTTCAATTTTGAAACTCATTTACATGCTTAATGACATTATTATTATATTGTTTTGAGCATTCCACCCATGAACATGCTTCTGGTTTAGCAGAACTGTGTATTATCAATTTCTCTTTATCTCAGGTTTGCTACTAGATTCATTTCATTTTGATAATTGGGGTTTGGCCCAACTTTATTATTGTAGTAGTATTATTTTTCTCTTAATCTCAGGTTTCTTTTATGAACTTTTGTTAGTTTTGCTTCAAATTGTTGTGAATTATTGATTCGTTTTGATTCGAGGAATCCAAAAAGTTAAATACTGTGAGTATGATAAAAAACTTAAAAAATTCACTAAAGAATAATTCAACAAATCTCTCTTTTGGATTTTTTTTTTCTCTCTGTAGTGATGTTTTTAAGTTTTATGTATTCTTTCTTGTTGAGATGAATCGATAAAATCAACAAATATTAGACGCAAAATTAACAAATGTTCATAAAAGACAAAAAGAAAAAGGGGTAAAAAATAATCCTGTAATGGAACAGGCCAAAATAGTTTTGTATACCTGAGTATCTTTCCCAATCAGCATTTGGGTTTGTTGAAGATTCCAATTTTTGAGTCGTTGATAGCATCACTCCTTGTCCTTGGGGGTGTTTCCACCTTCATGCTGGGACTCATTAGCGGCCTTTTGAGTTTATGCTACTCCATAACTTATCCGGAAAATTGGTTTCGAACGGAGTATTTGAGATACCTTACACTTTGTTCGGTTTGGGTCTCAAGACTCACCCTGCACGACCTCCAATAAAATTTCCTTTCTATTTCTCTCTACTTATTACCCCCAAAACCCAAACCGAACAAGTTATCAGGGTAGTTCAACAGTTTTTAGGCTGGAGTTCTTCCGTTCAACTCCTTTCGGCAATATCTCGACTTAACAACCAGGTCCAATGCATGTGGGTTTCGGAGGGTAGTAGATATCAAGAATTTGCAAAAAAGTAGTAGTAAAATTAGGCGTGATATTGTTCAAGAAAAGTTATACAATTTTGCGCTAAGTAACTCATTGATCTGAACCATAGGGTATTATAGGGCTCGTTAAGAAAAGCATCTAATAAAAAATTATCTTGATTGGACATCGATAGACATAAAAAAACTCTTTTTTTTTTTAGTTTTTTGATACCTATCGATGTCCGACTAGGATAATTTTTTTACTGGATGCTCTTCTCATAAAAGCCCTACAATTCCTATGGTTCAGATCAATAGATTACCGAATGCACAATTGTATAACTTTTCTTGAAGGTTCTTTCAAACTATCGGTGCTGAATTCTGAATGAAAATCAAACGAATTAGATCAATTACGTAAAAACATCCAATGTGCCTAATTTTTTACAAGACCACATGAATAATTATTTTAAAATTATTTAACGGTTTAGATCGATTGTGTGGAACCCAAAAGTAAGTCCCACAACATAGCATTGGGCAACCAAAGCAAAACAACAACGTTTTTCTCATGCACAGCAGCTGCCGTGCAACTCATGCACAACAACATCCCCGCCTCCGTTTTGTAGCATGTATATTGTGGACAAGGGGATGCTGCTGTGCATCCAATGCACAACAGTTCTTTGTGCGAATACAAAAAAAAAAGCTTCTTGGATTTTGCGGCAAACTCAGGTACGCGATCTTGTGGGATCCACTTTTGAGTCCCATACAAAAGATCCGAACCGCTAAATAATTTTAAAATAATTATTAAAGTGGCCGTGAAAAAAATCAGGTCCATTTGATATTTTTATGTAGTTTATCTAATTTGTTTGATTTTCAATCGGAATTTAGGACCCTGTAGTTTGAAAGAATCTTCAAGAAAAGTTATACAATTATTCGCTCGGTGATACATTGATCTGAACCATAGGTATTGTAGGGGTTCTTTAGAAGAGCATCCAATAAAAAAATTATCTTGTTTGGACATCGATAGGTATCAAAAAACTAAAAATATGAGTTTTTTTGATACCTGTCGATGTCCGATTAGGATGATTTTTTTACTGGATACTCTTCTTAACGAGCCCTACAATACCTATGTTTTAGATCAATGGGTTATTAAGCACAAAATTGTATAACTTTTCTTGAAGATTCTTTCAAACTACAGGGTCATAAATTCTGAATGAAAATCAAACAAATTAGATCAATTACATAAAAATATCAAAAGAGCCTGATTTTTTTCACGACCACTTGAATAATTATTTTAAAACTATTTAGCGGTTCGGATCATTTGTGTGGGACCCGAAAGTGAGTCCCACAAGATCGCATACTTGAGTTTGCCACAAAACGGCACAGTTTTGAGCTGCACAGCAGCTGCTGTGCGTTGGATGCACAGCAGCATCCCCGTGTCCGTATATTGTATAGTGAGTAGTGAACATGTTAAAGAAATTCTTGAAATTATCCCGTGAGGTTGAATCATCTGAAGCAACGGTACACCATGCTAAATTTAGCTTAATTGGAAAAGTCTTGATCTCGGATTTGACCCTACACAACATTTTTTCATTGGGTAGAATCCATTTTTGACCTCTATTTTTCTCGATTCTTGTGTGAAAATTTTGATCCTAAACATGCTAGCAGTTATTTATTTAAATCAACACTTAAACTTTACCCAAATATTGTAAAATTTGAGTGTGTTATGTTCTCCACCTAATATGCATACCTTACGGTCAGGGGCGGAGCCAGGATTTTGGTTCAGGGGGGCAAGAATTAGACGCGTTCAGGGGGGTGCAAGGATTTTGGTTCGGGGGCGGGCAAAAAACAAAATCAAAGAGGGGTCAATTAGAAATTTTGTGAGGTATACTAGTAAAATCCCTATAGAAATTTGGGGGTCAGGGGGGGTCAGTTGACCCCTCTTGTCTCCATGTGGCTCCGCCCCTGCTTACAGTCTTGACCTATTTACTTTGTCACTTAAGGCCTCTCTCGGTCTTTTTCTCGTGGGAAGATTTTGTAAATATGGAACTTGCCAACTTGGGATTCCCTGGGACAAATTAGAACTTCTACCAATCATTTTTATTTATGGAATAAAAATTAATTCTTGGTATATTAAAAAAATTTAAGAGAGAATGGTATTTTCTGTTGCAATGAATTGTGGAGAGGACGATGACGAGAATTGTGGAAGAGGATCAATGGAATAAAGAAAAAAAAATTAAAAAGTGTGAAAATTTAGGGGAACAAGGATATGGGCGACTCCGATGTATACCCATCGAAGTCAAGCGACATCGCTGGCTTCAAAAAATGCAATGAAAAATATATTATTTTTAGATATAAATTAAAATTTCTTTAGTATTGTTAACGTTGAGTTACTCGTGTGAAATTAAAATTTCTTTAGTATTGTTAACGTTGAGTTACTCGTGTGAAATTAAAATTTCTTTAGTACATGCTATGCATTTTTGTCATCACTGGATGAAATTCCTGGAACCGCCCGATTAAAAGGATGTATGGTGAGCCAAAGTCAACTGAAAGTTGGAAGAATATTCTACTAACAGTCTAAGCCACTATTTTCACACTTATGATGGTGTTTGTGAGTCCACTTGATAACCCATTGTTTTGCTATGGCAATATCAGTGGCAGCCGCTGATATTTGAATCCATGATCATAGCGGCCAATAGAAAGTTGCTTTTATTCACTTTAAATGACAAAAAGGCCCTTCATTTACACAAACTTGACTAAGAAATAGGGATAGTTAAAGAAAAGTTGCCCTCTGCTTTTATTCACTTTAAATGACAAAATGGCCCTTCATTTACACTAACTTGACTAAGAAATAGGGATAGTTTACTAATTTCTCAAGAATATGGACAAAAACTAAGTGTATATTGAAAGATAAAAGGAGAGCGCAAAAATCATTTAGTCATCACAAATTGCCGAAGAAAGGTGGGTGATAACATTTGCATGGCTGATGGCCAGGTGCGGGGAATGGGGGCTTTAGATCTTCTGTCCAGAACCGGGCTCTTTGTCCGAGTCTCCAAAAGGCGACACGTGTTCACATCAAGTAAAGGAAAAAGACTCAACCACTCCCAATCCTTCATCCCCTTTCTTTTTTGTTAATCGGATATCCAGGCTAGTTTGCGCGCACCTCGACTAATTCCGGAGCTTTAAAGATAATGACTGGACATAACCCCCAGTGGCCCCGATGTTTGGGATGGTTGGCCCCGGTGGGATTCAAACATGCGACCTCATAGTCAAATACTTATTGCTTTCTCATTCCCACTTTGCCAACCCCTTGGGGTTAATTCTTCATCTCCTTACTACCTCTGACCAATAAGAAAACAAGTCTCTCACCTACGACGACCACCACCTCCCTCTCCACGAGAAAAACAAGTTTCTCACGTACGGCCACCTCCTCTCTTTCCACGTTAACACCACCCCACGCTCTCTCTCTCTCCACCATCGTCACTTTTGTAATGCTTTGAACCGCACACCATCCAACATAAGCTCCTCAACACTGTTCTACCATTCTACTCCCTCCGTCCCATTTTAAGTGGTCATTTTCACTTTTTGACTCTATTTTTAAAATGTCTATAACTTTCAATTTATAATGTCTTATATACTTTTGAAAAGATTGTATTTCAGAACTCGTTGATTTCTATCAAACAAGATCAATATTGCATATTTTCTGTATTATGGATTGAAAATTATAGACAACTTTTGAATCCAGCTGGAATAGTAACGTGGCCACTTAAAATGGGACGGAGGGAGTATATTTTTGCAGAAATGAGATTAAGTTATAAACAGATGAGGCGGGGTTTCCGCTTCCCATTGTGAGTATCTCATGGTCAAGCACTTATTGCTTTTTCATGCCCACTTTGACAACCCCTTGGGGTTAATCCTTCATCTCCTTGCTATCTCTGGCCAACAAAAAAACAAGTTCCTCACCTACGACCAGTGCTGGCTCATTAGTTTTGGAGGCCTGAAACGGACTCATGAGATGAGGCCCCCCATGTATTTTGGATAATAAAATATTTGAACACATATCTTCATAAAAAACCATTATAAAATATTTATCATTGTACAAACTAAAACATATAGTCATCTAAAAATAAATAACCATTACAATATATAAGAGATCTACATGTTCGGGGGCCCCAATTTTTAATATTTTTTAAGGGCCCGAAGCGGTGACTTCATTGGCTTATGCCATGAGCCGGCTCTGCCTACGACCACCGCCTCCCTCTCCACTACAAAACCAGTTTCTCACCTACGGCCACCTCCTCCCTCTCCACATTAACACCACCCCACACTCTCTCTATCTCTCCCACCACCATCATCACTTCTGTAATGCATTGAACCGCACACCGTTCCCCATAACCTCCTCAACACTATTCTATATTTTAATAAAATCTTTTTTGCCGTGCAAAAAAAAACACTATTCTATATTTTTGCATAGATGAGATTAAGTTATAGACGGATGAGGTGGGGTTTCCGCCTTCCATTGTGAGCCTCACCGTGCGTTCATTGTGGTAATTTGAACCGTTTATCTTGTACGGCCCGAGAATAGTGTATTCACGCAAAAAATCAACTTGATCGGACATCAATAGGCATATCGAAAATTGAATTTTGGTTTATAAAACGGACAGTCGTGGACATTTTAACTTAAAAGCTATTGACGAAATCTTGGCCATCCATTTTATAAAGTATAAACTAAAATTCAATTTTTGTTATACTTATTGATGTCCGATTAAGTTGATTTTTTTTTGTTGTTGCATGAATGCACTATTCTGTGAGCCTTACAAGATGAATGGTTCAAATTACCACAATGATCGCACAGTAGAACCCACAAATGGCGGAAACCCGTTTATAACTTGCACTCTTTGTAGATCCATATGTATATCTCAAATCTCTATGCATCTGACTTTTTCGAAGACAAATAAGATTAAACTAGCGCTCATTTCGTTTCTGAGTATAGATATTAGATTTCATCTTTTAAATAATTCCCTGCCTCAAATAACCGATAGAAACTATTTTTCGTGTTCTGGAGAATTGAACCAATAGCTATTACGGATTGACTTTCAATTTCTTGTATTACATTTCCATTTCTTCTAATTGCGAGCATGAGGAAAATGAACGTAACGATGTGACAGCAGCGGTTGTGGATTTGCTGTCCCGAAAACCCTGTCCCAATTCTGTGTCCCGTCCATCCGAGCCGTCCATCCAAGCCATCGACGGCTCAGATTTACAGTTGAATATATTTGGCTCAGATTTGTTTGGGATGAAATAGGATCCAAGCCGTTGATTGCACAGATGAACGACTTAGATTGACGGAACAAGGAGTTGGGACATGAAGTTCGGGACAACGGATCCGCTTCCGACAGCAGCGGGGTGCATAATTGAGGAGGGGGCAACGGCAAGAGCCGTGGAGATTTGCAGAGAGTGGAAATTGTTATTTGTTAGTAAAGCCCATTGAGCTTTTAGTTCAGTTTGTTTGCTGTAGTTCTGTTAAGGCAGTTGCTTTCTAACTGTGGTTACTAAACCAATGTATGGTTGAGGTCATAAACTCTAGTTAGCAAGTAAGTCGGTTCTGATATATAGTTTTGTAAGTTCTGATATATAGTTTTCTAACTGTGGATTGTTACTAAATTTAGAAATTCATATGGTATCAGAGTAGAGCCCATTCTACCCCACATTAAAAAAAAATAAAAATGAAATACAATCCACACCCCACGATGACAGACCAACAAAAAAGATTGCACGATGATAGGACCCAAAAAGTGGCTACACGTAACAGACCTCAAATGCGGCTGCATGTGAGAGGGGATGTTAAAGAATATTGTCCCACATTGCTTGGGGAAAGAATGAGTGATCACTTAATATAATGTTGGGCCTCTCCACTCATTGCAAATTAATTTTGTATTGGATATAAAGTTTCCACATGGTACTAATACCGCAGTCATTCTCTGAAGCTATTAAGAGTGATCAGTGGAAGCAAGCTATGTCCACTGAGTATAATGCTCTTTTATCTCAAGGAACTTGGTCTCTTGTTCCTCCTCCTCCTTATCAAGCCAATGTAATTGGCTGCCATTGGATCTTCAAACTTAAAAAACACTCTGATGGGTCTATCGCCAGGTATAAGGCTAGGCTAGTTGCAAGAGGGAATCAACAATCAGAGGGTTTGGACTTTACAGAAACCTTTAGCCCAGTTATTAAACAACCAACTTTGAGACTTGTTCTTGCTTTGGCTGTGCATTTTGGCTGGTCATTGAGACAATTAGATGTCTCCAATGCTTTCCTCCATGGATTTATTCAAGAAGATGTTTACATGAAGCAGCCTCCTGGTTATGTAGATCCTTCTAGACCTACTCATGTCTATAAGCTCCACAAAGCTCTATATGGTCTAGACAGGCCCCCAGGGCTTGGTATGCTTTGTTTTCTAGTCACCTGCTGCAACTTGGGTTTCATAGTCTGGCTGACACATCTTTGTTCGTCAAAGTTCAAGGTTCAGATGTTACCTATGTGTTAATATATGTGGATGATATCATTGTCACTGGTAACAATCAAGGGTTTATAGCAACTCTGTTGACTCAGCTACAATCCAAGTTTGCTATTAAAGATCTTGGTGACTTGCATTTTTTTCTGGGGATTGAAGTATTCAGAGATTCAACAGGTGTTTTTCTCACTCAACACAAGTATGCTTTAGAGTTACCAACTAAGGCAGGCATGTTAGACTGCAAGCCTAGTCTCTCTCCCTCTTCTACAAAACCTCCATCTTCTGACACTGTTGCAGTCACTTTTCCTGACATTAACTTCTATAGATCTCTTGTTGGCTCATTGCAATATCTTACTATTACTAAACTAGAGTTGTCTCATGCTGTCAATTATGTTTGTCAATTCATTCATGCACATACTCAGTCTCACTTTGCTGCTGTAAAACGTATTATGAGGTATGTCAAAGGCTCGTTACATCAAGGTATCCATTTTACACCCTCTTCATTGTACCTCACTGCCTATTGTGATGCTGACTGGGCTGGGAATTAGCTTGATCGATGGTCTACTTCAGGATTTTGTGTGTTTTTGGGCGACAATATTGGCCCTGTTCGGTTTAGAGTTTTGTTTTAGTTTTGGTTTTGTTGACATCATCATTTCCCTTATTTCTCTCTCTATCTCTCTCCACTCATTACACCTGATGACATCATCAAAACTAAACTAAACTATCTAACCAAACACAACCATTGTATCTTGGAGTGCTAAAAAACATATTGTAGCTCATTCAAGCACAAAGGTTGAATATAGGTCTTTAGCCCAAACTACGGCTGAACTTGTGTGGATTCAACAACTTCTTACAGATCTCCATGTCACTTTGGATGGTGTTCCTGTTGTATTCTGTGATAACCTCTCTGCCATTGCCCTGGCCTCCAACCCTATCTTTCATGCTCGCACTAAACACATTGAGGTTGATTACCACTTTGTTCGCGAGAAGGTTTTGGCTAAATAAACTCGCATCATGTTAGTTCTAAAGGCCAAACTGCAGACATTTTTACCAAGCTAGTTTCTATTGCAAGGTTTCAGTTGCTCACTTCCAAACTCATGGTGAAGCCTCTTCCCCTGAGTTTGAGGGGGGGCTGTTAGTAAAGCCCATTGAGCTATAGTTTAGTTTGTTTGCTGTAGTTTTGTTAAGGCAGTTGCTTTCTAACTGTGGTTACTAAACCAATGTATGGTTGTGGTCATAAACTCTAGTTAGCAAGTAAGTCGGTTCTGATATATAGTTTTGTAAGCTCGGTTCAGTTAAGAAAAACAGAAATGAAAATTCATTCTCTCTCTCTCTCTCTCTCCATAGATTCTTGATCGACGATTGAATTTATAAATTCATTAGAAATGTACTCAGACAAAGTGGTTTTACAGTAGGGAGGCAATGGGGTCATGGGGTGTGACAGAGAGTCTTTTGAGTGTTTCTAGTAATAAACACGTGTCGCCTTTGGAGAGGGCCCGGACAGAGGATCTGAGTCCGGGAAAGGGGGTGCCGGGCTTGGCCTACAAACCATTCTTGGCTGGAAGCCAGTTTTGTTCAAGAACATGAGAATTCACAGCAGTGTTCGGGAAAATCACTAAAGAAATCTAAAAACGCGTAGATGTCGAAAAGATGACAGACATAAACATCACAAGACACAAATAGCCGTGGAGATGTATTAGCACAAATGCATGCATAAAACTTGTCCCAACGGATAGCGAACAACTCCAAGATTCGACCTAGATCACGAAGCCATAACACGATATGCTTATGAACCTGTCAATAATCTAAGTTACCCAGAAAAATCTATCAATCAGAATTATCAAAAGAAGAAATATTGTACAGAAAACTAGGCACCCATTGGGTTTGTAGAAACATCATTGTGGCTATTCAAAAAAGTCGGAACTGTTGAGGCACATGACCTTCCCTGGAGAAAGACATATTTGAAGGCTAAAAATTTCAAGCAACAGCATAGCATTAACAGTTTGGCACAAAACAGAAAGATACGATCCTATTTCATCATTTCACATTTAATTGACATCATAGCAAAAAGCAAAAAAAAAAGGAACCAACATGTATATCTATCTAAAGCACCAAATCCAGTTTACAATTCATCAAGTAACAGTGGATAGATCAGTTCTCTTGTTTGAGGAAATCTGTTGCTGCTGCAGATGCTGAAGATCAAGCAGCTCGAGCTCCTTCTGGCGAAGAATAAGCACCATCCTTTCATTCTCAAGTCTCATCCGCTCGTTCTTCAACTTATCCTTCTCCATTTCCCTCTCCTTCTTGCTACTAAACTTCACCCACTTAAGTCGCTGCTTCTCAATCTCAAATGCTTCCAACTGATAACTCACTCGCTGCTCCTCCAATTGCATCAATCGGTGCTTCATCCACTGCCCTTTCTCCCTTAAACTCTTGGTGACATCCTCAACCACACTCACCAATTCCGCACTTAATTGTTCCATCAAAGGCGAGGGGGGCAATGTAGTAATTCCCTTTCTCAGCCTTTTCCTCAAACACTTGTCATCGCTCCCTTCCTCCTCCTCGTGCCCCTTGCCATTCTCCCTCACCCCACCTCCTCCTAACATCTCATCTTCGTCGTCCTCATCCTCATCGTCGTCATTTTCCTCATATTCATAGTCTTCCTCTTCCTCAGGGCTACCCCCTGAAGCCATTTTCGATCCATTCGTATCGGCTCTTCCTGAATTAAAAGACACAACTGGGTGATTTTCCGACGAATGGAAACAACTTTGTTGTTGCAACTGTGGATGCATCTGTTGAGATGGCTCAACAGCCACCTCTGGCGATTGATGACCACCTGAACCTCCACCGCCAACACCGCCGCCCCCACAACTATTGTGATAGGCACACATTTCCCTAAAAAACAAGTGCTTAGAATTCAATAGTTTCTTCACCTCTTCTTTCTTTTTTGGGGTTAAATGGTCCATTGTTTCTAGCAAATTCTGATTTTCCACAACCCGGCACGCTGTCCCCTTCCCCAATATGTCATTAACCCTCTTATACCTCTTGTTCAGGTCATTGAACTTGTCTTCACACTGTTGTGGGGACACATAAAACCCTCTCTCCATCATCGCTCTCGACACCGATTTCCACTTCCCCTTCTTCTGTAAAACCCCCGCTCCACCACCCTTCTTCTTCCCCCCTGCCGCCGGATCATTATTCCCGTCCGATCCGGCTTCGTCCCCAATATAGAAAACCACCATAATCAACAATCTAACCATACCATCAGTCCATTTCATCCTATGCCATTGGGATATACTTTTCCTTTTGCCATCACCATCACCGTCCTCAGTATTGACTCCAGGCTCATCCTCATCACTCAGGGTTAACTGTTGTTGGGTTTTGGGTTTGGGGACAGATGGGTAAATTTGCCCAACCATTTGGGGGTCATGTGGTGGGTGTGATTGCAGCTGTTGAGGGTTTTGAGGGTTTGGTGGTGGTTGGTGGTGAGGATGATGGTGAAGTGACATTTCTAACCCTAACATGTCAGAGCTCGAAGTTGAATACATACCACCTGGCAAAAACAGTGTGTTCCGTTAAAGCTTAAAACTAGTTCAATGATAAAAAAACATGAAAACCCAGTTGGGAAAAACATCATTACACGCCGATCAAAAAAAAAAAAAAATCTCATTTTACTGTTTCACAATCTATACTGAATCCATCACAAGATTAGAACAAAACCCAATTACGAAAATCTCCAAAAGCACCGCTTACTAGTAAGAAATCTGAGATGGAATACATCACCAGAAAACAGAGACCCCTTCTTCGGCTTTGCTGAAAATTTTCTTCCGGTAAATATGTGGCGATTGAGAGAGAAAGTAGAGTGAGAGGTGATTTTGGTGGGTGCTTTTGCAGAAATTTTTCTTCCCGTAAATATGTGGCAATTGAGAGAGAAAGTAAAGTGAGAGGTGATTTTGGTGGGTGCAATGTATCGAGAGAGATATAGATGAACGGATACAGAGAGTTGTATGGACATACAGAGAGCGGAGCAGATGGTTTTAGATTTGAGGGGTTTTAGAAAGGGTGCCCGTGGTTTTGCAATTTCTCCACCAGCTTTGTGGTGGAGAGAGAGTGTGCGTCCAACGTATTGTAGGAAAACTGTCAACTCTGTTTCCTGTTTTCAGTAGTTTTCGTTTTATGACTCTTTCATTTTTACTTTTATTTTTTTGACCCTTTTCTAACGATAAACCTACAGGTACATAATGAAGAACACAGAAATTGCACAGATCGCGTTCGGGGATCCACTTTTGGGTACCACATGACTGATCCGAACCATTCATTATTCTTAGAACATTTTTCCGAAGCGGCCCACAAAATTTCAGCTCAATCGGACGATTAGAAGTGGTTCAACCAAAGCCCCACCGTTTCAATCGAAAACCAAAGCCCCACTGTTTCAATCGAAAGTTTCGATTGAAACGGTGAGGCTTTGGTTGAACCACTTCTAATCGTCCGATTGAGCTGAAATTTTGTGGGCCGCTTCGGAAAAATGTTCTAAGAATAATGAACGGTTAGGATCACTCTTGTGGTACCCAAAAGTGGGTCCCCGAACGCGATCTGTGCAATTTCTGTGCCCCCATTCTGTACGGGTATCACTGTCCTTTCTGTAAATGGATGCAGTTTTTGTCGAGAACTCAACAGAGGATAAACCTACGGATACAGAAAAGTGGGCACAGAAATTGCACAGATCACGTTCAGGACCCACTTTTGGGTCCAACACGAATGATCCGAACCGTTCATTATTCTTAAAACATTTTTCTGAGGGGGCCCACAAAAATTCAGCTCAATCGGACAGTTAGAAATACATGAACTAAAATCCCACCGTTTCAACTTTCAATCAAAAGATTTTTGCTTGAAAAGGTGGGATTTTAGTTCAAGCACTTCTAACCGTCCGATTGAGTTGAATTTTTGTGGGCCCCTTCGGAAAAATGTTTTAAGAATAATGAACGGTTCGGATAATTCGTGTGGAACCCAAAAGTCGGTCCCCGAACAGAGGCGGCTCCAAGAAGGGGGCAGGGTGGTCACCCGAACACCCTGAAAAAAAAAAAATTGGAAATACATGTAAAAAAAAAAAAAAATTTAAATTTTTATCATTTTGAACACCCTGACCTAAAAAATTTGAATTTTTGAACACCCTCACGAGAATTCCTGGAGCCGCCACTGTCCCCGAACGTGCTCTGTACATTGTCTGTACCTATCTCTCTGTACCCATAGGTTTTCCGAAATCAAATTCCACACCGTTCATAGACTTAAATAAAATAAAGCCGCAAAATAAAAACTATTTTGCAGAAAAGATAGTACCACATTTCGTATTTTATTTTTGTCTATTTTTTTTTATGTAAATTTGTAATATTATTATTATTAATTTTTTTGCACATGTAAGAATAACAACAATGAGATGCGCACGAATGAAGAAAAGAAAGATGGTAAAAATTAATTTGTGTGTAGCAAAAAATTTGTAAGTTTTTAACTGAACCTGAGTTGAAAAAAAAATAAAATACACTACATAAAGTACACTACATAAAGTACACTTGTACTCTGGTTACCGTGATAGTTCATAAATCTCTCTGTTGCAAAAAGTACACTACATAAAGACATGTAATTTTTGAAAATAAAATAAAATATTTACATTCACATTTTGGCAAATTTTCACCTTGAATTAAAGAAATAATTGAAAATTTTAATTTGGTAGAAAAAATTTGAAAAATAATTTATGAAAGTATTTTATTTTTTTGCTAAAAATTATCTATTTGTAATGGACTAATTTTTTTTTTTTGGGAACGGGGAGAGTATTAATAAGAGCCTTTTTACTCCCTCCGTCCCTATTTAACTGATGATGTTACTATTCCAGCTGGATTCGAAAGTTGTTTATAATTTTCAATCAATATTACATAAAAATATGTAATATGGATTGATAAGCGCGCAATATCATGGATATAAGCGCCTAAGTAGGGTAGAATTAGCGCGTTAGACGTGCGTTTAATCCTCATTTTCCGTATAATGCGTGCACGTGGTTGGTTTTGTGTTTTGGGTTTTAATTGCAGATATTCGTGATGTTCTGGCGCTAATGGAAGGTACCCGAAAACACCGGCATAGGGCAAGTTGGGGACCGGTGGGACCCAAGGAAAGACGAGCAAGCAAGCTGAAAAAGCATTATGAAGGTCCCGGTATCGATACAGGTAAATGCATGTATCGATACCTAGGCATCAGTAAGCGAACAGAACCGATGGGTATCGATACAGGGCTTTGCCCGTATCGATACCGACTAGCTTAAATGGGCCGGTGATTTTGCCACGTGTTTGGGCTTCGGGAAAGACATAAATACCTCGTTTTGAGGACGAATTAGGGTTCGAACTTTACAGTAGTTTTTCTTCCATTTTAGTAGCCGACTTTTCCTTTGGAGATTCTACTTTTCCGGAGATCTTTCCGCTTGGAGTTTTTGAAGTTTTGTCTCGAAGATTCAAGTATTGTTTCCGGTAACTCTTTCTAGTTTACATTAATCTTAGTTTTGGTTGATCTTTTAGTTTATTCCTCTTCCGAGTTATATGAGCATGTTTTGTTTTGAAATCTTGCTGTTGATTCAAGTTAATATGAGTGAGTAGTTCCATAGGTATGGTCGCGGGGTGATTAACACGCCGTGGCCAGGGCTGGGTATGTTCTCGCTCCTATTTTCAGAATTAATAAACGGACAAGCAATTTTAGGTTATTAAAGAACTTCCGTGGACGAATCCGGGCATTGTCGGAGCCCATGTAACGCGGGGAACGGGGGACCAAAACTCGTTATTCGCTGTACATGGGTAAACGGCGACCACGAGGATTCGCATCTTTCGGGGTACCTTTTTCTCTCTAAAATCAAACGTTTTTTAGAACACCGAACGGAGCGAAACTGTCTGGGCCTTGTCACTGGTGTTATGAACCCTACGACCGTACTTGCTTTTGAATAGTCTAAGCAAAACCAAATTCTCTTAGGTTTAGTTAATTCCCCCATCGAATTATTAAGGGTGGCTACCTAAGAGCCGTTTTAAATTTCACAACCCGAGTTTTTAGTTAAGCATCCTCCACCGTCTCTGTGGATTCGATTCCGGTCTTACCGGGTATTATGCTACACCGGTCTTAGCCCTACGCTTGGGGCAACCCATTAATTTAGGTCTAGGATTTTGGTCAAGCATTTTTGGCGCCGTTGCCGGGGACGGAAAGAGGTGTTAAGAATTCGGGTTAGTATCTTTGTGTTTTTATCTAAGTTAAAAAAAAAAAAAAAAAAACAACAACAACTGGGCGAATGAAGTGAGAATGGAAGAATTCTGTGAGATGTGTGAGTGTTGGGGGCATTCTGTTTATACCTGCTCCACTTTTTATGCACTCAAGGAAGCTTATCGAAGTAATCAGGCTGGGGTGAGTGTTATTAATCAGCGGTGGGATCCATATCCAAATACGTACAATCTAGGGGGGTCCCACCACCCATCTTTTTCATGGGGGTATTCCGAACCCTCAGTGCCACCACAGGCACTGCCTTTGTCTCTGCAAGAAATACAGTCGTTCGAACCTGCCCAGGACCACATGACCCAATTTGGCTCCCTTTTCCAAGACCCGCAAGGGTTTGATCCTTATTCTACTGGCCCACCCCCAGAGCTGACTTATCCCCCTCATGATGACAACCTTGAGGAGAGGATACAGACTTTTGTGCGATCGCATATGACCCTTACCGCGGAAACCACCCAAGCAATTGAGGACCTTAGGTCCCAGTTGACTCAACTCACAGAGGCAGTGGGACAAGTCCAACAGGAGTGGGATACATTTCCTTCTCCGCCTCAAGTCAATAGAAGAGAGGAAGTCGACCCACTTCTCATTGAGGGACGGGTTGATGATCGTTTGGGGGGACCTTCCGAGTTTGGAGGGAATGAGGAGTTTACTCCTAGGGAAGAGGAAGTAGGTCTGGTTAACGATGTTGAGAAGATTGACTTGGTCTTACCACAGTCCTCTGAATTTGGAGGGGATGAGGAGCTTACTGCTGGGGAAGAGAGAGAAGAGGAAGTTGACCACCTTGTCATTGAGGGTGGGGTGGATGATGGTTTGGTGGAACCTTCTGAGTTTGGAGGGGATGAGGAGCTAACTGCTCAATGTTTCACCCTTGAGTCTAATGTAAAGGTCGATCCCCCTCTCATGTATCTCCCACTGTTGATCCGCGCTGCCTACGTTTTCCTTTTGCGTTCCTATGAGTCTAGAGAACGAGGAGCTCACTGCCCTCTGTATGATGGTCCGATCGAACAATCTCCCACTACTGAGGAGTGGGACGCTGAGATTGATTATTTGCAGTCCTTAATGGACGAGCAAGATAGGAAGTATGGGTGTGAGAGTGAGTCTCTTATTTTGGGGGACCAAGACTTTGTTGAGGAGGAATTAGTTGAGAAACCAAACTTGGTGGATGAGGTTTTGGTAGAAGAGTCGAAGTCGACGGTAGTGGAACATATTGATTTTCTTGGTGTTGATGATTACGATTTTGTTTATCTTCCTTCTCTCGCGAATTATGTCCACAACTCGAAAATTAATTTGGGTTCACGTGAGCACTTAGAGGCACTTCAATTTCTTAAAACAATTCGGCAATTGCTTTACTCGAAGTATCTTTTCTTGTAGTCTAGCCGAGTTCAATTTTTAGTGCAAAGCTTAGCATGGGGTGGTGCATTCATGGGATTCATCTTTGTGGATTTGATTAATTTTCGGATTCCACGTTTCAAAAAATCTCTCTCTCTATTAAAATTAATTCAAAAAAAAAAAAATTCTTTTTATTTCTTTTTTATTTTATTTACCGTTGTGTGCGGATTTCTTTTGTTTTTTTTTATGGTCCGGTATAGCCACCTAATTTCTAGCCTTAAATTTGTGTATCTGGGTTTCTAACAATCTTATTGCCGTGTCTCGGATAGTCATAAAAGACGATTGACTCTGATTTCTTTAAGGAAAAACCTTAAGTGATTTAACCTGTTGAGTCATGACTTACCCGGGATTGTTATGATGACCTTCTCTACACAAATTTAAGTGAGACAATTAGGGAGAAAAGTAGTACCCGTGCATTTCACGTGACGAAAGTGGTGGATTTCAATGTTTTGCAGAGTCTTTAGTAGCGTTTCTTTTCCTTCTTTTCTTTTTCTTTTGTATAGTGTCTTGCAGACTAACACATGCAGGTTGATTTGTCCAAGTTGGGGGGTCGTTTCTCCACTTACATCTATCTTGTGTTGTCCGCTAGTTCGAGGTGATCTCTTTCCTCTCTCTTTATTTATGTCCTTCTCTTTTAGTGTTTGTGCAATCAATGAGGACATTGCTTTATTCAAGTTGGGGGGAGGGATTACACTTGTCTTATTTAAATTTAGAGTCTTGAAAAAAAGAAAAAAAAAGAAAAGAAAAGAAGGGAATTTGGATGTTTGGGTGTAACTATTCTTGGTTGATGACTGTTACTTAGCGCTAGTGGTTGTTGTGCGAGTCGGAGTCTCGATACAATTTCATGAATAGACTTAAGCTCGTGAACATGATGTTTAGGAAGCACTCAGTTAGCCGTATCATCTATAGTTGGATAGTGTTTGATTACTTGAGTTCATGCTTTTCACGCGCACTGTCCCACTCTGAGCATTCACTAGCCTTGAATTTGGTTTACATATTATTGATATTTCGGTGTTAGTTGATTGCGCCCATGGGCTAATTGGAACCCCTTTCCTACATTGTGCGCTAAATTGGTATTGCTTATCTGGGCGTTCAATGAGTATTCGGGCAATCGGGGTTTGCTCCCACCGTATTGTTCGCATTACAAGATGGATAGACCTTGTGAAGGCATTGGTTAAATGTGGTTAGTTTGGGTCTCTCCCTAAAGGCTTTTTTACTCGAGCAATTAAGTCTGAAGGGTCTTTAAACCTGGTACCCTAAGGCCATCTGGCTTGGGGATGACCGACCTAAAGCTCGTTACATGGGTCAACTAGAAAGCCCGACAGATCTAGGCATTGCACGACCACAAGAAAAAAATGGTAAAAAAAAAAAAAAAAAAAAAGATTAATCATTAGGGAAAGGGGTGAGTTTTAGAGACACACCGGGCTATTGATATTGTGTGAACTGTTTTCGGGATTAGTGAATTTCTATGTGTGATTCTCACTTACACGCATGTTATGTGATAAATCCCTATCCGATCATAGGTGAGAGGATTAATTTTTGTGCTAAGTTTGCTGCGAAGTTCACTTGTTTAACTTTGTCCATGGATGAAATGTCTTGCCTTTGGTTTGGCTGACAGTCACTGTAGTGCTTCGAGAAGCTATTGATTGGGTTGAGTTGCATTCAAATGTCCGAGTCCTTTGTGTTTTGTGGGTTATCACTGCTGAAAACCCTCACGAGACTTCACTCGTCCTACCGGGGCCGCCCGGGGGTTTAAAAGATCTATCCTTTCATTTATTTTTATTCTTTTCGTTGCTCGGGACTAGCAACCTTCAAGTTGGGGGGTGTGATAAGCGCGCAATATCATGGATATAAGCGCCTAAGTAGGGTAGAATTAGCGCGTTAGACGTGCGTTTAATCCTCATTTTCCGTATAATGCGTGCACGTGGTTGGTTTTGTGTTTTGGGTTTTAATTGCAGATATTCGTGATGTTCTGGCGCTAATGGAAGGTACCCGAAAACACCGGGCATAGGGCAAGTTGGGGACCGGTGGGACCCAAGGAAGGACGAGCAAGCAAGCTGAAAAAGCATTATGAAGGTCCCGGTATCGATACAGGTAAATGCATGTATCGATACCTAGGCATTAGTAAGCGAACAGAACCGATGGGTATCGATACAGGGCTTTGCCCGTATCGATACCGACTAGCTTAAATGGGCCGGTGATTTTGCCACGTGTTTGGGCTTCGGGAAAGACATAACTACCTCGTTTTGAGGACGAATTAGGGTTCGAACTTTACAGTAGTTTTTCTTTCATTTTAGTAGCCGACTTTTCCTTTGGAGATTCTACTTTTCCGGAGATCTTTCCGCTTGGAGTTTTTGAAGT
Source organism: Vaccinium myrtillus (assembly GCA_016920895.1). Taxonomy (NCBI): domain Eukaryota; kingdom Viridiplantae; phylum Streptophyta; class Magnoliopsida; order Ericales; family Ericaceae; genus Vaccinium; species Vaccinium myrtillus. The sequence continues at coordinate 23,876,932 of CM029270.1, forward strand.
TTTGTCTCGAAGATTCAAGTATTGTTTCCGGTAACTCTTTCTAGTTTACATTAATCTTAGTTTTGGTTGATCTTTTAGTTTATTCCTCTTCCGAGTTATATGAGCATGTTTTGTTTTGAAATCTTGCTGTTGATTCAAGTTAATATGAGTGAGTAGTTCCATAGGTATGGTCGCGGGGTGATTAACACACCGTGGCCAGGGCTGGGTATGTTCTCGCTCCTATTTTCAGAATTAATAAACGGACAAGCAATTTTAGGTTATTAAAGAACTTCCGTGGACGAATCCGGGCATTGTCGGAGCCCATGTAACGCGGGGAACGGGGGACCAAAACTCGTTCTTCGCTGTACATGGGTAAATGGCGACCACGAGGATTCGCATCTTTCGGGGTACCTTTTTCTCTCTAAAATCAAACGTTTTTTAGAACACCGAACGGAGCGAAACTATTTGGGCCTTGTCACTGGTGTTATGAACCCTACGACCGTACTTGCTTTTGAATAGTCTAAGCAAAACCAAATTCTCTTAGGTTTAGTTAATTCCCCCATCGAATTATTAAGGGTGGCTACCTAAGAGCCGTTTTAAATTTCACAACCCGAGTTTTTAGTTAAGCATCCTCCACCGTCTCTGTGGATTCGATTCCGGTCTTACCGAGTATTATGCTACACCGGTCTCAGCCCTACGCTTGGGGCAACCCATTAATTTAGGTCTAGGATTTCGGTCAAGCATGGATCTTGTTTTATAGAAATCAATGAGTTCTAAAATACAATTTTTTCAAAAGTACATAATATATTATAGATTGAAAGTTATAGACAATTTAAAAATAAAGTCAAAAAGTGAAAGTGGCCACTTAAAAAGGGACGGAGGGTTTTTTTTTAGACAAACCAAATAATGGAAGATCACTAATTCACTATGATTCGTCCTCTTAAAAAGTGGCGAGAACAAATATGTACATGATTCCTTCTAATAAAAAATAAAAAACACCATGATTCTCTCAATCAATAATTTTTCATACGTATACTGTTCATTTTCTTTGATGACGATAGCCCTCTTATTTAATTGGGATCCGAGGGTGTTGTGCGCCGTGCGGTGCATTCCTTGGCCGTCCAATCGTGTTTTGGATGGCCCGGATGCATTTGACAATTTTAATTTAATTTTTTTATTTATTTTCACCGGTAAAAAATTAAAACACATTCGAATTGTCCAAAATACGATCAGACGGCTAATGGGTGCACATCACCTCCCCTTCCAATTAATTCGAATCCATCAGTTACGAAATATTCAATCCGACCATCGGAATTTCAAGTGATCCGAATGTAATTTGAATATTACTACATATTAACACTAGTAGGCTCTCCCGTGCACGCATGGGGTTTCGTGTCCGCTAATTACTTTATGATTTTAAGTGTGATTACTTGTTACATTGAATGTATGTTAATTCTTCTGTATCAAAATAGTTCTTTACTTCTTTACATTGTCACATATACGACTATGGTTTGTTGGTTTTTGGCTCCTATATTTAGCTTTGATTTGACAGCGTAGATGGTGGAGGTATGATTTGAATATTCTTTCTACATTCTTTTCGAAGGACCTTGTTATATGTTGGGTGTTATTTTGGTCTTAAACCATTGTTTCCGGTGGATTTTTGATGTTTTATCTGTCTGTGCTTTTGTTTAGTCTGAGATTGTGAGTTCGAAGTATGAAGTAAACATTTGGCACCATGTAGATTATACTGAATTGCAAGTGTTCATGGGATGTACATTAGTCTTACTGTAGCATATGCTGATGGGCAACGTTTTAAGCGATTTGGAGTGGTAACATTGTTAGTGAAGACAAATAGTGGTAAGTGGAAAATGCTGGAAACACTATGTAGTTTATTACTTAATATTGCACATTGCAATTGACATGCAGCATAATTGTAGAGTGTTGGAATCACATCATATCCGGCGTAATATTTGATCGGATTCTTAGGGATTTGATTGATATGTAATCCCGCAATATTAGCTTTTTTGATTTTATTTCGTTTCCTTTTATCTTTCATTCTCTTGGGTATATATACCCCTCTCTTGTAAATACATTAATCAAGATTCAATATATTCTTTCTTCTCTTTTCTAGTTGGTATTAGAGCCAACATCTATCTCACCAAACAATAACCCTAGCCACCAAACTGTAACCCTAGCCAACACTAGCCACCACTCTCCGACTACTTCCCCTCTCTCTCTCTCTCTCCCCTTTAACCCGCCTCGCTACTGCCCTAGTTTTTCTCTCTCTGATTGCTGTGATCCATTTGGGTCATAGTTGGCCACGTGCGTGACTTGTTGATGCTGTAGAAAGGCCTTGTGTGCTCTTTCTATTCTATTTTTCTTGGGCTAACAGATTAGTGTGTAGCCCTCCCTTTCTTTATCACCACCGGGTTGATTGCTCTTTGTTTGCGCGGTCTTCACAATGATTGATGGAGGTAAAAAGAATAGTGTTGGGTAGCCGTCAGTTGGTGCTTCTGTAGTCAAGCCCGAGTTGTCTCCGCCTGTGCCTGGTGGTAAGGTAACAAGTGTTTTATTGAATGGCAGAAATTTTGCTGCTTGGTCTTGATCTTTCCGTCTTTTTGTGGGGGGGCGCGGCAAGATGTCCTGGCTCTTGGATAAAATGCCTCGTCCCGCTGATGATGATCCCACATTAGAACAATGGAACATTGATAATTGGACTATTCTTGGTTGGTTCTTTAGCTCTATGGAACCGTCTATTTTTAACATGTTTATGTATCATGAAACTGCTGATAGCCTTTGGAAAGCCTTAACAAAAATGTATGCTCATTCCCATAACGAGGCTCGTATATTTGAGTTACATCAGGAGATCTCCCATGCATCTCAGGAGAGTTTGGGTTTGTCTGTGTCAGAGTTCTTTGGATACTTGCAGGTGCGGTGGGATGAGTTAGCCCAATATGATCCAGTTAGTGATATCGGGGAAACAACTCATGTTGCCGTGAAAAGGTTGGATCGTCTTCACACTTATTTCTTTCTTATGGGTCTAAAGTCAGATTTTGAAAATCTTCGTGCTCAGATTCTCAATACTTCACCATTGCCATCTCTTTTGGATACTTTTGCTATTGTGGATGGTGATGAGCGCAGGCGTCTAATTTTTACTCGTACCCCATCACCAGCTGTTGGGGTTGTATCTGATCAAATGACATTTGCTGCATCCTCGGGTTTTCGTCCCAATGGGGTAAAAATTTTGCCATCATTGCAGAAATTCTGGACATATTAAAGAAACCTGTTGGAAACTTCACCCAGAGTTGAAAGCTCAATTCAAGAAAAAAAATGGGACCCCCAGCCAGAGTTGTAGCCACTGTCGAGGCTTCTGATTCTCTTCATTCAGTTGTTGCCAAACTTCAGGCTCAGGTAGCACTGTTAAAGTCTCAGAAGTCCACAGCTATTTCGACTCCTATGCCTTCCGCTGCTACTACTGCCACTTTGGCCTCAGGTACTCCCACTGCATTTCATGTTCGCTCTAGAACCCCCTCATGGGTTCTAGACTCTGGTGCTAATGACCATATGACGGGTGAGTTATCCCTATTTTCTACTTCTTTGGTTCCCACTCATACTTTTGTGTGCTTGGCTGATGGTTCCGTTAACACCATAAGTAAAAAAGGGGACGTTAAACTTTCCCCTGATATTGCTCTATCTTCTGTCCTTTATGTTCCTCAATTTTCCTTCAATCTTTTGTCGGTCAGTCGTCTCGCAAAATCCTTTAATTGTGTTGTCATCTTCTTATCTGATTGTTGTCTTTTGCAGGACTGGAGTTCGAAGAGGATTTTGGCAAGGGATATGAACGCGATGGACTATACTACTTTGGCGAACCTCCTCCTATCTTGCCCCCTGATCCTGTGTTTCAAGCTCACACATCTGCCGTGTTTGATATTCCAGTTTCTGTTTCTTCCAAAGACTTATCTTTGTGGCATGCTCGATTGGGACATGTTAATTTTCAGTATTTATGTTTAATGTTTCCAATTTTTTCCTCGGCTTGTCAACATTTAAAGTTTAAATGTGAAGTGTGTGAATTTTCAAACATTGCCGCAAGCCTTATATTCATCGGATGCATCGTGCTCCAGCTATTTTTGATTTAATTCATTATGATGTGTGTGGGCCTTCTCCTGTTACTGCTATCTCTGGTCATCGATATTATGTTACATTTATTGATGACTTTTCCAGGTGCACTTGGGTTTATCTTCTTAAGAAAAATCCAAAGTATTTGAAATTTTTTGCCAATTCCTCTCCATGATTAAAACTCAATTCAATATTGTGGTTCGGAATCTTCGGTCAGATAATGGGGGGAATATGTGACAAAGGACCTTGTTTCTCACTTAAACAAACGTGGTATCCTTTAGCAACTCACCTGTCCCTATACCCCTGAGCAGAATGGGGTTGCTGAAAGAAAAAATCGTCATCTTATGGGTGTCACGAGATGTCTTCTTCAAGGAATGTTTGTTCCCAAATCCTTCTGGCATGTGGCAGTTCTTACTGCTACTTACTTGATTAATCGTGTTCCTAGTCGAATATTGGGTGGAAAATCTCCTCATGCTGTTCTGCAGCCCGAAAAACCGCTATTCTCTATCCCCCCTAAAATTTTTGGTTGTGTTTGCTTTGTCCAAAACAAGAGTCCTTCTCGAACAAAGTTGGATAACAATTTCATCAGGTGTGCCTTCATGGGTTATTCCTCTACGTCTAAATGATATCGGTGTTATGATCCTTCTTCTCGTAAATTTTTAAATTCTCTCGATGTGACTTTTTGGGAGGATACACCTTTTTTTGTCCATCATATTGTGGATATTCCTATGATTCCCACTGTGGATGTGCCAAGTCCTATTCCTATTCTCGATACCGTGGATATTCCCATTACCGATACTGTGGATATTCCCATTAACGATACTGTTGCAGGTACACCAGAGCTTGTGTATAGTCGTCGCCCAATTATCCCTGAGCCGGAATCCCCTTTGAATGAAGGTACGGTGCCTCCTGCTTCTCCTATTCATTCCTCCCCTATTCAGCGGTACCCCCACCAGGGACCGTCGACCCCCTGATCGTCTTTCGTTAACTTCATCTACTAATCACCCAATTGAGAAACATATTTCGTATAGTGCACTGTCTGTCCCTTTTCAAGCTTTTATTGGGAAGCTTGATTCTATTCCTATTCCTCGTTCTGTTGGGGAGGCTATGTTGAGTCCCCATTGGGTGGTTGCGATGCAGGATGGAATGGGTGCCTTACAGAAAAATCATACTTGGGATTTAGTGGCTCTTCCTGAGGGGGAGAAAACAGTGGGGTGCAAATGGGTGTTTGCTGTAAAACACAAGGCTGATGGTTCTGTTGACAGGCATAAAGCTCGATTAGTGGCTAAGGGATTTACTCAAGTTCTGGGCAAGGACTTCACTGCTACATTTGCTCCAGTGGCAAAACTCACTACCGTTCGCTTGCTTATCTCCCTTGCCACCTCTCATTCGTGGCCTTTACACCAAATGGACGTCAAGATTGCTTTTCTGAATGGGGATTTGGATGAGGTAATTTATATGGAACCCCCTCCAGGTTTTTGGGCTGAGGGGGATGTAGACACCCCGATTTTGACCCGGGATACTTGCCAAGCACTCCCAATGATGAGAAAACCACCCGTGAATACCTTAGGGTTGAGAGAAAGGATTGAACTTGTCCCAAACCACCACAAATCACCCCAAACCATTCCTAAATAACCTAGACCAACCCAAATGTCCAAAATACCCTTCAAAACACCAAGATAAACCAGAACCAACCACTGTGCTCAAAGGAGTTTGAGCGCTCAAACCCCCTGTTTGAGCGCTCAATCTCTGTCCAGTCTGTCGGTGGCAGAGCATCTAATGATGAGATTCCAACTGAATGGCAGCCACCCAGTTGTTTTTCTGCTGCTCGAATGAGTGCAATAGACCCCAGGGTGAGCCTATATTATTTAATTAGACCCCCACTTCAAATAAACCCACTTTCCCCCCTTTTCACTCTATAAAAACCACCTCACTACATCATTTAGAGAGGTTAGACACACTCTCATATTCTGAGCTATCACTCTCTCCCTCTCAAACTACATTTCCAGCAATCATCAACCCATTCAATCCATTACTTGAAGCTTAATCCCCTTTCATCCATCAAACCCACTTTTGATCATCAAAACCTTTCACTAGAATGCACCATCATCTACTAAAAAAGCCAACACATACCTATCATAATCTGTCCAAAACCACCCACATTACACTTGTAAACACAGCCACAATCCTATCATCCATCAAAATCCAAAGTTCAAGCCCCAATCAAAATCAAAAGGTAGAAATCCATGTGAAAGTTACGGTTTGGTACTCCTGAGGGAGACCAGTGGGTTCATGGAGGTCCTCTATACCTCTAATGGACTCACAAGGTCTTAAATATGCAAAAAAACAATTTTTGAAAACCCCAGCTTCAAACAGCTCGAGCGCTCAATGCTAGGACCATGAGCGCTCAAGCCATTTGAATACTCTTCGTGTTTTTGTGGTTTCTGATCATGTTTTATCTTGATAATATCATCCTTACGGCTATTTGTTGGTTCATCTTTTCCCAAATCAGTCTATTTTGCCTTTGATCATTGATCAATGAACCTAAAAGCCATAAGAGTGATGTTTCAGTATCATTAACCATGGATGATCTCATTCTATGAAACAAACAGTGTATCTCACTCTTTTCAACAATGATCAGATTGGTTAAGCTCGTAAAAGCATCAAAGAATGATCATAAATCACAGAAGCTCACAACCCTTGAATGGGGCTTGAGCGCTCAAGGCTAGCACTATGAGCGCTCAAGCCTTGCTCAGTTTCAGAGTGTTGAATCTTGTTTGCTTTTAGTTCTGTGTTCTGTCTTCAGTTTATGAGGTGTGTGTGTGTTGATGTTTGGCTAACCAACCTAATATCGAGGTGTGTGTGTTGATGTTTGGCTAAGCCAACCTAATATCGAGGTGTGTGTGTGTTGATGTTTGGCTAAGCCAACCTGATCTCTTCTCCCTCCCTCACTCTAATCATGCTTATGTATGGTCTAATGCTCATTCTCCACTCACATGGACACCTCAAGTTTATTTTATTCATGTTGGTGAAATTTCAATACATTATGCATCATCATATATCATGTTAAACTAATTTGTGGTCCAGATGAGGGCAACATGCTGCAGAATCACTCAAATCCAGAAGATGACTTGAGCGCTCAATGTACCTCTTTGAGCGCTCAAACTGTCTTCTGGTTAAATCAAAATCTCTTCTCATTTCAGCTTATTCTTGGCATTTTAAGTGTTCTGCAAAGTTCAAGGCATTGAGCCTTCATTCTTTCTACATTGTTTGCCTCATTTTGGTCCACGGATTGGTTTTAAACCCATGATCATATGATTATGTCATTTTGTTCAGTGATTTAAATGTTGTTTCTAAGAAAACAATGAGGATTAAGTCTTGTTTTCATCAAACCAGAATCATCAGAAGCATCATAAGCATGTGTGGGTGAGAGGGGACTGAGCGCTCGAACCCAAGCCTTGAGCGCTCAAGCTCCTGTCGATGGATCAGATTGGTTTAGCATGTTTTCTGTGTTGTTCATGTTATTTCCAGTTTGTAGTCTCTGTTTTGATGTATACTAATGTCATTCTTCTGCCGCTTAGTGTCATTTGTAGTTCGTGTTTATTCATTGTCATCATCACTCATGTAGATCACAGCGCACAAGCATACACCATAATCCACTATTGTGTTCATCATCATTATGTGGCTCCCATTCCCCATTCCCCGTACTTGTTCATGGTTGAGTTGCATACATTTCTTGTATAATTCCACAAAAGTCAAGTAGAGACCGGTCTTCGAACCGGGCGAGGGGGGTGCCGTAAAACCCTTCCCCTCTCGTAACCGAGCTCCCGAACCTAAGATAGTATGGTGATGACGGGCCGGCAATCCTTATCCATTGAATGATGCACGAGTCAATCGAGTTCGATTCCTCGGGGACAATCCGCTAAAACCCGGGTGGCGACTCCGAATCGATCGAGATCCATCCGGAGGGGGCGTCCACAGGGGAGTATGCTGGGAAAGTCTGTCGTTTACGAAAATCTCTATATGGGTTGAAGCAATCTCCTCGGACCTGGTTCGCTCGGTTCAATGAAGTAGTCCTTGCCCTTGGTTTTTCAAGGTGTCATTCTGACCACACTTGCTTCATCCGAAGAAACTCTCAAGGACAGTGTGTGATTCTATCTGTAAATGTGGATGATAATATTTTGACAGGGGATGACAGGTCAGGGATTGTACAAGTAAAGAAGAACCTTAGCTCAGTTTTTGATGTTAAGGATTTGGGAGACTTAAAGTACTTTCTGGGCATAGAAGTCGCTCGCTCTAGGCATGGGATTTTCCTTTCACAACGAAAATATTCCCTCGATCTCCTGAGAGATACTGGGATGATGGGCTGTAAACCTGCATCGACGCCGATGGATCCAAATGTAAAATTATCAGCCGATTCCGGGGATCCTTTACTAGATATGTCTATGTATCAGCGGTTAGTTGGGAGACTCATCTACCTAACTAACACTAGACCTGATCTGGCTTTTGCAGTGAGTTTGGTTAGCCAGTTTATGCATTCCCCCCGCACTTCTCATCTAGATGCAGTTTATCATATTCTGAGATACTTGAAGTCATGTCCTGGTCTTGGTCTGTTCTATGATTCGAAAAATTCTCCTGAAATCTCATGCTTCACTGATGCTGATTATGCTGGGTCCGTGACAGATAGGAGGTCCACATCCGGTTTCTGTTCATACTATGGAAACCACCTTATTTCTTGGAAGAGTAAGAAACAATCTGTGGTTTCTCGATCTTCTGCTGAGGCAGAATACATGGCAATGGCTCAGGGATCCTGTGAGATCCTATGGCTTCGCTCCATTCTTGCTGAATTGGGATTTCCTGCATGTATGCCCTCTACATTGTATTGTGATAACAAGTCAACCATTATGCTAGCCTCCGATTCAGTCCTCCACGAAAGAACAAAGCATATTGAGGTTGATATTCATTTCATCAGAGAAAAAGTGAGATCAGGAATCATCGTTACTAAGTTTGTCCCATCTGGTGAACAAGCTGCTGATGCTCTTACCAAATCAGTAGGGCCATCTCTTCTCAAGACCACTCTTCGCAAGCTGGGCATGATCGATATCTTTGCTCCAGCTTGAGGGGGAGTGTTGGAATCACATCATATCCGGCGTAATATTTGACCGGATTCTTAGGGATTTGATTGATATGTAATCTCGCAATATTAGCTTTTTTTGATTTTATTTCGTTTCCTTTTATCTTTCATTCTCTTGGGTATATATACCCCTTTCTTGTAAATACATTAATCAAGATTCAATATATTCTTTCTTCTCTTTTCTAGTTAGAGAATATTACGGCAAATAACATGCAAAGAAGTGCGTGTTTTATTTCTAATAACTTCGATTTCTGAATTAGATGCTTCTTTGCTCCTTGTTGTTTCCTTCACGCAGGTTTGCAATCCTAGGGATTGTAAATTATCATCGATACCATCCAAATGATGCTCAATATGAAGTATCCATAGGTGATTATTTTGTGATTAGTTATGATTCCGAACCATGGAGGATTGCGTAATGTGAGGTTTGCTCCAAGTAGGAGGATGACAAAAGGAACAAGAAGGAGCCATAAATGGTTCTCATATGTTTGAATGTACATTGATAAATTTGAGCGAGGTTGAGTAGGATACTGAAGATAGTAGAATTATATCTCCTTTTGAATTATTAAGAGGAAGGGTTTTGAAGTGTAGAACCTGGGTTTCCTTCTTTCTTTTTATTTATGTGGTTGTCCCTACGTGTTTAGAGAGCTTTATTTATTTGTCTCAACTATCATATTTGTCTAGGTAAGATACTAAAACGGACTTGTCATAAATACACATCCTATAATTTTTAATTTTTTATTCCTGTTGGTAGAATTATTATTTGATGGTGATGCTTTAAAGTGTCTACATTTTTTAGGTTCCTCCCTTGTTTTTATATACCCTAATAATAGATAGAGAGTTCCGTAAAGTGTTCAGCTGTAAGAATCACATATACATTGTAGAACATCTTAGTTACATTATCAAAGAATCTTATACATTGTCATATCTCTTTAGGTTTATCACATGTTAGTTTTGGTTTAGATAAAACATTTAGAAGAGGTTTTGAACCAGTTTTTTATTCATCAGCTTTTTGTAGGCTGTCTAGTCTTTTAGTAAAGAGATTGACAATTTTTAGAATAGGTAGATGTGGTCAAAGATTTTGTGGACAATATCTTTTACATATCTGCAACTTCAAAGAAGAATTCACAGGATAAGATGTTCCCTAAGGTCTAAAAGGTGTTCTTGAGGTTAATAGCTTGGATTTTTTTTTTTTTTAATAAACAGTTCTGACAGGTGTTAAGAATTAATGAGATTGTTGAATATATGTGAGAGTTCCTTATAAAAGGGGTAGATATTGCTTACTTTGTACACTTAAACCATTACTTCATTAAGTTGTCTAGATGTTGTTTAGTAGTGATGAATATGAATTTTGGTTGTTGGTTGTTCCTATGGTTCTGCTTTTAATAGGAGTAAACCTCACATTTTTCAATCCTCCATGGTTTGGTATTGTTACTGATCACAAAGTTATTCGCTAGGGGTACTTTGTCTTCATGATTGTTTGGATGTTGCTGTTGGATATTTACAGCCCCCAAAATCGTACAATTACTTAAGAAGTATTGCTCAGGGGAATGAAGCATCATGGTCCAGATAGAAGCTGCATAAGACCATTGAAGAGCTAGTAGCACTATAATAAAACATGGTTGTGCTTCGAAATGATCTATAGCCGGTTTACTGTATTGTGTTTTTGGTTATGGTATTTTACCCATGATGTCTTCTATTCGAGTTTTAATAAATATTTGTTTCTGTTCAAGTAAGGAATTTTGTGTTTTACTATTTAAGTTGTGTTAATCTAATTGTATGTGTGTTTTGGGACTCTTAATTGTATGCGTAATAAATGGTTGGGTGGTATATCAAGTACAATCTCTCTCGCCACAACACCGCCAATCCACCTCCAGAAAACCCAAGTAATGGTGGAACCGACGACCAAAACATGACCGCACTGTCCTGGAAGCTCCATGAGCCGTTAGGCAAGGACTACGGCACCCATCAGTGACCATAGCGGGAAATCACAGCGGCAACCACTCCCACCGAAACTTTGCCTCGCCGTTAAGCTGAAGCCAGAGATCCCAACAAAAGCACTAGCCAGAGATGCACTTGAAGGAGGAAACCAAGAAGCCATGGCATGGGAGAGCAACAAACCCACAACGAAATACGGCCAGGGGTCAGAAAAAAAAGATTGGAGAAAGAGAAGACAAGAAAATGAGAAGCCTCACCGAAAATCCAATAAAGGACGCCTCACCGAAAATCCAACTACTCCCACCATCACTTCACCACCACCACTACTCCGCCACTCCCACCACCACAATATCATTATTCCATCACTACCACCACCACCATCTCCACTACCACCAATACTATAAATACCACCACTACTCTGCCACTTCTATCACTACTACCACAAACATTCTTCCGCCGCCTACCCTACCACCACTACCACCACAACTCCCACCACCATCCTGCCACTTCTACCACCACCACCACTCACACCACCACTTCGCCATTCCCGCCACAAGTAATACCACCAACACCATCACTTCTCTACCACAACTACTCCCACCATCACTCCACCATCACTTCCCTTATCCACCGCCACCACCATTCCACCACTGCAACCACCAGATGCCACCACTCCACCACTACCACTCCCACAACCACCACTCCACAACTCCATCCCCGAGCCACCACAATCACCATTATCGCAAACACATGGTGACCATTAATATCAACTCCATCCTCAAGCCATCTTTGTCAATATTGTGTATATTCTTTTTATTTGGATAATTATACGATTTTTTCATTTATTGATTTGATTTTTGCACTTCAGTATGGATGTATGAAAGGCAAAGTAGGAAAATCCCCCCTCCTTTTACCTCAAAGACCTGAGGTTGTTCTATTGTACACGTTAAATAACTTATTTTTCAGTGCTTAAAATTTAGTACATACCAAACAGTTTATCAGCTTAACAAACTCAGCATTTAGTTTTCAGTACTTAATTTTCAGTTTTCAGTTTTCAGCTTTGTCAAACAACACCATAGTTTCCTAATTAAAGGGGATTTGATTAGGATTGGAGATTTTAATTAGTTGCATTTTGCTAAAATATTGGGTTTTCACTTGTAACCCACATCCTCCAATTGAAAAGGAAAATGGGGAAAATTTCAAAATTTCAAAATATTGGGTTTAATATGTTGTTTTTTTCATATTTAATTTTACCGTGTAATTTTTTTACAAATATGGTAAATTTAATACATTAAGGAAACATGATAAAAAAGTTAATAAATTACTACGGAATCATGGTAAATATGGTACATCACACATTGAAACAAGGTAAACATGTTTGTTTTTTTGTATTTATTCTTACCGTGTAAAATGTTACAAACATGGTAAACTTAATACATTAATAAGGAAACATGGATAATTAGTTAATACATTAGTACGGAATCATGGTTCATCAGACATTGAAACATGGTAAACTAGTTACATTACATTAAAACATAGAAAACTATTTAATCCTTCCATCCCAAAATCACTATTCACGCCTCTCGGAAAATCAACTATAGTTTTTAAGCTATGATGAATTATATGAGCAATATTGACCTCGTTTGATAGATCTTATTTTGTTTTATTAAACGAAGTTTTTAAAATCGTAAAAAGTATTATAAAATATGAAATATAGATGATTTTTTGAGAAGCATGAGAGAGAGAGAGAGAGAGAGAGAAATTACCCAAAAAGAGAGAGAGAGAGAGAGAGAGAGAGAGAGAGAGAGAGAGAGAGAGAGAGAGAGAGAGAGAGACCTTGGTTGTTCAATCTTCTTCTTTCTAGATCGTCGCCCTTATTCTTCTTTTTCGGTTTTTTGGATTTTGGTTGTCTAATTTGGGAAATGGGATAATAAATGGAAAGGATTTAATCCGGAATGGGTTTTAACCCGCGAACCCGCAATGGGACTTAATGCACAAACTCCTCGTTCCTATCTAAGCTGTTGGATTTTCATCCAAGGGCAGCTATTAATTAGTCCGCATGGATGTTAAATGTTTGGTGGGGGGGTGGGTTTGGTTATAGTGAAGGGAAATATTGTGTTTATTTGAATTTCAGGATGAAAATATAACTTCAAAAAGAGTACAAGATGAATCCATAATTTTACGGTGGTTGGTGGATGATTATTTTAGTGGCCCAAAATAAAAATTAAGAGAAGGCGCAACAAAGACAATTAAAAAATGAATACAACTGCAATACAAAATAATACTCCCTCTCTCCCTGTCATACTTCTCTCTCCCCTTTGTCTCTCTAAATCTCTTTGTTGAACGTGTTGATCCTCCGTCAATTCAGAAAAAATTATATTTGTAACTCATAGAGCATTACTCTACATCTCTAATGGTTAGTTTGTATATGAGATGGGTTTTGGGTGGATATAATCGTAAGAGGAGAAAATATAGTTTATTTATGAAGGGTGACTCATATTGGTGAGACATATTTGAAGGAATCGTGGATAAGGTTGGGTGAATAATGTAAAAAGCTAGCGAATGACATATTTGTCCTTGTGCATGCCCATATCAGATTATGCATTAGATCAATTATATAATTACAAAATTAATTGTTTTATACTTTTCAACAATGAAGCTATAACAATTTATTTAAATAATTTCTATTTTTTCCAGTAATGATTTATTTTCTATCTTAGTTTTTTCCAGTAATGACAAATGAATATTTAAAATTGTAAGTGAATGTTCTAAGAAATTAAATAATTATAAATAAATGTTATATAATTGCAAGTTTGAAATTATATAATCCAGTAATGACAAATAAATGTTCTAAGTTACAATAATTATTTTCTAACTTAGTTTTTTCCAGTAATGACAAATGAATGTGTTAAAATTACCATGAACGAAATAAATTATTACCCAGCCCTCTTATGTATATATCAGCAAAATTATCCAAAATTAAACAAAACTAAAACTTTTACAAAGCTAATGGGGGTTGGGAAGTAATTAAGGAGGGAGAATTAGGGGGTGTTTGGGAGCCTACTTTTTAGCTTTTCATTTTTAAATTTTTGGCTTTTTGGATTATGGTCAGAATGTGTTTTAAATTTGAGAGAAGTGTTTGGGAGAAAAGTGCAGAATGCATTTTGCAAGAGGATAGTGTTTGGAAGAAAATTTATGAAAATGAGTTATGGATTGGGTGTTTACCCTTTTGCCCTTGTGTCTTTATTTTGGTATTAAAAATGTTTAAAGGCTTGCACCCCATGATCCCACTAAAATTATTTCCCAACCGTTAGATTCAACTTTGGTTGGGTTGCAGTGCTCCAGCCATCTAGAGTGTTCTTCAGAAACACCCACTCTCTCTCTCTCTCTCTCTAAGTTGGGTTGCAGTGCTCCAGCAAAATCTCTCTCTTCTCCTCCCCATCTGTGCGCCTCTCTCACTCTCGTCATTGAAGATCAAGCCGGTACAATCTCTATATAATTTTGATGATTCCGCCCAAGAAATACTCCTACATCCTTGGTATTTTCATTTTCCCTCTATTTGCCCTTTATTTATTTATTTTTTTTTCGGGATTTTGAGCTTGATTTGCAGAAAAAAAGAGATTTGGCTTGTCTCTGGTATGTGTGTTGTGTGGTAATGGGGAGAAGAAGATAACGTAAACTTGAGGGTAGTTGTGGGAGAGACAAATGAGAAGTCAGAAGTAGAAATGAAAAGTAGGGGTGATGCTCTTTTTTCGTTTCTGGCTTCTAACGTCTGAAATGGAAAAACTGTTTTGGGAGAAACAGTTTCTGGGTGTTGCGGCCAAACACCCAGAATTAGATAAAGAGAAAGCAAAAAACTGATAAAGAGGTGGCCAAACGCCCTCTTAAGAGGGTGTTTGGGAACCAACTTTTTAGCTTTTCATTTTTGGCTTTTTGGATTATGGTCAGAATGAGTTTTGAATCTGGGAGGAGTGTTTGGGAGAAATGTGCAGAATGCATTTTACAAAAGTAGTAGTGTTTGGGAGAAAAATGATGAAAATGAGTTATAGATTTGTTTTTACCAATTTACCCTTGTTTGTTAAAACCATGCCATGCAGTATACTTCTCGTTAAGAAAAAAACTGAAATTTTCATACAATTGGTAAATATGCACCGGATCATTGGTAGAAATGATCATTTGATATATTTTTTTAAAATTCGGATTGGGAAATATTTTTGTTAAAGGGGCCGTCCAATTTTGAGCCTTTATTTTTTTGGAAAAACTAACATAAAAAATCAAACTCCACATTTTCCTACAAACCCAAATACAAATACTGAGTAAGTTTCAAGAAATGTGAAGAAAAGACTAATAAAAAATTATGCAAAAATAAGAGAAAACCTAGAAAATTAAAGAACTTTAGAGTTCCATTACAGGAACAGGGGAATCAATCAATACCAACATGCAAAAAGGAACATGAAAATTCTCAATCAGTCCCTCAAACACAACAAAAACACATTTTCCGACAAACCCAATACAAATTCCAACTAAGTCAGCAAATGTGAAGAAAAGACAAAAAAATATGCAAATATAAGAGAAAACCCAGAAAATTAAAGATCTTTAGAGTTCCATTATAGGGACAGGGGAGTCAATAAAAATTTATGCAAAAAAAAAGGAGAAAACCCACCTTCAGAGTTCCATTACAGGCACAGGGAGCCTCCATCTCATGCTCTTCATCTTCTTCTTGACAAATCCTACACTCTCTCACAATCTTTTTCGAGCATCCCTCGCCTACACTATTTTTGTTCTTCACAATTAAAAAACCTCATTACTTGTAACAGAGGGCAGATTGTTTTGGGTAACAACTTCATCACCACCTGGGGGAGAAAGAGAGGGGGTTTTTTTTTATGCAAGAACGTGACAAATCTGTAAAAAAAATACAACAATACTTGAGATTTTGGAGTTTGGGGGAGGAGATACTTCAACAATTGACGAACGTGGAGTAGATTTGAAGAAACAAGAGCATCGACGAGTGACGAACAGTTCTCTCTTCAAATCGCAACGTCTCTTCTCTCTGGTTTGTTGTGGTGTGGAAAATGATAATGTTAACCTGGGGGTAGATACGGGAGAGAGAAGATGAGGGAAAAATCAGAAACGAGAATGAGAAAAAGAGAATGGGAAAAGGAAGGGCTCACCTGTTTTTGAGTTTTTGCATCTAAAGTAGAATTTGGAAAATGAGTTTTCCAGAATGTATTCTCTGTTTCAGTCGGCCAAATAGCTAGACGTGAAAAGGCAGAATGGGAAAATGTGAAAACACGGCGCCCAAACAGGCCCTAAATATGGATGGGGGTCGGGGTGGTAATAAATAAGAGGGTTGGAGGCATTAAGGCCGCGTTGATAACCCTCTTGAGCCTTAGAATTAGATTACCAATCCCAAGGGCGTCCCAATCCCTTGTTTGATAACCCAAAATAGGCCTGGAGTGTTAGTCCTATGGAGGGTGGCTTTTGGTTTTCAAACCATGAATGATGTGTGGGCTCGGGATTAGTCATCTGGGCCTAAAGTCATTTGGCCTTTTCATCTCCCAGCCAAACGAGCTCTAAGGGCCTTCCACACTAAACATTTGTGCGAACTGCGATACCCACCCCCAAAGTATGTGGATTGCGCACAAGTGTATGGTGGGTAAGGCTCCCTAGACCTAGAATATTGATCCAAGAACACCAACTAATCTCTCAAGACGAAGGCATGCATAGGATAGTGTACTAAGTCCACACAATTTTGTTAGAAACACCGTTCATGTAGTATAAAATAGAAATTTAAATAGGAGAACCTAATTATATTGGCATTCTCATATCTAAACAAATTTTTAAAAAATTCCCGACTAATTTGTAAAAAACTTTTTTGAGGGGAAAAAAATTTATTTCAAAATTTTATACTCTTCATATGCATGAAAAGATAAAAATAAAAGCATGACTAGTTGAAAGGGGCTCCCCGTAATAAGATATAATATTGCTTCTTATTCTCTCAGTCTCTACAACTACTACTACAGAATAGTATTTTCCAACTGTGAAAACCATCAAAACAAGGATCCACAACAAAATGGAGGATAATTTTAATGTTGACTATTTGATGTTGTCCAATGCAAAGGAAATTGTTCAAATTGTTTCTCTTATTTGAGCTTTTTAAGTGAGGAGAAACTTTTGGGGTTGTTTAGGCAAAAGACCGAAAAATATAAGAAAGCGCAAAAAACAGATAAGGGGATCGACAACGATGTTTGGTGTATATTAAATCATAGACAACCTTTGAGATTTGAATGAACGTCATGTTTTACTTTAATGGGGTAGTTAGCCATGGGTCCACTATAGCAATTTCCTAAAACAGAGCGTCTGTTGAAAGGTAAGCTAGATTAAGAATGAAAAACATGTGTTTCTACTGTTGGTTTGGAGGCTTGGAGATAAGGCACGTATCTTGACTTTGGAGTTACGTGATTCCAATTGCTTTGAGTTACCTGATTTTTAGTTATTTTTAATAGGCCTACAAAAGGCAATATAATTTTATATTGTAGTGTTGGAAAATAGAAGAGAAAGAGAAATGCAGAGAGTGAGAGAAAAGCCCTAGTGCCCCTTTGGGGTTTCCCCCACCACAAGTGGGAGGGAAAATATCTAGTGTGTAGGAGAGTATAAGTGTGATGCATTTTTTTGTTACAGATTAATATAAAGAGTAGTGTTTGAATGTGTGCTATATTTTTCCATATTTTCCTAACATATAGTATCAAAGCGCAACCAAACGATCCTGAACATGTGGTGAGATGTATGCTTCTACTATGATCCAAAGCTAGACAGGCTAATGACAGAGACAAAGGCTAGATGGGGCCGAGACGGAGTTGAATGGCCAGATGGGCCGAGACAAAGACGATGGCCAGACGAGCCAAGAAGCAAGACGTGGGACAGACGGCCAAGAAGCCGTCCCCGAGCAAAATCCAACCCGAGCGTCCCTAATTTTTTGAAGTGAACCAAAATCAATTCTGAGAGTTTTTAGAAGATAGCTCTTGACAAGGCAAGTTCAATAGTGCAGATGGCGCAAAGAACAGACCACCACGATACACACACAGGTTGGCAGAACAGAACCTTGGGGTGCTCTGTTATTTGCGTAGCAGAAGAAAATGAAGAAAGAAGAAGACAACATAAGAAAGGAGAAGAACGTGATGGGTCTGGTGAATCATTAACGTGATAAATGATTCCAGCTGCCACATGAGTTAGTTGTCTAGTGAAACATTAAAATCCAAGGCAATAATCACAGTCTACCCCCTTCATTTATTGTATTATCTAGTCAAAACCCAAATGTCTCAAAGTTTTCCCTTTGATCCCCACTAGATGAGACTAATGTTGAGCCGAGATGAATAAGATGTGCAAGAGTAAGCTGCGAACCATGAGTGCAGCCCAATATGGAGTAGTCCAAATCGATCCATTTACAAAAGTTGCTAAAGAGTGAGAGAGTAAGAGGTAGCCTTAGATGTCAACCAAATAAGTCCACAAAGAGGAGAGATGGACTCAAGAGAGAGGGGGTGAAGAACAACACAGAGGTTGTTCAGGTTAGACAGAGGTCAGAAACAAAATAGAGATTGTTTCCCGAGACAACAACGCGCGGTTGTCAAGAGATTGTGTGGACGTCCCTCCGGAGGATCTCGATCGATTCGGAGTCGCCACCCGGGTTTTAGCGGATTGTCCCCGAGGAACCAAACTCGATTGACTCACGCCTTATTCAATGGCTAAGGATTATTGGCCCGTCATCACCATACTATCTTAGGTTCGGGAGCTCAGTTACGAGAGGGGAAGGGTTTTACGGCACCCCCCTCGCCCGGTTCGAAGACCGGTCTCTACTTGACTTTTGTGGGATTATACAAGAGATGTATGCAATTCAACTTTGAACAAGTACGGAAATGGGGGATGGGAGCCAAATAACAACATTGAACATGACCATGGATTACAGTGTATGCTTATGCGTTGTGATCTACATGAGTGATGATGACGGTGAATAAACATAAACTACAAATGACAATAAGCAGCAGGAGAATGACATTAGTATACATTAACCAAAGACTGCAAACTGGAAATAACATGAACAATACCCAAAACAGGCTAAACCAATCTGATCCATTGACAGAAGCTTGAGCGGGGTGTGAGTTTGAGCGCTCAATCCCCTCTCACCCACACATGCTTATGATGCTTCTGATGATTCTGGTTTGATAAAAACATGATTTAATCACCAATGTTTACTAAAAAACAGGATTTAAATCACTAAGCAAAATGGCATAATCACATAATCATGGGTTTAAGACTCATCCATGGACCAAAATGAGGCAAACAGTATAGAAAGAGTGAAGGCTCAATGCTTTGAAACTTTGTAGAATACTCAAAACGCAAAGAACAAGCTGAAATAAGAGAATGATTTGATTGGACCATAAGACAGTTTGAGCGCTCAAAGGGATGCATTGAGCACTCAAGCCATCTCCTGGATTTGAGTGTTTCTGCAGCATGCTGCCCTCATCTGGACCACAAACTAGTTCAACATGATATGTGATGATGCATAATGTATTGAAATTTCACCAACATGAATAAAATAAACTTGAGGTGTCCACATGAGTGGAGAGTAAGCATTAGACCACACATAAGCATGATTAGAGTGGGAAGGAGAAGAGATCAGGTTGGCCTAGCCAAACATCAACACACACACACACTTCGTAAATAGGTTGGCTTAGCCAAACATCAACACACACACACACACACACACACACACACACACACACACTTCGTGAATAGGTTGGCTTAGCCAAACATCAACACACACTTCATAAACTGAAAACAGAACACAGAACTAAAGTAAACAAGATTCAAATTCTAAAACTGAACAAGGCTTGAACGCTCATAGTGTTGGCATTGAGCGCTCGAGCCCCCTTCCAGGGCTGAGAGTTCCTTTGATTTCTGATCATTCTTTCGTGTTGGTATGAACTTGAAACTTTCTGACCATGGTTAAAAGGAGTAAAATACACTGTTTGTTTCATAGAATAGGATCATCCATGGTTTGATGATGATAAAACATCACTTTTATGGCTTTTGGGGTTCTTTGATCGATGATCAAAGGCAAAATAAAATGGTTTGGGAAAGGATGAACCAACAAACAGCCGTAATAATGATGTTACCAACACGAGAGATGATAAAAAACCACAAAACATGAAGAGTGCTCAAACAGTTTGAGCGCTCATGGTTCTAGCATTGAGCGCTCAAGCTGTTTGGAGCTGGGGTTTTCAAAAAATATTTTCTTGTATATTTAAGACCTTGTGAGTCCATTAGAGGTATAGAGGACCTCCATGAACCCACTGGTCTCCCTCAGGAGTACCAACCCGTAACTTTCACATGGATTTCTACCTTTTGATTTTGATTGGGGATTGAACTTGGAATTTTGATGGATGATTGGATTGTGGCTGTGTTTACAAGTATAGTGTGGGTTGTTTTGGACATATTATGATGGGTGTGTGTTGGTTTGAGCTGATTTTGAGTAGATGATGGTGTATTCTAGTGAGAGGTTTTGATGATCAAGTGGGTTTGATGGATGGAAGAGGATTAAGTTTCAAGTAATGGATCAAGTGGGTTGATGGTTGCTGTAAATATATTTTTAGAGGGGGTGAGTAATGGCTTAGAGCATGTAAGAGTGTCTAACCTCTGTAAATGGCGTAGTGAGGTGATTTTTATAGAGTGAAATGAGGGGGAAGTGGGTTAATTTGAAGTGGGGGGTCTAATGAAGTAATATAGACTCACCCTGAGGTCTATCAAGTGCATGCGAGCAACAGAAAAACGGTTGGGTGGCTGCCATTCAGTTGGAATCTCATCATTAGATGCTCTGCCATCGACAGACTGGTCAGAGATTGAGCGCTCAAACCCCTTTGAGCATAGTGGTTGGTTCTGGTTTATTTTGGTATTTTGAGGGGTATTTTGGTCATTTGGGTTGGTCTAGGTTATTTAGGAATGGTTTGGGGTGGTTTGTGGTGGTTTGGGGCAAGTCCAAGCCTTTCTCTCAACCCTAAGGTATTCACGGGTGGTTTTCTCATTATCGGGAGTGCTTAGCAAGTATTCCGGGTCAAAATCGGGGGGTCTACAGATTGTTTTTGGAACCCCAAGACGGGGTTGCCTCCCACAACCAGTGTGGAAAATTGAGAGTAGAACAACACCCAGTGTTCTTAGTTAGAGAGTGAGGGGACAACAATGAGAGGTTGTCGAGCGACGCAAAAAAGTGAAGAGGATGGACGAGACGTGAGCCCACTAGGCTCAAGGAGATGTGACGAGAAGATGAGATATGGACGTGCTGGTGAGAGAATCAAGCTTAAGGGGGGATGTTGAAAAGTAAGCTTGATTAAGAATGAAAACTTGTGTTTTTACTGTTGGTTTGGAGGCTTGGAGAAAAGCCACATATCTTGACTTGGAGTTACGTGATTGCAATTGCTTTGAGTTACCTGATTTGTAGTTATTTTTATCAGGCCCAAAAGGCAATATGATTGTATATTGTAATGTGGGAAAATAGAAGAGAAAGAGAAATGTAGAGAGTGAGAGAAGAGGCCTGGTGCCCCTTTGGGGCTTCCCCCACCACAAGTAGGAGGAAAAATATCTAGTGTGTATGAGAGTATAAGTGTGATGTATTTTTTTTTGTTACAGATTAATATAAAGAGTAATGTTTGAATGTGTGCTATATTTTCTCTTATTTTTCCAACAGCGTCCACCATAATGTTCCGTAACATTTCTAATGAAGGACACGCGGGTCGTCCTTTCTAGAATGCAGATCGCTCGAAAGATTGCCTCTACCAGAGAAGAAGGTCTTTATCGAGGCGGCGGCGGCAGCGAAACGGTGAAGGGTTTGCCGGAGGTCTGTCAGAAGAGTAACTCCACCTAATTTTCCAAGATCTGGATATTCTGAGACATACTCAACTAGAGTTGCGAAGGGAGGAAGATTGAAAGTCGTTGATGGCTATTGACGAAGTTTCTATGGTCGTACAAGGTCAAAGGGCCTCTAGCAAGGATTGGGGAAATGACACCAGAATCTGGTGGTGAGAGTGAGACTTGATTTGTGAAGCTGGGGTTTTGAAAAGAGAATAGAAGGTAAAGAAGAAGAAACCGCCAAATAGTTTTACTAAAGAGTTCACACTTTATCAGATAATTTATCTTTTAATATGTAGTAGTCCAAAATAACTAACAGATAAAGTAAAAAGGACTAACTGATAAATTTATCTCCATGAAATTTAACACTTGATTTGTACAAAAATAACTAACATATACACTTATCTGTGTCAATTAACAAATAAACTCATCTTCGTAGATTTTATATTTTAATCTGTTCAAAATAATTAATAGATAAACTTATCTTTACAAAGTTTATCTTTGCATTTGTCCATGATAACAATACAACTCATAGATGAACTTTATGTCTACATAATAATAATTCTCTTCAAATTATCCCTTTATATGTCCACTATAACAACAAATAAACTTTCGTCCGTAAAATGTATTTTCGTCTCTGTCCAAAATAATGAAGAAATAATCTTAATTCTTCAAATTCATTCAATATAGTTCACTAAAACTAATAGATAAACTTATCTTTGTCAAATTTATGTGTGCCTATCTAAAATAATGAACAAATAAACTTATCTTTTCAAAGAAGAGAAGAGTAGATGGTATGAGGACTAATTTGAAGTATTCAAAGTGTAACGGCGCTATGTATTTTTGGGTAGGGTGTGACTTGCATATATCGTAAAATTCAAGAGATTCATTTGCTTTGTTTGTTTCAGGGTTTTAGTTTAGTTTTGTAATCATTACCCTCATTTCTCTCTCTATCTCTCTCCGCTCATTACCTCTATCTCCAAAACTAAACTAAACTAAAACTACTAAACGATATAATTATGCTCTTTTTTTTTTCTTTCAAAACAAAGCCTTTCGGCTCACAATTCCCTGACGATGGTGGTGACGGATCAGGAGCCAAGCCTGGGCAACAGGTGACATATAAGGAAGGTGAAGTAATAAAGAAGAAGTGGTGGTGGTGGGTGGCGGGTGGCGGCGATGGTGACCGATAACTGCTTAATTTCTAGAGAGAGAAAGTGGGATGTCGTGGGGTAAAAGTGATTTTTGAGCTAAATTTAGAGGAAATCAAAATCCGAACGCTTTTTTTGAACACTTATTTTGAGATAAATTTGCTATTTTGACCTAAATTTCGAGGAAAGCGTAAAAAATGAATAAATATGGGTAATAATAAGAGTTTAGCTTTGGAGACAATATGTCCAATTACATTTTTTACCAAACTTTTATTCAAATTTGAGTGAAAAAAATGCGTCAGGCCAAAAATGTTATGGTATGTTTGGAAGGTTAAAAACACGGCAAGTGTACTTAAACTTAGAAAAAAATCTATGAACACAGTTCTTTTTAACAAGCATACAAAAATAATTTTAAAAACATTACTTTGAACACAATTATGTGTCTCTAACTATTGGATGCATGTGGATTCATGAAAGCTCCAGACATAGTATATGTCAAGTTGTGTTTCGAAGTTGTATTGGTATGGTAGGGAGCGAGGTGTGCTGTGTAGCAATGCACAAAACCCATGCTATGCAATCGCTTTGGGCCTACTTCGGGTGCCGTTGTGTGATCTAAATTGTTCACTTTGTCGAGTTGTATTCCACATACAAATTCATGTTTATCGGATATCGGTAATTATGCTTTTAGATTGCATTTTTTTTTGAAACAAAATACTTAAAGAAACAGTTGTAGCTGATTTTTTTTTACGTGGACTATACATGAACAAAATGAATAATTCAAATCAAATAACGGGATTTAGAGTGGGCCCCAAAGCCGTTGCAAAGCACATGTGCTGCGCATTGCTACACAGCGTATGATACCTCCGCGATTTAACCAGAATCGGGAACTGGTGAGAAGTACCATTCCCCGTGGGAACTATTTCGATCAAGCTTTTCCTCTACAGTCCCTCCAGTTTAGATTTTTTCAGGTCTATCCAGATCCAAAAAAATGATTGAAATCGTTCATTTTGTAGAATTCGTCGAAAAAAAAATATGCACGCCATAAAGCAGCTTGATCGGAGTTTGTTTGAAACATGATCGAATCACGTTTGTGCCACAAGAACAAAAGAAAGCCCAAAAAAAAATCAGTTTGATCGAACTTTATTTGATACATAAACAAATTGTGTTTGTACAACGAAAGAAAGCCCAAAAATCAGTTTGATTGAACTTTATTTGATACATGAACAAATCGTGTTTGTATAAACCGTGCTCCAAACAATATTTTGTTTTCCTTTGTTCTCGCAGCACAAATGCGATTCGTTCATGTATAAACAAAATCCGATCAAATTGACTTTTGGCATGAATGCTTTCCTCAATGAGTTTTAAAAAATGAACGATTCCGATTACTTTTGTAGATCCGGTATGGACCCTAAAAATGAAAAACTGGAGGTTCCTGGAGGGAATAAAACTGCGGAAAACCTTTCCCGCTTTTGGGTCCCACACGAGTGATCCGAACCGTTCATTATTCTTAAAAAACATTTCCGAGGGGGCCCACCAAAAATCAGCTCAATCGGACGGTTAGAAGTGCTTGAACCAAAATCTCAGCGTTTATTCTTAAAAGTTTTAATTTGAAACGGTGAGATTTTAGTTCAAGCACTTCTAACCGTCCGATTGGATTTCTGGAAAAATGTTTTAAAAATAATGAAATTTGGAGGTTCCTGGAGGGAATAAAACTGGGTCCCCAAACTGGATGGGATTCAAAAAGGGTGTACTCATTCCCCATGTTCATAAAACTGGGTGGGGAACTGGATGGGATTCAACTGACTCATTCCCCATTGCCATTCCTTGTTTTACTCTGTACGGTACCGCTATAGTTTTCAACTGCTGTCTCTCTCTCTCTCTCTCTCTCTCTCTCGGAAAACCAGAAACCCCAAATTGTTTGCGAAAATCTTACTTAGTACACTGTACAAGCCATAAAAGCACCGATTTTCCATCCGAATAGACTCTACAATCAAGAACTTCATAGTCGTCAGTGGCGATCAAAATCAAATGGACGAGAGAACTCATCATCACCATCATCATCACCATCATAGGGATAAGGAAGAGGAGGAGGAGGAGGAGGAGGAGAGCGAAGAAAGCGGCGATGAATACACTTCAGAAGACGAGGGGACAGAGGAATACAGGCGTGGGGGATATCACGCCGTGAGAATAGGCGACGCCTTCAAGAGCGGCCAGTATCTTGTCCAGAGCAAGCTCGGGTGGGGTCACTTCTCCACCGTCTGGCTCGCTTGGGACTGCCTCAATTCTGTATCCCTCTCTCTCTCTCTCTCTCTCTCTCTCTCTCTCTCTCTCTCTCTCGTTTGTCTCTTGGTCTAGTGAATTTTTGTAGTGTTACGTACAGAACAGCTTTCGAGTTTGATCTGCTACTGTGTGGAGGAATTACTTGTTTTGCTCAGTGAATATTGTTTGGAGTCTGGACCATCTCCAGTCCTTAGGACTTGAATGTGTTTTAATTTGAGTATAAATGGTTGATAAGCACACGAATACCAGAAGCAGAAACTTGAAACAACCCAGCTGAGTTTGAGTAGTTTTACTGATCAATTTTGTTTCCTCTGTCTTTGTATTGAACTTGCGATTTTGGTAGTATGATGAATGGAACAGCCTTGAGTTTGACTGGTGCTCCGTGCAGGAAATTAACCTTCATCTCTTTACTTATTTTCTCTGAGTTGATATTCAGTTACTGAGTCGTTTGTGTTGTTATTACTCTATATTTGGATACCTGAGGAAATGGAGGAAGAAAAAAATACAGAATGTTGTCATTTAAGTCTGCTTAGAAAGTGTACTTTTCTGGGGGTTGAGCTCTTGGGCATCCTATCCATGTTAGTAGAAGCACACCAAGACAAATACCTTCACACACAAAAGTGAAACACCAAAGTTCGGCCCATATTACCTAAATCCATAAGGGAGAACGATGAGGAGTTGGAAAATACTCAAAACCCATAGCATTAGTGCGACCCTTTCTCATACTGAGACCTCACTAATCGAGTATCACTGAGGCATGAGCCCCTTGCTAGAAACTTCAATGCAGCGTGCTCGGAAGACCCACCATATTGAGTCATTGCCGAGGCTCTCTTACCATGCAGAAAACCCAGTTGAGTTTGCAAAGTAAAATTCTTCTTATCCATGAATTTCCTCCCCCAAGTGAAAAATAAGGAGTTACCAACATTTGTTTTAGTTTCTTTCGCCATGATAAATCGAAATAGCACAATTTGAATCCACCTCAAACATCACTCACATGGCTGGGATCCTAACATTTGATTGGGGCGAGACAGTGATTAAAAGGAAGAAGAAGTAATTTGGATGTTCCATTACCATGCCTTAGCCTTGGATTATTTTGAGGTCAGTTTCAGTGGAGCTGTTATTTTTAACTTCTTGGATCCAAGATGCATGTACCTTTGAGCCTTTTTATCTCATGCGGCCATGCCGCATCTCGGACTATTTCATGGGTTTTAGGAGTTCCGTATAATACAATGTACTTAGTTTTGGATCTGAAATCCAAACCAAAATTGTAACTGAAACTTGAAATTAGTTTTCTTGCTTTCACTGCAATCAAGGGACCAACTGCTTTATGAGTGATGTGCTTATCGTTTCCTGCTTACTGTATATGTTCATGAACCTTGCAGCGATATGTGGCGCTGAAAGTGCAAAAAAGTGCCCAGCATTACACGGAGGCGGCTATGGATGAGATTACCATCTTGCAACAGATTGCAGAAGGTGACCCAGATGATAAGAAATGTGTGGTGAAGCTGTTGGATCATTTCAAGCACTCAGGTCCAAATGGGCAGCATGTTTGTATGGTCTTTGAGTATTTAGGGGATAATCTACTGACACTTATCAAGTATAGCGATTACCGTGGCTTGCCTATTCAGAGAGTCAAGGAAATATGCTTTCATATTCTGGTGGGGTTGGATTACTTGCACAGACAGCTTTCGATTATACATACTGATTTGAAACTGGAGAACATTTTATTATTGTCCACAATTGACCCATCTAAGGATCCTAGAAAGTCTGGAGTTCCTCTTATTCCTCCTAACAGCATGAACAAGGCTGTCTTTGGGGAAACTATTACAAGACAAGTCAAGCCATCCAATGGGGATTTGACAAGAAATCAAAAGAAGAAGATTAAAAGAAAGGCTAAGCGTGCTGCTCAGGGATGTGCAGGGAAGGAAGCTTCAGCGGAAACTGAGGCAGACCCTGAAACATCTGGTGCTCCCGAGACTTCTAGTCATTCACATTCCAATATGGATTCTGTCAATGCAAATGCAGTGTCGATAGCTGATGGAACTGGGCAAGAAAGTCTGGGCCATAAACGAGGAAGCCAGACCACAAGGCAGAAGCTATTGGCATCGGTTGACCTGAAATGCAAGTTAGTTGACTTTGGCAATGCTTGTTGGACATACAAACAGTTTACAAACGACATCCAAACGAGACAATATAGGTGTCCAGAGGTTATCCTGGGGTCTAAATATTCTTCTTCAGCTGATCTTTGGTCATTCGCTTGCATCTGTTTTGAGCTTGCAACAGGCGATGTTCTTTTTGATCCTCATAGTGGTGACAACTTTGATAGAGATGAGGTATGGATGTGTCTGCCAAGTATCATTTTTGTTTATGGTGATTCTTTTTTTTTTTTGGTACTTCGGAAATAGATTTATGGTGATTCATATTCTAATGCTTATTAAACAACATATCTATTCATTGTTTCTGTCTCTCTCTTTTTTCTTTTTTTTGCATTTTTATGTGCATGTTTAGATCATGACAGTTTTATAAACAAGGCAGCTGGTTTATCCCCTTGTTACTCTGCTGTAGCTGTGAATCCTAGTAAAGTCGTATAATATATCTCCTCTTTAGTTTTTCTTTGTCATCCAAGTTAACCCCCTTTAATTTATTGGCCCGGTGTGGATCACTTCCCCGACTTTTAAACTTGACCATGTAACCTCCCTGGGGTTTGTGTGGTAAACAAGTACAATTAGAGCATACATACATGTTAACATTTTATGCCATACAAGCTTCTAGCGCCCAAAATTTTTCTTTTTAAATTTTAAAATGCTTTTTCCTCCAAATATAATGGTCCAAACTAATCAGGCCCCCAAATAATTGTGAAAACTCTCTCTCTCTCTCTCTCTCTCTCTCTCTCTCTCTCTCTCACACACACACACACACACACACACACACACACACACACACACACCATCACTAGAAATTGGTCACTACCTCCCCTCCATCACTCACGGGTCACGACTGCCAACCCCACCTCCTTTACTTGCTGTCATGAGTCACTATCCAATCCCATCCCACCCCCTCCTCCCTCCTCGCTACTTTGTCATTCGACTCATTCCTAGACAATCATGCAAACAGACTGGACTATCAGTGGCAGACTGGCAGTTGATGGGATCAGTATTGAACCATGCTGAAAAGAATTCGATGGGTCTTAAAAGGCCACTTATGCATCAATGTGACCTAAGACATTCAACTGAATCAAAGGGACGTTTGAAATTCACGTTTGGATGCTCTGATATATATATTTTTTAACACATTCACATCCCCTCATAATCATTGTAAATCAACTCCATTCACTACAAGAATCAGCTGAATCTGAAACTTGGTAGAAAACGCTCTCATGTGGCTCAGGTTTGCAACGCTCTGAACTACCCACATTTTGTTGTTCCTTCTGGAAATAGGCATTCTGATACTTTTATGTGCTTTTATGTGGGATTCATGCAGCTGCTGCCTTTAAACTTTGTCTATAATTTGATAAATACCATCTTCATTGACTTACCTATTTTTTGTGTTTTGGTTAAAATTACGTTTCAACTTTTGAACTACTCTTCCTTTTTGAGATATATTCTTCTAATTGTGTCACGTAATTTTTGTGGGCTGTTTGGTATTTTTCTATAACCTCAGGTGTCCGAGGCCAGCTTAAGTTTTTCTGGACTATTAAGCTATTGTATTCCAACCATTGAAGATTCCCATAATCCCATGTATTTAACGCATCTTTGTATGACGATAATTAGGTTTAAGTTCCAAGTCCAATTAGAAAAAGCTTAATCTGGAGGGAAGAAATGTGATTTTTTTTTTTAGGAAAGATTGAAAACTTAATTTAAGAGGTTGGTTTGTCTGTTTACATGCTTTTGTAGCATTTGTGGAGGTTGTTAGCTGCTTGGCAATAAGGTGGTTGCTTGTTAGCAATTTGTCATTAATCTGGTTGTCTGTTGGACACATCTCAAAATTCTAGTCTTCATTGTAGTCTAATGTTGCTACAATTTGGAGGTTCATTTGAGTCCCATAACCCATTTATTTAGAGCCTTTCCTGTCAAACTCTCAGGAATTCTTCTAAAATCCTTATTTTTTTGGTACTGACAGTTTTGTCATTGGTCTAAAGTGTTATTTGGGTCAACCTTTGAGTATAGCTGTTGGGACTTCCAAACAACTATTTCACAAACATATCATATTCATATGGTTTAACAATAGATTATTTTGATTTTTAGGTGGTGTAGTTGCAAATGATGATTAACACGACTTTAGTCAGTCGGCTTTGGTTTGATTCTGTGCGATATCCAATTGTGCTCTAGGTCCAAACTTTTGAATTGACCAGGGGCATAATTTGTCCCGTAACACTAACATGAATGGCCAACATCAGTCATGTTCACCCCCTAATAATATTAGCCTTGGGACGTAGTTGTGCCTAGTGAAATCAATATTCGAGAACTTTCTCTTTGTTTATCAAAGTAATTTTATTTTTTTGTTCACAATTCTTTCTAATATGCAGTTTGTGTACAATTGATTTCTTCACGATTTTGTTATGACGACATGAAAATGTGTTTGTAATGCTAAAAATTGATACGTATTTATCTTTTTCAAGTTGTTGTATAGTAGTAAATATTTAGCTTTTGTCATGTCTTTTCCATTTTGACTATTGTAGTGTCGTCGTACTCGTGTCACATTGTGCCAATCTCCCGTGTCCGTGGGCGTATCATTGCTTCTTTGGGCTCATGGAAATGAAAACCATTCCAAATTGTGGCCCCTGGGCTATTCTTCTTGCCGAAAATTTATTTCAAATTTGGTTCTGTAAGATACTCCATCACTAGATATGGAAAACTACTACCAAAGAGTAATAGTTGCAAGAACTTTGCAACTTTGTCAAAACATGCATCAATGGGTTTGGGTAGAGGATGCGGGTCTTTGGCTGGCCTGGAATGTAATTTGTTTAGAATTGAGTCTGTTTGAAGGTATATAACTTTGCAATTGAGTTAGTTTGATGATGCATATCACTTGCTATTCAAATCTGGAAACTTATTTGCAAAAAGGATCAGGATATTAGGTCAAAGCAACGTATCACCCCTTGATTTCTTCTCTCTTTCAGGACCACTTAGCATTGATGATGGAACTTCTAGGGATGATGCCACGGAAGGTAAGAATCTCATTTTTGTAAGCTTCGGGTTGTGTTTGGATCTCAGATTCGGGAAATAATTTGCGGAAGGAAAAGTGAACGAGATTTGTGAAGCTAATTTTTTTCTGTTGTTCTTTAGATTTTCTTTTCCCTCCGCAAAATCCTCCACAATTCAAAGATCCAACCCAGCCTTAGACATTCAACTTCTTGTACTCAGACCTAAGACTAAGAATGTGACCTCGAAAACTTTGGCAGATCGCCTTGGGTGGTCGTTATTCACGGGACTTCTTTAACCGATATGGTGATCTAAGGCACATCCGTCGATTGCGCTTCTGGCCCATGAATAAGGTTCTGATGGAGAAATACGAATTCACCGAGCAATATGCCACCGAGTTGGCTGATTTCCTTGTCCCCATTCTTGATTTTGTACCTGAGAAGCGGCCCACTGCCGCCCAATGCCTACTTCATCCGTGGGTTAGTTCAGGTCCTCATCTTTTAGAGCCTTCAGCACCGTCTACCCAATCCCAAGCCATTGACCCTGTATTTTCTGAGAAAACAAAGAGGGAGAAAGAGGAGCGAGAGGTCGTGGAGGTAGGAATTGGGAAGATTGCGATCAATGCAGATTCGAAACAAATCAAAGATCCTCAGTCTAGTAGTGAACTGTCAAAGACTGATATAGCAAGTTCATCTAGGTAGGTCCACTTCTGGCCGCGACGGCCTCCGTAGATTGCTTAAAAAAGAAAAGCAGAGAGAAGAAGGAAACAATTAGCTATGCAAATTCCTTCCCTTGTTCTCTTTCTTGCATATATTCGTTCGTAAAGCTTTGGTCCACAGCAGCTCTATTGTTTCTCCACGACCACGACCCGCGTCTGTATACTTTTTCATCACGAGACATTTCATTGCTTGCACGGTATATAATAGAATCCCCATCTATTTGAATTTTCATTTGGTTTGCGGATGAGTTTGTCACAATGTAGCTTAAAAAGTTGAAGCAATAGGTTAAAGCTGTTAGATTACCAGATGAAAAAACCGATTTCGCCTCTGTAGAAATGGTCTTCCTGGAAATAGTTATGCTTGTTTATTTGTAAAGTTCCATTGTATATTGGAACTTCTTTGAAATATTCTGGATGATTTTCTGCAACCGACCTCGGCCGCCTAGTCTCTGCTTATGTGCTAGGCGGTGGTCTAGGCAGCCACCTAGGGATGACAATCTCGACTAAACCGATAGGTGCCCGAACCATAACCGTTTTTTTTTCCCGAACCATAACCGAAATATTTCCCGTGGGTGCGGGTATGGTATGAGACGTGAGATAACCGAACGGGTTTGGTTCGGTTTTGGTTTGAACGATAACTGAACCATTTCTCGAATCGATCTGAACCGGATATGTGTCGGTGCCCCTTCTACAACCGACTAGCACCTTCTTTAGCATATTGAGCACGGTTGTTCTCTAGAGATTACTGGAACAAAGATTTAAACAAGAAAATGAGCTGCCAGCAATTCTGAGACCTCCAATGCCCAGCAAATCTCACCCTCTATCAGCAAACCTCTCCATATGTCATCACACAGCTCAAAGGAACTGGCAAATTACATGACCTCGTTTCCACAACAAAGCTGTTCTATAGCTATACATGTGAAATATACAAATCTTATTTCCCCAAAACCCAAAACCAGAAGAACAAACAAAATCCAGAGCTATGCACACAAAAAAGCAAGTAAAAGTACATAACCAGCACTGCAACAAAGGGTAAACATCAGAAGCTTTTGTATTCTACTCCCGGCGTCCCACGCGGTGCAACTGCACCCTACCTGCTTCGCCGTCGGGGTTTCCTTCAGCATCTACAACTTTCTTCTCCGCCGTTACTCTCTTTGTGCCGCCATGCTCACGTGCCGCCTGTGTCTCTTCCACTACATCACTCGGCATAGTTAACTTCTCCTTTATAGCTTCCTTCACGCTACCAATCGCGCTGAATATGTTTCTCGTCCCTGCAGTCCCCCTATCCATTTCCACAATGATAAGGAACTTATTCGATTTGCCACACGCGTCACACCATTAATTGTTTGTTAAGTTAGACTAATACTACTAATCCTGTAATGTTCAATTTGGGCAGCAAAAAAGTTACTACCTCCTTCCAAAATGTTTGTCTGGTCTCCCAAAATGTTTGTCTGGTCTGCAAAACTTAAATGTTTTTTATTTTTTATTTTTGAAAAATTTGTTGTATTTTGAAGTTCTCGTTCACATTTTGGGACGAGAGGAGTAAACAAACATATGCAATCCTCTCGGATGTATGGTCCGAGAGTGGTACGATCTTTGTAAGTTTGTAATTGATACACTGAAATTTTACCTGTCCTCTGCAGTTTCCCCCTCTGCCTCTGCTCTCTTCCGATCTTCATCGTCATAACCCTCCTCTCTCAGCTTCAGCTCTTGCATCTTCCGTCTTGCTTCATCCTCCGTCTCCATGTATTTTTCCTACAAAAAATAATCGTCCATTTCATTTTAATAATCTCTCCACCCAATAACACTAAAAATTAGGTGGAAACCTTGAAAAAAAGAAAAGAATTATAGAAACCCAATAACACTAAAAATTAATACTAAATATATGTTCAAGTATTAAAACCCAATTATATGTACAAGTATTAAAACACACAGGAAAAAAAAAAAAAAAAGTCCGGCCACCTATATCAATGTTTTGAAACCCGGACCGGTGGACGAACCGGAGAAGGGACTGGGTGGACGGGTCACCGGTTGAACCGCTATCGAACCGTGACGTCATAATTACGTCATAAATATATTTATAATTTTTTAATAATTTATTTAAAAATAAAAAAAAATATTACGTATAAAAAAAATCCTAAATCCTACAATTAAAATTTAAAAAGGCAGAGTTCCCAAAGTCATTGGGCAGAGATAAAGCCAGGACTTCAATTTTTAGTGCAACTCCTCCCTCACTGGCTCACCACGTTGGTTCCTATTTCAATTTTCACCCATCACCGATTCATCTCCTCCCTTCTCTTTCCTCCACCAACCCATCCGACTCATTCAGTAATCCATTCATAAGAGAAACGATCCAGACCTCTGGGTCAGAGAGAGTTCGGCTGCAATCGGAAAATGGCAGTCGTAAAAGATCAACCGGAAGTTTGAAGATGTGTAAAAATCTGAAGATTAAGAAGACACCAAACACAGATCTATAAGTTTTTTCGGTTCTCTAATCCTATCTTCTTCTGTTCTATTTTTTCCCTCTTTTTCTCAAAAAAACTGGTCACGCCGCTGGTAACTTCCGATTGAAAATAACCGGCTGGTTCTAGTGACCCGTGAACGGGTTGACCGATTCGACGGTTGAACCGCTGGATCAATCCGGTTTTCGGTTTTTAGAGCGGTTTTGAGTTAGAAACGGTTTTGGGAGTCAACCGGACCGCTTCCTTGACCGGTTTCCGGTTCAACCGGTTCGACCGGCCGGTCCGGTCCGGGTTTTAAAACATTGACCTATATGGCTATATCCAGAGCCATTTGATGCACATAGATCAACAAGTCCGGACACAACTACATATCCGGAGCCATTTGATGCATATAGACATTTTGTGTAGCGATCAAACGGGCCGCGAATACCAAAACACTTGGTGGAAACTTTTGTTTCCACCGGTGATGGAAATAACTCAATTTTGAGTCTTTCTTCTAAAGTTGTGCTCCTAAATTAACTTTTCGTAAGTTTGTATCTACAGGGAAGACTCACTCACCTTGGTTTCCTCTTCCCTCTCACCTTCCCTCCTGCCACCACCAGTCGACTTCTCCATAGCCTTTTTCGCCGTCTCCGAAAGCTTCCCCACGGCACTATCCTTCGTCTCCCTTGCCCTCTCTTTCGTTTCCTCCGCCTTCTCCGTCGTATAATCCTTATACTCCCCGCCTTTCTCCCCCGCCCTCTCCCTCCCCTCCCTCGCCTTCTCCGCGGCCGACTCAGTAGTTTCCCTCGCCTGCTCCGCGGCAGACTCAGTGGCCTCCCTCGCCTTCTCCTTCCCCTCCTCCGCCTTCTCTGCCGTGTAATCCTTATACTCCCCCGCTTTCCCCATCACTGTCTCCTTCGCCTGCCTCGCCTTCTCCGCGGCAGACTCCGTAGTCTCCTTCGCCTTCTCCTTGGCCCGCTTCGCCTTCTCTGCAGCCGACTCTGCAGTCTCCTTGGCCTTCCCCTTTGCCGTTTCCGCTTTCTCCTTCCCCGCCTCTTTCGTCTCTTCCTCCTTCTCCGCCGCCCTATCCGTAACCCCTCTCTCCTCCTCCTTGGCCTCCTCCCCGTACCCGCCTTCCCTCGGCTCATAATAAGATTTCCCGATAACAGCCTCCTTGGCGCTTTCGAGTGTTTCGGCAACCGATTTCAATATGGTTCCGATAACCCCGGGCTTTTCCTGTTCTCCCTGGTCATAGTAATCGCGGTCACGAGACTCCATTTTCGGTCCTCCTTCGTCTTCTCTCTCTCCCCTTTCTCTTCTGTTAATATCACTGAGTTCGGATGATGCTGCTTCCTCTGCTCTCTCCTCCCCTTTTTCTTGCCTTGACGCCATGTCTATCCTCAACAACAACAATACTCTCTCTCTCTCTCTAAAAAACTTTCAAGCAAATCAAAACACCGAAAGCCCAATAAACAGTGAGGTGTATATGTATAGGAACAATGAACTGGACTGTTTTGGACACGCGTTGCATTGGGATTGTTGATGGAGACACGTGGATGAGTAAGGTGGATGAAGCATGACACGTAGACGAAGCTGGGGTGGGGATTTGGGTGGCACAAGGATAATGTTGGTAGATCGGTGAGATATAAGCAAGCTCATATCCATGCATGAACAAATTAAGCAAAGTTGGATTGGAGATGACAAACTCGGCGGAGCTGGAAATTTTGGTCGTTGGCTCAAATTAGATCATATGCAAGATTTTTTTTTAAATTTTTTATATTTAGTAATTCTTTTTTTGGTTGAAATCATCTATTTACTAATTCAAATTAATGAAATTAAGATATTAACTATGAGGTAGGTATATACGGATAAATTGAAGACTTAATGATATTTTAAAAACCATGCATGAAAGTCTCGTTCGTAATACTACTATTAACTCTTGGAACGAAGAGAATGCATGTGGTTTCCAGGACTCGGGGTCCCATTAGCTATCCGTAATGAAATTAAGAGGTTAATTATAAGGTAGGAATTAAAAATATATAGTTCATTTAATACCTATCGATGTCCGGTCAAAACAATTTTTTTAATGAATGTTTTTCGTAACAAGCCCTACTATATTTGTGATTCAGACAAATGGGATACAAACATACAATTTTCTAGTGCTACTATATACCCAGAATAATTATCCAGAAAGGGAAATCAGTGGCTCAGATGCATTCCTTACCCAAAAATGAAATCAGTGGCTCAGATTCACTGTGGAGTATGTCTGAGCCATTGATTTCCCTTTCTGGGTAATTTATTGGGTAGCTATTCTAGGTACTTAGCATTTTCCATTTAAATTAGGAAAATTCCCTCCATATGCACTATTTCTGTATATGTTTCCATTCGCGTCCAAAGATTAACAAGAGCATAAATTTTTATTTTTATTTTATTTCAATCATAAGCTCTTTGCAGCATACGCACACTTCCAGTAATTTTTGGAGACCAATCTCAAGTCCAATAGTAGGAGGAGGCACGATTAAGTTTGGTCTAGCTCAATCCACGATAGCATTCAACAAATGGCTTGCAGTTGACTATGACTAACATCAGATCTAGTTCAGTTCATATCTGGGCCAAACATATCTACTTTACTTCATAAATGGTGCAGCCTACATTTTTTAATACCCTGCATTTCATCGATCTATTACTCCCTCCTCCGTCCTTAATTTTTGGTCCCAAGTGGCACTTTTTGTTGTCCTAATTGAAAACTGATGGGCAAAAAATATTCAGTTTACTATTTTACCCTCTCTTTTTTAAAGTAAGTAGATGTGATGATAGGAGTGCACACCGGCCCGGTAGCCCGCCCAGTCCAGCCCGTTTTTTTAGGGCTTGGGATAAATTTTTAGGCCCATAGGGCCGGGCTGATATTTTAAGCATGTTTACTAAATGGGCTGGGTTTGGGAAATTGCTTTGTGGCCCAACCCGGCCCGATTATTTTAATACTATATAATATATATGTTACAGCTCCTAGTTGTTTAAGGTTAGAAATTAAAAAGCAATTGTTAAGAAAACTTTGAAGGTTTTTTTTTCCTTTAAACTATTGTCTTATGGTAATAATTCATTATTTTCTTCCTTTTATTTTTATTGTACTCTACAGGATCTGTTGTGAAGAACTGTGTTTTTAAAGGAGAAATACCCACGAGAAGTTTTTGGGTGTTAGAGATTGATGGATATTGGAGAGTTTCATCCTTTTTAACACTGCAATTGCTTTTTAATTTTTGGGGTTTTTTGTTACTATTTTTATAAGAACTTAAAACTTTGAGTTTGAATATGTTATTACGGTTGTGAATTGTTATTATAGTTTATTAATATATATTTTGTGATACCATGTTTAAAAAAAAAAAAGGGCTTATTGGACGGGCTTGGGAAATTAAAATTCTAATTGGGCTGGGCTTGGGCATATGAAATGAAGCCCGATCATAAACGGGCCGGGCTTGGGAATGCACAAACCTCGTTATTATCTAGTATAAGCCCGGCCTGAACCCGGCCCAGCCCGGTGTATGTGCACCCCTATGTGATGATGATGTTTTAAAAGGGTAAAATGAAGAAAGAAAAAGTATGACAAGTAATGTTCTCCTAATAAGTTGGAATCCCCGAAAAGGACCAATAAATTGGGACAGAGGGAGTACTACTTTTGTCTGTTATAAATACTGAAAGCTAGGGCACCCTCCAAACCAAGGGAGGAAAGCATGGAAGCTAAAAGAGTTGGTGTCCTAGTTCTTCTTCTTGTCTATGGCAATGCTATACCAATCTTGCTTTCTAATTTCCATTTTATAGCACCGGTAATGATACATATACATGCATAGAATCAGTGGCTTCTCCAATATTTTACTTACTGAGAACAAAATTTATGCAAAAAGTAAACTCTTATCTGGTAGTTCATAATATTAATTCAGAGAAATAAGAATTCAGAAAATTACAAAAAAGTTTGAAACTTAATCAACAAACGTGCTATTCCTAGTGTAATTTTATTGGGCTGTACCATTTAGTTACGCAAAAATTTAATTAGCTATTAAAAAAATGTATCAAATCATTACTCCAAAAACCTTCCTCAAAACCTAAACGAAACAAAGTTGATTTGCCAGCGTAGCCTCTAGGTTCGAATCGCAGGAATTCCCATATCCATACAACTGCATACCTACCTATTTCTCTTTCAGACCCATTTATAAATGAGAGTTTTCGTTCACCCTATACAGCCCTCCATCATCTTTCATGTAATCAACCTACAAACATCACCAGAACTGTCCAAGAAAATGGCTAGCTACCTATACGATCGACGGGAGTGTGGAAACTTTATATCTATCTCAAAACCAATTGGCAAAGAGTAGAGAGGTCCCAAATGTTATTCAATGATCATTCCCGAGCAATGTGGAACAACTACTCTAACAGAGAGTTTTCTCTTTTTCTTCCACCGGTGTTACATTATAAAATCGTGTACTAGCTTTTTTTTAGTAGTTTTGGAATTTCGGTAAATTGCAGGGGTGTTTTTTCTTGGAATGAAGGCTGAATATGCAACTGCTGTTAAAGAGTGCCCAGAAATCTGCAGGGCTGATGCGCTCTTCATGAAATGTAAGTGCCAAGGAGATAAGGAGCTGCCTGCCCCATGCAACTGTTGCTTCGCAAAACCCGACTGCACCATTTACTATAGAGGTGGAACAAGGCTAAAATGTTCTTCACATTTTTAGGCCATCCCTGTCAAATTGGGATTCCAATGAAGTTAAATTCTATTTTGTGTTTTGTTGAGATTATAATGTCTCGTCTTTTGGAATGTTTTCGTCTTTGAGTCTTAACCAATAAGGTAAGTGATGATAGCTCAGGTTGATCGAGCATCGATCGTTGAGTTTATATTTTCTACGGATCAAATGTCTATGCATGAGTGAAACTTATGAAATAAAAAAAAGTTGTGATTGCGGTATATGTTGGAATCTGCAGAATACAATTATCTGAGTTTGGGTAAACGACCGGGTTATATTAATTTGTTAGGTAAAATATTTAGGAATTGAAAAATAAAAGATCTAGATGATAGTTTAAACAATTTAAAAAAG
Organism: Vaccinium myrtillus; assembly: GCA_016920895.1. Lineage (NCBI taxonomy): Eukaryota > Viridiplantae > Streptophyta > Magnoliopsida > Ericales > Ericaceae > Vaccinium > Vaccinium myrtillus. Next base: position 23,915,810 of record CM029270.1, read on the forward strand.
ACAAAACTAAACCGAAAAACCTTAATCTTTACTTTGTGAGCATTTACATACATTCATTACATGTTGCATCCCAAACAAACTCTTTATAATGATAAGGAAATATAAGAGATAGGTGTGTTTTGTCAATAAATTGCCAACACAAAGAAGCTCGGCTTTTTGGAGCTAGCTTACAATCTCTCTCTAGTAAAACCAAAGATTAGTTAGATTTTGATCAAATCCGGGGAGGTGTAATGTCCAAGTACTACTTATAGTTGTTAATGCCAAAACTTCAATGCATGAAAGGCTTGTGCCATGTAGGTACAAGACTCTTATGCACTAAAATTTTACTAGCATTAGCAAAAACAATTTTGGCTTTTGTCGACTTACAATCTTTCCCTTCTAGCTAAGGGGGTGCCAGTTAAGGCTCCTATTCGAATCAATCTACTAAAGTTTTTACTCCGTGTTTTTTGAGAAAAATGTCTACAATACACACCCATTAAAGGTGTGTACCATATGCACCTCTTGTATGGTCCAGATTGTGCCACCTCATTGGCAATTGTAACATTTTTTAGTTTTTCGTAACTTTTCAACAATATGATTCGTAACATTTTGGTGTGTCTCGTAACTTTCATAAAGAAAATTTTTTAGTTTTTCGTAACTTTTCAACAATATGATTCGTAACATTTTGGTGTGTCTCGTAACTTTCATAAAGAAAATCATAACTTTTATAGTAATAAAAAAATCGTAACTTTTGTAGGGCTGTGTATGATACACACCCAAATAAGGGGTGCTTACTGTAGTCTTTTTTCCTTGTTTGAGAGAAGCTTGTTCGAGATTGTTTTGTTAAGAGAAGGTGTCACGTTGAGAGTTGACATATCAACCCCATATTTCAAGGCACATTAATTCCACCCTTGTGGATAAAATGTATATGTAACCCCAAAGGCAACCTATTGACCACAATGTGAAACACTATTTTCTATTATTCAAAGAAATCGAGGAGACATTGCATCGAAAACACTGGACCCTGCTGGGGTACAGAAGTTTTGGTACAGAAAATGTACCGAGCCCTCTCGAGGACCCACTTTGAAACGGTGAGACTTTGGTTCAAGCACTTCTAACCGTCCGATTGAGCTGATTTTTTGTGGGGCCTCTCGGAAAAATGTTCTAAGAACAATGAAGGGTTCGGATCACTCGTGTGAGACCCAAAAATGGGTCCCCGAGAGGGCTCGGTACATTTTCTGTACCAACCCCTCTGTACCCGTAGGATTATCCGAAAACACTAAGGTAAAACGTATGCATGTAAATGACATAATAATGAAAAAGGTGAATACATAAGGGATCAATTGAAGTTCAAGTCAAAACTCATTATATATTTAACAAAAATTAATCTGATGTGCAAATATTTAATGATCAGCATTAAAGAATCACTAAACAATTGGGTTTTCAGGAAGAAGATGCTCTAGTCAATTAATGAACGAATATGTGTGCATTTAATCTGACCAATAGTGATAGGTACACACCCTCTCAACCACTCCCCACCACACCCTCTCTCACATGTGTGGTGGGGCCCACTGGGACCACCGGGTGAGACCCACCACACATGTGAGAGAGGGTGTGGTTGGGAGTGGTTGAGATGGGTGTGTACCTATCATTTTTGTAATCTGACCATACTGAAGAAGTTCTTCGAGTGTTTACGGGCGACAAGTTCGGTATCAAGTTGAAAGACAATCTTTGCGTGGCTTGCTGTATTTTTTTTAATTTTTTTTTTTACTATTTATTACTCCCTCCGTCCCTTTTTAAATGTGTTGCTTCGTAAATCCAACTTATTAAAAAAACATCATCATTACACCTTTCACATCAACTTTTTCACTTTTCACATCAACTTTTACCTCCACTTTCCAAAATTATCCTTCACCCTTACCCATTAACTTTTTACCCACTAACTTTTCAAAAGGGCAAAATGAATTGTGTTCATACTTTTACCCATTAACTTTTCAAAATGATAATTCTACAAACTTTTACCCATTAACTTTTCAAAACACACACTTATTAAGGGACAGCCCAAAATGGAAATGTCAACACTTAAAAAGGGACGGAGGGAGTAACTTTAATGTAATCCTAAGATTATTGCAAAATTACTACTCTATTTTTGTAACTTCAGGGCCCAAAGCAGATTCCTAATATGTTTAACAAAATCTTTTAAACGGTAAACTGTAAAAAATTAGGATTGGGGGGCTCTGATACCCCTTGGGGTCGGCAGGGTCTGCCAACCTCATACACGCCGTCCATTTCGCGCATTAACGGCTCAAATCTCACATCTCCAAAGTGTATCCGAGCCGTCCATTGTTTGATGCAATCCGAGCCGTTGATGCGCGAAATGGACGGCGCGGATGGGGTTGGCAGGGCCTGCCGACCCCCACGGACAGCAGGCCCCCGGATCCAAAAAATCATACTAATCGGTTGCAAGACTAATACTTTTATGACAAACGGAAAAATATGATTGGAGAATTTTTCAAAAAAAATTGATACTTGGATTTTTTGAGAACCTTTGTGATAAAAGAAGTAGATCAACTGTTATGGCGAATCAATAATATGTTTTTTTATGTGTCAAATTATTTATAAAGTAATCAAGAATATACTTATAAAATTTCTCATTCCGTTCAAGAAAGAAAAATTAAGGGAAAAAAAGTAAAAGCTTTTAGGATGTTGTGAATAATATCACATCATACCATACCATTATTAATTTGCAAGGACCCCATTAATGCACCTATGTCAAGAGCAAAGTTACAGACCTAGTACACGTGAGTGATATTAGGAGTATGTTTAGTTTCAATAAAGAGTTATAGGAACTCGGATCTGGGACTTGTCCAACTAGATCTTGAGTTTCCATCCTTGAATCGTCCCCTGAATTTCCACCAGTGAATCAATCCATCGTTGGTGATGTTTCCACCACTGAATCATCGTTGGTACGACATACAAAGCTTTGTTCTGTATTGTATTTGGAATTGTATGTATCGTATGAAAGCTGTGTGGGATTGAAATGTAAAAATTAAAAAGGATCTAGAGCACAAGGCATCACGACGGAGAAAAAAACAATCACAAAAAAGACAACCCCATACTTCGACGATCATATGCCACCTGGACCCAAAGAGGAAATAACAAACACCCAAGAGTGCCAAGATGCCAACCAAACTACAAACCCCACAAAAGAAAAACAAGGACCTTGCTGACCCCCAAAATGGAGAGAAAACTAAAACCAAAACCAACACCGAAAGCCTAACCATCAACCTAGACAACCCCCAAAGAGACGAAGAAGCAAGCATCATTCGGACAAGCCTGCATACTTATGATTTTGCTTATGACTTTCTCATCATCTCCCAAATAGTCCTCACCTATGATCTTGTTTAGCGACCAAACAGCTTGCGCCGCATTTAAGTGAATCCTATTCTGATTATTAATGCCTTCAAATGATATGGTTAATGCCACAGCTGCAACGACAGACTTGAACACTACATATTTTTGCTTTTTCCTACCACCTCTCTTCTTGGAATCAGAAGGCCTAGGAGTAGAAAACTCGCCCTAGCTAGAAATTAAAGAAAATGCAACTGTAAATCGTTTGGCGCAGTCCATTTTATTTGCTGATTTTGAGCTTATCTCTTCGAAGGAAGATGGATGCAACGATTTCTGTGCTTTCTCTACCCGGAGAAATTTACCGTGTATACAACATAGGAGTTAAGTTTCATTTGTCTTCCTCTTAGAAATGCCTAAATGCGGTCCTATTTTTCTGCTAAAATCCACATCGTGCAGGACAAGACTTGTATGTTAGGCTTTAGACCTGTACATATAAGTATGGGAAAAGACTTGACAAGTTTTGGTATCATAATTCATAAGTACTGTAAAAAAACAGAAGCCTATTTACCTTGCTTGGTTTCGGTTTGGGGTTTTGGTTTTTGGGTAATTATTGGAGGGAGAAATGAGGGTAATGATTGAAAATATGGGGTAATGATTAGAGAGAGATAAAGAGAGAAATAAGAATAATATTTGAAAATAGGGATAATAATCGGAAGAAAATGTGAGTAATAATTGAGAAAACCGGTCTCAAAACCCAAAACGAACAAGGTCTAATTAATTCGGGAGTGGGTCCTATCTAGTTTTTTAGTTACCATCCAGTTTTGGGCCTTTGTGTGTTCTCGAGCCCTAGAGGGCCCACAAACAATGATTGATGTCCACTTTGTAGATCTCGTCGACCTTGTTCGTTTTAGGTTTTGAGACCGGTTTTCTCAATTATTACACACATTTCTCTTCTATTATTATCTTTATTTTTAATTATTATTCTCATTTCTATCTTTATCTCTCTCAAATCATTACCGCTATATTTTTAATTATTACCTCATTTCTCTATCCAATCATTACCCAAAAACTAAACCAAACAAGGTCGTCAAGTTTCTCATCGAGCAAAAATTTAGCTTGATCGAGCATTGATAGATACATGAACAAAACATATTTGTATAAGAAAAATGAGATGACAAAAAATAATTATAAATTTTGTTTTGCCCATTTTTTCTTGTACAAATTTGTTTTGTTTATGTACCTATAAATCTTTTTTTTTTTTTTTTTTTTGATCAGTTACCTATAAATCTTCAATTAAGCTAATTTTTTACATAGATGACATATTCAACGTGCTTTATAATGTGAAGGATTCTGATCATTGATGAGCCCAGTAGGGGCTCACAAAGACCCAAAATTGAACTAAACTGGATGGTATAAAAACTGGATATCGGTCCCATTTAATTCACCTACATAAATCAGAGACAGGTCATGGACTTGGTCGAAACAAATCCAACCTGCCCACACGAAATCAAAGTTAATATCGAAGATTTACAATGAAGTACTTAGAGCATCTCCAATGCATCTCTATATCTCTATATATTTATATTGGAGACAAGATATGACATATCGAGAATTTTTTTTTTGTAATTTACCTCCTCTTTTTTTAATCTTTTAGTTTATGAAGAGACCGTCGTCATTTTTAGATTTTTTTTTTATCACTGTCATTTTTAGATATTAGATCTCCAAATTTACTTTGGGTCTCCATACACTTCCATTTTGATCTCTGAATCTCTAAAAATAACAACTAGTCCCTCCAAAAAGAGCATGTAGACTCCAAAATGGAGATATAGAGATGCGTTGAAGATGTTCTTAAGATTTGGAAGGAAGCCCAAAATGGCAAGCCATAACCCCATAACCGATTAACCGGGGGTATTTGGATACTTGCTTTTTCAATTCCCCCAAGGGAAATGCTTCAATACACACCCCCATTTTAGGACATATAGTATGCACCCAACGAAGGGCTCAGATTGTGTCACATCAGCAAAATGTGACCTGAAGAACAGGTCATGTAACATGTCATCATATCTAACCACAAATATTCATAAGCTGAACCACAAAATTCATAAAGCAATTCATAACCTATTTTTATGGGTCATAACACATTCATAAGAATGCCACGAAGTTCATAAACAAAACCACAAATATTCATAAGAAAAAGCAAACGAACCACAAATCCTCGTAAATAGCGATTCATAAGTCACAAAGAAAATAAGCTTTTAAAAAAAGAAAATAAGCTTTTAAAATATTTTATTTGATTAATAAATTTTGAATCAAAATTTAAACATGAAAAAAAAATGTATACCACACATATACATTGCCTTTTATGTAATAAGGATTTTGAAAAAAAAAATATTCAATTTCTTTTGGTGAATTTTTTTTTTGTTAGTGAATCATTGAATTATATCTAATTAAAAAAAAAAGAAACATGAAGTCATGAACAAAAAAATAAAAAATAATTATAATTTTTTTTAGAGAGAGAGAGAGAGAGAGTTGGACAAAAAATTTAAAAAACATACAAATTGTTTTTTTTTATTTTAGGGGAAGTTAATTAGACATCCTGTACAAAAAAGATCATTATGATTCCATCCTATGATATTTGAATATTTATGATTCCATCCTGAAATTTAAATAAACCCCAAAATACCCTTTCTCTCTCCTAATTTTTCTAATATTTCTCCCTTAATTTTCCTAATAATTCTCTCTCCTAATCTCCTAACATTTCTCTCTCCTAATGTTTCCTAATTTATCTCAATCTCTCTCTCATGTATTAGTGCTCGAGCTGGACATGCTCCGACCCGTCTGATGCAATCATTTAGGCCTAATAGTAGATTTTGGTCGTACTGCAAAGAGATTGTGGATTTGATGAGTTAGATTTTTGGCTCACTTTTTGTTATTCTGATAACCTTTTAAAGATCTTCATCTTTTATCTTTGCCTTCTGCTACTATTACGTTAGGAAAATGGTAACGTTTTAGCCTAATAGGCTGAGGTTAAGTGGGTCCCATTTGCTTTGTTTTTATGCATTCCTTTGTCTGAAAGACTGAAACAGAGTCAAGACTTTATATCTAACTTGACCATTTTAACCCTACCCTTATATATGAATTACAAAACTAGCACCAAAACAATTGGGGGGTAATTTCCCCCCAATTTATACGTCCTTTTCTCTTCACAAGCATACAAAAAACACTTTCTTCTTCTTCACTTTTACTTGCCCTTTTCATCTCCTGAAGAGGCCTTACAAACAGAAAGTGAGAAATTAGGAATCACCAAGTTGAGTTTGTCTCTATTTTGGTTTTATGCGATTCTCTACCTTTTTTTATTCTAATGAACTATTCCCTCCGTATCATTTTAAATGCTCCCTACGTATATCCGTGTCATTTTCAAACGTCTATATCTTTTTATTGCTAAGGTTTTTAAAATTGTTAAAATTTTTGTCTAATAGAACTAATTGAGATCTATCAAATAAGATCCATATTGTATATAAAATACATTATAGAATGAAAACTATAAGAGTATTAAAAAAACACGCATAACCGTAGAAAACATTTAAATTGGGACGGAGGGTGTAATTTGTTACTGAGGTTTTTATATTTTATTAGCACAAACCTGGAACCGTATGTAAGGCTTCTTTTATTTGATTCTTGTTGTTATGGGTTCACCATGTGACCTAATAGAAATTCTTTTCTACTTAAAATGTGTATGCTTTCGTTTTTGCAATTTGATTTATTAAACATCAATTTAGCGTATGAGTAGTTTTTATTTTGTCCTTCCTGATTCTTAATACTCGCTTAGGTTTTGGTTTTTAATTTTGGCTTTATTAAAAAAAAAATTAGTTTCGACCATAATTTTATACTCTTTGTATTCTTCTCGTCGAGACGAATCCATAAACCACGAAAACTTGACGCAAAACTAACAAATACAAAAAAAAAAAAAAATTGAATAAGGACAAAACAAAAAAACCAAAAAACCAATTTTTGGTTTTTTTTTTACCAAAACACCCCGATCAATGGACTTATCTTATTGTGACTATAGCAATTTGACGTGGTACCTTATTTGCACCCAAAATTTTCTCCTTAGATTGTGAATGAAAAATTAGATCAATTAAATACGTAAAATATCCGTTTCCCCTGGACAGGTTATAAGAAGAAGACATTGGGCTTATCTATACCAAGGTTTTAGATAAAAATACCCGGACTGGACTATAATGATTGGATTGGTGAGTATCGAATCATACATCATGGAAATAAATTATACTGGCTGTAATTTTTTAAATTTTTTTTATAGTACGTAAATCACTGGTAACATTCGAGTATCGATCCGAATTAAAAGCAGACTGATACGCAACGGGGACCGGCATCTAACGGTTTGGATTGTCAAAATTCGATCCCGAACAAAAAATCCCACACCGTAGAACTTAAGTGAGCCTTTATTGGATATTTGTTGTATATATATATCCTAGAATAACAGTAGTCGAGGACTCAAAACAGTTAAAGACCTAAAGTTTGTTCTGTTTAAGTTTTTATTTGATCTGCTTCAAAAAAGTTTTATCGAAACAGTCACGGTTAAGAAAATGAGATCACCTGGTGCTCTAGAACTCTTTTTCACCAAGCAATGGGGTGGAGTCCACACAAATGTATGGGGAAAAAGGAGCATCGGGCACACGTGATGGTGCCCCTAGGCACTGAATAATATTTCTAAGAAAATAGATGCGAGGATGAGGATGAGGATGAGTTTAAATAGAAGAATGTTAATTCAGAATAGGCTTCATAATGATAGGTAATTTCAAAATATCGTGTCCTTTTTATAAAAAAAATAATTGTTTATGCTTTTAATTTTTGCACCAATTTAAAAAAGTTAATTAATTTTTTTAATTGGTGCAAAAATTCTAAAATTATGCATGAAGGTGATTTATTTTTCGGAATTGCCCGTGCCTGATGAAGACACAACACATTTTGAATACTCCCTCCGTCCCTTTTTAAGTGTTGACATTTCCATTTTGGGTTGTCCCTTAATAAGTGTGTGTTTTGAAAAGTTAATGGGTAAAAGTTTATAGAATTATCATTTTGTCCTTTTGAAAAGTTAGTGGGTAAAAAGTTAATGGGTAAGGGTGAAAGATAATTTTGGAAAGTGGAGGTAAAAGTTGATGTGGAAAGTGAAAAGTGTAATGATGATGTTTTTTAATAAGCTGGATTTACAAGCAACACATTTTAAAAGGGACGGAGGGAGTACAATTTAAAATAAATTATCCTTCTCTAGTGCTGACCTCTCCCGCCAATGATGTTGACTTCTCCGAAAAATCTTCTTTTCAAATAAAACTTAAAGAGAGTTTATATAATAATGTACAGTGTAATTGTATTTACACAGACATCAAAAAAAAAAAAAAATTAGTAGGTCGATCGGGAGAGAGACTTAACATAGCCATCCCTCCAATAAATAAGAAAAAGTGAATTGTCCGGACGTAGAAACACTACATAACGATGAATCACCTTTTGCCCCTCGCCAATGAACACACCTCCTACCTATCTTTGGTTTTTTAAAATTAGGCTCATTTAAGCAAGTTTGAGAACTGAATTTGTAGAAAAATACTGCATTTCACGACAGTGCTAATGAAACAAATATAGTAAAAGCAGGAGCTATTCAAAAAAAAATATGAACATTAAAACTAGGGGTGAGCATGGATCGGATTGGTCCACTTTTATGGTAAACCAAGAATCAAACCACTATTTACGGATTATGAATTTGGAGAACCAAACCAACTCATAAAATTAATACAACCAAACCAATCCAAACCATTAAAACACGGTTCGGTTTCGGTTTGGAACCACGGTTCGTTTGAAATTGAGATTTCATCTTCATAAACTATATAAAGTAATTAAAATTGCATAGATAAATTAAACCAACGATTATATTAAAACTATGTCTATTAAAATCACCAAAACTCACGCACGTCAACCAACTAAAGAAGAGTATAATACCGGTAATTAGTGAAGGGATAGATTATTAGATTAAAAAATTAGTTACCAAGCGAAAACATTAGGAAATCAATAGACTAAGCCCAAGCCGTGAATTTTTAGTTTATTAAAATCATATGAATAACTTCTCATAGGTAGAAGTTTAGGGAACTAATCTTAGAAGCAGTGAAAGCATACGGTGGTGGAATTGCAACATTAGATTAATTAGGAAATTAATTTACTAAGTATTAGGAAGAAAGTTTATTTAATGTATCTAAATCTAATTATATAATATATTTCATGCCCACGGTTCGGATCAGTTTGAAACCATAATTGTTAATGTAAATCCACAAATCAAACCATTTAACACGGTTTCTACTTTTTTAAAACCGGGACCAAACCACATTAGTAAAAAACCAAACCAAACCACTGGATTCGCGGATTGACGACTATTTTGCTCACCCCTAATTAAAACGATCACTTCCTCAACTTTTTAGCCTCAACAATAAATAACCAAGAAAGCAAAAAGTAGAAATAGTGAGATGGCATGACCACAAATCTAATTTGTGCTCCAAATTTCTCACACCTGAAAAAACAAGCAAAATAAGAATTTGTTCAAGATATTGAGATTGCATCACATGCCTATGTAAGTGTGTGAAGTGACGCACTACATAATTTCTCAAGACCCTAAATCATATGAACAAAGAATCAACATGTTCACGTAAATACCGAAGGGTCACTTAGTTTCATGGGAGGAAAGCGAGAAAGGTAACACAGTTTAGCAAAGATAACCCCAAAAACCATTTAGAAAAACAAATGGAGTACATTCATCCCCCTCTTTCAAAAAATGAACCAAAAGAAAGAAAAGAAAAGGCGCATTTTTATAAAATAAATACTCCATCCATCCCAAATTATTGTACCATGTTACTATTTGGGACCTCTAAAAAAATTGTCCACATCTTTTGAGCTATAATGATTTTTATATGCAATATCGATATTGTTTAATAGATCTGAATTAACTTTATAAAACACATAGTATTTCAAAATTATATATAAAAAAACATTATAGATTGTGAAATATAGACAATTGTTTGAAAAAATAAAAAACGGCCACGGCCCGTGGCCGTGCTACCTACGTTGTATTCTAGCCAAGAGAATCTTCATTCTTTGATATCAGTTTTTATCACATTTCCATTAAAATGTTTTTACGTCGCCAATTTTTAGCCAATAATTAGAGGGAAAAAAATATTGACACGAACATATAGAAGCTCATGATTAGCCCCCAAAAAATAATGTGATTACCTTGAAGATGAACACTTTTGCCTTTTCTTGAACAATCAAATCCATCTATACCTTCCTCAGTGCATAAACCACATGTGCACCGCACCTAGTGCGCACCTTTCCTAAACAACCAATAAACAACATCATAAATTCAACCCAAACCAAACTTACAAAAACAGTTTCTCAGTATAAGACATAATTTAAATTGCAAGTATATATCGCGATACATTCGTAACTTTTTGTGAACCAGTGTGAGTCAATTATCCACATCCCAGAAGGCCAAAGGGGCCCATAAATAGCCGTTTCACTTATAACCCATCTATTGCCAAAAATCAAACTTGATGATAATCAAAGATTATACATCAAAACTCAGATCCCATTGTCTCATACTAACTCTAATCCTTAAAAGAAAGTACCAAAAAGGTTTGATCCCATTCTTAATCCCCCTCATTGTCTCATACTAATTCTAATCGTACATTGTGAAAGGAAAAAAGAAAGACGGAAAATGCGCATGAAACCCTAAGTTTAGAAAAGTTGGCACATTTTATCAAACGCTGGATAGGCAATTCAATTAGATGGTCACAAAAGGGAGATAACTTACCGTAAAGACCCACACATCTAAAAATTGTCATTACACTGTCCGAGATCATTGATTTTTTAGGCTAGCAAGAATTGGTGGCGAACCGAATCAATCAACCCAACATACAGTCGACCTTGGATTCCAACTAATCAACATTTCAACATTTTGTACTAAGGAGAGTGCTTCTATTGGATGAGTAATAGACAATGGATCTAATAGAAATGCCCGACATGTCTTTTCACGGATGCAATGACATCCTAGGTGTGTTGGTAGGCTATTCTTGTACAAATAGGCCAGTAACACAAAAATCGATCAAACCTGGAAAAAAAAAAATATCACCACAAACCTAGTTCTGGGATGCGGTTTTGGTCAAATCAGAGACATGAATGTAGCGGGAGATCGAGGAAACCTGAAGATAGAACAGAGACAAATTGTATAATCATGAAAGAAAATAAAGAGCAAGAAAATGACAACACCATGGAGGAAATATTAGGAAACAATAAGCAAAAGAAAACCTAAGGACTACACATCCTTAATGTAGGAGAAAACGAAAAGAACTTGAACTTAGTATTATACAGTTATCTTGCCAAGCCCCTCGGATAGCCCATAATTGAACCCCTAGATCAAACCCCATGCAGTGGCTAGGTTGGAAAGAGTTGCTTTGGTTGCAAGTAGGAGGAGAGGGAGCAATTATTGCTGCAGCTATGGCGGAGGGGGGAAGTGCGAGCGGTTGATTTTGAGCAGTGGAAGGTGGCGTAGAGATCTGGCCATGAAAAACCGTGCACGCGCACACACAGAAAAGTTTTCAACTACATACACCTACCCACCTATCCTCTACAGTACTAACATTTTCTCACCAACTCCCCGGTTTTTTTCCCAGTAGTTCATACTCAAAATTTTGAAAAAGATAACACAACTAAGATCGTTTGAAAGCTATTTGTCAACCTTCCACACACACATGGAGAAACCAAACCAGCTATCAGAATGAAAAAATACATTCCAACAATGAAGCTTCTTCTATCCAATCATATCCAATCTATCCATTTTCTATACTACCTTGCCGAGGCATTGAATGGAAAAATATGAAATAGAGAAAGGATTATTTTTTTTGGGGGGGGTCATAGTAGAATACTACATCTAGTACCCAAAAAATATCATTATCTACCCCTATGTTCGTATTTACTCAATCCTCCCACCATGGTGGTTTTTATCAAGAACGGAGAGCAACCAACAGCAACAACAATTAGAAAAATAATCACTACGGAATCTCTTTCCCAATTAAGTTGCAGATTGTATGATGAAGAGAAGGAATCAACCAAGATTACCTCCAGTAGTGGCTATAGCAGTCCTCGTGATTCAAATAAGTATTTATAAGTTATAACAAACTGTGTGGGGAAAATCAAAGTTACACATATAAAACAACAGAGTGATGTCAAAACAATGGGGAATCTATGTATTGAAGAAAAAGAACTCTGAAATGACTAAAAACTAAAACCTAACGTTAGGTTAGATGGGTTACTTATGGGCGGTGTTTTGGAATGCCGATAAAAAATAGAGTTTCTCAAATATGACATCCTTTTGAAATGGGGATACAAAATCGAATCTTCCTTTCAAATAGGATGGGTTTGCATAACTAAATGATATTTCAAAATGAGTTTCTCAAATATGACTTTGCAAAGCCAGTACGGCGAGGGTATAAAATGGAGGCAGCAGTCCCCAGGCTTAAACTTACTGTCTTTCTGCATATGCATTCAATCTAACACAATCGTGACGCAATAACAAATGACTGTGAAACTAATTCTTTAGGCACTTCCTTGGTACCAAAGGTCCAAAACCAGAAGGCAGAAAGCCATCAAAATTAGGGCCCACATTCATCAATGCACAATTACATTTTGAAACTGTATGCATGTGGCCTGTGTGAAGATCAATTTTAAATCATCCTTTTTCGATTACGTTTTCAATGTAAATGTAATCAACACTCTTAATACAATAAAGAAACAAAAGATTAAGTACCTATGAGTATATAGATAACCCAAACATAGAAGACCTGCAGCAAAGAAGAATTTTTTTTATATTAGCACTTGATTTACTACAACTCCTATACACTAAAAAAATCGAAGAACCAACTGAGCTTTACGTTCACAAAAGCCCAGAGTATGTCAACATAAAGAACCAAAGCCATACTAAGACAGTAACACAAAATAATTAAGAGACCAAAACCAAAATAAAAGATTGATAGCTAGGGTAACAGTTACCTAAATGGATCTCTAATTGTATCACCACACAGTCCCAAATCATACCTATAAAAAGAAAATCAAAACCAAAGAATGGGAGCTTTGCAATCTTTATAGTTGAGGAAACAAAATTCTGTATAACAAAAGTAGAAAATTACAGATGAGGGGAACTTACCGACCGACTTTAGTGTGCCACGACTGTGGGGAAGGGTGCGGCAGCGGTGGATAGTTGACGTTGCCGGTGTGAGAGGTTGTCGCTGATGGGTAGGGAGAGAGGGAGAGAGAGTGAGCGAGAGGGGTGGGGGCAAAATTTATTAGATCTGGTTTTGAATTTTAAATTTTGAGAACAGGCGTTTATGCCCTATTTTTCGATTCCACAGAGAGAGAGAGAGAGAGAGAAGGACATGGCAACAATGTCCTATTTTTGTCCAACAGATGCAAAGTATTTACAGGAATGCCACTCAAAAGTTAGTTTGTGTGAGGGATATTTTTAGACCGTTGGATTGTGTAGAATGAAGGGTGGAGATTTGTTTGGTGACGAATATTTTATTTAAAACAATCCTTGTTTTGTTATATAGATTCTTTTTTAACAAGTAGGAATGAACAAAAATCCACTACCCCAGGGAGTATGTGGAACTTAAAACTATAGCTTCTAATCAAATCAACTGCGTGTACCTTTACGACTCAACGCATGTTGGGAGTTGTTTCTAGCTCAGAACTCTATTTGAAAGAAAAAAGAACTTGAGAAAAAACTGTTAGATGGATTGTCAAATAGAGAGTCGTCTCTTACATCCAAATATCGAGATTGTGCCAAGGCATTGATCAATATGAACTGGGTGATAGCAGTAGCCATCACGCACCAAGTGATAATTACTGGTCACTCGTTAGTTTTACAAGCCTAGCTATGCTCAGCTTTAAGAATGCAAGCTGATACTCTCTCAGGAAAATATACACTGATTTTTCTCAATCTCTTCGAGTGAAATATGTCCATCAAACTAGGAAACAAAATAATCTTCAACCCCCATGAATTCTGACCATCTAAACATGCAGCCAAATTATAATCGCAATTCTTAAGCAACAAAAATGATCTGATCTCATATGCACTTTGGGAACTGCCCATGTGACGGAAAAAATCAATCAAACGCATGAAGACAGTAAAAGAATAGTAAAGGAGGACTTATCTCGTAATCATATCGTTGGAATTACCAACTGCCAATCGAAACCACGTCAATCAGTAAACAATGATGCCCAGGCCCATCATTGTCGTGGCAATGCGGCTTTATATTGCCATTACGAGAGAGATGGTGTAATTGCCGAGCAAGAAAAGGGTGAGAGTCGTCTCTGGCTGCAAACAGATTCTGAGAGCATTACACATGGATTAAACAATATATATGATTAATCATTGAAAGAAAGCTACATAGAATTGCTGAACGGGGATCAAATATTGAGATTGTTCAAACGCATCATTTGATACCAGATAATCTAAAAATTGCAGCGCAATAATAGGTGTAATCGGCAATGATTTGTGCAAGTAGTAGTAGGATTTGGGCCGAATGAATTTGCAAATCCAAAAGAGGCCTGGCCAGCGAGGATCAAATAGTCATTCACTTTCTGGCATTGTGTCTTCAACTTCGCTGCTGGAGTGGTTTTCTGACCATACTTAGGGATTGTCCTTTTTTACCACACTTCTTTTACTAGCCTCGCCAACCTGTAGAAAACGGCTCGGGTGTCATATCTGACCTCACCAACTTGTAGAGTTCGGCATTCCTAATATAGGGAGACCTAGGTGGGTGTGCACAAATTCATCTATGTACAAGTTTACCTATTTCACCTCAGAACTGTTTGAGTTGACTGATCAACTTGCTTAACTAAGTACCCATTCTTACTTTACGCTTGAAGCTTTGTCGAGTGACATTGGTTGCCGGCAGGTTGATCGTTGGGTCAGGGCATTGAATTGCTTGGTGGGTCGGCTGGTTATCATGTCGCCCAGCAAGTCTTATTGAAATTGCTTGGTTGGTCAGCTTGTTATCATGTCGCCCAGCAAGTCTTATTAATAGTTGAGAAAGTGTATGTGACTGAAGTCAAATTACAGCGTAAGCAGCACCGAACGATTGAAAATTAGACCACCTGCCTTAGATTGAGGACAATTTTTTCTTTGTCAGCATGAGCTGCAATAGCAACGATCATTGAGGCGTGAACTACTGGACCCATTTTTACTTCGAACAATACTGTGAGTGAGACTACATCTAGAACTATCTATTGTCCGGTACTTGCAATTTACCAATGTTGAACTCCCTTATAAAATTACCAGTAGACAAAAGAAATGAATCTACTTATACGGCATTGTTCCTCAGTTATGCTTTTTCAGTTCCATTCCCGTAATCCCAAAAGTAATTTCTCATGTCTTCTCTTTATTCCATTTTAATTACCGAATGTCTATTTCATTTGGATTTCGTACTTCCACCTCTCTAATTCACAGTATCAACACATTTCAATAGCAGCATTTCAATATTTCACTAGCACCAAGGTTTCTCCAATCTAGAAGTGTCAAAGGTACAATCACTCAAACTAGAGGCCCCAAAAAAGAAGATGGCAATTGATCATTCTCATCATACTTGACATAAACTCAACTATCTCCAACAAAGCCAGGTAACTCATATTATGTCCCTACTGCAGATAAAACATGGTATACACCACACAAAAAAGTTACTAGATCATGTAATAATAAGTGAAAGTGAAGGATAAAATATTGTTAGCTTTCACAACATTGAACAAAAGCTAATAACCAATGACATGCTGAGGAGTACGGACTATATTTTGAAATCAATCAACTGATCCAAGACATTCTTTTTTTTACCTAATCAAAGTGGACTGAAGTACTGTACTCAGCTTTTAAAGTTAAAACTGGGAGCATAGAAAGCTAAATCACTGACTGGAAGTAGTTGCAGATATCTCATGCAAAGCTTATTTCCTTCTCTCCAAGCAGCCTGAAAAATTGCATTTTCTCTAGCCTAAAATAGGTATCAAAATGTATTAGTGAAAATGTTAATAGCTTGAAAAGCTGTTGCATTGAAAGTATGTATTACCTAATTTGCGAATCCTATTTGGCATCTTTAATACACATGGTAAGGTTTGCTATTTTTGTGTCAGTCTTTAAATTTTGACTACCAAACCAAAAAATCAAAATCATACTACATACCCATTCATATATCTTGCCTTCCCTTAGTTTTCTGTATACTAGTCCCAACAGAGGAGTAACATCAGACAATTTTTTTTAAAGGAACATAAGCTGGGAACACGTATAACAAATGTAAACCTAGATTCTCTTTCAAACCTATTGAACACCTAAAGAAGCACAATACTCTCTCAGCAATTAAAGCTAATACTGAAGCTTCTTCTCCAATAGGGTAATTTGCTCACCTCTGGTTTAATTAAAATAAAGATGATGATTTGAGAGATTCCTGGACTATGTCGACATAAACGAGATAACTAAATGCAACACAAATCGATGAAGTTCAAACCCCAAATAAATTTCTAGACCCAAGAATCATAAACCTCAAATTCCACCACACAAATCGAAACCCTAGAACAAGAGATCAATATGAAAACAAAATCGGTATATCGGCATTAACATAAGAAATCAGTCTATCAGTGTTTAAGAAAACAAAATTAATCAGCTGACCTAGATACAACATCTTCCTAAAACAAAAAGCCCTAACAAAATCTCACAAAAATTAAAACTTTCTCGTAAAATAAGTAGACATGGTCGTCGCTAAACAAAAGATATATTTTGATCTTTCTACGACTCTTCTTCTTGTTTGGATTCTGAAAAGGGGGAGGTGGGGGTAGTCGATGTGTTGTGTGGGGAAGAAACGTGCTGTCGATGAGGGTAAGGTCGGTTTTGAAACTGGGGTTGGTAAGCCATGGTGGTAGAGGAAGGTCGGTAGTGGTGGTGGAGTTGGCAATGGAGAAGGGTTGAGAACGTTTGCAATGGAGAAGGTTTCATATTTCAGCCTATAATCTAGGAAATCCTTTCAATAACGAGGTCAACCATCGATTTCTAATTCTCATCAACCGAATGAAAGTTCTAAGGAATTCTTTCAAGCAATTTCTACACTGAATTAGGGGAAATTGACATAAAAGAACAGAAAAGCAGTAAAATCAAACCTCAACCAGTAGCTAGGGCTTTCAAGCAACAACTTTTGAACCCTAGAATACCAGAAGGATCCATCCATTAGCTGCAGCCTGCCAACTTAGGCGAGTAGCTTCTTTTTCAGCCTCTGGCTTGCGGTGTTTTGAATGAAATCTAGTGATTGAGAAATCTACAGAAATCTAGCGCCTATTAACTTCGGCAGACTCGATTAGAATTTTCAGCTTTGGTGAGGGCGCGACAAGGTTTGTCGCTTATAATTTTTTGTGGAACGCTATTGAAGTTTGAAGATGTTAACGAAACGCTATGGTATTTTAGGGGCTGAGTGTTTCTCCGCTTCTTTATCACTGAATGCTATATTTGCATCTCTATCATAGCATTCCTCATAGAACGCTATTAACTAATGCTATAAAATGTCATATTTGTTGTAGTGGCATTTGTTGGAAATAGTAGGAATTTCGTTCTTTTGTTTTGTGGAAATTTACATTCATACAACAGATTTTGGCGTCTCAATGAGTAGCTAGAATGATTTATCATTACATACAGTTGCAGAGAAGGCGACCCATTAGTTTCGGGTTTTCTTGTTGTTTTTCTTTGAATTGATATTCTGTTAGTGTTCTGCGTACTACAAGGGCGAAAGGCCAAAAAGAGAAAAAAAAAAAAATTACATATATATACAATAACATTATACAGAATCTCTTAAATAACTCAGCGTGTCCAAATTCAGAGTCGCGATCTACTAATAAAGGGCAAGTATCTTGATTGGTTTGAATCACATTCGTGAGATGGCCGTGGCCACAATAACTGGTACGCAAAGACGCGTCCTTCCTGGTCCTCTCTTACTAAGGAAAGGTGTGGAGATACCACCAAAGTTGTTCGAAAAGAGGTATCAGAGTCGCCACCCGGGTTTTTATTTTAAAAAAGGATTTGTTACCCGAGAAACCATTTGCTTGAAAATTGAGTGACCTCCGTGGTTTTGATTTGTCGAAAACAGAGTAATTTTGGTTCGGGAGCTAGGTACCGAATGGGGAAGGTTTTTAAGGCACCTCACTCACCCAATACAAGATTGGTATCTACTTAATGCTTGTGGGATTCAAAACATTTTGCTTGACTTTATTTACATAAGCAATAGGGCATTTATGCTAATATATTCGATGACATAACAGGAATAAATGATTTACACAAAACAGGACCAATTTAAATATATATCAAAATATTGAATGAAATTATATGTATTTGACACTGTCCAAGAAAACAAATTTTGATTTTCACTTTGATTCATTACTGTACGGCATAAGCCATTACCGTATGGTAATGGTGTATTTTGGAGAGTGTTTAGACAGTAGGAAGATGCATGAAAATTGGAACTTTGTAGACTTATGAAGTATATCCTATGGAACGGTATTTTCCAACGACTTTTAAAATGTTTTTGCAGTTCGGATAGACGAAACTATCCATGATGAATAATTTCCAACTGGAATGATCAAGAATGTCCTACACCTTTGTGATATTGGTAAACCAAAAGGATCCAGACCATTGAAAATTATTGTTTCTCAGGAGGCCATTACCATACGGTAATGGTCATGGCCATACCGGTAATGGCTGGAAGATTTTACTTTCTTGTTTTTATTGAAAACAAAGGCCAGCCAAGCCAAAACTAGTATAAAGAACTAGCCTGAGCTTGGTGGCTCCCCTCAGGGTGTTGAAACAGAAACTTTGAACAATCACTGACCTTGATTAACCTTGAGAACAATGCTCCTTGATGGAAATTTGGTTGAAGATGCTTGAAATCAGTTGAGGTTGAATGTATGGATGTGTGAATGTAATGGAAGGTGTGGTATAAGGTGAAAAATAGTGATGTGGAAATGTTGTTTCTTTCTCTTCTTTTTTCTTCCTCCTTTTTTCTCTTCCTCTTCTCCTCAAAAAATGTCATCCATTGGGGTTTATATAGGGCGAAATTTGCTTAGGGAACAAGCCAACGTTTTGACCACTATATCTCGGCCTTCAATTAACCGCCGTGTTCAATACTTTTGACCATTGTACCTGTGGTGTCCTGAATCAGATAACCCTTTGAGATGACTCTTTTCCATCGTAGAAGATGAACCTCGCCCTACTAGTACTCCTGCGCAAATAACACCCGCCGTTAGCGCCCAACCTGGCCGGAATTTGGCCAGGGAAGGAACTCTGATGGTCTAGTAAGGATACTTAGAGAGAGAAGTACCAAAGAAGAGTATTGAAGTGAAGTGGATTGAGTTGTGTACCTTGTAGGGTTTCTTCTCTTTGCTTATATAGGTTCCCTTGACTTGGGCTCCAAGCTCAGGGAGAGATCAGTCATTTGGCTCGGATGACGTCACGAGCCAGGTTTGTTATGATTGCATGTGCATGCCACCATCCACAGAGTGACACGTGTCATAACCGCTCGGCAATCGTCACGATGAGTAGGAGGAAAGTTGTTACATGCACATGGTTCGTCACGAGCTAGTCATGCATGGTAATTGCCTCGAATGACATCATCCATGACGCGTCAGATGAATTGCCTTCCGCATTCCTCGTGAGTCACTTCATGTTTACCCGGCACGGGTGACTTGTGGGTGACTTGTCCGGATCAATCTTGTCTCGGCCGGACCACCGATTCTTGCCGAATCATACCGTCTCGGAACGGTTCCATTGGGCTCAGACAATGACTTCGCCCACTTCTCGTTGAGGAATGGGCTTTGTTCCCTTTGGTGTTTGGGCCTTTGGTCCGAACCAACCTTGACCCATCTGACCGTTATATTTCAGCCCACTACAGTACGGCATTGAAGTACCATCGTACGACAATAGGGCACCACCGTATGGCGGTTTAACTGGTCAAAATGGCGGTGGAAAACATTGATTGCCGTATGGCCATTGCTGACTGCTCAACAGGCCAAACTTCGCGGGGCCGCCCCAGGTGCTACCGGACTCCGTTTCGCTCGTGATTTGAAGCGTTGGAAAGCTTGTTAAGTCTACTTTCTAACCCAAGTGGTTTGAACCCAAAATAATTTGTACGTCAAAAAAACATGACCATTTTACCCTCAGGTGGTCGGAAAATGAGTGATTTCGGTAAAATGCTCGCATCTCCTTCATTTCAAAATATATTTAGACATATTATATATCGATAAAGAGGGTTTTGAATGTACTATAAGATGGTGTAGGCTATGGTTTGTTTGAAAAGGTTTCACTTGGGTTTTGAGTACAAAGAGCATTGTTCAAATCTTTCAAGGCACGTTTTGATTCATATCATCATTGGGGAGCCTACCAACCACAACTCAGGATATCCAGAGGGTCCAAATTAGGGTGTCTACAAAAAGTCCTCCCAACACTCAGAACACCCACACTAAATAGGGACCGAGTAAATATTGATCATACTTTTCGTTGACTCCTAGTTTTGATCTTCGAAGTTTTATCATCGTTCTTCATTTTGTTTGGAATGAAGATTTGTGATTCCCAGCAAGGATACTTAATAAGAAGATCAACTTAGATGCTATTCAATCAGCAAAGTAAATTCACCAAATACACAGATTTTACACTAGAATCAGTCCTTGACATCAATCAATTCATTTCTGTAGAGAAGTTCTTAAGTAAATTGATTTGGTCATTTACAAATTCCAGAATTACCAACTACACGAACATATCTTACAGCAGCTTGAGACTTTTCAATGAGCCAAAACTGAGTCATAACAAATGAAATTTGGGTCGCACAAAACTGAAACAGAAGGGGCAGAGTTTAACCACCGTACCTTGTCACCATTATCCTTGCAAGAGCACTGACCATTTAAAAAAACATGAAAACCCGATGAATCCCTAAAAACAATCTTTCTCCTAACAACCACCGAAACAAATTTCAAGAACGTATGGCAGTCCCCACAGAGAACGACGTTCTTCATTACCCTAATGGGCTTTCCACGCTTAGTCGTGAGCAGTGCATAGGTAGTAGCTAGTTTTGCACTGTGGTGAAACAAAAAATCGTTCTTGTGACACTCCTCCACATCTTGAAGCACAAAGCTTGTGTCTGGAACATATCCAGATTTCAAGCATTCCAGTATCAGTATATCTATTGCGCTGTATATGTCTTGGGATTGGAAATGGTGTTTATCCCTTGTGTAGAACGAATGGACCTTGTTTTGATGAATAATCCAACTTCTACTTGGGAGTTTCCGAAACCCCTTCTTCCGCATCTCCTCCCTCGTCTTTTCAGCGCATTGCCATCTACCGGATGCAGAATACAAATTTGCTACGAGCACATACGTAGATGGATCCAGTGGCTCTGAAGCAAGTATTTGCTTAGCAGCCAGTGTTCTTATCCTTGTATTCAGAAACATTCCACCAGTATCAAGCAAAGCTCGCCAAAAAGTGGCGTTTGACACAAAAGGCATATTGATGATTAATTGCTCTGCTTCTTCAAGAAGATCCCAGTAACACAGAACGCTAGCAAAGGAAGCGTAATGCTCTAAAGTGGGCTCAATGTCAAATTTAGTTTTCATTGACACAAACAATATCCGGCATTTATCAACTAAATTTGAGTTGGTGTATCTGTAAGCTATAATAACCAAGCGTAAGGTATTTTCATCCGGCAGTGGACCCTCCTTCTCCATCTTTGACCACAAATCTAAGGCCCCGTCACCCTTCCAGTGAAGAAGATAGCCCCCAATCAAACTGTTCCATGAAACTGTATCGTGCTTTGACATCATCTCAAAAATTTTGATCCCATCTTTCAAATTTCCACACTTGCAGTACATGCTGGTTAAGGCATTTCCCATCTCTATATCGTGTAACAAACCAATTTTAAGAGCAAGGCCGTGGATTTGTTTCCCAAACATGTGGTAACCAAGAGTTCCAGAGACACCAAGAACTGTAGCTAACGCAATTTCATCAACAAACGCTTCTTCTGACAGCATTTTACAAAAAAGAGAAATTGCCTCTTCTGGTTTCCCACTTCGAGAATACCCACAGATCATTGATGTCCAATTTATAGGACTATCCACATTGTCCAGCCCTTTATAGAACATCTTCTCTGCTTCGGCCATCAGTTCACACCTTGTGTACATATCAACCAATGCTGATTCAATACAACCATTTGACCGAAAACCACATTTGAGAACAAACCCATGAACCTGTTGACTAATCTTCATGTCTGTCAACAATCCGCAAGCGTAAATAGCACTAGCCAAAGTGAATTCATCTAACTCCATACTCTCCTCCACCATTTTGCAAAACAAAACCAAAGCCCTTGTGCCTTTTCCATTTTGACAAAACCCTGCCAAGAGAGCATTATAGGTTACACAGTTCTTTTTTGGCATCCTAGCAAAAGTCTTTAATGCCATATCAACGAGTCCAAAGTCCATGTATGCCGTAATCATTTGTGTCCAAGAAATTATATCTTTCTCAGGCATCAACTCAAACAAAGTGGCTACATCTCTAAGACTCCCACATTTTGTGTAGAACCTGATAAGAGCATTGTTCACACTCAAGCTGGGTTGGAAACCCATTCTGATCCCATGAGCGTGAACTTCTCGGCCTCCATTCCAATTCAAACCCCCAGCACAGGCAACCAGAACACTCGAAAGAGTAAATCGATCCATGCTAAACCCATCAACCCGCATATCCCTAAACAGTTCAATAGATCTATCATACATCGACTCTTTCACCATACTGGCTATTATAGTATTCCACGACACTACATCTCTTTCAGGCATTTCATCAAACAGTTTGAGCACAAACTCCAAACACCCACACTTGCTATACAAATCCATAAGCGCATTATCCACGTAAGTAAAACCCAAGTAACCCATCTTAACTACCAACGAATGGACTTGAAAACCCAGCTCCAAATCCGCTAGACGATTACAAGCGGTCAAAATCGCAACAAAGCTAAACTCATTAGGCTCAATTTCTCTCTCTCTCATTTGAAAGAAAAGGCTAACCGCCTCGAGTTCGCGACCGGACTTTGCAAGGAAAGATATAATTGTACTGTACAAGACCACGTCAGGGCATGAAATTAGGCACGAGGAAAAAAACCTGTGGGCGTCAGTTATGAGACCCAGCTTGAGGTAAGTGGAAAAGAGAGCGATGGACAGTGTTCTTCGTTCTTCTCGCTTGAGAGTAGAGGCGTGGACTGCCTTAGCGAGTTCAACGTCTTTGTAACGAACAGAGATGCGAAGCAAATTATAGTAATTTTCAGTGGGTGGGCCGTCATCATTGGTATTTGATGAAGGGGGAAGTGGGTTTGTGAGGAGTGCGGAGAAGGGGATGAGAGGGAGTTTTGGTTTGGAGAGGGAGAGAGGGGGTTTTGGTTTAGAGAGAGAAAGGAAGGAGATTGATGATGCTGGTGGTTTTGATGTGAAGGAAAGGAATGATGGGGTGGTCGGGGAGAGTATGGAGAGAGGAAAGGTGGAGGAGGAGTAGACGGCGGCGCCGGTGACCATGGAAGGAAGGAGGCGCCGAGCATAGAAACTGCAGTATACTTGTAGACCCGTGACTTGTCGGCAGTCACTTTATAGGAACTGCACCTTGCAATTGGCCGATTGTTGGTTAATGCCGGTTCCTTTACATGATTGAAACCGCTCATGTCACAGAGCTAGTTGAGAACATCAACCATGTTAAAAATCTTGGCAATTGCACGGTGCAGTTCACCAGGCCGATTGTTGATTAATGCCGGTTCTTTTACATGATCGAAACCGTTCATGTCGCAGAGCTAGTTGAGAACATCAACCATGTTAAAAATCTTGCTAATCGGATAATTATTCATATCTAATCAGAGTGAATTAATACCTTATTAGAATGGGTTTGGTCCCGTGCACACCTAGATATTAATCAGAATCGGATTAATAGACGATGTTCTTGACGAACTAAATGACATGAACATGAACGATTTTGATCATGAAAGTGATCCCGTCATAGGCGAAAAATCAGCCAACCATCCGCCGACAAACCACTTCCATACTTAAGGTGGGTTTTTTTTACTGCAATTGGCAACGCAAACACCATTCTTCGTCATACATTCGTATGGTACCCAAGAATAGTGTATATTGACTTGGTGAGGGATAATGTGTCCCAAGACCACCTAAAATTACTCTTTTACGGCTCAATAACTGATTTACAATTTTTTTTTTTAATAGCTACATCTAACAACATTTGCTAAAGATGTTTCTTTAGAAATGTGTTGAGCAAATAAGTTCTTTTTGCAGAAAATACAAGCAGAGCATAAATTCAGTTCTGTTTCACGCTTTGAAACAACAAAAAATATCGAATATGGTAGTTTAAAATTTGTGCACAATTTACCCAAAAAAAAAAAATTCGTGCACACCATGAAGATCTCCAATCACATTTCTTTTCCATTTTCAATTAGTTAGTATATTTTTTTCTTATTTTTATGTTTTATACTACCAATTTAAAAATATCATCGTTTAAGAGTTGGACACGATTGGGTGATCTTCAACTGTTCATTCAGTTTTGCTCTCTCACTTTCTTACCTCGTATTTTCTGATAGAATTATTTCGGGTTTTTCCATCTACTGGTTTTACTGTCAAACTCTGCTAATATAATGTAATTTTTTTGTTGCTGCAATTTGCTCAGCAGGAAAGAGAAAGCTGTTTTCATGAAATAGCAACCTCTACTATGCAGCCGGACACAACAGGTACCCCGAATTCTCATATAGCCCAGGGCTGGTATTTTACATGATGTATGCAAATGAAAGACTACACATTACCTATACATTAATCTAAAGCAAAGCAACTCACATCCATCGTCACCAACTTAAAAAAATACTTGCGAGAACTCTTTTGTTGTAATACAACTGTTTTTTTTTTGGCGTAATACAACTGTTTAATGCATGACAAGAAGTTACATATTTTCCGGACCAACACTCGCCCAACTTTGGTTAAATCTTCATCACAATTGCAAAAGTGCGAGAATTTTTTACAAGGAAATGCGAATAGGATTCCAACTTAAATAGAACCTGGAAGATATTACATAAGCACTTCTACAACAGTACAGCACTCCGTTTACCTTCATTCAAAACTAAAGAAGCCGCCCTAATCTAGAGATACGAGAAAGACAGATAAATGGTGGGAAAAAAAACCCCTACGAATCCCTCATCTCTACCATGAATTTGAAATTCGGAAACTTTCCCCAACTAGCCTCCTCAGAACACTTGTCCAACGTAATTTGAGGAAGAGATCACGAAATCTACTGCTCATTGCACTAAAAGCCGGAACGCCTCATTATCTGTCTCCATAACATATTCGTAGCCAAGGTTGTTGGCGCAAACCCGGAAATCATCCATTTCGGTCTGTGCAACTTGGATTCCGACCAATACATTGGCACCCGTTTCACCCTTTTGACATAGAGACAAATATAAACAATTAAAATTGATGGCATTGAATAGGAATTTCTTTAAACCCAAATGTCCAACAAATATGACTAATAGGGATATAAATCTCGACCTGTCCGCGGTAGTGGAACAAACTAATATTCCAACGTGGACTGAAGGCATTCAGAAATTTCATTAAAGCACCTGGCCTCTCTGGAAAAATAAACCGACAAAGAAGTTCATTCTGAACATTTGAATGACCCCCTATCTGAAAAATATCCAAAGCAAAAGTACAGTCAGTAACCTAAAGCAAACGACGATGCCTTGCGCAAATGACCATAGTTGTAGGCAGTTCGGAACCAAACCATGGAAATTTGTGTGTTATACATTTTTTTTTCTCGTCTAGTTAATAAGTTCCAAATGCGCTTTTTTGTTGTTAACGAGAGTAAATTCCACTACTAGCGTGCTTGTATTGCAGGAAGTGAGGATGCTTTTGCAAAAGATAAAGTTAAAAATCATTTCACTTATCAAAAACCAATAACTATTGCAAGAAGGTCATCAAGTGCCGAAGATGATCTTTAAACCAATAACTATTGCGAGAAGGTTACCAAGTGCCGAAGATGATCTTTAACCAAGTCATTGCTTGTAAGATTTATGGTTGCAAATTGAGAAGATTCCAATCGATCTACCATTGCGCTAAGTTCTGATACTGTGTGGAGGCCAACACTGCACGCAACCGAAAAAGTAAATAAAAATACCTCATTGCTCTATTTTAGGTAACTGCATCTTACTCGAACAAGACAGGCCAAAACATAGCCACATATCAATGAGATAGATTACATGTCTAGATGGACAAGACACTATGCGTAAGGGTTGTTAAACTGATTACTGATGCAACATCTTCTACCTGATATTAGAGAAAAAAATCCTTACCTATACAAGACCTGAGCTGGGTTTTTATCAACGTTGTATCTGTATTTGAACTCCGTGATATTCATTGGCCCCACCTGCCACCAAGTGATTGCAAATTCATCACATCATAAGCATGGACACGATTAAGCAACACATTGCCAAATAGTTTAGGCAACATACTAGTTCACAAAATTGTTTAAAGCTGCCAGGCTCCTCTGGCAAGTAAGTAGCAAGCACAGCCTCCCGTTGTCTACCAACATCGGCAAGTTCAGTCACCAATCGAAGCCTGTCAAAATTCATGTTTGCCCCACTGGTTATCACCACAACGTTTTCACCCTTTAGGTCATAATACTTGCAATATGCTTCTGCTCCGGCAAGGGCAAGAGCACCTGCTGGTTCTAGAATGTTCCTTTTCTCCTCGAACATGTCCTACAACATGAGCACAAGTTTTACAATGACTAAAAAGTAAAAAGTTTAACTGCATGAACCCCCAGTCTTTGCTATGGTTCTTCAACTAAGTAAGACTCCTTTGTTTGGCCGGATAAGAGCATCGGATGGGATTATAAATCCAAAGGGACCTCATATCCCATGTTTGGGTGAAACTTTTGTGCGTAGGATTAAATATGGGATATAAAATCGAGATGTGGTATTATTAATCTCCCTACTACTACTTATCCTACGAAACATCTCTTTCCCTATTACGGGTCGTAATGCTGTTTAATACTTATGAGTTACGGCAACCTGAAATAAAAATGGTATGCAGAGTAAAAAATGGATTTGCACATTCTTTCATTTTAGATGAC
Organism: Vaccinium myrtillus; assembly: GCA_016920895.1. Taxonomy (NCBI): domain Eukaryota; kingdom Viridiplantae; phylum Streptophyta; class Magnoliopsida; order Ericales; family Ericaceae; genus Vaccinium; species Vaccinium myrtillus. Next base: position 23,943,420 of record CM029270.1, read on the forward strand.
TTAGATGATTTCATTTAGTGAAGGGAATTATCAAACCACATACAAGTTATATTTTAACCGAGCACTGGACGTGTATGATGAGCAACTGAGAAGTGTTGCGTCATAACTTGCATAAGGGTAGAACCAGATAATAAGGACACACCACATACTTTTGCTCTATCCAGCTTCAAAGATCATAAGTTTCTCCAGTAGCTTCTCAAATTTCAGAATTTGCCAATGTCATATGATCTTTTTCCATTTTTCGAATACATTCAATGACACAAACGTAACTCTTCTATAGATCTCAAAGGTCAACTGTGGCCCCACCTGCAACCCTTTTGCCCAACTTTGGTTGTTCATAGCCCAGTATGGTGTAATTATGTCAAAATGTGGAAACATTTCTCGTAGGAATACATCAAACGAGTGTATTCATTGATCTTTGAAGAAGAAACCTCATAGCAGAACACAAACTACTACGGATTTTTTTAAAAAAAGAAGATAAATTAGAGGTCTTTTCAGGAAAATTTTGAATAGAAATGCTTGATCAATTTTATATTTGTAGGTATCAAGTAGCTGTGATGCAGCAGCAACAGAGATAGAAGCAGCAGCGAAAGAAGAGAGAAGAGTGAGGGAGAAACAGATAAGAAAGATGCTGCAGCAGTAGGAAAATGAAGAGAGAAGGATGAACATGGCAAGAAAAAACTATTACTGTGAGAAGGGTAGAGAAGCAGCCGCAAAGTCTAGTAATTTTAACAACTCAGCTTCCATACAGAATTAGTTTCAAAGGCCTGAGACCTAGCTGTAGATCCCTCATGGTCAAATTTTATGATTCTAGTTTACCACTTGTCGAGAAATTGAAGTGAGAAATTAATCAACAGGAAAAACTGGGGGACAAAGAGAAAGGATACTAGTAGCACCGAAGTAGAGAGCATAAATTCACTTATCATAAGTACAAGAAGAATACCTTTATGGATGCACATATAGCATCACGCCCCACAAGAACAACCCCGTCTATCAATTCCATGCATAAACGAAAAGTCTCTACCCCAACTTCTTTAACTGCTACACCATCTGCAAAGCCTCCCACTTGGTCCAGCATGACTCTCTGACCATGATGCAATGATAATGCCATCGCATTTGCGTCAGAGGGCTCCACTCCAATAATCTTTACCTGAACAAAACATGTAAAAATGCTCTATAAAGTTCTTGTAATGAAAAGATTCAGAAAATGAAAGTAAAAGAGAATTGAGGCTCCAAAGAAAAGAAATGGCGTACTTTCAAAATTTTACAACTTAAAAAATAGAACTTCAAAGGAAACGAATTGTATGAACAAAAGAACCAAAAGTTATTTTGAATCATCATGGTCCATAAGTGGTTGGAGTTACAAAGGCTAGAGAAAACCCACATATTTTAGCCTAGGTCAGATGAATCAAATAAAGTTATATGGGCTTGGTTGTTATCTAACTGGATTTGCTCATTAGTCGACTAATGACCCCAGCCTTAGAAACATTCACCAAATTATCACCCCATCTAAAGACTAATGACCAACCAACAAAACAAACCATCTCAATATTTCTCATTCCTCTTTCTCCTTTATCTCTTTCCTTTAAATACTGAAGCCACTTTTGGGCTACATAGATCATCCTTCACGTATAACTTAGTCATTGTCACATCACCTTATCCTCATCAACTGGTTCAGTGAATAGAGCTGAGAGCTCGTCAATGAACTCAAAGCAAAACTCTGCCTTGGCTAATGTTACACAAATCTACGAATGAATAAGATACAAAATACAACAGAACAGTTTGAAGTGGTATGAAAGGGTTTGGGTTGTATGCTATGGGTGTCCTTATATGTGCATGATCAAGGAGACAACAGGTCAAAATGCAACAGCAGTAGACAGAGCCTGAGAGACTCAAATTCACCTTTTGTCATGCTAGTATTTTGACTTTGCCACAGGAGGCCCAAATATAAATAGAAGAAGACAATTAAAGCCACATAGCCCATAGGCAAAGCTAATTAGAGAAAAGATTAGAACCATGATTTAAGTTTGCCACATCAAGAAGGAATACAAATGAAGACTTTTAAAATAAACACAATACAAATTTCTTCAAGAGTTTCACTCACAAACCTCTGGAGAAACCCTCTTGACGTAGGCTGCAATACCAGCTATTAGACCACCACCACCTATGGGCACGAAAATTGCATGTATTGGGTCATTTAATTGCCGTTTAATCTCCATCCCAACAGTCCCTTGCCCCATGATGATATCAGGGTGATCAAAAGGAGGTACAAAGGTACGCCCCTCCTCCTGAGCACGATTCTTGGCATATTTTTGTGCATCGTCATATGCATCCCCAACAAGAACAACAGTAGCACCCAATCTCTCAACCGACTTCCACTGCATATTTAAAATAAAAATCATTTCAAAATTACACAAATGTGACCAAATTAGATAAAGAAAACAATAATAAACACGCTCTAACCTTGATTTCCGGCGTGGTAACAGGCATGACAATTACTGCGCTACAGCCAAGCTTCTTGGCTGCCAATGCAACCCCTTGGGCATGATTCCCTGCAGATGAGCAGATAACGCCTCTTTCCAACTGTTCTCTTGGAAGTTTAGCCATCATGTTATAAGCTCCTCGAAGCTTGAATGAGAAAACCTACACAAAAATTACGGAAAAAAATATTTGCTATCATCACAATGCTTTCATCTCCTTGTACATTCACATTATTAACAATATCATCTTATGTTACAACATCTTACAAAACCATGTCCAAACTCACATTAAATGCTGTAAAACAATCTTAATAGAAGAAAAAAAATTCTAGTTCATTGTTTTGAAATGAAGCTTGTAATCATGAGCATACAAAAATTACAAGTAAAACGTAAAGAAAAATTGACATTAAAAAAGTTCTTCAATCGGAAGCTGTAAGAATTTTCCACTTTCTACTGGAAGGATTAATGCCCAAAAGGAAAAAAAAAATACCCAAATAAAATAAATAGACTTGTTGCATAAAAAATTCACAAGTAATTAAAAAATAGGGTAATAGTAGTAGTATGCAGTCGGCTAAATCAAACCTTGACTTTCTCCAAAAAGTCTATTACAGAAGATAGGTCACTGAATTGAGCTTAAATTTGAAAGTAAATATCAAAGTCTCAATCTTTTTCATTGACTTAAATATAGGTAAAAAGGCTAAATACTTATGAAAATTCAATCAGTCGAATATGGGAGAAAAAAAAATAAAGTTTTTTAATTTTCTCACAACCACAAACCCAATAAATTCCTGTACACTCAAGAAGAAAATAGAAAATGTTGCCACAGTACAAGTATCAAGCATTTAACTAAAATTAAGCTACCATCCCAAATTGCTCGCCCTTTTTGAGAAACTGTGCAAATTGCACGCAAAAAATAATGAATTCATATTTCTTTTTGAGAAAAAATTTACACCATTTTTTTTCTATTCAACGAGATCTTTAAATTGGTGTAAAAATTTTTGAAAAAAAATTCATGCTAAGACATTATATTTTGTGTGCAAAATGCATGGTTTCACAAAAAGTGCAAGCAATTTGGGATGGAGGGAGTATTAAAAAGACCAAATAATTTGCAAGGGATCTGAAAATTTCACCTAAGAGAGATATTCCGCAAATCAATTGAATATAAGTATAATGATGTGAACACATTTCATGAAGTTCAAATGTAGCTACATTGCGAATATAAAGAATTGAATTACAGCATATAATTTGTACAGAATTTGAAAAATTTCAGCTCAGGCCATTTTTGGACAAATTAACAAAGTCAATTATCGTTGCTATACACGTGGCTCTTGCATAAGTACATATAACTATCTCAGAATGTCGCCACATTGCCATTACTAAACACTGAACTAAGTTAAGCTAAAGGAAATATGGAATACCCCTCATAATTTAGCAAATTAACAAATTGAATATATCTCTACAATGTATATGCATAAACAAACATCATACTTGCAAATATACGTGCGTATGTGTGCGGACAATTACTCACAGGCTGCAAATCCTCTCGCTTGAGCCACATTTTCACCCCCAACCTCTCCGACAGCTTTGACGCGAACTGCAAAGGCGTTTCGATCGCCACGTCGTAAACCCTAGACGCCAGTATGTTCGTCAAATACTCCATCGCGTTCAGAACGCCTTCGCCCTCACCGCCCCCGGTCCGCTCCGGCACGGCCCCAAGGAAGCCGGCCGGATACTGCAGCGAATCGGGCGAGACCCGGAGCTGAGGCGTTTTGGGTAGAATCTGCAGCTGTTTTCCTCGGGTGGCCACGGCCGGTTTCAGGGAGATCTCAGCCGTCGGTTTGGAGAGCGTTGCGCAGACGTACGGCTTGATTTTGGTGGCAGGGTTTGAGAATTTGGGGCGGAGGAGAGGTGGTGGAGGAGCAAAAGTTTTAGCCGCCATGACTAATGACTAATACGTGTATGAGGCGGCGGAGCGATGGAGGGAGGAAATGGGCGAAACGGCACCTCGTTTATAAGAGGCGGGAGGGAGGGTTGTGGGTGAAAACTGAAAGTGCTACGATTACAGTTAAAGTACAAGGAGGACCTATAAAATGCTGACACGTAAGGGTCCCAGGCCGCCAACATGGATTTCAGAGGTGGAGTGCAATAATGAAAGAAGCCAAAAAGTCTAGTCATAAATGAGGTGGGGATGCTGCTGTGCGATACATGCACACAGCAGCTGCTGTGCATAGTGAAACTGTCGTTTTTTGGCCAACACAAGTGGTTTATCAAATGAAATCTTGTGGGACTCACTTTCGGGTATCATTCAAATGATCCGAACCGTTAAATAATTTTAAAATAATTATTCGAGGGATTTTTAAAAAAATCAGGTCCATTGGATATTTTTACATAATTGATCTAATTCGTTTGATTTTCATTCAGAATTCAGGATCCTATAGTTTGAAAGAATCTTCAAGAAAATTTGTACAATTTTGCGCTCAGTAACTTATTGATCTAAACCATAGGTGTTGTAGGGATCGTTAAAAAGTGCATCCAGTAAAAAAATTATCCTGTTCGGACATCGATAAAAAAATTTTTTGATACCTATCGATGTCCGAACAGAATAATTTTTTTACTGAATAATTATTTTAAAATTATTTAATGGTTCAGATCGTTTGGATGGAACCCGAAAGTGGGTCCCACAAGATTCCATTTGACAAATCACTTTGATTGGCCAAAAAACAACACAGTTTCACTATGCACAACAGCGTTTTACATATAGCGCACAACAGCATCCCCACCTCCAGTCATAAATATTTTGGAAATCACATGCAGCCTGATGAAGTTATACCTCGTTTAGAAAAGAAAATTGATATTTGCACCCCATTATTCTCTGTTGTCACTTTCTATTTTGTCTTTTATATGCAGAGTGTAAGAGTAATTTTATCTAATAGAGATAAATAAAAAAAAGGAGTGCAAATAGAGAAAAATGGAGTATCAATATCAATTCCCTTAGGAAATACTCCCACCGTAGCCAATTTTCGGTTCCAAATAACACTTTTTGTTATCCCAAAAAGATTGTTTCAATTGGAAAGTACTAGACAAAAAGTGTTTAAGTTTACTATTTTACCTTGCTTTTTGAAAATGAGTACATGTAATGATGATGTTTTAAAAGGTAAAGTAGGAAAATAAAAAATATTACTAGTATAATGATGACAAGTATAAGCCGGATTAATGATTTTTCGATTTTTCCTGGATTATGGATTATCCCACGTGGAAAGACTGGTGGGGACGTACAAAATTACCATAATGCCCACTAACAAATATCTACCGCAACTAACAAATATCTACCGCAAATGGACATTTTAATTTTTTTTCCCCTCGTTCTGGGGTCTACACAGTTTGTGTGATTGACACCAACGAAAAATAAAAAATTAAACCATTTGATAATTACAGTTTTAACTTCCTATTAAACTCTATAATTTCATTTTTTTTTAATTGGGACATAAACAAAATGAACATTTCACCCAACAAATACCCTTCAAAAGGTAACTTAACGGCAACATCAACATTTAAATTCAGATCTTGGGGCTTAATACCATATTAAATTTATTCTCGAAATGGACAACAAGTTCCATTTTATTCGCACTACATCCGTAATACCCCACCTAATAATTAAACCAACAAGTCCACAAATAATACAGACACTTCCCCAATCAGCACCTCGGCATAATACAAACCCCGATATATACTCCTGAAATGCCAATTATTAACACCTCCCACTTCTTCAACGTTGGCGCCTGATTCGTTCCCTACTGATTCGTTACCGACGCGGCCGTTCTCTAATGTTGTTCTGCACACTATTCATGTACGGATCGTTCTCATCGTTAAGCACTCCATACTGAGGCATGTCCTCACGATCCTCCAGAGTGGGATCCGCATCCGCCAAATCTTGGAATGTGTAATCTGGCTGACTTTCCACTGGAGGAAACAAGTCCTCCTTCGGATCTCTGTCCCGGCGGATGAAGTTGTGAAACGCCATTCCCGAAAGAACTATCTGCACCTGTGTTCTCAATGAATACCACGTCAAACGGTAAACAATGGGGAACCTACTCTTGAAAACCCCGATTGTCCGCTCGATACAGCTACGCAAAGAAGAATGCGCTCTGTTGAAGAATTTGTTGTCGTTCCAAATAATTATCCTACCGCGACGAAAATCCTCTTGGTGGTACCTGTAGCCTTTGTATGGTGCCAAAAACCTAGGTTTGTTTGGGTAGCCTGCATCCACAAGGTAAAATTTCCCTGTACCAGGCTCAACTTTAAATCAATTTACCCTATTAAAGAAAAATGAAATACAATAGGAAAATAGCAATCATTTTCCTCCTTATCCAGAGAAGCTAATGCAAGTTTTACCTTCTTCGGGCTGTGGAAATTGATACCTTGGATTGTACACCACGCGTTTGAAAATGGTATTATCGTGGAAGGACCCTTCCCAACCAGCAGATGCATACACAAACATCAAGTCAAAATCACATGCCACTAGAATATTCTGAGTAACATACCCCTTTCTCCCAAAGAACTTTCTATCATTTTCCTTTTTTCTACACCTTACCATAATGTGCGTCCCATCTACAACACCTATGCATTTACCCTACGAAAAAAATTGTATGTAACGTATTAGTAAATAATATTGCTTGAACAAAGTTTTGTTACTATAATAAACTAATTACGTTATTTAATTTAGAGAAACATGTAAAAAATGTAATCACCTTGAAGGGGGCGTAGAATGGTCGTCGATCCAAATATGGGTGGGGGTCATCTTGACTTCTAGTCGCCTTAAGTTTGTCATAGTTGAATTTTCGAAGGCACCTCAGGATCTTGTGTATTTGCTAGCTGACTGTTTCCCCCGAATGCTGGAACCGTTCTTGGATCTCAAAATTTGAAAATCCTCTCAATAAATGTATGAATATTGCCAAAGATTTGTCACAATCTATGGCATCGCTCCTGCCAACCGTCCATCCGTAAATGGTCTTCAATTCCTCGACAATTTTCAGAAATGTCCTTTTCGGCATTTTAAGTACCTGGTAAAAACGCCCCGGGTGACTGGTCCACAAATCGTCCATTTACCCCTTCCCTTGAAGTGGTGAAGTGTGGAAAGGAATTTTTTTCTTCTTCAACAGTTTCTGTCGTCATCGTACGGCCTACAACAGCGCAATAGTACACAATTTGTGCATGTCAGCTTTATACCAGATGACAGCCTCTAAATCATCATCCGGCAACGAGAATTTGTCATCATCGTCGCCACTATCAGTTTGGTTCATAAAACCACCCACGGACCTGTATTCAGGGTCGTCATGCATGTCGTCCCAATTCCAATCGGAATTCATTTCAGCGCCTACATCGTGGACATTGCTTGGACCAGCACCACGTCCAAAGTTGTTGCCATAGTCGCCGTACGGAGTCGCCATGTTTTCTGCTGCTGGAATGCCCGAACTCCAAGGTTGTCCTCCAAAGTTTTCATACGACGGCTCCATAATGTGGGAACCGCCATCTCCTTCTCCTGTGAATCCTCCAAAAGGGGTGTATGGTGGTGGTGGTCGTTGGTTCGGGCCGGCAGAGTTGAAATAATTTGCTTGGAAAATTTCGTTCCCCAACCAACCAGCAAAATTCCCAAAGTCATTCAGAGGATTTTCATTCGAATTACTCCCATCCGCATTTCCCCAGTTTGGAGGATCAATATTAGAGATTTGTGTATTAACGGTTGTCTCCTACGTTGATCTGTCATGAAACAATATCACATATCTAACTGTCAACCTTGCATACAAACAGAACAACAATAACTAAATTCATACATATTGTTCAAGATAGTTATTTAAACATAAATATCGTACAACAATGATAACGCAAATACCACACAATAACATCATCCCGACATTATTACAAATGTAAATTAAACGAGTAACAGTTTAAAACCACACAACAAATAAAAGTCCAGTAGCACAAACACATAATTAAACATAAAAGTTGCATGCGTAAATTCATAAAAGAAGATATTAGACGTCACTGCGACGACTACGGGGGATCCACGGTGGGGGTGGGGCAAACGCATCACGTTCGCCCCTAGCAAACAAAGTAGCCTTCTTGTGCATGTTCGGAAGATTTTGCCATGAATATGTCCGCGTCAACCGGTTTTCCTTCAAGTACTCCATAAACCACCAGTACACGTCAGGACGTGGGTATGTGTTAAATTCTTCCATTTCATCAAGAATTTGCGTAACTTCAAACATTGTTTGTTTGGTCCGGCATAGCGTCTTGAACGGCTTTTGGGTGTCCATGTTACGCAAAATTCGGTTCATTGATTGAGAAATCTCATCTGTCCCGGTAGATGGGGTCTTTCGCTTAGATCCACTTGATCCCTGCCCTGGGTTTCTCGGCATTCACCCGGGTATGAAGGTGTGCCTTCGTCATTCACTTGGCTTGGCACTTGGGTAGCAACGTCGTCCCTGAGATCCACAACAACCGTGTTCCCATTGCCCTCTGCAACTTCCTCCTCATCCAGCCGCTCGGTACCCATACCGAAGCTTTCGTTCTCCATGTCCAACTCCATGTCTTGTTCGGTCTCGTGGTCCGCTAGTATGTAAACATAGCTGCCCGTTGCTGTCACTTCTTGGAATACACGTTGCATTTATTCCTCGTGGTCCAAAAATCGATCTCGGAACTTTGCAACGTGTTCATTTTGCTGCATATATAACACATGAAATGGTATACGAAAAACACACATGAAATAAAACATTCACACAGTGGACAACATGTACACTATATAATAAATTCATGAATTATAAAAGCCAACAGGTTATAAATCAGAGACATGGCCGGAAATGGAATAGACAGGAGAACGTAATCACCTTTTACAATGTTGTGTGGTTGTGGAGAAAATGGAAGGGTTGGGTTTAAAATACTGCAACTTTGGGAAAAAAAAAAGGACACCACATGTGAAGTACTTTTGCAAGACAATGACTAAAGCCTGAAAAGTTATTTGTATCCATGTCGACACAAATATAAGTTCCAAAAAAGTGCAGGAGGGTACAGTTATAATGGACTGAGAAAAGTTATTTGTATCCATGTGGACATACGGTCACCCGAAATCTCAGTCTATTATTGTACGCATGGACATTATTGCTGACATTCACACAGTTTTATCAATCCATTATTGTACCATTGCCTACTGTTCCAATTCATGCGTACAAATGTAGATGCAGCAAGTTTGGGCTTGGCTTGCAAGAATGAAATTACATTATTTTGTTTCAGTAATGATGTAAATCAGAGTCACTAAGCTTGCAAGAATACTTGAGATCATTCAGCATTCAATAAATACATAGCCAATTGGAGATTTATTAGTTGTAATTTGTTACAATTTTTCCAAAATCTGTTTGTGAAGCTGAACTCTCCAAAATTGTGAAAGTCATACATAGCTCTCTGCCCAAAAAATGCAAAGGAAGCTCAATTCCCATCCCATTTACCCCTAACAAACAAGTTGTAAAGTCGTGTACAATTGAGTTTTTGGGTTACTTGGAAGCCTTCTCAATTTATTTGTCACAACTTCTGTTCTTCTTTTAGTCCAAAATTAACTTTTAAACAAGTTATTTCTAAAGTGATACTACTATTTTGAGCTCGACTTTTTAAAATTCAGAAAATAAATCCCCTCTGATCCATGTTTTGAATTGGGGGAGACCGTCTATATCGGGACCGTCGATTTGCTCTAATCAATGGTTTGAATTTGCTCATAAACTACAAAGAAGAGTTAGCAAATACACGGTCCAAGTAGACTTCCTCTTCCGGTCCAAAAACATGGACCGGAGATGATCCGGATCCTAAAAGTTAATCGGACTAAAGCTTGTCTCGAGCTCAAAAAGTACAATCAACCTACAATAAGATTATGAAGACAGAACAAACTAATATCCATATTGTCTACAAGTTCATCAATCGATTGCTCAATGGGCCTAAAATAATACTACTCTTGCAGTGGTTTTTCTTTCCCTTTCAAATTTGCTAAAAAATTCGCTCGAACTCTTATATTGAGCAAGCGAGTGTCAAGCACAGTTCATTTACCAAACCCAGAAGAATATGATGATTTTGCATACCATTAGTTCTTTGTTTTCATTAGGCTTATCCAATAAAATGCGTCACTGAAAATCTTAAGGAAAGGAATTTTGTTGTGACAATTTTTACTTCTTAGATTTTTATTTTTAAGAGGGATGCTTATTAATCCAAATTAACCAAAACTAACAAAAGTTCAAAGAGAGAATAAAAATAATTTTAGTCAAACACCTTCTTTTAATATCTGAAAATGCCACTTGGATGCAAAAAAAATATTAATACCATATTCATATGGAAAACCTATGTAATAGTGCACAGTTCAATGGTAAATGAAGTATATAGTTAGAATTACCGCTATGAGGTTATTCCAAAAAAAGTAGGGGGCTGTGTACGTCCCACGTACGGGGTCGAATCCAAGTCCAGTAGCACATCTCCTAGCATCGGTTAACAGCTGCCACGCTTGCCAATCACGCCGTAGAACTTGGTACCTATTCTTGCACTACACTTGAGTTACCGGTAGGTTGGTCAACGTCGATAGGCGTTTGGCAATCCTCCCCAAGGAATGGTTGGGCAGTTGTGTGGTGCTTCTCCCCTCTTCTTCTATCTCCTTCACAGCAAGCTCCAAGAAAACCCTTGTCAAATTCGAATCCCAAACCACCCTCGGGCCTTTCCGCGCAATGTTGGCAACATCGGACCCGCCAACTGCAAGTCGGTGATGGCCTTGCGAGTCGGTGATGGCCAGGTGGTGCTGCCTTCTTGCCAAGATTGATTGCCTTTCGAGGTGAGACCATGACTTACAAAAACCAAGTACAAATAAATTCATTCAATTATCAGTACGAATGATATACAAAAATAGAATCGTATATGTGTATGATAACTCAGTAATAGCTCTGTTATCATTGAAATTGGACGTTACGTTATGAATGCAAAGCATACATTTTTCGATAAAACTCAACAATAACATTTCTTAGAAAGGCACAAAGTTGTATAGATTTACTAAAATTACAAAGATCGATTTGAAGTCACGAATTACATTTCGATAGGAAGTTCCAAACTTAATGTACTACAACATAAGTAATAAAACATCATAACATTCTTGAATACGACGCTATTGTAGGGGAAATGAGGGAATCCTAATCAAACTTCATACGGAGCAGTAGGACGACTTGGATAACACAAACCGCGAGGATTATCGTATTGAGTGTCCGCACGGTGTTCATAAGCTGCACTTGTTGTGCTCTTAAGGAGGCAACATCAGCTTCCAAGTTCTTTACGGTGTTTGTGCTTCCGTTGTGGGAATTAGTGGGATGGTTCAGACGTGGCACATAAGTGTTCTTTTGTGAGGACTCATCGAACCACCCATTCCACTTGTCGCAAGGCTGTTAAGTTTGGTAGACAATTAGGTATGCATTTTGGATAATCGTAAACATCTATTCCTAACATTGATGTATTACAAATTGTACATTGTTTAAAGGTAACTTACTGGGACTCTTGGGCACTTATAGTACAGCCGTCCGGGATTCTTAGACGACCGGGATGTCGTTATGATGCACGGTCCATAGCCACAACGACAGAACCGACTAGTATCAGAGTTCGTTGATGACATTTGTGAAGGCATTGCAGTTGATGTGTGTAAAGACCCAGAAAATTTAATTACTTTTTGAAAAATCACTTTTTGGAGAAGTTTCGATTTGATAAAAAGTCCCGGTAATTGTTCCTTGGATTTTTCTAATCACAACGGTATAATCGGAAGTTATTTTTTAGTAAGGCAAAGTCATCTTTCGCCCATTTTCTTCGAAGAAAAATGTGCCCATTTTTGATTTTGTACTAAAAGTGGGGGGATGAGATTTTGAAATGATTAGAATTTCAAAATTCTGTAAATACCATTGTTTCCAAATGGGGGGTACTTCCTTATTTTCATAAATAAATTAAAATAGTCTTTACTTAAGTTTGGTTTATGAAAATAAGTATTGTGGTCACATATTATATACACAAGTAACATTTGGGTGTGTAGTGTAATAAAGGGATTATATTAGAATTGTGTGGGGTAAATTTGCAAAAAAATACAAACTTCCCATCTCTCCTCCCTCCCCAACCCTCTCTCTCCTCTCTCTCCTCCATTGTTGCACCTCTCAAACTCAAGTTAACCCCTCCTCACTCAACCACTCAAGAACCTATGCCATTTTCACGTTCTACGCGCCGTGGGGAGCTGGGGTCACCTTGGATTCGCCTCGGGAGCTCACATTTTGGTTTGAGAGTTTCTAAACCTAGGGTTTTCTTTTCTCTTCACATTTGGAGCTTAATCCATGAGGTAGGGAAACAATTACTACCCCCTCTAGTTATATACTTGTGATTTGTTAAACATATCTTGTTCTTGGCTTCAATTTCTTGAAAAATTATGTTTTCCCTCTTTGTATGGGTTTTCCTCATTTTGATTTTGTGATCTACGAAATTGGTTATTGATTGATGAAATTGGGAGTGGAATTGACCTCCCTCCATGTTTAATTGTTGACTAGCATCTCTAATTTGAACCTAGACTATCACATTTGCATTTGGGTTGAAATTCCACACCTCTATGGTGAAAATCTGCACTGCTGTCCCTGTTTTCCAGCAACTTCACCAGATTTTCTGGGTGGTTTTCGGCCACCTTTGACGTCCGTTTGACCTCCAATCGTCCGGAACTTTGTATACTTGATATATAGCAACGTGGTAACCCCAAAAACTATTTTGAAATCGTTAAACTATGATTTTGACACGTGTTTTTATTGGACAATTCGTTATACGTATTGGACACAAGGCATATTGGATTGGTGAAATGAAAGGGCATTTCAAAGGAAAGGGCATTTTGGTGAAATGAAATTTGGGAAATGGACTTGTTATGAAAGTTTTAATGAAATGTTTGTGATAATGAGGTGTTTTACACCAATGCCATCATTTGGTAAAATTTTTGATAAAGGCACGCGGGGCCTATGGAACCCGGCAGAGGCAGGCGGGGCCTATAAATACCCAGCAAAGGCGCGCGGGGCCTATGGAACCCGACAAAGGCAGGTGGGGCCTATAAATACCCAGCAAAGGCGCGCGGGGCCTATGGAACCCGGTAGAGGCAGGCGGGGCCTACAAATACCCGGTAGAGGCAGGTGGGGCCTACAAATACCCAGCAAAGGCACGCAGGGCCTACGGAACCCGGCAGAGGGATTAAATCCCTAGTACTAATGAAAATGATGTTTTTCTTCAATGAAAGAAATGAGATTTTGGACTATTTATTGTGTTTTGTCGAAACTCGACTTGTGGACTTGGTTTTAAACTTGTGTGAATAACTTGGGTGATCTTGGTGAAACAAAAATGGACACTTTGGTGGTGTTGAGTACTTGGAATTGAAAATGTTTTGAGGTACATAAGATATTTTGGCAACCTTGGATACTTGGACACGATTTTGGGCACGTATGACACTTGTGGGTGATTTTGACAAACTTAATGAACTTTGGGACACCTTGAAATCTTTTTGGACACTTTGAAGTCACTTGGACACGTGGTTACTTCTTGGACACGTCTTACTTGTCTTAGCCTCCGTTATGTTCCTTGATCATCTCCTCTCATGTTAATTCATATCATGTGCACTCATCATATTTGTATGCCTAGCGGTTGTAGTATGGTTTCCCTACGAGCTAGTGAGCTCACCCTATCATTTCAGGTACATGGCATGGAGCACGAGATTGGATGCTTGTGAAGTGATACATTATGTGAAGCTTATTCATCCATGAAGTTATTTTTCCATCTCAAGTTTTGTATTTTGATAAATGACAATGTGACTTTTGGCTATTCAATCTTTTGAGCATTTGGACTTATGTAATAACTTATGGGATGATATTTGATTTCACCTTTGGGGCAAGGGTGCCCAAATACTTGATTTGCTAATTGATTAATGATGTACATTTTGAATGGAAACCTCTTGGGGAGGATTTATGGAAATATTTTATCATTTGACTTATTAATTATAAGGAATTCCTTTATTTTTTGTTTTTTATAAAAAAAATGAGGGCGTGACAACTTGGTATCAGAGCATTAGGTTCGAAAACCTAGAGACCGTGGGGAGACTTATAGTCTCGGGGAAAAAAAAAAAAAACTATTGCATTGTTTTCTCATCAAAGTCATTATTTTCACATGCATCGTGTGTGCTTGCTTGAGTGATATACAACCACCCACGTGACATTGCATATGAAGTTTTCGTGGAGTGGAGTCCCATAGTTGACTTGTGTTGGAGATGGAGATTTAGTCACGTGATGAAGGGTGTGTATTGATGGTATAATTTACGTCACTCGTAACGGGATTGAGTGTGTGCTTATTTGTTTTGTCATTGTGGTTTAAGAATGATGAGGATGATTGATTTGAAAGGTGACTGGCCAACACACTTCAAATCAAACTTCTGATGTCGCTCGGTTACCACATGTGGATGAGTGGAGTTGTGTAAAGTAGCACGTACGGTAGAGCAAGTACCGATATAAAAGAGCATATTGTGTCTTTACTTTGAAAACGTATGGTTCTATATTTGATCAATGTGCTTGGTGTTTGATATGATTGGAAATGAGGACGTGTAAATTAGAAACCTGCATACATAATAAATTTAGTATTGTTCTCTACTTGAAGATGTTGAAGTTTTCTTTGGTATCGTTGTGATTTGTTGAGAGTTGTCGTTATTTCGAGTCGGTGGACTTGTTTGTTGTAATTTGCGGAGGTTTGGGGTCCCAGCTAACTGGGTATTTATTGTTTGTGATTGACTTGATTGCTTTGGTTTAAATTTTGGATGTGGTAATTGTAGTAGTACCCCTTAAGCTTCGAAATGTGAAATTGTTAAATACATCAGAATTTGGTATAAAAAAAAATGTTTAACCTCGGTATTAGACTTGGTTGGGTAAGAATGTTATTTAATACAAGAGTACGTGTCATTGGCGGGAGGTAAAATTTAAATTGCATTCGGGAATGAGTTTGGGAAAGGTGTTTCTATTCAGTTATTGAGGTTAGACTTGGTAAGCTTTGGCATGTTGTATCCGTTGGTCTTGGTACTTGGGTTATTTTTCCTATTGGTGATGAGATATCCACAGGCTCGGTATCATAATGAGAGTATATGATCCTTGGAATTAGTAGGGATCGTTTCTTTTTTTTAGTAGAGGGAGAAATGTACATGAGAGTTTTATTGGAAGATTTGATGGGGTTCACTAGTTTGGGCAACTAGAAATAAGGAGGTGTTTTCACTGTTGAAATTGCCAGATTGACTTGTCGTGTAGTTCACTGGGTGTTGATGGTAGTTTTGGCCCAGTGCTTTGACTATGATCCTGAGGTGTTGAGACGTGAGCGTTTGGGTTGCCTTTGAATCATATAGATGGGTTATTAAATTTGTGGATGTGTTATGCTTACATTACAGATAAGTAGAAGCATGAGATGTCGCGGTGAGATTTTGGGTGTAAATCTGTAATGCTACCCTGTGGTTGTGGAAATGCTGAAAGTACAAAGTGTTGAGTAACCGGCGAGATGGGATTTGTTAGGCGTCGTGTAAGGGGCGATATGGGTTATTGCGTACTTGGGTACTTGGCAGTCTAGAACTCTAAATTTGTATGTTACAATGATCGGTGAACTTACTTGGGAAAACTAGGCAGAAGGGTGATGTTGGGACTATGATGGAGGATATTATCTGAAGTGAGAGTGTCGTACAGAGTTAGTCTAGCGGTTGTGAAACAAATTGATGAACTTGAGGTTGTGATACAAAATATGCGTTAATTGAGGATGACAGCTAGGGATTTGCTAGTTTGATATTGTAGTGGGGATAATATAGACAGAGGTTGTGGTGTTTAACAAAAGGTTATGGGTGAATACAAGGAATCTGGGATACTGTCTTTCTAGATGACACGAATGGAATTACTTTTATTTTCCTTTAAAATTGTTTGATGTTTGTTTGCGCTCCACTTGGGATAATTGGATTTGATGAGAATATATCGAGAAAATTGGGTTTGATGCTGTGGTTGAATATGGGACCATACAAAAAGGACATGAGGGCTTGATTAGTGGCTAATGTTGTACTTGGGTTTTAACAATTGGTTGGAACTAGGGAACCAGAGGTAGTTTATTGAATAATTGGACAAAGGACAAACGGGTGTATATCTATGAGAACTAAGGAGTTAGAAAATGGAAACTGGTGCTTGAAGACACTAGAGGGGATAACGAGAGTTGTAGAAGCCAAAAATATCTTAGTTAGCATGGTTTGGGTTGAACTTGGTTGTATTTGTTGTTCCACAGTCTCGAGTTCGGATGATGATTTCATGAGTTGTAGTTTATCCTAAAGTGAAGATGTACTCCTTGAGGGACATTGGGCTTTAATTCAAGTGTGTATATTTTTGTAAATCGTTGATGGTTGGTGTTAAGGACAATGGTCCGGATTTATGTTGGAGTTTGATTCTCTGGTGTGAGGCACACCTGAAATTGGAACTGTTTGGGAATTTGATTGTACGGATGTGTAGTATACAAATGTGTGAGGCGGTAAGTAGAATAGGAGTGTGCATTTCAAGATTTATGTCGTTCTAAAGGTTGGGTTAGGGTGAAGTCGAAAACATGGGTTATGAAGAGTTAGACGAAGAGACTTGGAAGGCCTTTGTGCCTAGCGTTATAGTAGTCATGATTTTTCTAGCATCGAAATTCCTTAAATTGTAGCTACTGTGGATGTGTTTCTAAGTTCCTTGTAGAGTTTAATGAACGTACGAGCCAATAGACCTAAATTATGATGAGTTGGGTATTGAATCTTGGTGAAGAACTTTCTTGCATGTTTTGCCCGTTTTTGCCTTTTGATGCATGTGTGTTTTTTCAACAGTTTGGTTTAGTCGGAGTTAAGGCTCCGGTGATGGCTAGGTGCCCTGCATGTTCTTTTCTACTCCCTCCGCCCCAAATTAATGGTCCCTTTTCGGCAGTCGTGCCACTCAACAAATTATCTATATTTCACAATCTATAACGTTTTTTATAATTGCAAAAAATTTGTTTTATAAAACTAATTGATATCTATCAAATAAGTTCTATATTGGATATAAAAAGTACCACAGATTGAAAGTTATGGGCAATTCTTTGAGAGGTGTCAAATAGTGAAAATGGACCATTAATTTGGGACAGTATTTTTAGTAGTAGCTTTCCTTCGATCTTGGGTTCTCCATGTGCTTTCTGTGGCCCCATTCAATATTTGTTTTGAATTCGATCCCCTCCCCTTTTCTAATCTCCCCCTCCTCATCCCCATCCCCATCCCCATCCGATCAGATTGCCCTTTGTCTTTTCCCTCCCTAGTCAAATCAATCAGATTGGCCCCCTTCTTCGTTGTTCTCTCCCCGTCCAATCTGATTGACTCCGCTCCGGTCTTTGTTTCAAAACCATTGGGCTCCCCTTTTCCAGTTTCTCCTCCCCGCCCGTTTGGATTCTCCTTTATCCTTTTACCTTCACAGTCGGATTGGTCTCCCCTCTTTCAGTTTTCCCCTTCACCGTTCAATCTTATTGACTTCCGTTTGGGGTTGCTCTAAAACTTGGGTTGCCTAGGGTCGGTTGCTCATTTTTATCTTTTTACTTTGGGCTATGTCATCATCGGTGCAATGCTTGTTGTCAAAAACTTTGTGCTTTTGACTTTTTAGTTGTGTTTGTAATCTCGCCACGATGGCTTCGGGTTGATGGTTGTGGGACTGCTTGGTTTTGGGTGGGATCCAGCTTATCGTTTCAGGGTTTGGTCAATTACCGATGTTTGATGTTAGTAATGGTGGTTGAATCATCATGTGGGATGGTGCGCAATAATTGTGATGTGTATCTGCTGGGTCGAGGATGCTTGGAGTTGTGTTGTTTGGTTGGAATTTGAGTTCAGCTCAATGACGGTAGTGGTTTTGGGCATGGGGTGAATATATAAAATAATTATAGATAATTTAAGTGTGAATAAGCCAAGGGAGAATCACCTCTGTCGACAAGGGATACTTCGTAGCAGTTTATTTCAATAACCAAGGTTGCGCTTCTTACCGATAGCTTCTCTACAGATTTTAGAGCTCTGTAGTTGGCCTTGGCTATCTAGTTGCACGATGCCTAACCGTGCCGCAAAACTCTCGACTATAGGTATGACAAACACTTGGTTTGTATCAGTTGGTTTTTGTATGAAAGTTTCGTCAATAGTAAAATTACCGTATCAGCTGAACATTGATAAGGCGCATAGGGGTCCCCTGACAATCAACAAACTGAATTAGCCACTATGCTGGATGTACTCCTTTAGTTAATTTGGTTTTATTTTCTGTCTTTCCTGTTTGTATGTTGTCATTTTTCAGTTGTATTTGTTTGTACTTGGTAGCATTTGATTAATGAATTTGTCTCTCCTTCTTGAAAAAAAAAAAAAGATACAGTAGTCAAAAAGCAACATACCACTATTTCTCGAATCAAATGGAAATTTTAAAGAAAACGCTAAGGCAAAGAATCTCAACATGCCTTTCATAATGTAGTAAGCCCAAAATGAACTTTTTCTATTGATCAACAAAAAGCAAAGCTAAAAATTATTCCACCATGTTGGTCAATTTTTTCCCAAGTATGGAAAGCACAAGAACAAAGGTAGAGGTGATGAAGCCGGTGCTCCTCAAGGCTGGAATCCCTTTAGCCATCTCTCTGGCTGGTATTATCATTGCTAGGATATCAACAAGGAAAAATTCAGTTTCAAAAGTTTTGAGTTCCGAAAACCATGTGGATGTCCTGGCATCCGATGATTCTGACCCTCGCGATGAGATTAGCGATGAAGAGAGCTTTCACAGCCTTGATTCCTTTTCTTTTCCCGTGGAGGATGAAGAACAGAAAAGTATTACAGCTATCCGCGATAGAAGCTATGTGGAAGAAGAGATTTTAGGCCTGAGATGTCGAATTGAAGAGCTTCAAGC
This sequence comes from Vaccinium myrtillus, assembly GCA_016920895.1. NCBI lineage: Eukaryota > Viridiplantae > Streptophyta > Magnoliopsida > Ericales > Ericaceae > Vaccinium > Vaccinium myrtillus. The sequence continues at coordinate 23,962,900 of CM029270.1, forward strand.
GAGGGAGTGGAAGATAGAGGCACGGTTTCTTCACTATTGCAAAGTGAAAGAGCAAGAACAAGTGCTTATGGAAATTCAGAACAATTTATTGCTGGAGATAGCGCGTGCTGAATTCTTGGGTAGGGAAGCTTCTTACATGGAAGCCGACAACCGTAGATTTGAGGAGTTGGTGGTCGAAAATTTGAGAATATTAGAGCAGCTTGAATTTGAAAGATGGGGAAATAGAATGCTTCATAAAAAGGTTAAGAACCTTTCAAGAAAAATAAAGTGCATGTCTTGTGTTATGAGAGAACGTAATCGGAAAATTGAAAACAGAGAAGCAGAGTGTTCGAGAGTTCACCGAGAGTTGGAAAGGACCGCGGAGAATTTTAAGGTGCTGGAGGGTGAAAATGCAGAGCTTCAAAGTGTTATAGATGAATTGCAGAAAGAGAAGAAAGAGCTTTTGCAGAAGGTAGAGTTGGCAGAAAATTCAGCCTCCTCAAAGGTTCAAACCCCATTTTTTTGTCTTTTGATATACTAATACTTTGTCTTAAGAAACAAAGAACCTTTTTCTGTGCACACATGCTTTCAAAAAATGTTTAGGAAGTCAGGGGTTGAAGGAAAGGATTGCTGGAGGAGGGGGATGGCCACATAGATGGCTGGCGAGGTACCCCTTTTTGTTTGTGGGGTCGGTCCCAACGGGTGCAAGAGGGGACCCGGGACTCTGTACAACTTCAAGTATCCTCATATATTATACTAATTTTCATGTTAATTAAGAAAAATACTATGGAATTGAACCCTGCAAGCTCCTTGAGTGAACAATTTCTTAAAACTTCTAGGTAAAAATTCTTAAAATTTTAAGTTATCGGTCATTTTTTAGGTTGGGTGCATAGAATTAAACGATGGCTATACACACACAATATCGTCCCTTGTTCGGACCTCGCAAGTAACAATATATACTTATAAAATATATATTATATTATGAATATGAAAATATACGTGATTCGGACCCCTGCTGGACACAAATCTTGCGCCGCCACTCTTTGTGATTTCCAAAACACGTTTTAGAAGTACTTTTGAAAATTAAAATGATCATGTTTTGCACACTTTACTCATTTTTAGTAGAATAATTTTTGAGAGTATAGATGAAAACAATCTCCACCCCAAATCTGGTGTATTACAATCTCGATGTATTCTCAAGCAGCTAGATACAACGGGCAAGTCAAAGTCTTAACAAAGTCTCTTGTTTTGCAGATTGAAGCAGAATGGGTAGCATCAGATGATTACAAACGCCTAGCAGATGAACTGGAACAACTCCAGAAGGATCGAGTAGTGGAATTGAAAGAACTCATTTTCTTGCGCTGGTGCAACGCGTGCTTGAGGCATGAATTGATGAGGAGGAATCAGGAGCAACAAGAAGAAATAGAAGAGCAAAATGATAAATTGGTGTTGGAAAATGGAGAAATTGAGCATATTTCATTGGAGAATGAATTAGATGGTGAAACAACCGGAGCTCAGGCTCATTCCAGAAGGCCGAAGTTGATTCAAAAGATTAAGAGATGGGTGGAAGGGAGCGAGAAGACGAAACAGAAATGGAATGAAAACGAGAAGAATCACCAAGGGAAGTGTTTTAGAAGGTATTTGGTTTCCGATGGAGCAGAGGAACCACAAATTCCTCCCCGGAATTCCTGCTCTAGTGCCTGAATTAATGCAGGAGTTCTAGTCCTTTTAGTAGCCGACGTACATGACAAGACGTAAATCACTTGGAAGTGAAAAATGGAAAATTATTTCCAAGGCATAAGAATGTGATGAATTTCAACACTATTCGTTTATATACTAATTGGCTGAATATGAAGTTCGTGAATTTGATATGATCCGAAATTCTTCTTTTTTTTCTAAGTGTTTGTCATTGGCGACTCCCATGCATTTATATTTTCTTAAATCCGTGATGCATATGCTATTTGTATTTCCGAAAATGGTGAATCTTGGGATCATATCCGTCGTATCAAAATACGCTATGGAAGCACCATGTTGGACTAAACTAGTCTGTGTTCTGCTAAGAGTGTTTGTAAATAAACTGGGTTTTCACGGTTTTATGTGATGTATTATGAGAAAATGATTAGTCTTGTTTTTTGAAAAAAAAAACTATTTTTTATTAGTGGAACACCTTCTTACGAGCAATACTGATGCCTTTCGAATCGAGTGATCTTGCAAATCCGATATTCTCTGGCTTTTCTTTGTATTTTGCTTCCTAAGGTGGGTGTTATGCAATCTACTAATGTTTCCTTCTCTCGTTTTTCACGGTGTTCCTTTCTTACGAGCAATTCTTATGTTTCCTTCATAATATTTTATAACCATAAAATATTGGAAATGGCTACAATACACACCTATTAAAGGTGTGTACCATATGCACCTATTGTACGGTCCAAATTGTGTCACCTCATTGGCGCCAATCGTAACATTTTTTAGTTTTTCGCAACTTTTCAGCAATATGATTCGTAACATTTTCTATGATTCATAACATTTTGGTGTGTCTCATAACTTTCATAAAAAAATTCGTAACTTTTGTAGGGGTGCTAAATAAGGGGTGTGTATTGTAGCATTTTCCTAAAATATTACTATGAATTTACAAAATGTAGACAATTTTTTTAGAGATGCGACTAGTGAGAGTTGACAATTTTTGTGTTTATGGAGAAGGTAAAATATTATAGTTTAAAGGATCATTATACCAAAAAATTAATCTTTTAAAATTTGAAGGATAATAGCAAAATACAATTAATAGTTTTTCTGAAAGGGTATATAGGTATATTGCCCTTCCGCTTTTGATGATATAGGTATATTTCACTTTTCTATTTTTGAAATAAGAATTAATAGTTTTTCTTCTACTGAAACGCGTTGATCAATAAAAAATGATAGGTACACCATTCTTTCAACCACTCCCCATCACACCCTCTCTCACATGTGTGATGGGGCCCACTTAATATATCACGTTCGACTGAAAGGGTTAGGGTTAATGCATGTGACTTTTGCATTGATTGTTGTTTTAATTTAATATTTTATAATTTATATTTTATAGAGTAATCCCAAGTAAAATAATTATGGTGGAGAGATCCATGGCCTTGTGACTTGGTCTCCTTAAAATTCTCCACTATCATCAGAGGGTAGCCGGATTATCTCTAACTAATTATCGTTAGCCTTCTGTGCCTATATACAAGATATACTTCTATTGGCTTTATAATCATTCCAACCTACTCCCACGAAAGCTTCTGAATCATTTTCCTCTTTCTTTAACCAATGTACAAGTGCTTCATGTTATATTCCTACTTCACTTGTTTAGATTTTGATCAGTTGCGGTATATATATACTTGCTGCTACTGATTTCATATAAATTTCGAGCGTCGGGACAGAAGGAGGCTAACGGTCGTTGTATCTCGGGGAAAAAGAGCGCCGTTCAACCCTTTGCAAAGGGTTGTATCTTTTCTAAGGATTGCGCTATTTGCATGCCTCGACCACGCAAATAGGCTATTCTAACCCTTTCTCTATTAATATAAATTTGCCATATTTGGTTGATTGTTATTTGGAGGCCAAGGATACTGAATTTAGATAAAGATTAAATGGATGTATGAATGCAACCTTGAGAAGTTTGGACAAAGTTACTTTAAGAATATCGACTATAGTCCTTTTTTTGTTTTTGTTTTCAAACTTTTAAGTCCTTAGCCAAGAAAGTTGATACTTTATAGATTAATTGGATATATGAATATGTGATTAAGGACCAATGTATGAGGCATATGAAGATCCCAGTCCATGCCTCTTGGACTGAAATTTTTTGGCATTAGAAGTTTGAATCAGCCTTCGATAAAACATGTGATTGGCAATGGTAATGACACCTTTTTTATTGGCTGAGTAACCGGCACCCTTTTGGCCCTCTCTAAGCCAGGTTTGGAGATGGTATGGACAATACTCTGTCCAGAAGTCTAAATTCTAAAGTGGCTTTACTGATTAGGGATAATTCTAGATTTGGGGAGGCTTTCTACAGAAGAGAGAATTCAAAGATGGGTCGTGTTTTTAGGGAAGGGAACATGAAGGGTATTTTAGGAATTAAAAAGTAGACATACATCTAACTCGTTTATAAGTAGTATATATAGACTTCCTTATCAGCACTCTCGTCTTCTGCAGAGGTGATCCCGTATACAACCATCCACGCTTGGAATAGGATTTGTGGTATAGCATCTTCATTCTCGTTCTTTTCACCGTGGGGTCGATCAATGTTGTATGCAGATTTCAAATTCATATAATATCTCAAGCTACAGAAAAATATCTTACCCGAACCCCCGATTTAATTCGCACGTAGCCATGACAGCCTTCTACATATGCGAACAACTTCTCGTGAAGTCGTCAACCATGGGATGACAGCCTTCTTAGCAATCCAGAATCGAAGCCTTACGATCCCCCGAGTATGGGGATACGGAGGATAAAAAAGGGGCAATTGCGGAAGCTCCAAACTTTTAAGAAACTCAATGAAAGCGAGACCTCATCATTCGTATTTCTTTTCATGTTTGAAGCATTCGTTCTTGTCCTTACTATCGTTTGGGTTGTAACATCATCCTCTCTTCAAGATTTGCATGACGCGAAATTTTTGAGGCTGGCGACATCCATTTGGAAGACGCTTGCAATTATAAGTGTCATAGATCGATTGCTTTCATATGCCTTAATGGGTATAGTCGTTATAGTAACTAGGAAATTATGGGGCATACGAATTAGACCCTATTTGTTGAACGCCATACACGACACACTAACGTGTGTCTTATGGTTCAACATGGTATTAGGCACATGGAAATTAGTGCTTGATTCCGATTTACAACTGTCAGACAAATAGCAATAGCAAGAGAACTTCAGTAATTTGGAAATTGGGATTATGTGTGGTTCTACGGACAACATTCTGATTGTGGAAAATTATCAGGTTGAAGACAACAACTATTTCTTTCACCAGGGACAAGTACTTTGACGATATCAAAACTGTCTTGTCTGTAGCGTATTATACATTCGGCAGATAAGACAGTTTCAATATCATCAAAGTACTTGTCTTTGGTGAAAAAAATAGTTGTTGTCTTCAACCCGATAATATTCCACAATGTTGTCCTTAGAACCATACGCATAATCCCATTTTCCAGATTACTGAAGGTCACTTGCTATTTGTCTGAGTTGTAAATCGGAATCAAGCACTAATTTCCATGCCCCTAATACCATGTTGAACCATAAGACGCACGCTAGTGTGTTGTCTATGGCGTTCAACAAATATGGTCTAATTCTTGTGCCCCGTACTTTCCTAGTTACTGTTACAACTGTACTCATTAAGGCATATAAAGTAATCGAGCTATGACATTTATAATTGCAAACATCTTCCAAATGATTGTCACTAGGCTCAAGAATTTTGGGTTATGCAAATCTTGAAGAGAGCAAAATGTTATAACCCAAATAATAACAAGAACAAGAATGAATGCTTCAAACATGAAGCGAATACGAATGAGTAGGTCTCGCTTTGGTTGAGTTTCTTGAAATTTTTGAATTTCCATAATTGTTTTTTTTTTATCCTTTGCATCCCCCTACCCTTGGGGATTGTAAGGCTTCGATTCTGGATTGCTAAGAAGGCTGTCATCCCATGACTGGCGACTTTCCGAGAAGTTGTTTGCAAATGTTGATGGCAACATCATGGCTATGTGCGAATTGAATCAGGAGTTCTGGTAAAATATTATTCCGTAGCTCAAGATATTATGTGAATTTGAAATTTGCATACAATACTGATTGATCCCACGATGAAAAAGAATGAGAAGGAAGATGCTATACCACAAATCCCATTCCAAGCGGGGATGGTTGTAAACGGGTTCTCCTCCATGGAAGACGAGAGTGCTGATAAGGAAATCTATATCTATTCTACTAACAAAAGGGTGAGATGTTTGTATATTTTTTAATTCATAAAATATCCTTCACGTTCCCTAATTTCTTTAATTTCTATCTCAATTTAATTTCTTTTCCTGTGATATCACAATGAACTTTCTTTATGAGTTGTGCTCTAAGTGAACAATCCTTCCATATGCTCAAAGTAATTTGCACATATTATTCAAGATTCTTGTGAATTTCATACAGTATTGAAGATTATCTGGTAAAAGGAGCTTTGACGAATTAGTAAAGCTGTTGTTTGATTTGTTTGATAATAGTTCCCCGTAAGACAAGTCATTACATTGGTATTCCAATCCCCCATAATTATATTGATGGGAGTTATAAATTTCTTGATGTCAAATCTACTGAGTGGTGATGTGGGGGTTCCAGCTTGTGTGTGCCCTAATCTTCCTTTAAGTAAAGGTAAGCTTTTTATGAATTCCACTGGATACTCCAAATGTGACACGCCAGCTTGTTCAAATATGTTAAATTTTCAATGCTCTTGACTGCATTTTTTGATGGTCCCATCGAATCTTGTTACGATAAGTTGGTTCTTACCATTTTGATACCTATTTCTTGCAATAGTTCCAATTCGTTTATCTTATTTACATTTGAAACATGTACATGACATTCTTTAGCTGCCAGAGTCCACAAAGGCAACAACTATAATGATTATTTGTCTTTGATACCTATTTCTTGCAATAGATCCAATTCGTTTATCTTATTTACATTTGAAACATGTACATGACATTCTTTAGCTGCCAGAGTCCACAAAGGCAACAACTGTAATGATTGTTTGTCAGATAATTTAAACTCATTTTAGAGATACTTTCTACTGTTTTTATAACTAGCTTTGAGGTTAGAAATCATGAGAGAAAAGCCATTTGGTAGCAAAAATGATGGCAGAAGCTGTTAATTACCTTAGAACTCAATTTGCCTCAAGGTCTTTTTATGTTTGTAAGTAGCTTTTCAGATTGGACATCCATCACCTTCTAATTCTTCATCACGCACTGCTTCTAATTCTTCATTGCATACTGTTTCTATATTGTATGTGTACAACTATTGAGGAGAGTTTTTTTCTGCTCTTGCACGTGTATGTTATTAGTGACACTTTGATGTTGCATATGTTTAATTAATCTTCAAACTTCCAGTTAATTCAGTGCAATATCCCTTTCACTTTTCTTTGTGTCCTTCCACTGCCCCTTTTTATCTTTACTCTTTCATCATCTTATTCTCTATTCTCTATTCCCTTTTCACAAGTTTTCTTGTCGTGGTTTCTTTTTTCGTGGTAGTGGTGGGGATCTGCTGTTCAACCTTGGATTGTCAAATGAAGCCTGTGCAATATGAGATTCTGAGAACGGAGAAGCACATTCATTGGCCTTCTGGTACACTTTATATCTCTGTCCTTGGCACTCAAAATCATGTATTGTTTTCTTCTTAGGTCTCGTTTAGCATTGTTATGGATGACTCAATAATGCACTGTTTACATCTGGAAATTTGCTGCTCAAAAGGAAAAGGCAACGATTTTCCACAAATTTCATATAGTAAACTTGTTTTACGAAGTGGACCAGTAGGATGCTTTTAATTTGTTCCTGGGGTGGAAAATGACCTTTCATACATTGGCATGACATTCTGCATTTAGCTTCGTCCTGTCAATTGATAACAGATTTAGATTAACGAGTAGACAAGCATATTGTGGACAACAAAAAGAAAATCTAACAGTAAAAAGATCTTAAATGCTGCAATAACATAGAATTAATGGATAACGTTTAAAGCACATGAAGAGTATTGGGTTGTTTGTTGCTTCAGCTTTAGGTGTTGAAAAACTAGAAAATCTAAGTTTATGTACTTGCATAATCTAGGTTACAAATTTTACAAAGCACCAAAACGTCCATGCAAGTACTATGACTGATATCCTTTTTTGTGTTTCTCTTGATACTTTAGAGCTCATTGCAGCAGCTATTTGATGATAAAACATAATATTAATAAAACATACTTTAGAGCACATTGAACCAATGCACCTTAATTGTATTGTGTGTGATGAATCTGATGATGAAACATTATGTCATATCGTGCAATATACGATATTATTGTGCTTGCCTCTTGCTACTGGATCCAACGATTGTCATGAATGATCCGCACATGTTTATAATTGCGAATAAAGTATAAATTGTTGTACTGTGATTGCTATTATTCTACATCATTCAGACTTCAAATTTGAATATTTCCTTAATTGTCATGATGCCTGCTCCTTTCTATGCTTCCACCCAGAAAATCAAAGAACCCATTATAGTTGGTGGTGGGTTATTGTTTATTAGGGAAGAGAATCCATTATCTAATAGGTATTGCCTGCTCTGGTAAACCTATTCCACATATCAGCTAATAAGTCAGTTTTTCTTTCTCTGTGTAGTCCACACAACAGGAATCCAACATCCTAGAAACACCAAAAGTTGTGTAGTCTTTTGACCCAGATTCTTGAAACCATTTTGTAAATTCCCATTTCACCTACTTTATTCTCCTTTCCACAGCCTTTATTTACCTATCTTCCTTCCTCTTTGTTCCACAATCTTTTTCCTTCCTCTTTGTTCCACAATCTTTTTTTAACTCTTCTCCTTTGTTCTTCCAGTTAATATGACCAAACCCAATGTTAAACCCCCACTTCTTTGTACCCCTCTTTTCTTTCTTCTTTACTTTCTTAATTCCTCCTCATCCCAAAAGACTTGCCCAAACTGTGGCTCCATGCAAGTCCCATACCCTCTAAGCACCAACCCAAGTTGTGGTGATCGTGATTATTCAATCCGCTGTGATCCCCTTTCTCTCAAACTCTACTTTGATGCACTGAACGGAAGTTCGTATCTCATTCTAAAAATTTTCCCTTCCTCTCAACGCATGGTGGTACAACCATCACCATGGCTGCCTGGTACATGCGTAACTCAAGACATGCCAGTGAGCGAGGGGCTCTGGCTAAACCAGTCCCTCCCCTTCAACATCACTTCCTCCAACACCATCTTCCTCTTCAACTGCTCACCACGTCTTATGATCTCCCCACTAAATTGCACGTCATCAAGTCTCTGCCACTGGTACCTGGAAAACTCAGGACATGTTGACAAAAAGCGTGCACTTCAGTGTGCAAGCGGGCTAGACCCGTGTTGTACCTTTCTTGCTGGTGGAACGCCGTCAGCATACAAGATAAGACTCCATAGTTCTGGTTGCAGAGGTTTTAGAAGCATACTTCATCTGAATCAGGGGATGCCTCCAAATGAATGGGAAGAAGGGTTGGAAATTCAGTGGACTCCTCCACCAGAGCCACTTTGTAAAAACCAACTTGATTGTTCCGGGGATTCCAAGTGTTCGCCTACCGGTCAAAATGGTACTCCTTTTCGTTGTCTTTGCAATAGAGGCCATTATTGGAACCATACCCTCAATACCTGCTCAAAAAAGAAGATTCCAAAATCCTGTCTTACTATCAAGATTTCAATTGGAGTTGTCTCTTTCTTCGTTGTCGGGGGAATAATGGGTGCAATAATGGTGAGAAAATGTGTCAAGTATTCAAACCGGGCAAAGCTGGCGAAGGCAAGAGAAGACATGTTGAAGTCGAGCAACGGTGGGAAGCCTTCAAGGTTGTTTAGCCTAAAAGAGGTGAAGAAAGCGACAAATGGGTTCGCAAGAGACAGGATCTTGGGGAGTGGTGGCTTTGGAGAAGTCTATAAAGGTGAGCTGCAAGACGGGACTATTGTTGCTGTTAAATCAGCCAAAGTTGGTGACATCAAAAGCACCCAACAAGTACTCAATGAAGTTGGGATTCTTTCTCAAGTGAATCACAAGAACCTAGTTAGGCTCATGGGTTGTTGTGTGGAATCCCAGCAGCCATTGATGATCTACGAGTACATCTCCAACGGGACACTTTACGATCATTTACATCACAAGCGAACAGTCTTTTTGGAGTGGAAAACAAGGGTCAGAATCGCTTCACAAACTGCTGAAGCATTGGCGTATCTACACTCTGCAGCTCACACGCCTATCTACCATAGAGATGTCAAGTCAACAAATATACTCTTGGATGACGATTTCAATGTAAAAGTTGCGGATTTTGGGCTCTCTCGATTGGCTCGTCCAGGGTTGAGCCACATCTCCACTTGTGCTCAGGGAACATTAGGGTACTTAGACCCTGAGTACTATCGGAATTACCAATTAACTGATAAGAGTGATGTATATAGCTATGGGGTTGTTTTGCTTGAACTTGTGACCTCCCAAAATGCTATTGACTTCTCGCGCAACGAAGATGATGTGAACCTGGTGGTTTATGTGAGTCAAAGAGCGAATGGTGGTTCGATTATGGAAGTCGTAGACCGGGAGTTTGTTTGGAGAGGAGACCCCGGCTAAGGTCATTACAAGCATGAAGGCTTTCTGTGAGCTCGCCCTCACCTGCTTGAGGGAGAAGAAAGGGGACAGGCCTAGCATGAAAGATGTTGTTCAAGAGCTCCAGGGAATAATGGAAACTCTGGAAAAGGAAGCTAGTGATGAAGTCACTTCTGCAATTGTATGATTTGGCAGTAATATATTAAACACGATGTGGAAATTTGGAGAATGATCATGCGGTTAGGAGTGTAAGAGGACAGAGGGAAACTTATTGTTACAAAGCTATTACTATTTGTAATGTACTATGATTAACTGTAAAATGTCTGAACTGATGGATATATATTTTCTTTGGATATTCATATCCTACTATGTATAAAGAGACGGTTTGGTTGTGGTACGGCAATATTACCGAATTACCCTTAGAGATCTTTAATTTGATGTGGAAAAATTTGAAAAATTGTGTATGAAAGTTTTTTACATTGCTGGCTTGTTGGGTTTACATTGGTGGTTTGCTGAAAATTTTCTTTGGCGGAAAGATAAGTACTTTCGCACATAATTATTTAGTGTTTTTTTTTTTTTTTGCACCAAAATAAACTACCAATAGAGATCTGTAATCGATGCTGAAAATTTTGCAAAAATGTGTACGAAAGTATTTCATATTGTTGGCTTATTGAGTTTACAATTGTCAGGCGAAAAAAAAAGTACTGGCGCTCATAATTTTTTGATTTTTCGCACCAAATTCTGCACGAAAGTATTTAATTTTTTGGTCCGAATAATACACGTTTTCTTATTAATGGGCCTAGGTTGTGCACCTCGTGCTATCACATCACTAGTTGAAAAGAAAGAAAGGGCTAGATTTGGAAATGATTCCTGGGGTAGGTGGATTTGAGAGGAATGGAAAGACAATACAAAGAGGAAAGTTTGAGGATCGGATGCTTACTTTGTGTACAAAGTGAGTGATCCAAAAAGACACAGTTTTCCGAAAGGAGGTAATGTGGAATCTAATGGTATTTATCATGGTGGGGAAAAGCAAACTAACTTTTGGAAAATGGGGAAACCATTTTGCACTCCAACCTTATTCAATTCTAAATTGCGAAATGGGGAAATCACTACAACTTCAAAGTGTTCTACCATTTATTTTTGTTGAGAAAAAAAAAGAAGTCAGAAGTCACTGTTGCACTCAATATTTACTTTGAAAACAAGTGTGTATAATTCGAAAATAAAATAAATCTAAAAGATGCTATTTATATAATCTCTATAATAGGCGTTTTGGAGACTCGCATACTCTTGTAATATTTTCCCCATTGTTGCTCTAGTGCGCTTCTAGTCCCTCTTTTACTTTTGCTTCCATTCTGAACCTTGGTGCTATTGGAGATTTGCCCAATCATAGACTTTAAGGCCCTGACAATCTGACATTATTCAAGATGTGTACAAGTTAGTTGGCCATTTGGTTATCTAAAGAAAAATTAGAGTTGATGCAATCACTGCTCAAAACTATTGTGATATTCGTTGCTTTCATGGTGAATTTCTGCAAAAGTAGTTCAACCACAATTTCTAATATTGATAGTTTTAAGATTTGGTCATTAGTCCCCATGGCCATAGGAATGTGAAAAGTGTTCATGTATGAAAGGGAGGAGACCCTCTCCAGTTTGGTGTTTTAGACTAGACCGTCCAGTGCAGCCCTTTTGCGTCTTTTTCAGGTTCACATAAACGATCCGAACCGTTCATATTTTATAACTCGTCGAGAGCATAACTCACGTTGGAAATCAAATTGATGGGTTTCCATTTAGTATGATTTCGAAACACATTTGTCTTGAGATAAATGGGTTAAATGGTTTCTAATTCGGTGTTGCAATATTTTTTTTACGGATGAAAAAGTGCACTAACTAAAATCATTGCATGATGGGGCATAAGCCATTTTTTTCCTTATTCATAGCCAATGTCTTTTCACACCAAGCAAAATAAATAATCGTTTTGTCTCCTGAGATTGCATTAGTGCACAAAAAATTAGACCAATGACTTCTTGGAAACATGGCAGAAGATCAAGCTATGATTGCCAAATATATCACATAGCAACGTTTTCATTATGCTTTGGTGCATTTAAATACTACTCCCCATCCCATTTTAAGTGCTCTCTAGAGGGATTCTAATTTTTTAAGAAGACAAAATTAATGCTTTAGATTTTTCAAAATTTACTTTTGAAATTGTGAAGTTAATTGAATGTATTTAAATTGCTTATATCTTCAATATGGATCTGAAAAAATATGTAATATGGATCTTATTTGATACATCTCGATTAAATTTATTATACGAAGTTTTTTCAAAATTATGAAAAATTGTGTCTTGAAAGATATAGACAATTTAAAATTAGCATGAATGTCGACAGTGAACAAACCAATTAGGATGAAAACAGTACTTTTTAAGGATAAAATTGGAAGTTTAGCATGATTTGATTGTTATTTTTAGAAATGAGACAATTTATTTTGGGACATCCTAAAATAGAATGAAGGACACTTAAAATGGGACAGAGGGAGTACATGATTGACTAGGTTCCATACATGGGAATTATGTGGGAGTCGTGTGTGTAGTTGCAAATCTGAAAATACGGTACAAAGGGGGTCACTTATTAGTTATTAGTCATGCTCTCGAATTTCTTTTTTCAGAATCAAGTTCAATGTTATTTTCGATCTTGATCCTTATGTGTTGATTTGTTAGTCAAATCGAAAACTAAGCTTCAATATGAAATCAACTTATGAAATAAAAGAATCAAAGTATGTAATGGTAACCTTAGCGACTAATTTAGTAATCAAAAGCCGTACTTTTCAAAAGCACAATATTAGCAATCGATTCACCATAGAAACCGAGTAAATGAAATCTTAATTATAAAATAATTATGAGAAAAAGAAAAAAACAAATTGTAAAAAGACAATGAGAGCATTGAGAGAAAAATATTAAAGCAAATGAATGCTCGGACTTTTATTAGTTTTGAGGCTGATGAATTATCAATTTCTATAGCTACCTACTAGAAGCACTAGTACAAACATTCTAGGAGGAAAATGAAAAGTATATAGGTTTATTGAGGTCTAAAGTGAAAAAATTGAAAACCGAGGGAGGCACGTGAGCCCTCTTCCCTCTTTGAATCTGCCCCGGTGTTCCCATGGAGTATGTCACGCCCTCAACTTTCAAAAGATAAATATATATAATCCACGTGGAGGTGAACACCTCCCACGGTCAAAGTCAAGTCTCACAATACGACTGACAAGGTCAAGGTCAATCAATTACAATAATCTACGGGCAACCGTACCCCAAATGAAATTTATAGGAGTTTAAGTGTCATTACAAACCCATAGTCAAAAGTGTAAATCAAATTAAGTTACATAATCATCTCATCAAAATAACAAATGCCAAGGTGATGAAGTAACTCTTCCGTTTAGTTTTCAAAAGTGATGCATGCACACGCTTCACACAAGTCTGTCATGCTCCTCCGTGTTGGGTACCTGAAATTGGTAGGTTGAGCTACACTAGCCCAGTAGAGAAAAGTCTAAGAATTCTAAATGAAATGAAATGTATATGAATGATAGACAAGAAAGCATAAATCTAACGAGTGTTAAGAAAGAGTTTGAATGGTCAAGGGACTCTTTTAACACATAGTTAACTAAATCCTACTTATTCTCGTCTCTCGTACCCAACCCGTATCCGAACGTCCCGACACGTCACATGTGTCCCACACATTTCCCATATTCATCTCATTCCATCCAAACATTTGATTATTCTCCTGGCATGCCATATAGGCCCCGTGTCACTCCGGCATACCATAAAGGCCCCGTGTCACTCTTGGGCATACCCTCTTGGGCCCCGTGTCACTCCGGGCATACCCTTTTCGGGCCCCGTGTCACATGTTTCACATCCACATTATCACTTATCAATTTACAAGTTCAACTTAGTGCCCAATACAACTCACGTGTCACAACATCCTTTCAAAGTGTCTCGGACTCTCCACTCAACCCCAAATGCAAGAAAAGTGTTAATTTATGGACTTAGTCCTCACTAAATCCTACAATGATCAAGCAACATTAATCCAACATTTTCTCAAACAATGATTAGGAAATGGGACCTCAAAGGGTTTATCCCAATTTAAAAGCTCATAGATTCACCGAAGATTAGGATAATGTAACACCCAAATGGAGAGGAAAATCATATATAAGCAAGGAAGTAAACATTATGATTCAAATATGACTAGAACATGATTTTTCCAAAGAAATTCACAAGGCATAAGGAGATTGATCATGGAAGAGCTTATACACACATAAACACTACATTTACACTTAGAAGAGTTAGAAATTTCCCTACAAAATGGGTTTTGAGCAAAACCCTAGAGTACCCAAGTGATTTAGACTCCAAACTCCAAGAAAGACCGCTACCAAAGCTCCACTACGCGTTCAAGAGACAAGATCAAGTCAAAAACTAGTTACAAAGGTGAGGTTTCACTCACAATCAAAGGGGAGAGGGAAAACGTGAATGGAGAAAGAATAAGACCCAAATCAAGTGTTCTTACCTCCTTGAGTGCAAAACCCGAAATCCAAGGGAGAATCACGAATCAAATGTGTAGATCTTGAAGTTTTGAGGTGGATTGAGGTTTAAATCACTAAGTTTGATGAAGAGATGAAGAGAGAAGGTAGAGGGGTGATTTTAGGGCTTGGTTCGTGGTTTTGGAGTGAAGAAATGAGTTAAAGGGTCCTATTTATAATGGTAACCTCAAAAATCGCACTAATTTAGTAATACCGTATTTTCAAGAAAAAGCCATACCGGTATCTAGAGTTTCGATGACCCAAAACGAGGCTGATACCGGTATCAAGAAAACCCATACCGGTATCTAATTTAATGGCTCAAAAAGAAAAAGATAAATTATCAAGAAAACCCATGAGAGCATCTGACCGAAAATTTCTAAATTTCTACCACCTTCACCAATTCGAACCCCGATCATTACTAACACATTTTTAACATCTCCAAACACCCACACAACATTGAAATACGTATTCTTACCATTTACTAGACCTCCGGCATACCGTGATATACACACCCATATAATACTTAGAAAGAAACACATTTCAAAACATTAATCCACTCATTCACATTACTTAAAAATGAGTAAAAGATATAAAGAATTTCATGAAAATTCCGGGTCTTTACAGAGTACTCCCTCCATTCCATATTGCTTGTCCCTTTTGGGAAAGTGTACATTTTGCATACAAAAAATAATGTGTTTATGTGAATTATTTTTTAAAAAAATTTACACGAATTTTTTCTACTAAATGAGATCTTTAAATTGGTGTAAAAAAATTTGAATGCTAATACATTAGATTTTGCTTGCAAACTGAACGGAAACCCAAAAAGGGCAAGCAATTTAGAATGGAGGGAGTATTAATGGGGTCAGAGCAACCCCAAGAGGCTCCCTAAACCCCTCCTTATCCTTATTTTACTCAGCCAAACCCAAAAAAAAGCTCCAAGAGCCTCCCTAAATCCCTCCCTAAAATACAAGATGCTACAGTACCTCCCCCAAATCCTCCCCATTTGGAGAGGCACTGTTCACTACCCTATTAACTTTTTATTCTCTCTCTCTCTCTCTCTCTCTCTCTCTCTCTCTCTCTCTCTCTCTCTCTCTCTCTCTCTCCCCCGGCGGTACTTTCCCCTTTTTTACTCTCTCTCTCTCTCTCTCTCTCACTTTCCCATTTGTTTATTCTCTCTCTCTCTCTCTCTCAATAATTATAATTTAATTAAAATTAAGGAGGGTAATAGAGAGGAATTGTTGGAGAACGTGGATTGGTAAAATGAAAAATGTACATTTTTTACTACATTTTTTAGAGAAAATTTTAGGGAGGCTGCTGGGGATAGCCTCAAGTACAGTTTGTAGCATTGTACTTTATATTTTATTTTTTTGTCACTTTGACTTCTTTCAATTTCATTTGTCACGTGCTCATGCTTTTGGTTAAGTATGGTCAATTTCTCTCCTTCACTGTTAGATTCTTCTAGCTGTTAGGAAAATTTGGTTTGGTTTTCGAGTAATGATTGGAGAGGGAAATAAGGATAATAGTTGAAAATATGGGGTAATGATTGGAAAGAGATAGAGAGAGAAATGAGAATAATTAAAAATAGGAATAATAATTTGAAAAAAAATGTGAGTAATGATTGAGTGATAATTGAAAAAATTAGTTTTAAAACCCAAAAGGAACAAGGTTAATATTGGTATTAGGTTCAAATAATGATGATTATGGAAAAGGTTTTTCACATTCTACTTTTTTAACATTTACACCTCAAAATTTGTCTTTAGTGTGCTTCGAAAAATGTCCCGTGTGTAACTAAAAGCGCCAAAGACGTTACCTATCTTTAAGACTGGATTATAGGTTGTCCACTTCTAGTAAGGGATCTCTTACTTTCTGCAGTGCGGACCTACCCTTTTTTGATCGAATTTTAATGATTGAGACCTTTCAATGTGTTTAAAACATGTTTTAGGTGTCCCCACGATGAATCAGTAAAAAAGCGACCAGGAAAGGTTTAATCCAAGTAGTTTTTAAAACTACATATATACAGTCTTATTAAAAATTGCTTGGACCAGGAACGGTTCAGATCATTAAAATATGGCCGGGAACTATGAGGTCTGCACCGTAGCAAAGTAAAGGATCCCTTTTTGTAACTTGGGGGGATTATAGGATTGTTGGGTGTTAATAAGGATGGCACTCATAGAGTCTTTTGACTAGAGTCCTCCTATCCCGTCGGAGATGTAACCTTGACAAGGGTTGGACTATTTGTAGTTATCCTCATGGAGTTCTAGGTAGTGTGTGGGAGGGTGCCTATGAAGCACAAGTACTCCGAAAATGGTGTCGTACGAGTACAGTGAAAAACGTGCCAGGTACGACAAAAACGTTCCAAGTACTTTTGGAGTTTAAGGGTACGACTTTGGTACACCTGTGTACTTTTATGGGTACGTTTGGGCTAATTTGTAAATTTTTTAAAACTTCAAGGGGTCCGAATGAAAAACCTTAAAAGTTCAGGGGTTCATGGGAAATTTCTGATCGCCTTAGATTAGGGCTTTCCATTTTGAGAGAGCAGCAACAGCAAGCATAAATCCTCTGCGACTCTTCCTCTGCTTTGACATTTACGTACCCAACCGTATTTGCACCTTACTTTTTTAGGTTTTTGCCGTATCGCGTACCCATACCCCATATCGACAGGGGAGACTCTACCATACACCCAGCGAGGTCAAGCAACATCGCTGAGTTCAAAAAATGCACTTGAAAAAAAAATAGATATAAATTAAATTTTCTTTAGTATTGTCAGCGATGGGTTACTCATGCGAGGTTAAAATAAATATTTTTAACTAAATTTTAACCAACTTGTTATAGTCCTAACAAAACAAAACAAACCTAAAGCCTATTATATGAATACAATATCACATACATTAATGGGATAGTGGATTTTAAAAGCCCAATATATTATAGCATAGTGGGTTTAGTCAAACAATAAAAAAGAGGGGGATAGTGGAATGAAAGCTCTGTGTGTGTGTGTGTGGGGGAACATCCGATGAATTTTAAGAAGAAGAAATCCTAAAGTTTGAAGACTGAAGAAAGAAATTTATTTTTTTCTCTCAAGGCTCTCCTTGACACAACAAACTGGGCCCTCATCAGTCATCAAAGATATTTTTTATTTTATTCTCTTAAGGAATCTAGGTTTTAATCAACCATATAATACTTCGAAAAAGGTATTAAATCTTAATCTATCCAACTGATTTTTGCTTATACAATTTGATTATGCTTGGTATTAGACTATTAGGCCTCAATTGTTGTTCACATTTAATTGATTTGGGAGTTCCTTTGTGATTGAATGTTATTGGGCAATAAAAATATATGTATTGCATTATGTATATACACATGAGAATCAGAATCTCTTTGTTAAATAATTAATCCTGTCTTTTGTTTTTGTTTTTCTTGGATTAGCTTCAAGTTGCCAATCATGCATAAATATTTCAAACCAAAACCAAATGCAACAGAAGATTAAACTCTAGTGACTACTAAAAGGCATAAAAGTGATGATCTTGGTGAAGAACATTGTAGGCAAAGTGGTGTTGACCTGAAAAATCTTCCTGCGGGTCTAGGGCTACGTCCGAAAATATCTTCTTATCATCCTAATGACCAAGATGAAGTAAGAAGGGCATATATTCAAAAGGGTCCTTGTCAACCTCTTGGCCCAGATTTCTCTCAAAGAGATATGAGTGGAGTATTATGGCTATTTAATCCTACTTGGTACAAGAGACATAAGAATTGGTTGGAGTATAGCAAAGAAATAGATGCTCTTTTTTGTTTATGTTGTTACTTATTTAGGCCTGATGTTGGTAAGCAATAGGGAGGTGATACTTTTGTGACAAGGGTTTCACAATTGGAATAATAAAGACAGGCTACAACTTCATGTTGGAGGTGTTAACAATGCTCATAATCAAGCTTTGAGGAAGTGTAAAGATCTTATGAAGCAAAAATAGCACATTCAAAGTATTTTCTGTAAGCAGTCAAAACAAGCCAAGATTCAGTATAGAATTTGCTTGAATGTTGTGATTGATGTCATAAGATTTCTCTTGCTCAATGGGTTAGCTTTTCAAGAGCGTGATGAATCTAATGATTCATATTGTAAAGGTAATTTCCTTGAGCTTCTACAATTTCTGGCTGACCATAATGAATCCATCAAACAAGTTACTACGAGAAAGGCTCCAGAAAATCACAAGTTGACTCGTTCTAGTATCCAAAAAGAAGTTGTTAGTGCTTCTGCAACTGAAACTCTCAATGTTATCATTAAAGATCTAGACAATGACTAGTTTACAATATTAGTTGACGAGTCCCGTGACATATCATGCAAAGAACAAATGGTCATTGTTGTACGGTATGTTGACAAGATGGAAAGAGTTGTAGAACGGTTTCTTGGTATTGTACATGTTCCAAATACCACTTCTTTGTCACTTAAGGCGGCAATTGAATCTTTATATGCGAAACATGAGCTGAGTTTGTCAAGGCTACGTGGGCAAGGTTATGATGGAGTATGCAAGGTGAATTCAATGGCCTCAAAGCTTTAATTCTTAGAGAGAACAAATGTGCATTTTTCATCAATTACTTTGCTCATCAACTGCAATTGACGCTTGTAGCTGTTGACAATAATCATATTGATACAGCTGAATTTTTTGTCTTGCTAGCGGAGAGTAATGAATATTGTTGGAGGCTCTTGTAATAGGAAAGATATTCTACTTGAAGCATAAGCTATCAAAGTTGTAGAAGCTTTATATAATGGTGAACTTGAAAGTGGGCAAGGTTTGAACCAACAAACTAGTGTCAAATGGGCTGATGATACACATCGGGGGTCACATTATATGAGCATTATGAATTTGATATTGATGTTTTCTTTTGTGGTTGAGGTATTGAAGTTTATTACAGAAGATGGGGACACTACCTGAGCAAAAGGTTGAAGCTCGTTTTCTTATGGACTTGGTCCAATCCTTCAATTTCGACTTTAGTCTACACGTGATGAAAAACATCTTTGGGATCACAAATGATTTGTCATTAGCATTGCAAAGAAAAGATCAAGATATTGTAAATGCCATGGGATTAGTCAAGGTGTCTAAAAACCGACTACAAGCAATGAGAGATGTTGAATGTGAATCTCTCATGGTTGAAGTGTGGTCATTTTGCAACAAACATGATATTGATATTCTAGACATGATATTGATCTCTCATGGTAAATTTGTAGCTCGTGGGAAGTCGAAGCGCAAAGCCCGACAGGTAACAAATTTACACCACTACCGTGTCAAGATGTTTTACACCCTTATTGACATGCAACTTCAAGAGCTTAACAATCAATTTTCAGAGACAATTAAAGTACTGAGTTGTGCGGCTTGCTTGAATTCTTGTGATTTATTATCTTCCTTTGAGAAGGAGAAATTGCTTCATCTTGCTGGGTTTTATCCACATGACTTTTCCCAGGTAGAGCTTATGGCACTTGACAATCAACTTCAAAACTATATAGTTGATGTTCGCTCTAACAGTGATTTTGCAGAGTTGAAAGGAGTTGGGGAACTTGCAAAGACTATGGTAGAGACAAAGAAGAATCATGTATATTCATTACTCCTTCTAATTGTGAAGTTAACTTTGCTTCTTCCAGTCGCCACAGCAACCGTTGAAAGAGCTTTTTCGTTGATGAAATTGATAAAAACCTGATTGCGTAACTGGATGGAAGATGAATGGTTGAATGATTCTTTGGTCACGTTCATTGAGAAGAACATGTTTAAGAGTGTTGATAATGAAGCTATAATTCAACACTTTCAAACTATGAAGACTCGTCGTGGGATATTGTAATATGTTGGAGTCTCTTTTTGTCCAACGATGTAATGGATATGTCTCTTTTGCCTAGTCGATTTTTTTTATACAGTTTTTCATCATAGACACACTATGTATTTTTGTCACTGTTGGATGAAAATCCTGTAGTCGCCACTATGTACCGATACCCGTGCTTCATAGGAGAGTGCCAACTTAACGACAAGTCTCGTTTGGATATGGATCCATAGATCCATAGTTTATTAGACGTGTTTGGAGATAACAATCGAGTAGACCAGTCTAGATTGAGCACATTATCTGACCAAGCCGAGCAGAGCCGGTATGATCAGTTTATACTTATCAGTCATAACGCATAGTGAAGGTATTGCAATTAAGGCTAATCAAAATTCAAATTGTTTAGATGTCTAGAAGAGCAACTTTTTGCCCATTAGTTGAAGCAAAATATAGGAATATATTTTTTCAAGTCATTTCTCAGAGCATTATGTAAGTACAAAAGAACCAAAAAGCAGTTACTACCTACCACTTCCTCTTCCCCCGTGTGTTGTTTCAAGATCATTTCAAGAGCTTTTGATCGAAGTAACCCATTTTCCAAAACTATTTCGCAATCTACCACACTTTTCAAACTATTTTGAAAAATAGTCTTTCGCGCATTTCTGAAATGCAATATGAACGTTACATGCCATCTGGCATGCCACATCAGCATATACGGGAGCCGTATATACCACAATCGCGCATATCTGAAATGAAAAATCAAATTGGATCACTCACTTTAAGAGTGCGCAATAACTTTAATCATCACGCATATCAGAAATGCTTGTTCTTTTAAAACCAGACAAAAGCCCTACCTCCTCCTTCCGTTTCTACAGACCTGGTGCGCGATCGAGGGGAGATCTCCCTCCTCCCTCCTGCGCGATAGCCATCCTCCCTCATGCGCCCGGTGTTTCATCCTTCCCCTGCGCGATTTGGTAGCTCACTCCTATTGTGCGCGATCATAGCGGTCTCCTCCAGCTGGTATGAACTCCCTCTTTCTCTCTCTTCTCTCTCATAATCTAGTCTTCTACCATCAACGGGAGTGGATTTTTGGGGTTTTTTTTTGCACAACTGTATCCCCTCATTTTGACAAGGGTGGAACCTTTGATTGTTGTACAATATTGAACTCTAGTTGCAGACATTTGTTGTTAAATCAATTTGAATCAAGTTTGTAAGATTTTGTCCGGACCATTTGTTCCTGATTTTGTTGCAATTCTACACTTGATCCGATAAATCCCGTTGATGCTAAGATGGTTTACGTGTTCGCTTTTTGAAGGATTAAGTTTTTTTGTTTTACTCAACACAATTTACAAGTTGCGGCCAAACCTTAAACTTCAGGTCTCCTCATTAAAATAGTGTTTTTCAAGAGAAGAAAACATACCTTCCGATACCATGTTAAGAAAGAAAAAAGATTTGAATTTGGCCAAGAGAGATAATGTGTATCAAGCCTATCACAAATTCATAACTTAATTTTTCATCTGCTATAGTTACAGGACACGTAATTTTCTGACATATGCCATTGGAGGAAATATTTATCCTATATTTATCCTCTAGATACCATGTTAAGGAAACATACCTTCCGACAGCATTTTGGTGTACAACATTTTTGTAAAGCTACTGTTGAATGTTGTTTTTATGCTCGAGTGATTTGTGCTTTTTCTTAATAAACCCAATTACAAGATTTGTGCGTTCGGTTTGTATTCACCTCCATTCAAGTGGAGTAATATTCACCTCCATTCAAGTGGCAATGCCTAATTGGCTAAGTGTTTCTAATTCCCAGTAACTAATGCCAGAAAAATATGAACAAAAAAGAATAGAGATAAGATAGGCTAATAACCAACTCAATATTCAAATATATACAAGAAAGAAATTAATTGGCTTAACATATATGCAAGAAATTAATTTATACGCAAAAAATTAACATAAAAGTAACGGTGCAGTGTTGGTGGTACCAACAATTGAATCTGACATTTGATCATCTTGAATCCATATTAATGATATCATTTGTATGCAGTAAAGCTTACATTATGGAGCTCGAGGCTGTTATTCAGGAGGGGCCCATAGATGGGAGATTATTAGGGTATCAGCAACTACATAGGTCACATGCCATATGGGATAACAATGTAAGTTACTAGCTTTTACTAATTGTCGTTTTTGGTATTTAATACATTATGTCGTTTGGTTGTAAAAATTTAGCTAAATATTGCCATAACTCATTTTTTAATTTTTGTTTTTAGGGGGAACGTCCAATAGATTGCAAGACGGTTGTGGTTCGCCGAAATGAAGCAAATTTAAAAAGGTTAAATCCTCTGTACACCTTTGCTATTTGTCCTTGTTACGGGACTTGGCAATTCGGCACAGTTGGGGTAGTGCATGTCTAGCTGGGCTTTATCACTTTCTTTGTCACGGGTCAAAGACAAACAACAACGACTTGGGTGACTGTTTTATACTATTGCAGCTTTGGGCTTGGGAGCGGTTTCCGTACTTTGCTCCTGGACGTGTTGGTAAGAGGGTCCGATCACCTGATGGCAATTACTTCAAACCTTTTTTTTATCTTAGATTTTAAAATAAAATAACTTTTGTAATACACATTCATTTTTTATAAAAATTATATATTTAAAATCTACTCAACGAGATCTTTGAAACAAGATCCATTTTGAATATGAAATTGTGTATAAGTGCAAAAAATTATTCACATCCATATAACAGATAATTTACACATTCTATAACAGAAAATTCACACCACTTAAACTCCTATTATACACAATTCACACCCCTTGTAGCAAACAATTTACACTCCCTCTGACAGACAATTCACACTCTGTATATCACACAATTCACACTCCCTATAACATAACATCTCTTACAACATACGATTGACACCCATTAAATTCTTGTACACGATTCATAACCCATTTGGCACGCAATTCACACCATTATACAACTATTCACACCCTCAAAACATACAATTCAGACTCCTACACAATAATTCACAATTCACACCAAAAAATACACATTTATTCACGCCTCTTATAACAGACAATTTACACCCCATGTTATATAAAATTTACACCCATATATAACATAATTCACACCCCCGTAATAGAGAATTCGCACCCCGTGTTATACACAATTCAAAATCTCTTAGAGTAACAAATAATTCACACCCCAAAATATACAATTCACACCCCCAAAAATATTTTTTTATACACATTATTTTTGTGGACACCGGGGAAAATTACTCGAGTTTCGAAAACAATTTTGGATTTGGAGTTGCCACCCAGGTTTAAGGACCGTACCCTAGAAACCGATTTGAAAAATGACTCTTTTGCCCATATTTTGGAAAAAGTTTTCACCGGCCCGTCGTTACCATGATTTCTCGGGTTCGGGAGCTAGGTTAAGAGAAGGGAAGGTATTTAAGGCACCCCTCTTGCCCAACGTAAAATCTGGTCTCTACTAAATGTTTAAGGGATTGCAAAACATTAATTTCTAGAACTTTATTCATCTAACAAAGAGGGGAGCAAGTGATGGAAAAAAGACGATAAACACACAGAAGTGGATGCTTGTGGATTGTGTAGAACATGCACAGTGATGATGATGAACGATATAAAAAATAATATAAAACAAACAGAACAATAGTGAAAGGTGAAACACAGTTTCAAAATGTTTCTACACGAAGAACAATTTGTGCCTCTGTTGGCCCTTTAGGCACCCAAAGGGGTTGCTTTGTGCGCCCAAACCACCATTTGGGTGCCCGAAGCAGCTGGTTTGGGTGCCCGAAGATGTTGCTTTGGGCTCCCAAAATTGCCACCGGGGGAAATTAGCAAGTAAATGCAAACTAAAAGTCATAATGTGTACGGTGGATGGTTGTGATACGGGTATAAGATCTAAATGATAATGATGAACAATGCAAAAGGTACTAATAAACACATCAAAATAGTAATGGAAGACAAAACATGGTTTGAGAATGTTTAAATACGAAAAATAGTTTGTGCCTCTATTGACCCTTTGGGGTTTGGGCACCCAAAACAACTGGTTCGGGTGCCCGAAGCAGTTGCTTGGGGCTCCCAATACTGCTTTGGGCTCATGTCTTAGACCCTCTATTGACGTTTGTTTTATATTTGACTTTGCATAAAATGACTTACAAGTTTCTGTTCTTCAAGTATTTTCCCCAAAAACCATGTTTAAGAAGTGGATTTAGCTTGTAAATCATGATTTTGACTTATTTGAAAGTCAAACAAAGAGTTTAAGATTGATTTCAAACAAGGAATGAAGCTTTTTAGGACTATGAATACCAACAGAATGATTTTGAACAAGAAAGGAATATGAAATAGGCCTAACTAGGTGAGCCCACTGGGGACTCTTTGGGCGCCCAAAGGGATGCTTTGGGTGCCCAAAGAGGCTGGTTTGGGCAGCCTAGCTAACCCTCTATTATCCTCTAGTTTGCTTTATTCCTTGCATGAAATGACTAAAAATGATACTTTGATTGATGTTTGACTCAAGATACGCTTTTAAATGCATGATCAAGCCTCCAAACCCACTTTAGGCTTTATTTCGACCTGAACAAAGACTACACAAACCATTTTCATACCCCTAAAGCATGTTAGAAATGATTTTAAACCAACAATGGACTGATTTGAAGTAAAAACAAGCAGTAAGAGAGAGAGAGAGAGAGTATGGGCGCCCAAAGGGGGGTTGCTTTGGGCGCCCAAAGCAACTGTTTGGGTGCCCAAAGCCACTGTTTGGGTGCTGAGCTTTGAGCTCACTTGTTGCACTTTTAACCCTTCCACACCCTCCATTAGTATCAAGAACCAATAAGAGCTTGAAGGTGTCCCTCAGGGGGACTTTTTCAATACCTTTTGTTAGATTTACTACCGTTGGAGCTTGGTTTACGCTTAGATGATTGATTCAAGGTGAAGTAGAGGGATTAAGGAGCTTTGGTATAGCTTTCTAAGGTTATTGGGACTGTAATTTGGTGTTTGATTAGATTTTTATCCATGAAACATGGTTTTGGGCTTTTATAGAGGTTGAAAAGTGGGTTTATGATGCTTGAAGGTTATGGTGTGGGTTATAAAAATTGAAGGTGGCTTTTTTCTTGAGGAATTTGGGTAGAGTTTTGGCTTCTCTTGAGAGTTGATTGATCATCCTCAACATAAGGCAGGAGGGGGTATTTATAGAGAGAGAAAGGGGTAATTTGGGCTATAAGAGAGGGAAAATGCATTTTAAACTCAAATTTTGGAGGGATACTGTGGTGGAGGGAGTTTTGAGTGAGAAAACGTCGGCTAGGGTAGAGGAGGAATCCATGGTTTTGTCAAAAAACCAACTGAAAAATTGCTTACTAGAAGCCCCTTTGGATGCCCAAAGCATTGCTTGAGAAGGGGTTTGGGCGCCTAAAGCATGGTTTGGGCGTCCAAAGGGAGACTGCACAGCATACCAAACTTTGCGGGGCCGCTCCTGGTGCTACCAAACTCCGTTTTGCGCTTGGTTTGAAGCGTTGGAAAGGTGGTTGAGTCTATTTTCTAACTCAAGTGGTTTGAACCCAAGATTATGTTGGAAAATTGGAATTTTTCCATTAAATAATTATGGGTTTTACCCTTAAATTAAAGTGGGACCCACACCGCGTGAGGTGGGTCCTTAGCAACAATTGACACTCCTATGTTAGGAGTTTATTTTGGTAGAGGAATGAGCAAATTCCAATTAGAGATGAATGAGAAATTGTCTCTAAAAGTGGACTATTTGGAGTACCCAAATTTTTCGTAGGAGGGAACCATATACTATGCGGGTATGGGCTTCGACTCAAATTACTACACGCGCCGCCGCCCGTCCAGACCGGACCGTGACCAGGACTATAAGTTCGAGGTCCATGGTCCTTGGCCTTGGCCTTGGCCTGGGCTTGGGCCTGGGCTTGGCTGGCTGGCTAAGCGATTAAATGGGCTTGGACCTAAGTTCTCTCGTAATTGTTTACAACCCAAAAATTAGTGGGTTTGGGTGCGGATCATACCCGCTTGATTTAGACCCACAAAAGAATAGGAAATCAGTTTTGATTCTTAGTCATGCTCATTAAATCCTCACGGTGTAATGGTCTGCTTGATGGGATAATCAATTGTGAGCATATTGCTCCTTAAAGTGCCCAAGGTAATGGTATTCTTCAAACGAAAATTGCTTTCATTGGTGCGCTGAATAGTTTTCAGTTTGCAAATTTGAATGTCAATTGAATTGCAATGTTTATGGATGAATATGAATACCACTGATTGCATATCAGTTTTTCTTTTTGCAAATTTAATTTGCAAGGTTAATGCCCCAATGAATGAGAGGCTCCTCTCAACACCTATATAATGGTAGTCTCCACCTCTTGTTTCGATACACAGAAAATTAGTCTCTTATTCCATTGTTCTTTGTTTAGTTTTCGGAAGAGAGTACAGACACTAGTTCGTTCGACAGGGTGATCCGGTAGGTGTTACCGTTTGATTGTCGGAAGCCACTGTATCTTGGGAAGCAAACGTCGATCAACACCTCAAACACCCACGGTGAGGCGGCGAATTTGCTTTAAGGAAACCGTGTGAAACACGGGCCCTAACTTATTTTTCAGTTTGCTAATTTTTCCGGTTTCCATTATTTCCTGTTCATATTTTTAATTTCCAGAATTTAATTATTTGTTTACTGTTTTTAGCACTGTTTTTTCCTACAGATTATTTGTACATCAAAATCCATGACCATTTTACCCTCAAGTGGTTGGGAAAACAAGTTATTTTAGTAAAACGCGCGCATCTCCCTCATTTCAAAATGGATTGGGACATATTATATATCGATAAAGAGGGTTTTGAATGTACTAGAAGGTGGTGCAAGCTATGGTTTATTTTGAAGAGTTTTTTTTTTTTTTTGTCCATTTTCATCATCGGGAAAGCCAAGGATTTTGTATGAGTTCAAATTGGGGTGTCTACATCCAACTGTTTCTATAAGTCCCAGAGTCCATTTAGAGCCACAAGATTAATAAAAGAGAAAAACTATTTTTTTTTTTACATGTTGCTTTTTTTTCAAAACTTTTATATTGAAAATTGCTTTTTTCCATGGTTAATTAATCTAATAATCTAGTGCTTCATTGACCTATTCTTTCACTTCCAAAAGTAATTCCGTAAGCTTCTATATATGATCATAAATATTCCTATGATTTGAAGATACTAAACATACACGCTTGTTGAACTTAGTCTATTGATATTTTTCTCAGTAACTAATTTTCCAATCTAATGCTCTATTCATGTTCTACTCTTCTTTTAGTTGGTCGATGCTAGGAGTTTTGGCAATTTTAATATAATTTTTTATTTAATTTATCTTTGCATTTTAAGTACTTTAAATAGTTTATGAAGGTGATATCTCAATCTCAAGTAAACCGTGTTCAGAACCGAAACCAAACCGTTTCTTGATGGTTTGGATTGGTTTGGTTCAATGAATTTTATGGCTTGGTTTGGTTCTCCAAATTCATAATCCGTAAGTAGTGGTTTGATTCTTGGTTTACTACGAAACCGGACCAATCCGGTCCGTGCTCACCCCTAGAGAGGGGTGGTGGGTGGACCCAGAATTAAGACGGGTGATGGCATCGTCATGCTCCTATTTGATACCAGTGAACTACAAATCATCCTCCAAATTTTTTAGTGTCACTTTGGTCTATTCATGGTACTGGAAGAGGAATGTTTTCGTCTGGCGTTTCTTCAGGCATATATGCAACTGCAAGTCACATCTGTAGATTTAGGGGTCAACGATGCCTCCTTTTCAACTACAAATTGGAGCCCATTAACACTCATTTCACTGCAACTCTCATCTAGTCCCACACATGGCCCCTGCTATAGCTGCAGCTTCCCCACCACCCCTCCCGATTCCACTCACCAACTTAGCTTCATCGACATCCAGTCTTATCCATCGATGGGGTGAGTCAGTTGCCAGAATACAATTTAAATTTAAAAGGGAGAGAGAGATCAGTGGAGAAAAATACTGCTATTGGGGGGTTATATTTTTGTCTTCATACTAATATTTTGGGGAAGAAGATGAACCAAGGGTATTATTGTCTTTTCAATATACTACATTTGGAGGAAGTTTTTTCCTGCCATAACTGCACAAGGATCGTGTGAGGCCCACACATCGTTACTTTGCATGGTAACTGTAATGGTAGCACTTTACTCCAAAAGCATAGGGAGGTAATCTGGTCATAAATAAAACTCAGGGAGGTCATCTGCCAAACGGCCTAACCACAGGGAGGTTATCTGCATTTTGCCCTTTTGATTTTGCTATTGTGAACCTCTACATTGTTAACTTCAACTACACTCTATATGGATAACCAAAAGGTCATAGATTCAAATACCGTAATGGTATTTTGAGGTTCCGGTTCGGTTATGGGTTGATATACCGGTGTGGGGTGAAAATTGCAAATGAACCAGTCGGTTCGTGTTACGGAACGGTGTGTAACAGATATTTGAGTCGTTACGGGCCGGGTTCGCTTGTTTCAGATCGTTCGGCGGTCTGCGATGATTTTCGGTAGAAGGATGCCATCAGGATGCGATGATATTCTCCGGCAGGGTATATGAAAGGATGGCGATTTGGAGAAGAAAGGTTTTAACTTGATTTTGTAGAAGCATGGCCGGAAGGAGGATGTAAGATGGAACGTCTAGCTTTCAATGCCACTGGAACCTTGAGAAAGGAAGAGGGTGGTTGATTTTAGGGGTTGTGATGGGGTTTTGGATTTTGAGGTGAGACTCGCAAATGGAAATTAGTGGGTTTTCCTTTCTCTCAGATGGAGATTTAAAACTCTATTTTAGAGACCGGAGGTGACATATCGAGAGAAGATTTTGTAAGTTTTCTTTAATTTTTTATACTTTTTGGAGGGATCCATCGTCCTTTTAAGAGATTTAGAGACCAAAAAAGAGATTTGAGCCTCTATATCTAGAGACCCAAAAGTAAATTTTGAGACCAAGTCTCTAAAAAGGACGATAAGTCTTTCCATAAAGTATAAAAAATTGAAGAAAAGAGGAGTTAAATTGTAAAATCTGCCCTCAATATGCCACGTCTGTCTCTAAAATAGAATTTTAGAGGTTGATTGGAGATGCTTTGAAAGGAGGAGAGAGAGAGAGAGAGAGAGAGAGAGAGAGAGAGAGAGAGAGAGAGAGAGAGAGAGAGAGAGAGAGAGAGAGAGAGAGAGAGAGAGAGAGAGAGAGAGAG
Organism: Vaccinium myrtillus; assembly: GCA_016920895.1. Lineage (NCBI taxonomy): Eukaryota > Viridiplantae > Streptophyta > Magnoliopsida > Ericales > Ericaceae > Vaccinium > Vaccinium myrtillus. The sequence continues at coordinate 23,992,779 of CM029270.1, forward strand.
AGAGAGAGAGAGAGAGAGAGAGAGATAGTAGAAACGAAAAAGCACAACTGGACAAGGAAGATATGGAAGTAAAGGTATGGAGTAAAGTAAAGCATTAGACTTCTTTCCCCTTTTTCTTTTCCGTTTTATTTTGTCCCCTTTAGGGCATCCTTATCAGCCTCAACAAAATTTGAACCAAATTTAACCCCCAAAACACATTTTATACTTTAGCTAGCCACTTTTCCAAAAACTCACAAAATCAAACTCTCTATTTTAATTTTACTTTTATACTTTTTAATATAATTACAAATAATCTATTCTTTCTCTACCTCATTTCTCTTTTTCGAATAGTGTCTTGCCAAAAAGTAGTAATAGAATATTAGTTAACCTGTGAATAGTGTCTTGCCAGAAATGTTGAGGTACTGTAGCAAAGCTACAACTTTTGCAAATTATCCAAATACTTGTTGAGGCTGATTTAGGGGTGTTTTTTTTTTTTGCCTTTCACTCAACAAAGTAACTAGCAAGGAGATTTGTCTCCCCTGATGAGGATGCTCTTATTGCATCCAATATTGAATCTTGGAATGCAACATTCAAAAAAAGAAAGGCCTAATACTGCGTTGTTAGTGATTTCTTTATTCTTTATTCTATTTGCATTTTGGTTTTTAGCTTTTTTTTATAAAAGATTGACATTATCATTTTTATGCTTACAATTCAAGCAAAAGCCTAAAATTGCGCTTGTTTTGTTATCATGTTAAATGCATAAAAGTGTTATTGTTTGTCTTAATAATGACTAAAATGTGACAAAATAAGTCAATGAGAGAAATATAAAGTGTACATTGTGATTTATAGGTGTTGCTAATGATTTTAGCAAATTCACGACCCTTGCAGCCTATTATTCCCATTACGTAACGTTCAATACTACATAGGTGTTGCTAATGATTTTAGCAAATTCACGACCCTTACAGCCTATTATTCCCATTACGTAACATTCAATACTACGGAAACCTTTTACACCTGAACCGTTACCATTACGTGTTACAAAACCGATATTTAAAACTATGGTGTTGTGGTAACTTTTGGTTATCCAATTTTGTTATATCATTAGGGGAGGTTGTAAGTTTGGTTATTTCAATGCGAGTTACTTTTGACAATCTTTTAATCTTGGTTAGGCTTTGTGGATGGGAGACCGAAGGGGTTTCAACACCTTTATCACCTCAATTATGCGAAATCTGTTTACTTCATCCATCAGCTATTGATTATGTCACCTTATACTGTAAGATTTGTGGCAATTAATAACAATATTTTAGCCACAAAGTGGAGGAAATTGTCCCAGGTGAGCTCCATGTCCGTGTGAACTATTAGAAAGAGGGCATAATTGACCTTTCACCTTCACACAAGTGAAGGAAAACCCATCATTTTTGCTGCCTTTATTACACTTAGCAAGCATATATACACTACCAAAACTCTCTGAAAAGAGAGAAAACAGGAGAGAAGATAGGAGATAGAAAGGAGAAATGAAAAATTATAACTTTCTAAAAATTTATATTTTGAGGAATGTGTAAAACATCCCAAGAACAAGATGCAAACTACTCAGAATTCCAATTACAAGAAAGTATCCAATATTTATTAATGGATTTCTCAAACTCATAAGAATGCATTAAAGGTTTCCAAAAATATGAATTTTTATTAAGCCGTTGCCATTTTTCATTTCTCTCTTTTTCTTTTTCTTCTTTTCTCACTTTTTTTTTTTTTTTAATTCCCAGAGATAGGTTTGGTTTCGTATGTCTGTTAGATGTAGGTTTGATTTCCCTTATGCCATCTTTTTTACATTTCACATGAAATATGCAGCAGCTCTTTTGAGACAGTTCCATTTTGCAGGTTGCCATTACATATGGTCTCTAATTGCCGCAAATCATACACGAGGACTAAATAGACAACATTGATAGATGAGGCACCAAGTAAATAGATTTAGACTAGTTGAGGGGATAAAAGTGTTAAGACCCTGAGTCTTATACCCACAGGTAGACCAGTTTTGACAGTAAAATCAGTCAAGTGATAGTCGATCGCGGCTGCTCCAACTCGTTTGGTTTTCTTCCTCTCTGCAATTCTGCTAATGGCCGATAACTCCACCTCCACCGCCTCCGCCTCCGCCGCCTCCACTCCCGCACCAGCGGCGGAGCCCAAACGCTCCTGGGGCGATCAAGTCGAAGAAGAAGAACAACAACAAGAACAAGCCTCCGATGAACAGACCGCCCCGTCCTCCTCATCAACCTCCGACCTTAAAATCGAATCTTTAGCCATCGACGACACAAAAAAGAAGCCACACAATTTCCTCGAAGACCCTGATGACTCCAACATCAAAGCCGTAACCCCTTCTCCCTCTCTCTCGATCTATTTATACACATATATGTATGTATACATGTATCAAAGTATATGCAGAATTTTAGGTTAGTGGGGTCGAAAAGTAGATCGTTGATTTTTCCATTTGCTAATGCGAATAAGTAACTAAGTTAAGAGGTCAATTATGAGGTAGATGTACACTAATACGTGTAGTTTTGATTTATAATTGGTCTCGAAAGAAGAAAATACTTGGGGTTTCTATAAATTTGAAACAACTTGGGGCAAGTTAGTGATTTTTTGTGGGGTCAAATTAACTGCAAATCAAATGTACTTTTGAGATATCAAAGTGAGTGGCACTTGTAACTTACTCCCTCCTCCTTTGCGTATGTGCATAGTTATATCTCAGTTCCCTATCCCGGGGTTTGAGTTTCACGTGTTTAGGGTTTTAATTTGTGATTTCAGGTTACCACAGGTGATACAATGTACGCATCAGCAAAGACATTCGAGGAACTGAACCTGTCTCCGGACTTGTTGAAGGGTTTATATGTGGAGATGAAATTTGAGAGGCCGAGTAAGATCCAGGCTATCAGTTTGCCCATGATTCTGACACCACCTCACAAGCACTTGATTGCTCAGGCACACAATGGTTCTGGCAAGACCACTTGCTTTGTGCTCGGCATGTTGAGTCGCATCGATCCCAGCTTCACCGCTCCTCAGGCTCTCTGTATCTGCCCTACCCGCGAATTAGCTATCCAGGTTTTGCTAATTGATACATATAATACTTACTCAGTGACGCTCATGGAACATAGTTGCTTTCCTGGATTTTTTATGTTTTTTTTGGGGTTATTTAAGTTTATATGGAACCGACACCAATTACAGGTGCACAGGGGCATACCTCAGAACAAAGAAAAGCAAACAACTCCTTTGGGAAACAAAGACCAATACTCCCTCCGTTCCTTTTTATCGTAATTCCAACTTATTAAGAAAGCATCATTATTGCACCTTTCACATCAATTTTTACATTCACTTTCCACTATTGCCCTTGATGGAGACATCATCATTAAACTTTACCCACTAACTTTTCAAAAAGGAATCTACTTTTAAGGACAAAATAGGAAATGTACCAACTTTTACCCAATAACTTTTCAACGTCACACTTATTTAAGAACAACCCCAAAATGGAATACACTACTCTTTTTAAGGAACAGAGGGAGTATCAAAATGCCAAACAAGGAACAAAGGATAAAACTAACCAAAGAACCTAACTAGACAGGGCCATCAATTAGCATCAAACACTGTGCAACTAGTAGCCCATTTAGAACAGATGAGCCTATTAGCATCTGATTTCCTGGATAGTAGTATGTGGTCGACATTGATTGTAGTCTGATTTGGGATTTAGAGTTGTGAGCACATGAGAATTGATACGTGGACCCTTTAGTGTGTATGGTGGCTACCTATATTTTTCGGTTGAACTTTTGTCACATTGAAAGTGAAATTACAATAACTAAACGTGCTTTAGATGTTAACACAACTTGATTTGAACTTCTTACCACCTATGTGTGTTTTTGTTACAACCTACTGTTTGAGAACCTAGTTAGGCTTGATATTGTTGTTCACGAAAGTGTTGTTTTGGTTCTTTCGCCTTTGATTAGTTATTGAAATTGATGCCTAAATTGGGGGTGACTAGATGGTTCTTCTGTGTACTTGTTATTTCACTGCTCATCTCATGCATCAGCAGTGGCGGCTCCAGGAATTCTCGCGAGGGTGTTCATAAATTCTACTAAGGTCATCGAGAAACCATAACTATACATACAAAAAAAAAACTACTAATATCAACAAATGCCACCAAATAAAGTACTTCCCGATAAAAAAAAAAAGACCCTGTAATTTTCGGATCAAAAAATAAACTACTCTCGTACATGATTTATTTATTTATTTTTCGTAATAAATTAGGGAACTAATCGAGATCTTTAATTTCGTGCAAAGAAACTTAAAAAATAATATACGGAAGTAATTTATTTTTTATTTCAAAAAATACACGCTTTTTTTCGTAGGGAAGTACTTTAACGGGGTTTACCCCACTTCCCCCGTTAAAAAAAATCCTTTTTCTCAGCAAAAACAATTACTTTCCTACGAAAAAATGTGTAATTTTTTTATAAAAAATAAAGTACTCTCGTATATGTTTTTTTTAATACTAAATTAAAGAACTAATCAAGATCTTTAACGGGGTTGAAGCCCCACTTCCCATGTTTAAAAAACCTTTTTTTCACAGTAAAAATAAAGTACTTCCCTACGAAAAAAATGTGTAATTTTCGGATAAAAAATATACTACTTCCCTACATTATTTTTCGAGTTTCTTTGCACCAAGGTCGGACAGGGGGTCCGGAATGATCAAAACCCATATGTCTCCCGTTTCTATTCTATTCTTTTTATTTTTGATTTTCTCTTTTCCTTATTTATTTTAGGATGGGCTCTAATTGGGTTGGTATTCAAATATGTTGTGGGCTTATTTGTTCAAAAACATTTTGGATAGGGTGTTCAAAAATTGTGGCCAGGGTGTTCAAAAATTGTGGCTAGGGTGTTCAAAATGACAAAAAATAAATAAAAATTAAAAAATTACATGTATTTCTAACAAAAAAAAAAATTTCAGGGTGTTCGGGTGACCACCCACACCCTAAGGTGGAGCCGCCTCTGTGCATCAGTGAGGGTCCGAAAAGTGTTGGGTCTTTGGCGAATGAAGATATATTTGTGGAGATATGATGGCTTTTCTTATTGGCATTTTTTAATGTGCATTTTCCATCTTATTATTGGTAGCAAGTGGATTGAGTGTTTTTGAGTTTAGGATTTAGAATTTGACTAATGGTAGTGGACGAACAATGATGCAGAACATGGAAGTTCTTAAGAAGATGGGGAAGTATACTGGAATTACTTCTGAATGTGCCATATCAGTGGATAGTTCCAATTATATTCCAATTTCGAAGCGACCTCCAATAACAGCACAAGTAGTTATTGGCACTCCTGGGACAATCAATAAGTGGGTGACGGCAAGGAAATTGAGCATGAGTTATTTGAAGGTTCTTGTTTTTGATGAAGCTGATCACATGCTGGCGGAGGTATTATCCTTCCTGTTTTTGAGATTGTCTGTTTTCTTGCTTATGATGAAATTCAAAAATTAGTTGCATATACAGTATCTATATTTTCCCGTATGCTTTTCCTTGCTATGTTGCTTGTGGTAACTAATAACAGCAAAAGTAGACCAATAAATCCCAAAAAATCTAAGTGAATTTCTTTAGTCAAACCTTGTGTACCACTAAATCCATTTGCAACTTTAGAAGTTTTTCCCGAACCAAAACGCAAACAATGAAGGAGGAAAGTCCGAGTGGAGGAGGAAGTGTCCTAGGGATTGTGACGGAGTCGAGAGGAGGAATTTTTTACTGCCATTTAGTATCTCTCCGTTTCTACTTCTTCATGTCTCTTCAGATGATATATGCACCTGATTCTTGCACCAAATCTCCATCTAAAGTATGTTAAGTCAGCAATACTCCTTAAAACTTAAGCTATTAGGAAATAGGCCCAACAATGTATATCAAGCTATCTAACACTTTTCCTCACGTGCAACCCGTCTTGCACATGTAGATGCGGATATTCATACATACTGCAAAAGAATGCAAATGGAAGAAATATAGTGCAAACAGAGAACAGATGCCAATAGAGAGACTTGAACACAAGACATCTTGCAACATGAGCTTTGATACCATGTTAAGTTACCAATAGTTAGGAAATGGGCCAACGATGTGTATCAAGCTATTTACAGCCTAGTCGGTGTGGTATATTCTCTTTTTCCCTTTGCAGAATATTCCTTATCCCAAGATATTAGTTGCACTAGGTTTGCAGCTAGCTCAAGTTTAGCCACAGATCTTTTTAGGAAACCTTTCGCACTAGTTTGGTGATTGGTTTATCGTAGTGAAACCATTCTCCTTACTAAAACTTGCTTACGACTTTTATTTTTTATTAGTGAATGTCTTTCTAACCGCACCTTGATATGGCATATGGTTTGTTTTTGCTTATTGGTAATTTGTCGTACTCTTACTTGTCCATTCTCCATTACCCTCTACCAATTTTTAGTACCAGATCATTGTTTCACATTATTTCTCCTATGGTTTTTGTTTCTCGTTATTAAGTTAGGTCAGAAGGTCAAAGCCTTGGAAAGTTTGTTATATTGTCTCAAGTCTCAGCCCTGTGTTTTTTCTTGGCACATATAATCCTCCAATTCAAAATTGAAAAACATAATGTGGGTGGGTCGCATGATTTACCCAGTTGAGGGCGGTCATTTCTTTGTTTACTGCTGGACTGATGTTCCGCTCATTGGAATCACAACCTCGAATCCTCAAATGGCAGAGCTTGGGCTTCATCAAAGTTCTATCATATTTAGGGCTACGACAAAAATTGAAAGAACCGTAGAACATGCCCGAACCGAACCAAACTGTACGCTGTGGTCCGGATCCTTGGATTAATGGTCCGGTCCCAGATTAAAAAATTTGAGAACCATAGTATATGGTTCGGTCCATCATATTTTGGTAACTAACTGTGGATCAACCAAATAGGTTGTTCATATATATTTGTATACCAATATATATATTACATTCATACATCTATATATTTTTCTGTAATGGTTCAAGTGTGGGGCTCTTATTTTGCTTTTTAATCCAATCGACCGAAGAAATGTTGGAACTTCAATTATATTTAGAGTGACATGCATTTGTTTTTATTGTTTTCTACTTTATTATCTAAATTCCATACTTGTATGTTCTTTCATTCTATGAAGTGTTGGTAAAATTATGGTAGGTGGATCCCTGCTTTGTGTCATTTAAAGAATTATCATATGACGTTTCTTTTAACAAGTGTCGTGAGATTTTAAAAGTTACTGATTTGTGTCTTAATTATCTCTCGAATCATAAGTGAGCAAATGAGAGTAGTAGGTAGGGTAGAAGTTATTTTGCATAGTCCAAGTTAGGGGTGGAACCGTGTGTTACGAGAGAAGAGAGAGAGAAGTGTAGGGTGTTAAATTAACCCTAACACGAGAGAACTTTATTTATATTGTCACGAGACATGTTACATAACATAACTAAGCAATGTGGGACAAAACATATAAACTATTCTAACACTCCCCCTCAAGCTGGAGAGTAAATATCAATAAGACCCAGCTTGTCACAAAGCAACTTCAATCGTGGTTTGAACAATGGCTTAGTGAACATATCAGCTAACTGGGCACCAGTGGACACAAATGGAGTAGCAATCACTCCCCCAGTCAACTTTTCTCCTACAAGGTGACAATCTACTTCAATGTGTTTAGTCCTCTCATGAAACACAGGATTGGATGCTATATGGATTGCAGCTTGATTATCACAGTACAAATTTATAGGCACCTACACAGGAAATCCTATCTCTTCAAGAAACGAACCTATCCACACAACCTCACATGTCGTATGAGCCATTGCCCTATACTCCGCCTCAGCACTAGACCGCGCAACTACTGTCTGCTTCTTACTTTTCCAATTAATAAGGTTTCCACCAAGAAAGATACAATATCCTGTAGTGGATCTCTTGTCAGATGGGTCTCCTGCCCAATCAGAGTCAGTGAAGGCCTCAACCCGCAAGTGTCCACTAGCTCTATAAAACAAACCACGTCCTGGGTGGGCTTTGAAATACCTCACAATTCTTAGAACAGCCTCCCAGTGTGGAAGGCGAGGAGCCGACATAAATTGGCTAACCAAACTAACTGCAAATGAGATATCTGGACGAGTAACGGTAAGATAATTCAACTTCCCAACCAAGCGACGATACTGATCAGGACTAGAAAGCAACTCCCCCTGATCAACACACAGTTTAACATTAGGGTCAATAGGAGTCTCAACAGGCTTTGACCCCAGTAAACCCGTCCCATCTAAAATATCCAACACATATTTCCGATGCGATAGATTAACACCATGCTTAGACCGCGCTACCTCGATACCCAAGAAATATCTCGATTTGCCCAAGTCTTTGGTATGGAACTGATGCTGTAGGAAAAGCTTCAACTCATCAATACCTGTCTGATCATCACCAGTAATAATGATATCATCTACATAAACAATCAATAATATTTTCCCTCGGTCAGATGTGAGAGAAAAAACAGAATGATCAGAATGACAGCGCTTCATGCCAAATCGCAAGACAACATCACTAAACTTCTCAAACCAAGCCCTCGGAGATTGTTTAAGCCCATAAAGAGCTTTCTGAAGACGACATACCTGAGAAGACTCCCCCTGAGCAACAAACCCCGGTGGTTGCTCCATATAAACCTCCTCAACAAGATCCCCATGCAAGAAAGCATTCTTGACATCCAACTGAAACAAGGGCCAGCCAAGATTGGCAGCAAGAGAGATAAGAAGGCGAACAGAGCCAAGCTTGGCAACGGGGGAAAACGTCTCTGCATAATCGACACCATAAGTCTGGGTGTAGCCCTTGGCTACAAGACGAGCTTTGTAACGCTCAACAGTCCCATCAGGATGATATTTCACAGTGAACACCCAGCGACACCCAACAGTAGTCTTTCCAGGAGGAAGAGGGACCAACGTCCAAGTATTATTGCTATGAAGAGCAGACATCTCCTCCATAGCTGTCCGCCACTCAGAAATAGACGAGGCTTCCTGAACAGTGTTAGGAACAAAAACAGAAGACACAGAAGTAGCAAAAGCACGAAGGGATGGAGAAAGATGTGCATAAGAAACAAACTGAGCAATAGGATGATAAGTAGCACAAACACGTTTACCTTTGCGGAGGGCAATGGGTAAAGAATCCGGGGAAGAAACCGGATCAACAGACGAAGAAATGGGAGATGGATCCGGATCTCGCAACGGAGGAGAAGGAGTGGTGAGCGGAAGCGGAGCCAGTGCATCTCGAGGACGGCGAACATATACCTGCAATGGTGGTGGAGGCAGTGTTGGAGGGGGTGGGATTTGTCCCTGAACCGGCAAGTAGGCTGAGAGGTCCTCAGAGGAAAAAGTAGGGGGGGTGGGGGGAGATGGTGTAGTCTGACTAGCAAAATACGGTACAGACTCATGAAAAGTAACATCAGCAGACACAAACTGACGACGAAGGGTTGGAGAATAACACTTATATCCCTTTTGAGTACGAGAATAACCTAGAAACACACACTTGATGGACCGGGGATCAAGTTTATCCCGGTCACGGTCCAGTTCATGAACATAACACGTGCACCCGAAAACTTTAGGAGGAACGGAATACAGTGGGCGATCAGGACACAATAAAGTATATAGTATTTGACCCCCTAAAACAGTAGATGGCATCCTATTAATAAGGTAACCAGCAGCAAGAACCGCATCACTCCAATAAGATTTTGGCACATTCATTTGAAATAAGAGAGCATGGGTGACTGTCAAAATATGTCCCAATTTGCGCTCAACCACTCCATTTTGTTGTGGAGTGCGATGACAAGAGGACTGATGCAAAATCCCATGTTCATCCAAAAATTGTGATAAAGCATTACGAAAATATTCACGAGCATTATCAGAACGAAAAATGCAAATATCCACACCAAATTGTGTTTTTATTTCCTCATAAAAAGATTTAAAAATGGAGTACAACTTGGATCGTTTTTGCATAAGATAAATATAAGTAGCCCGAGAGTAATCATCCACAAATACCACAAAATACTGAAAGTGAGACCGTGATGGAACACGCAGAGGACCCCAAACATCTGAATGTACTAAATGAAAAGGACTCGACACACGACGTTCTTCCCTAAGGGAAAAAGACACACGACGATGTTTACTAAATTCACACACTTCACATGAAAGTGACTCAACACGACGACACGACGAGACCATCCGTTTAAGGTTCTGAAGAGACGGATGGCCGAGACGACAATGATACTGGAAGGGTGAAACGGTGGATTGGAATGCAACAGAGGTAGTCTGCTCGCCATCCAGAAAGTAGTATAGGCCACCACGTTCAACTTCACCTCCAATCTTCCTCCCCGTTTTGAGATCCTGAAAGACACATGAATCAGGAAAGAAGGTCACTGAACAGTTTAAAGCGTTGGTAATCTTACTAATAGACAGAAGACTAAAAGGAAAGCGAGGAACATGTAGAACAGTATCTAAAGAAAGAGACGGATTTAAAGTAACAAAACCCAAACCAGCAATTTGTGTGGTAGAACCATCAGCCAATGTAACATGAGAAGATGTCCCAGACGGACGACAATCAGACAAGATAGTAGAGACACCGGTCATATGATCAGAAGCACCAGAATCAATGACCCAAGGAGTATGAGAAGCAAGGTAAGCAGAAGGGGGACCTTTCTGAGCGAGCGTAGCAGTGGAGGCAGAAGTCTGAGTAGAACGGTAGTGCTGAAACTGCTGATACTCATCCTCTGGAATGGTAACTACACGAGGAGCGCTGCTGGAAGAAGCCTGTGAACCATCATCCTCGGAAACTGTGACTTGGTGGGCGGAAGGGCGACCATGAAGATCCCAACAATAGTCAATAGTATGATTATTAGCATTGCACCAAGTGCAGTGCCGAGGCACTTTCCCACGGCCTTGACCACCACCTCCTTGTGCACGACCTCCACGGCCAAAATCACAACTAGAACCTCGGCCAGTATCCCGACTAGAACCACCACGACCAAAACTACCACGGCCTGTATCACGACTAGAACCACTACGACCAACTCCCCCTGACGTTGGGCCACTA